>CM046304.1:1250000-2500000 GCA_025267735.1 Mactra quadrangularis | reverse complement strand
TTTTTGCAATGATTTTAAACTGTTTGAAGACTTATTTGTTTGTCGCCCTAAAACACGCAGTTACAATAATCACTTTCTGTACATCAGCACAGGCCGCCATCTTGGTTTGTGACGTAAATAGCAAGCCTTTTCCTATGAAAAATAGCTTCAAGAAAGCACTTTTTCATAGCAATTCATAGCGAAATTGTTAGGCAACGTGCCCAATTAGAGTTGTTCACTTTCAAAAAAGTCTGTTTTAAATAAAAACTCAGTGACGTTTTACTTACGTAAATCAAAATATGTTTGTTAGGGAAAGTTGGATGTATGGATGCATGATGATAAATGATTAGTTAGAAAAACAATTAGTAAACCTTTTATCGGATTATACTCAGTTTTAGTAAATCATTTTGTCCCTTTAAGTTCTGACTTTCTGACTTTTTCATATAATTATTAAAAGAGCACATAAAAACATTAATTAACAATATTTGTAGAGTAAAAAACATATCATTAATATAAATTCATTCAAAGTTTTTCAATGTATTCTCGTATTTTCTTCTTTTTTTGGCTTTTATTTTATTTCAAAATTATTGTTTTTTATTTTGTGTGCAGTTTTACTTGTTATTTTCTGTATAGATATCGCAACAATTATGTAAATAAATATTTTGTTAATTCTGTTGTGAAGATTCTGTTTTTTGCTAAAAATTGTTTTTTTGTAGTTGAAAAAAGTTATAATGATCAGTTTGGTTTAGAAATCTACTACTATTCAGTCATTGCACACATAAATTTTGAGTCATGAATTTTTCATTTCGTCGTCGTCGTTTTTCTTGAGTCAGTTGGTAAATTTTGTTTTTTTATTTTCAATGTCACTATGTAGTATTTGATATTCACCAGGGCTCGATATTAAATTTTTATATTAGGTTGCCCGTTTGGACACCCAGCTATAAATGTTACTTGCCCCAAACCAAATGTTAACTAGCAGTAACAAGTTGCCCAAACTCAAACTCAAATATAGGTCATTAGGGGCCATAGGAGAACCTTTAATGTCGAGCCCTGTTCTCTGTGTTTAATATGACAGCTATTTTGTATGTTATTCTCTATAAATAACCTTACGACGTGTTGGTCGTACTTAGAAATTATTGATGTTGACTTATATCTCACACTATCATCCTGTTTATAGAGAGGATACTAAACAGTACGTAAAAACTTATCCCCCCTTTTACTCTGTACATCTGTATCAAATCATTTCATGAAGTTAGATAATTAAAATTTAAAAAAAATGATAAACTTGTTTGTACTTATTTTGTTGTCAGGGTTTATACAGTATAACCTCTGCAGAGCGGCCCTTTACAGGACAAATCCTCTGCACAAAAACGACATATGATATTTCCTTTAGGTGCAGTTTTAATTGAATTTAACCTCTGCAAAACAACAACCTCTGAAAAGCAACACTCTTTAGTCCCTCCCTGTGGGTGTTGCTCAAGAGAGGTTGTACTAAACATACAGCTGAACTGCCTAGCTAGCTCTGTCAGCTACATGCAAGTCTACCGATTGAGTCGTGGGTTCCATTCATGGGTGAGGTGTTCTTTTGTTTAGTTTGGTCATGAGATAATGTCTACAGATATTCTCCCTCCTACCACTGATTATGAATCATGTAGGGCAGTAGTTGGTCATTGACGAAAGTTAGTGCCTAGTAACTGGTAAATAGCTGAATCCAGAAATTTAAATACAATAATAATGATAAAGACTTTATTTAACGAGGCTACATATTTGGATAAATCCAACCTTCCATGTGAACCTCTGGTCTAATGCAAGGAGCTAGTCTGACTCCATGAAAAACTATTCAAGCTGTATTAGAGCTGGAATTAACAGAGAAAATATAATCACAAAACAATACTCTGTAATTATTCTCCATTTAATGACGTTTCGGCATTTTTGCCTTTTTCTAACATAGATATTTATGAAAATCCAACTACATCATTTCTTTTTACAATTACATGACAATGAATTCTTATAATTGTTATTGACGTCAGTGACGTCATCATTTGAACATCAAAAACAACAAGTAAATCTGTGAGCTAATGCTAACTAGTGATACCCTGCCAAAATCTAAAAATATGCGACAAACAGGAAGTAGATGAGCAAGGAGCATGAAATCGCTTTACACCACATGGAACTATGGGATGAAGCAATATGCAAAGTATTAAGCTGCTGCATGATATAGTTGCTGAGAAAACTGTGACGGAAATTTTGTAACGGACGGACGGACAAGGGTAAAACAGTATACCCCCCTCTTCTTCGAAGCGGGGGTATAATTATAAGTATTCATTGTCATGTAATTGTAAAAAGCAATGATGAAGAGGATTTTCATAAATATCTATGTTAGAAAAAAGGCAAAAATGCCAAAACGTCATTAAATGGAGAAAAAATACAGAGTGTAAATTTTTATTGTATCCATCTGGATACTGTACTTGGAAAACACAAAACAATAGTCATTTATTTGTAAAGTCATTTATTGAAGAGTGATTGAGAAAATACTCAAACACAAAAAAATAACTTGAAAATACGATAAAAAATGTATTAGTGATGGTTGAATTAATGACGACATGTTACAGTGAATATGAGGAGTGTCAGACACTGAGAGTCAAAAGTGTAGTAGCAAAAATACAAATAAATTGATATACATGTTATGATAAGGGGCGAGTTGCCTGAGCATATCGCTATGTATCGCTTTGTGCCCTGGAATCCTTTCTAATAACAAAAGGAATAAGTTTGTGCTATCAAATTGAGGGTTGCCTGCAAGACTGTAGTAACTTGCTTTTTATCGTTATGCACGTGCTATAGTCTTGCGAGCAACCCTCGAAATTAAGGGTACCAGGGCACAAAGGTATACATAGCAATATGCATAGGCAACTCCCCCAAGGTAATAAGTAATACAGAGTAACAATAATCTGTAGTCTTATATAGTAACTAACAGGCATGACTTGTTAAGTATTGAACTGATGGATCTTAAACTATTCATTTAGAACTCTATTTCATTCTGTTTATTACCTTTAAAACTAGTCAAAAGTACAGTCTTACAGTTTTGTTTGTCTAAGCACAAATATGTATACAAAATACATGTATACCGTACAAAAAGAAAGACAATTTATAGACCAAGTCATTAAAATTACTAAAAAAAAATTATATTCATTGGCCAGTTTCCTAAGGGAACAGCTACTAAGTACTTGGTGCTCTGGTACCCTACTTACATCAAAAGTGATAAGTATGTGATATCAAATTGAGGGTACCAGGGGACTAAACACTAGCTAGTAAGTTGCTTAGGAAATGGGCCACATATGAAGTGACGTTCATACAAATTAAAGAACACAGTATTGATTTTCAACATACACGCAAGTCTTTTAACTGCATACATACATATTGGGCGAGTTGCCTAAGCATATCGCTACTAACAGCTTTGGATAACACGCCCATGGTATTTCTTTCAACGCTTAATATAAATAACAAAATAATTAATATCTAATATGTATCACATGTAACCATGGTTACATAATAAAAAAACAGAAAATAGGAAATAATATATTAATTTTATTTTCATACAAAAAAACATAAAATGTCCTTAGAAATATAGTGAATTATGAAAATAAGAATACAAAACTATATAAAATCAATATAAAAGTATCAAAAAATAAATAATACACAACATAATAAATAGAAAAATTTGAGGGGGTTCATTTCAGAACTCGTATTAAAATGCCAACAAAAATATACCCAGAAATGATGACTCACATACATGTACATAAATGTACCGCTATCAAACTTGGCTATAATCCCGTACAAAACCAGGTTGAGAAAGGTAGAGGGCAACAAGTACCACAAGGAAATGCTGAAAATCTAGGCCAAGTCGAAAATGAACAATTCTATGGTTAACTATAGCCCGGGTTTTCACATTAAGCATTCATATGGAGAGGACAGACCATAAAAATCTATACACTAAATCAAAATAATGAAAATTTTATCTAAGTAGATTCATGGAATAAATTTCATGCCTATTCTTTTTACACACTAAAATTATTGCTATTTCAAAATGTTTCAAACACATTAAAACTATTATGAAAACTGTTCTAAACTTAATTGCACAGTACATGTGATTGCCAGCTTAGATAGGTAACAGGAACAAGAGGGAACACACATTAATAAGTCTAGCACTCTACAGACAGTATTTAGCTCAAACAAATAAGTATTGAGTACATATTCATGATACAAAATTTACATGTACTCCATAATATGATCTCAATAAAGTAGAATTTCCTCTAATTGAGGTGATACGATATCAACTAATGTTATTCAAATTTGATAAAGCCTGAGATTGTCGAACTGCCTTCTAAAGGGGTAGTGACAGAATTAATACCAAAGATGCATGTCACAGGATGAGAAAAATAAGCAGACTGATTGGGATTCAAATCCTGAAACCCTCCCTTACAAGGCCAGTTTTCTCCCTACTCTCTTTAATCAGATATTGTTTAATCATGATGATACAATAAAGAAAATAATAATACAATAATATCAAAATAATAAAATCAATAATACACGTAAAGTGATTGCCGAATTGAATGGTTTAACTAATACAGACTGGTATACACATCACTCATACATTCATAAATACTGGTACATTGTACCAGAAAAGAACAGAACAACGTTGTTAAAATAGGGACATTCATTTAATCAATCAGAGATCAAGGGGTTGGACATTTAATTCTTTTGAAAATATTATAATCATGCCTCACATAATTAAATAATCACTCAATCTGGGTTCAACACTAACTTATGTTTATTAGGGATCCCAAATGAATCCCTAGTAAGTTACTTGGGGATTCCTACTTAATATTAAGGATACCTCCAATAAAATACACACAATTTGGATACAGATTTCCAGTCAGAAATTGTGATAAACAATTAACAGAAACTCAAATTCATTTACGATAAAAGCAATTTTCAGGTATCCTGATAGAATCCTGAGATAATGTACATTGGAATTCCCTAAGTTTTTAGGATCCACGGAGTCCCGGGACACTGTTAATGTCAAACCCTATCAACACATAACAATGAATACTTTAAAAAGAATCATTCAAAATACACACAAAACATACAATACATTAACTAATATTCAAAACAAAACTTGAACAAATTGCAGACGGTAATTATGATCATTCAAACAAACAAACTGACATAGATTTAAAACTTCAGGTACAACATGATGTTTGAGCAATGGGAAAAATGATACGAAAAAAAGAAAGATAGAAAGACATCGACAATCATATTCTTATACAGAAATACCTAATATGAGATTGCAACTAGGAATTATTTAAACTTGAGATTGTACTCAAATCTCAAAATAAAAAATTTAAGTTCTAAAAATGAGTTTTGAGGTCATTCTCAAACTGAATAACCACCAACTCTGGGGCCTGTATTATCAAGTCTCTTATGACCAATTTTAGTTGTAAATCCTTCTATATTGTTATGTTAAATTATCATAAGATTTTTGATAATATGCTGCCCTGAGCTCTATTGATAATTCTTGAGGTCACCATCTAAAGGGTACAAGCTTTGTTAGTGACTTAACTTGTTTATCCTATTTTATGTTATATAACTTATAAAAAAATGTAACTCTAAATTTTCATGTTAAACTTTATACTTGAAGAACTAATGTGTAAGACAGGTTTTCGATATTTTGGGTCATTGCAAAACTGATCTTACTTCATGTAAATGAAGGATTTAGACAAATTTGCGCTGATCCATCGGTTTCCTTTGATTGTTTACAAAAAAGACCAATAAATATTGGTAAATTTGATTCAACTGTCAGTAGCACATACAGTTACCCTACTGATTTAAATACCAACTTAAGTTCTTCTGCACTCATAATGGATAAAAAAAGATATCCCTACATGTGAAAATCGGGGATTTTTGAACAAACATTGAGTATTTAAATCAGAGGGATAAATGTATGCACCATTGACAGTTTTATAAAATTTACCAATTTGGATACCACACTTTTATACAAAATGGATTTCACAGCTATACTATGGCTTGCATGTATAAAGTGCATAGAGATTATCACATAGTTCCTAGATCAGTTAACAATAGTTTATTTAGTTTTCTTCGATTCTTTAACGCCGTTTGAGGTACCATTAGAAGTTTGTCCATTCTGATCCTTCTCCAGGGCTTTTGTCTGTAATAGATCATATATACAAAGAGATTATTATAAGATAGTAGAAAAGGGCAGGGAGGAGAGAAAAAAGGGGCACATTAGAGAGTTGATGTTCAAAATCAACTATTTCTGTATAGGGGGAAGTTTCCTCTGACCTCATCCTGCTCAGACATAGTTCACCATCTTTCGGGTCCCAGCGTGTATGCTCTTGCTCCGCCTTGCCGTCAATGCGGCAGAGACGGGCTGGCAGTGCGCTCAGCTAGGGAGTAGCCAAGATCCTGCCTGGACGATCAGAGATCGTCTTTACTGTCATTGTGCATTTTGGTTTCGTAGAGCTCCATGACTCGCGCACATGCTGGACTCCTTGGTCAGTGTATGTTTTTTACTCAAATCTTTATATAGAAGAACTTCACTAACAGGCTTAATTACATTTAATATATAAAACTAAAGGACCTGGCATAGCAGAGGGTTTATCATGTTGTACTGTTAATCATTGGATAGCCAGATCTGCGTGGGTTCTGATCTCATCCAAAACCATCCTTGGTGTTTCCCTGAACACTATACTTTATACTACAAGCTCAGTTCTGGAGGACCAGGAAGCAGACTCGAGAGTGATTAAATTAAGTTGAAAGAATTATAAATTTGGTACTTCATAATAAACCCATAATAAGCGGAAAACACAAAAGTGAATGTTAATAATAATGGACATGTTTTTATTAAAGAGCAGCTTGGGATCAAGCTACAAGTCTTCTTTCCTAGAATTAATCAAATATTAATAACTCTGTTGTACTGTACTGTACTGACAAAGAACATTTCTTCAAATAGATCTTTGAAAATTACATGTGCTGCCAGGCAATCAGTCAGAGGGACATAACTCAAAAATTGCGCTTTTGAACATATATTCAATATGAAAAGAGCACTATACAAATGCGGTACATAATAATAATAATAATAATAATAATAATAATAATAATAACTCAGATTTTGTTCAAAATGGAATCATGGTTTTAATGCATGGCCTGTTGGTCCATTGCCATGACCAGATATACAGCATCTATAATCATTTGATGCTAAATGAAGATGTTATGGCCCCTAGACAAGCAAAGGGGCAAACGACAACACAAGCGTTGATGCCCCAAGTAAAACCTTTAAGTCAATGGTGCTGTTCGGAGGGCTTAACATATAAAAAAAATCAAAACAAAACAACTAAACAAAAAAAGCTGTTTGAACATGCAACAGATACTTTGAACTTACAGAGCTCGACATTAAAGGTGGCCCTATTGCCTCTGACAACCTATATTTTGGCTTCGGGCAACCAGTTTCTGCTAGTAACAATTTGTGATTCAGGCAAGCGAAATACATAAAACATAGCAGGTTGTTCAACCTGCCTTAAAATTTAATGTCGAGCTCTGACTTTAACAAACAAACAAAAGATTAAACTGAAAAGTACCTTTCTCTGCCTTTGTGATTTGATATAGGCTTGAAAATAGAAGTTGAGAAATAAGGCCAAAATTGTGGATGCGTAAAAGACAACTGCATACTGCATCCATAGTGGGAACTCACATCGTACAAGGAGAGACTGGACAGCATGTATAATACCAACGTTGAACTGAATCTAAAAATAACCAACAAAAAAAAATTTGTTGTGAAAATTATAAATGAAAATAAAAGTGGGTGGGGTAACATTACCTGTTTAGGCTTCTTTATATAAGCTTGGATATAGAAGTTTAAGAAAAGAGTTATAATGGTAACACCATAAACTAGAGATGTCCATAACATCCAGCGTGGATAATCACAATCTACAAGAATACCTTGAACACCGTAGACCATTCCAGCGAAAAATTGAATCTGCAGACGAAAATATAAATACTCTCTAAGCATGACTAAGCATTTTTTATGTTATGTTTTAGTAAAGTTGGGTTTCTTTTTTAACAATGAAGAATGGGAGCATACAATATGAAATGTAAGCAATTTAGCACTAATGCATGGGTGAAATAAATTTTGTACATGAAATAAAAAAAAGTATTTTCAAAAAAAATAAAATTTAAAAAAAGGAAAATGTATGCATTTCACTTGAAATAATTTTTTTACTTCAAAATGATTTTTAAAAAAAAAAATATTATTTTCAAATTTTCAAGTAATTAATGCATGAAACTTAAAATGAAATTAAGCTGTTTAAAATCAATGTCCAAGGCATACTGTAGCAAAAGCAAATAATAGACAAGTACAGTAGCCTGTTCAATTACCCTAAACGTTACAAAATGTTTCAAAACGTTTTGTAACAATACATTTGGAACTCCTCGGCCATTTGCTGCAAATAATATCGGACATATTTAGACGCTATTTTGAAACTACTGGTGTTGAAGTAAACAAATACACAATGGTTTAGGCAATGAGTGATGTTTCAATTTTAGTCTGTAAATTTTGAAACATCACTCATTGCCTTAACGATCGTATATTTGTTTTTTAGATTAGATTATTCGCAGCGAATGGCCGAAGAGTTCCGAATGTATCGTTACGAAACGTTTTGTAATGTTTAGGGTAATTGAACAGGCTACAGATGTACTTGGGAAGCGTAGCACAGAATAGAAGATGCATATAAATGTAATTCATGCAAGTTTACATGCTATAATACTTGTGTAAAACCAGTCACCACTGAGAGCATAAAAAGATTTTTTAACAATTCTATTGTTATATTTTATTCAACTGTCAGAGGCCGACAACTAATACAGACGCAATCAGGAGAACTGCCATATGAAAATATTTCATAACTCAACCCATAGTATGTTTTGCCCGGGAATCAAACCCACTGGGCTAATGAGACAGTTAAGAAATATGGATATAATAAGAATTTTTGACTTCCGTACATTACAAAGAATATGAATTAGAAACTCAGATATTATAATGGTGTATTACTTACAATAATCTCTTAATATGTAAAATTATAATTTATTTAAATCAGGGGGTTAAAAATATACAGACAAATGAAGCCGTAACAGGTAATTGTATAACAATAAACACAGGAAAATATAAAATCTTCAATTTTTTATACTTACGTACAATATTAATAAATTTCAAGAGTTGCCTGCAAGACTGTAGTAAGTGCATTGCGTTAAAGAGCGAGTTACTACAGTCTTGCGAGCACCCCTAAACATGTAAATAAAAATGAAATGAAAAGGACATGATATGACTTCTGGATCACAACTGCTTTTTATCAACATCTTTACTAGGTTATGTATAGGGCTGTCACAATATACCGGTATATTGCTATACGTAGCTGCAGCAATATGTACCGCGGTACGGTTTTAATGTACCGGTATTTGGCGATATTTTTTATTTCATTGGAAAATTATTCCCTTTAGAAAATAAAAGTAGTGAAGCGTCAGTTTTTCCATTGTTCATTCCATCTAACCTGAAGTTGCAACAATTTAACCGATTGGGCGCGTCTCAGTCCTAAATGACCGTAAATAGTTAAAGAGGCTAGATTCTATTAGTAGCTGCATATAAGATTTGCATTTTTTCTGATAAATACAGTGGACGAACAACAAATCTAAAAGCCCACAATATATCGTGGTTGTATCGCAATACGATGACAGCGTATTGCAATATATCGCATTACGCTTCTGGTGTATTGTGACAGCCCTTGTTATGAACTTCTGCTAACTCCCCTAACCAGCTTTCCTGGACATTTATATAACCAGTACTTGCTTACTCATTATTAGGAGCTGACATCTGTTCCCTTTACATAGCAAAATCAATATTATCGCCATTTCTTCTTCAAAAGGGTCTGATCTTACTCAGATCACAACAAAGTCATATTTGCTACTACCAACCAGATTACTCGATTACACCCAGTGGTGCTTTTCATTAAAATTTTTACGAAAAAGATCTTCGTAAGACAATTTCATATAATTAGCAGTTCAAAGTCAGATTGATAATAAGCATAACTATGATAAGATATTCAAAAGGTATACAATATTCCACACAATTCCATAATATTTGGAATTGATAAGCCCCCCCCAAAAAAGTGTATTATTAATGTTTCTTGCTTTTGACTTAGAAAGATTTTTTTCGTAAGAATTTTTGTGAAAAGCACCCCAGATATATAATTATTTACTTACAAGTTGTATAATAGTAAGGTATCTCTTCCACCATAAATATTTCTGATATTGAGGACCTAACGCAGCTATTCCATAATATGTATACATTATAACATGAATAAATGAATTGATCATGGCCCCAAAAAATGCTGAAATATACAAAACATAACAACAATTATCAATTATTATCCAAGTACAGTATCCAGTTGGATACAAAAAATCTACACTCCGTAATTTTACTCCATTTAATGACGTTTCGGCATTTTGCCTTTTTCTAACATAGATATTTATATTTATAAATATTTATGTTAGAAAAAGCATGTTAGAAAAAGGCAAAATGCCGAAACGTCATTAAATGGAGAAAAATTACACAGTGTAAATTATCAATTAAATTAAAGAAAAAGCAATATTTATTACAGATGTTAAGTGTCAAGCTAAAATCTAGAATTTATTTGTGGAGAAGGGGAGACAACTCCAAAATTACCATTAAGAATCCATTTTAATGCATGGTCAAGACATATGAACACACTAAAATGTAATTTATCCTCTTACTCTTTTGGCTAGATTTACAGAAATGCTATCACTACGAGTTACATGATTTATAGGTTATTATACATTATACTGAACAATACGGAAAAATATTTGGAAGTGTACACAGCTTGAAAAGTCATATTGGACAAGCCTTTTAATATATATATTTTGTTTACTTTGAAATAATCATCATCCCCATCATCCCGAACAAAGCAATTACAGCTATTCTTATCTACACCATCAACATCAATATCGTTAAGTGCACATGTACCCAACCGTCCAATACAAAAATATTTTTTTTTACCCAATAGGGGAATATATTGGACTGTCACTTAGTACAAGTGCAGATTGTCGATTGGTTAGACTTATTAGACAAACATTGTGTAATAAATACATGTATTGGCATAAGAATTCTACTTACATTGACCTCCAGCGACCCATTTAACACCCATCCACCATATAGGGAACATAGTAGCATGATGATATACGTGTAGAAAACTAATCTGATTATTCTTTTTACGTAATACAAAAAATACTGTATCTAACATCTCCACACATTTTGAGAAATAAAACCACCATAAAGCTTTAGCTATCTGGAAAATGTATAGAAAAATAAACATAAAATCATTGCAATTTAGAAATCATTATTCAAAATCATATAAAATAAGTAAATTTTTTTTATTTATTTAACTGCCATAGCAACACATTGTATAGGTCATATCACGGCAGTCAGCCAACCAACTCACTGTTCATGGGAAGGCTAAATCTCTGGATTTAGCTGTTAACCAGTCACTAGGCATATAACCAGTTACTAGGCACATACTTCTGTCAGTGACTTACAACTGCCTGACATGATTAAGAATCAGAGGTAGGAGAGAGAATATGTTCATAGAAATCATTTCATGACCAAACTCAATGAAAGTATGCCCCACCCGAGAATCAAACCTTTGACCCTTCGATCAGTAGAAATGCATCCTACTGACCAAGCTAGCTGTGCAAGCTCAGAAATCTTTTAAAAACTAATATAAATTTAATAGTTTCACTTTGTTTGCATCCAAAAGCAGCATGATTTATACTTGAAGGATGGATTATGACTAGTAAGACTTATGCCTCTGTCCCATAAAATCGTGGCTTGTTGCGGACACGTACATGCATACAGTCGTAGGTCGTGGGAAGCCTTGCATATTAAGGTGACGGTACACACATGGTACAAATAACACACCTGTACAGAGCCCTAGCTGGAAGATATGCATGTTTAATCCATACTCGGCCACAATTTTGTTCACGATTTGACTTTGAAACTGATGTGTATCCTGGGCTCATCTCACGAACCCTGGTAAAAACATAATAGTCCGTAAGGTACGCAAGAGATTGTATTGGTCCTAGAAGAGCTTGATTGCACAGCACCTGTACGGTGCCCTCACGGCTGTTTTATGTTTATGGGACTGTAGCATTGGATAACATAGTGAAACTATAAATCTACTCACCCTGACTTCATGTGGATTATCTGAGTAATCAACTGTTTGACATGAATAATTGTATCCTACCATTGTTGTGTTATACAACAACTGAAAAACATAACATGCATTGAAAAATATATAACTCAATTTTACATAGCAGAGATAATCATACAATCAGCAATGCACTCAACAAACTTAAAACAAAATGTAATGTGGAAACCACATTAAAGCCAGATTTAAAAACTTTAACTCAAAAGTTACAAAGGGAAATAATCCATAATAAAGCCAGGTAGTGTTGTAGTTACTTTCTAATTCTGTTCATCACATGGTATGTTATCATTGTATGAAGTTTCATAAAGATCTGACAATAAATGGCAGAGATATATGCTAAATTGAAAACTTTAACGCAATTGATAAAGACACCAGACGCCCGCCCGTCCAATCGCCCCATCTAAAAATTGCTGGCTCAGTATAATGCTAGTCTTTTTTGCATCTAGTTTTGTAATGCTGAATAAAAAACTGAAAGAATATGATTCCTATAGACATTTTTTTGAGCCTACACTATCCCCCCAGCAAAAAAAATTTTTTTTCAATAACCCTAGACTGTAAAATGCAGAACTTTTCACTAGCTACATAAAACAAACTAACTCATTCATACGCAGACTATCAGCTTCTAAATGCATTAAGCCTATACTATTACAACATGCAGATCTATACAGATATAAACTTTCATTAAGCATTTAGCAATCATTACTATAAAACATTCCAGCAGTCAGAATCTCCCAGGAGAAAGATAAAACAATTTAACAATAAAATATTTAATTCTATACGACTGATGAAATGTCATCATGCTACGTCCCATGGAGTAAATTATTTCAACTAACTTTCATTATATAAATGTTTCTACAATTTATAGCAGTTTAGATAAACTAACTCATGAGATATAAACGATAAAACATTACATTAAGTCTCACTACATTTAACTCATACATTTGATGATCTCAAGATTGTAATTCAAGTTTAGTCTGTGGACATTAGACACAGTCGTCCAGAATTGCCATTGTCTGAAACCAACCGAACTCATACCCTATGAATGAACCCTGGCTTTAAATATGGTTGACGAATAATAATACAAAGGGTAACCTCGGACAAGAATTGCTGGTAGTCTGGTGAATTTATTACCTTCCCAATATTCCTGGGGAGAGCCAGATTTCTTCATCTAAGCTTTTAACCAGTACAGAGAAAATATTTTCAGCAGTGGCAAAAAATACCCAAACTAGAAACAGTGGTAGACGTGAGGCCATATCATGACTAAACTCCAGGGTGGTATATTATATTTATAACAATTCTTACTTCAATTTAGCGATACAAAATAGAAGAATTTTTCTAAAATTAGTCAAAAAACACTATCTTGCATATATTGGCCCAAGGGTGGTTATGTAGGGAGTCTAACCAAAAACACCATGATTGGTATTCTAGCAAGATTTTAAACGAGCTAACCTGAAGGGCTATATTTTTAAAAGTATGGTGTATTGAAACATATTCTTACCTCTGTACATATATGAAAGTTAATGGCTATACAAACAAAGTTATATATAACAATCGGCCATTTTAGTTTATATGGTTCTCTATTTTCCATAAATTTTGGTCCAATCCATGTCACAAATAATACATATATAGCTGTTATAAGTAGGGTAGGGGTATAACCTTGCATTAAGAACCAGTTCTCTACACGCTTGTCTGAAATAAAACCAAAAATATATGAACATTAGCAAACATATACAAATGTTAATACATACATATACTCAGGCATAATTACTACCATTAGCAAACATATACCACTATTATAGATAACATATACTCGGGTTTAAAAAGACCTTAATAAAGTAAACATCTCTACTGAGATGCACAACTCATCGCATATATCAGCATTTGACTCCATGCTGGAAATAGTTCATTTTTCAGGTGTTTGTAAGGAGTCAAGAAATAAATGTGACAGTCATAACAGACAATTTATTTGAAACTATTTGAATTATTATACTGGCTGAATTATTTGACCTAAGGATTGAATGAGAGTCTGAAATTACAGAAGATAATATTTGTTCAGGCTGAAAGCCACAAACACATAAAAACAGAAAGAGAAAAACCTAGATACAAAAATTTTAGAGAAAGTTATTCATGTATAAAAAGTTATATAAATCTAACGAAACAATTTGGAAAAAAAATCATTTATATATAACCGATGGGAAAAATCAGTGGTAAAATTTAAACACATATCTGCCATTCATTGAGGTAAAGTAACAAAGACTGTACATATACATACCTGAGACAGAGAGAGCCCATGAGTAGAACTCAGTAAAATGATTATATTTATCTACTATTAAATCCATCTTGTAAATATGTATGATGTTTTATCTACTCTGAAAATATAAAAATATTTACATCTATTTACATTTTTGTTATGTTCTATAATATTTACATCAATGACCAAGGGCATGACAAGGCAATCTCTAGCTAGCGCTTTTTGAAAGTGATTGTTTGTAGCATAAGTGGTCTATTGAACGGTTTTCTTCAAGCTAGCAAAAACAAAATGGCGACTTTCTCCAACAAAAAGTTCAGAAATGTAACAAATGAAAAATATTTAAATCGATTGTCACCATGATTATTCTATTTTTACCATTTTGACGAAATATATGCATTTAATAAAATATACATCAGTATTCTTGAAAAAGAAACATGTTCCCACAGGGGGCAGCCATTTTGAAATAAGCAGAAGTGTTCTGAATGATATGGCTAGCAAGAAAAAAAACTTTCTAGGTATTGCTAGCAAGCAATGCAATTTGCTTGATCGTAGCAGACTGTTCTATAGGAAATCGCTAGCTAGCGATCTCCTTGTAGAACGTGCCCCATATTACATTTTAAATCTCTGCAAAATGTACACACTAACAGTCCCAACCCAAGGCCTCCAACACTTGCAAAATATGAAATACATTTTTGACAAAACGCCTTTAAAAACCCTCAATAGAAGTTATAGAATAAAATAAATTATTTACATCAATGGCCTATATTTAATATCAAAGACATGAATTCAATTAACAAACTTCAATAAATATCAAAATTATATGGGAAGCCTTATGTACATAAAATTGTGGAAGAATAGAATAGAATAAATTAAGATGACGATATAAGAGACACTTATTTTATGATAACACTTAATACAATTACACAAAAAATAAAAATCAATTGAACAAAAAAACTCATTGTATTGAAATTACTTCCTTAATTAAAACAGGGCTCGAATTTAAGCTTGCATACTCGCAAAATGCGAGTTGGTTTTGAAAATTGCGAGTAACTTTTATTTCAACTTGCAAATTTTTGCAAGTTAGAATCGACGCATTATTACTGTCAAAACTATTGAGGCCCAGATCAGCATTGAAACGGCCAGATAGATTGATAGATTAAGTAAAGATTCATCCTAAAAAGGTCTAAAATCTTGGTCTATCTCGCAATAATGCCCTTGTTCTATCTACAATTAGATATAGTACTGTGTGGTTTTATATAGCATATGAGAATAGAAATTATGTATGCTATTAAAATTTTGAAATATAATGCAAGTGATTTTTTCATTTTGCGAGTTGAAATAGAATCAACTCGCAAAAAATTGCCAGTCCAAAATTTTGTTAAATTCGAGCCCTGTTAAATAAAGAAATAAATATATAATAAAACAACTTTTTCCTGCATTCAAAGAACTAAATCCTACATCTAACAATATACATGAATATAAAAATCTTTTCTAATATAAATAATTATCACAAAATCACCAACAGTTACTTACAAATATTTTCTGAATCAAAAACAAAATATCCTTTCTCGTTAAATTCAAATATGTATACCGATACACAAAAACCTATTTACTATAAAAATATTTTTTTTAATTTTCAGTCATTTATATTGACATTTTAGTTTGACGTTCAAACACGTTCGATATAGTACAATAAACTTAAAAACGTAGATCGAATATCAAGTTAAGACAAGATTAATATCAGATCTAAAGATTATTTATACAAGGGTTTGAAAATCTATTGTACGATCAATTAATTAAAATCCTTTACTTTATTGTATAACACAATCATTTTACAATATGAAAGTTTGCAGATCAGCGCAGTACAGAACAGAACTTTGCACTGTTGTATTTAATAATTAATTTGTAGCAATCATTTTTACAATATGAAAGTTTGCAGATTAGAACAGAACAGAACAGAACTTTTATTAGAGTATTTTATGATTAATTTGTAGCAAACTGTAAAAATCGTTGATATATTATATTTTGTATGCTTGAGTGTCAGTTCAGTGACTTTACAAGCTTAAAATGCATCAATCAAATTCAAATCAAAATTGAAAATGTTCAAACAACTTAAAATGTTGTTTCATAGTTTGCATTTTCGTTGACTGTTTTGTGTGGTGTTGATGATATGTATGATTTAAAATCATCACAAACTACAAACTGTGAATGAACCAATTTATAAATCTATAAATGCATGACTGCATGTTTGAGATGTTTACCACAGTTTTATTTTGTTTAAATAAATAAATCAAATTTTGAATTTAAATAAAATAGAATAATTTTTCAAGTCTTAACTTTCACTGATTGCTAAATAAGATCACCTTAATTTTTCTTGAGCACTGGTCCGACTTTAACATTATTAATAATAATAGTTAAAGTTAAGGGCAAAATTGTTAACAAGCCCAACTTTTTGAGTCAATTATTTTCATAAATACCAGGCTTCAGGCTAGTGCGTTTAGGTGAATGCTAATATGCGAGATCCTGAGCAATGTAATTATATGTATATAACATGCAATATGATACTTTCAATTCAATTTGTAATTTAATCTCTGTAACCAGTACAGTTCAAATAAGTATATTTTCAAATTCAGATAAAGTGGGGCACTTAAAAAAATGTAGTTAACATAAAATGATCTAAGTGTAAAACTTGAGTTACCTTGACATACATGTACTTAGCTTACACTTAAAAACTTGGGAAACAGGGAAAATATTAAAACAAAGGAGAGTCAATATACTCGGTGAAAATAACTAAGTATGAGTGATAATATTTAAGTATCTTCACCGAAAGATTACGGTTGCTATGGCGATTAGTAGTGACATCTGACATGTATAATGTTAACACTGAGTAATATAATAAGAGAACATCTTCATTTAGTTAAATAAGAGGTTTTTTTATCAATATATGATTTACATCAAGTACATGTGGGATGAACTCACCGTCAGGTAAAATTTATATATCACATAGAAATGACATGTATACAAAATTGAGGATCCTTTAAGGGGGAAGGGGTTAAAACTCCTTGACAATTAAAAACAACTAAAAAAATAAACTTGGAAATACTTTTGAAATAAACTTAGAAAAAGGGATTTTGAATTATGACTTAGGTGTTCAGATACATAACTTAAAATCTTGCTTCAGACCCTTTTGAAATACTGTATTGATCAGCCCCTGAACATGATTTATAGGTCGAGACAACAGTGTTTACCTTCCTTTGTGCAAGATAAAATGAAATTCGATCCTACAAGGTCTAAACAAGTACATTGCCTATTATTTGAAAGTAGAACAGCTTCTATTCTAAAGATTTTCTATAATAAAATAAAATAATCAATTTTATTTTGATACCAGGTAAGAATTGTGAAGATTTTTATTTTATTGAATGCAGCAAGTTTTGCAGCATTGATCTGAGAATAGAAGAAAAATCAATTTTGTAGAAAAAAACATTAAATTATATAAAAATTCAACAAGCCTTCAAGGGCAGCCTCTTTTGTGTTGGGACTTTCAGCAAAGTGTGTTTGTCTTTTGAGTCAATAAACCATTATTTTAATATTAGTTTAGAGTAGTTAAATTGTTTAGTAGAAATGCAATGTGCCATAAATCAAGAGTGCAAAACTAGAATATATCCTTCTTTATTTACATGAAGTTAAACTTGTTTTGTCCTGGCCCATATAATATTGGAATGGTTATAAATTATAATAGAGACTTAACGAAGAAGAAAACTGTGATGGCAACATAGTCTAGAGAAAGCATGATAGTACTATCAAAAGGACAGAATGCCATGAATCAGTCATCGCCTTAAAATTTTTCGAGCACTAGCTCAATTTATGTTAATAGTAAAAGTCAAAACTTATCAACTAGTCTGACTATATGAAATCAGTAATTTTCACCAGCCTGATTCAGTTTTCACTAACCCTTAGCAGGTCTTTTTTCCTTATATAACAGGGGCCGTTAACAGGCGCCTTCCCCTCTTGAAATTTCTTTAAAATCATGCAGTTTTCCCAAAATTTGGAGTTTACCTTGGATATTTTGTTCCCCTTTCAATGAAATTGCGATAAAATTTCCCCAAATGTTTTATATATAAAAAGGCCCCAGGCCCCTTCCCCAAATACTGAAAAAAAGCTCTGCTTAGCTTCAAACTAGTGGGTTAAATTAAAGAATGATGAATGCATGCCACAAGTAAAATCCAATGGAAGAATTCATTCTCTTATCACCATCACTATCTTGCAAACAGCAAAGTATGTCTAGCTGACGCTATGCAGATATTTTCTTAATTACTTCTTAATTGGTTTAAATCTCAAGATACAAGAAAGTGTCTAAGAGCTTCATTGATTGAAATGCTAACACTTACAGATAAATACCATAATGTAAATTAATTGACCTGGTTATTAGAGCTTAATCATTCATTTATAAACAATATACATTCTAACCCCATATGTTTATAGGCTAGCTAATTATTTCAAAACAAAAGAGACATTTTCATTTTATACATCTTCAATATTCAAGTTGAACAGGTACATTTATAAATCAGTTGTCTAGTTTAAGATATACATACATGTAGCCTTTGAAAGATCCTGAAGCAAAATTTGGCTTGTAGGGGCAAGGGGATCCCTCACTTGGACCACCAAAATTTGAAGATTTTTTTCAGAATTAGAATTTGCTTTTCCAGATTATTTTCCCAAAATAATGAATTTAGAGCACCCCTGCAAAGAATACTGCCTCTCTACCTGTATTGCTGAGTATGCATCAGGTGTAAACTTGAATCGATAACCATAGCGACAAAATGTAGTATAGATTATACAACTACATTGCAATGCAAAATGCAATGTATTGAATTTGTTAAACGAAGCATAAATAGCCTACTATCTGATAATAAATCAACAAGTAAATGCATAATTGAAATGTACAGAATATGTAAATAAATAATGAGGCGATTATAGCTACATCTATGATTATTTCATTAATTAATCCATAGTTAATCTTCGAAGCTGTTCCTATACAATCTAAAACCTGTAATTTATAAACTTGTTCCAAGAAACAAAACAACAACACTGATCAACAATCTGACAGTAAACAATCTGACAGTAAAGAGAAAGACAAACTCATGCACGTTAAATTCGTACCTCAATACAAGTACACATGCACCAAACAAACTAAATTTTCCAATTTAATCAACACAGTTCATTGAATAAAAACATTAAAAATCTAGAATCACCTCAATTTTTTTCCAAATTACAAACTATTTTATCATTCATCGAGAACACGTGTCAAAAATCATTAAATCAAGGGTGGTAGATCACGCCGACCTTTGAAATAAACTCATGATAACTAAATAGTTCACATACCCAAGTCTTCAGGAAATCCCTAAAACTCACGTGTGACAAAAATAGAAGTTGCAACCGCGGAAGTAAAGAGGAAATAAACTCGAAATTGATCCTAAAACATTCGAAAACTTGTTGTAAATAAATGTAAACTTGAAATTCATTGTTCTTACCTACAAAAATCCAGCTGTTTTGTATTCCTTCCTCAAACATGTACAGAACCGT
This sequence comes from Mactra quadrangularis, assembly GCA_025267735.1. Lineage (NCBI taxonomy): Eukaryota > Metazoa > Mollusca > Bivalvia > Venerida > Mactridae > Mactra > Mactra quadrangularis. The sequence goes on along the minus strand of CM046304.1, from coordinate 2,479,840 downwards.
TCAAGTAATTAGCCGGTGTTTCCAATAGCAACATAACAGGAATAAACATAACCGGTGCGTCGTCCATGAATGGTGTAATTAGGTCACGCTACGACGTTTCTGATTGGTTAATCACATCACGGGATTCCTACCGGCTGCACGCGCGTTTGTTTATGCACTGTGCAATTGTATCGCGCTGTGTGTTGACGGTTGCTTCTTGGATTGGAAATTGGATGAATTCAAGCAAGCATTCATTTTACTAAAAGGTTTGAGCATTATTTTCTATTCATAACCTAATTTGACGAAAAGTATAACGATTTCTCGGGTTTGTTTACATCGGTCACCACATTGCGGTGTCAAAGTAAATTTATACTCGTCAAGGTTATCCTATCAGGAAACTTGAATTGACTTGTGTGCACTGTCATGCGTTTGGTTTGATAAAGAAACAGTGTATTGTTTAATTTACATTCATAATTAATTGAAGTTTTATGAGGTATGTTATTTTTAGTATTTCATTTTGTGAACATATTGATCTTCAATATTTGTGTTTGATAATAATTATTGTAACAGAGGTGACATTGCTAATTGGCTTATCCAAGTTCTGTATCTGTATTATTACAAAGTTAGTGACCAATACTGGCGTTAATAACTTTGGAGGCCGGGGCGCAGCCTAATTACACTTCTGGAGTGCTGTCTTAAATGATTCTACTGAGGGAGCATTCACTGTTGATTCGTCTAGACGATTCCACTGAATAGTAGTTTTTACAAAAAATGAATTCTTAAACTGTTCAGTATTATAATTAAGAATGTTAAAACATTTACTATTGTTAAGTTTAACTTGAAGTTATTGGACTGACACATGTGGCTAAGATGTTAATTTAGCTAGCCTTAAATATTTAGATTTTATTGATTTATTCAATCAAAACTATTGCCACAGGAGTGGATCCAGGATTTTTTCTTGGGGGTGGTCTGAACTTTTTCTAGGGGGGTCCAAACTTTGGCACAACAACCACACTATAAACATTTTGCAGAATAAAGCAAAATATTTATAATACAAACTAAATAAGCATTAAATCTATTTTAAGCACCGAGAAAATTTGCTTCCTGCTACTTAAAAATGAACAACAGTCAAGAAATACACTATTGGACAGGTACATTTTGGAAATTCTAGGGGGTTCAGACCCCCCTGACCCCCCACTAGATCCGCCTATGTGCCATTATCATTCCTAAACAATGCGTCAATTACAATATTTTTTTTAAGTAGAGAGGGATAGTTTCTAGTCTGGTCCAAGTGGGCCCATTTTAGATGAATGCATATAATTAATTTTATAATATTATTGTTTTTATTTCAGAAGATGGCTCTCAGTGAATATGTTTATGACTTATATCAAAAGGCTATAATACCAGGTATGATATAAAACTAAAATTATATTCATTTAATTTGTTCTGGACTATTGAGTACATGTACAGTATATTTTTATGCTATCATTACCTTAGTCAACTTTTAGGATAGTGAAAATTTCTGACTTCATGTATAGTCACTTTACTGTAACTCACTAATTTTTGCAAGTTAAAATTGCTGCAAAAATATTTTTGTCTAAACTAATGGGACTCAAATCAGCATTTAAACAGTCTAATTGATTGATAGCATTAATAAAAGATTCACAGTACAAACATGTTATTTGTCTATCCTACAATAACACCTTTGTTCTATCTGTAGTAAATATGTTGTTTATATTTGGCATATATGAATAGTTACCATGTATGCCATTTAAATTTGGAGAATAAAATGCGAGCAATTTTCTTAGTTTTTCGAGTTCAAATAAAATCAACTCCCAGAAAATTGCAAGTCCAATTTTTTGTTAAATTCGAGCCCTGATGTATGTAATGACCTATGTGCTATTGTTGCAAAGCCTAATCTTCAATGCGAGCCTCTTAAAACAGAATTTACATAATATGTACTGTTTTTCTATTTTTACAGATGAAAGAACCCAGGACTGGTTATTAATCTCTTCAATATGGCCTACAGTTATGATAACGACAACATATCTCACTGTGATATTAGGTGGACAAAGATTGATGAAGAACCAGGAAGCATTTCAACTAAATTCTATTATGATGTTCTACAACTTCTGTCTGGTTCTACTTAACGCTTACATATTCTATGAGGTAAAATATTTTAGTTTATTCTCTTTTGAATTATTAATGGCAGCTGTGTCAATTATTATTTTTAGTTGTTTTTTTTTGCCCTACAGCGCAGGTCTCTGGTTGTAGCTGTTAACCAGTAACTAAGCACATGCTTCTGTTAGTAACTGACAACTGTCCTTAATGACTTACAATCAGTGGTAGGAGGGAGAATGGCTGTAGAAATTATTTCATGACGAAGCTTTATGAAAGTATGCCCTACCTGGGAATCAAACCTACTACTCCTGCATCAGTTGACTTCTGTGAACTTACATTTGAAAGTGTACATAATAATAAGATCTTTTAATATGTAAATCTTTTTATTGACTTGAGAAAAAGAAATTTGAACATCAATTTTGAAAACACTGGAACAATACATCTCATAGTTTAAAGTTTACATAGCTTAAGTCTATGTTGAACAAAAAAGATTGCTTTGTATCTTATAATTATGTTTGTGATTTTTTTCACTTAAAAAAATGTGTGACTATTTTATATCTTATATTATACAATATGTTTTTTATATATTTCAGTTAAGTATAACAACATGGTTTAATTGGAGTTTTAGTAAAGTCTGTATGCCAGTAGAAAAGAATACAATATCATCAGATCGTTTAGCTAGAGCTTGTTGGTGGTTCTTCTTCTCCAAAAGTATTGAATTAATTGATACAGTATGTACTTTCTTATTGTTTACACTTAAGGGTTATCATTAATTTTCAAAAGAAGGTTGCCAATTTAAACAATCAGCTATTTATCATACTTGCCCAAACCAAATATTTACTAGCAGTAAAAGTTGACCTTTGCACTTTGATGAGCCATTCCAAAATAATTTCTCAAAATGCAATATGCAAGAACCATAACTATTGAGATATTTGAATTACCTCCTGTGGAAGTGTTACTTATTTGATAAGATTTTTTTGAATTATCTCCCTTTGAAATTGTTTTATTTAATAAGATTTTTAATTACCTCCTATTGAAATTGAATTTTTAAATAAGATTATTAAATTATCTCCCTTTGTAATTTAATTGTTTAATAAGATTTTCAAAATTATCTCCCTTTGAAATTTTAACTGTTTGAAAGGATTTTAAATGACTTCCCTTTGAAATTGTAGCTCATTCATGAAATTTTTGAATCACCCCTTTTCCAATATCTATATTTTTAATTATCTCCCTTTGAAACTGTAGCCCTATTTAATTAACAAATGTTGAATATTTAAATCAGTGGGGTTAATGTTTGCGCCAATGACAGTTGAATGAAATATACCAATGACCTGTATGTATTTTATAATTGCAGGTATTTTTTATGTTTCGTAAGAAGAACAATCAGATATCATTTCTCCATTTATATCATCATTTTACAATGCCATTAATCTGGTATGTTGGTGTGAAATATGTACCTGGTGGAGAATGTAAGTATTATACATACTATGTCCACTTTGATACTATTCTTGTGCCTTATAAACATTATTTTGCTAATCCAAGACAAATAATGCTTATACATAAGCAGACCTTTTTATCAGGACCATTTTTCTTTATATTACAGGGGCTGTTAACAGGTGCCTCCCCCTCTTGAAATTTTTTTAAAATCATGCAGTTCCCCCAAATTTGCAGTTTACCTTGGATTTTTTGTTCCCATATCTATGAAATTGCGATAAAATTCCCCAAATGTTCTATATTAAAAGGGCCCAGGTCCCTTCCCCAAAAACTGAAAAAAGCCCTGATTAGGCAAATTGGCAGGGTTCATGTATGCACCACTGACAATGTAAAATTTAACAACACCAACAATAGGCCAGTACTGTGTTTTATTGTATTGAACTGTATCCTAGTGTATTATTTACTTATATTATACATGTTAATAAAACAGCATATTTATATATTTCAGCCTATTTCTCAGCAAGTATTAACAGTGGTATACATGTATTAATGTATACATATTACCTACTATCAGCTATGGGACCAGCTATGCAGAAATATTTATGGTGGAAACGTTATATGACTGTCATGCAATTGGTAGGTTCAATAGTTTATCATTACATGTACTATTGTTCCTGTAATATTTTTTGTTCATTTATCAGCATAAATACTTTCTACTGAAGGAAAGTAACAAGTTAGAAAATGTATACAGTCAATTTGCAATATTTATTATCTTGGTTAAAAAATCAGAAATTCTGATTTTCCCTTCTTTATCTGTATAAGAAATTACACATGTATTATATATACATTTGTATTATATATATAGCTTAAATTTTTTGTTTATGTTTATGTGATCTCTGGAGCATAAATTTTGAAACTAGAAAGTTTTTTTCACCCTATAATCATTATACCCCGCTTCGATGAAGAGGGGGGTATACTGTTTTACCCTTGTCCGTCCGTCCGTGCTTCCGTCCGTCCGTTACGAAATTTCCATCGCAGTTTTCTCAGCAACTATATCATGCAGCAGCCTAATACTTTGCATATTGCTTCATCCCATAGTCCCATGTGGTGTAAAGCGATTTCATCCTCCTTGCTCATCTACTTCCTGTTTGTCGCATATTTTTAGATTTTGGCGGGGGTATCACTAGTGAGCATTAGCTCACAGATTTACTTGTTTTGTTTATCATAACTAGATTAAGACATTATTGGCATTCTGACGAGGTGTCAAAACGACGCACACAAATCAGTTGGCAACCATTCTTTGAAATTGAGATAAACAAGGATCATGATGATCATGATTTAATCAACATGTCATGTAACTTAATTGATATCATTTCACAACACCTATACTTGTAGTATAAACTAGGGCTGTCACAATATACCGGTATACCGGTAGATTGCAATATGCAGCTGCGGCAATATGAACCGCGGTACGATTTTAACATACCGATATTTGGCGATATCTTTATTTCATTTGAAAATTCTTCCCTTTATGAAATAAAAGTAGCGAAACGTCAGTTTTTCCATAGTTCATTCCATCTATCATAAAGTTACAATAATTTAACCGATTTGGACACGTCACATTCCTATATGACGGTATATGCTTAAAGGTACTAGATTCTGTCAGTAGCTGCATGTATGATTTGTTTCTGTTAAATTCAGCGGAGGCACAACGAATCTTAAAGCCCACAATATATCGAGGTATGTATCACAATACGATGCCAGCGTATTGCAGTATATCGCGATACTCTTCTGGTGTATCGTGACAGCCCTTGTAAAAAACTAACCATATTGTACTATTTCTATTATTTACAGATGCAGTTCTGGGGTATATTATTCCATACATCATACGCCATCTACAAAGATTGTGGGTATCCTAACATGTATAACTGGGCTCTCATATTCTACGACTTCTCACATATAGCCCTTTTCTCAAACTTTTATTATCAAACATACTCTAAGAAGGCCAAGGCTGCTCGTGCCGCACGTGAGAAAAAGATTGAACAGAATGGTGAAATCAAACAGAATGGAGTGTCACACGAAACATCGGACATTAAATCAAGACTTAGAAAAAGGAAAGATTGAAGGCAATAAATTGTTGCATTTTGGGAAGCTTCCATTTTATTACGGTAGACATTTGTGCATATTTTGTACATTTTGGAATTTAATGTAAAATTCATGACCGATCAAATGCAATGTCTAAAACATACTAACATGTCAAATTGTATGAAGTGTGTTTGGAATTGGATACAATGAGGTATGCTCACCCATCAAGATGCTTTGTAATTGTGTTTTAATCAAATGTGACAAGGGTATCAACATCGTTCAATTGTTTTCAGTAAAAACCATGATATTTAGTCATACAGTCTCTGTTTCCAGTAGAATTACAGCATTTCAGAGGTACTTCAATCATAATGCTGAAAACTTATATAATGTGACCATGTTGTCATGGAAATGCCTCCTTGTATAGTCTGTTTTTCTCAACTGTCAAAGCTGGAATAATTTCATGGTGACTGAATGCATTGTTTTTGTACTGGAGGCCTAGTTGTTATTAAATATATCTTGACTAAAACATATCATACGGCATAAGCAGCTTTACTCGATCATTACACACACTTTCGGAAACTCATGGATGTATCACAACGATGATTTTGACAAACGCATTCACCGTGAAATTATTCATGTTTTGACAATTAAGAAAAAACGAACTATACTTTCTGATTTTGTCTTATGCTCACATGTTTTGTAATATTGTTAATTGTAATAAATGAATAATTTTAACCAATAGTGACTTTTGAAGTAATATATAATTATCAGTTTAGCGCTGAATGGTTGTAACTCAATCTTTTCTTATATTGAGTTACGACCCTTTTTCTCTAAGCCCACAAAATGTATGGTATCAAATAAATTGTTAATGGATATTTATTTAAGAATTCATTAATTTTATTATGTTACATAAAATTCCATGTATTATATTTTAAAAATGTTATCATATTTTTACTCATGATGTATTTTATTCAGGAAATCATTACATATAAGTTTAGGAGTAGTCTATTTACTGTTAGTAAGCCTGTAGGCTAGTGATATAAATGTTTAGATCTGTTTAACCCCTGACCTATGGGTCCTGGTTTAACTATGCAATTGTTTAAAACAAATGATTGTGTTATGAATGTAATGTTAATGATATTATTATTTTTATGTCATATCAGCTCAATTTATCTATTACAGAATTTTATCATGACTGCATTTTTACGAATGATGAAATTTATTCGAGCAATAATTATTTTACACTTTTATAATACAGAATGGATAGTTTTACTTTACGAAATCAAGACTTAAATGCATTGTATAAATGAATACACAATTTGTGACTTGACACAGTAAAGTGTTTATTTTGTCAAATCTAGACTTAAACTTTTATATTATATGAGATACAAATGTTGACTTGACACAGTTAAGTGTTTATTTTGTGTTCGATCTACAAGGGTTAGTTTATGTGTTTGTTCAAATTATAAACTGGTATATTAGGGTTATGGTTAATGTGTTTGTTTATTCTATGAACTGATTAAATTGTTTGTTCAAGGATTTAAAATCTGAAATTTTTGTGATACATCCAATAGTTTTATTGTACTTATATTTTAGTAAATAGTATGTGTTGTTAAATACAAGAAGGACAACTGTTAAATGTGGGGATCTGTAGTTAAGACTTTAGTAGATGAGGGGCCAAGTTTGCTGACCTCAAACTGCTGAAATCTCATATGGTTAGAGGGGACAGGGGCCCATATTATCAAGGGTCTCAAGACCAATTTTAATCATTAATCCTTCTATGTTGTATTGTTAAATTATTGTTAGATTTTTGATGATATGCTGCCTAGGCTTAAAGCATTACCACTTACCATTGCTTATGACTCATAAGACTATTATTTGCAGAGAATAAGAGATGAGAACCTAGGAATATCAGGGAATTATGTTTTAGCCCTTTATTGAAGTGTTGTTGATAAAACTCAAAACATTGCTTCTCCCTAAAAAACTCACTCAGACTCTAGCGCATGATTTTCTGCATCTGTAGAATGTATATTTATTCTTAAACCAATGGTCTCTTAGGGCCAGATGATTTGTTATTGCTGCTAGAAAAGTTTATTAGTTAAAGTTAAGGCTTGTGTCGTTAGTTTTTATGCATCAAAACATAAATAACAGGGTAATTTTGTTCATTCATTTTGTAAGCATGTTTTCCATTTTTATCACATTTCCAGCTCAACTAGGCATGTCTACAAGCCTTCTTAAATGGACATCATTACTTAGGCCTCAACAAGTTGATCATGTGTTCTATGGATTCGCTCACACCATATTTTTGACAGTTTTTACAAAAAATATTTTTATTTCCTTGCTCACTCATAAAAATTTGATCAAACCGCTATGTAAAGCAACTGAAATTAAGATTTGAAAAAAAAATCATTTGCTCGCTGGCCCCATTTTTTCCTGAAAGAAATCCTTAGAACACACAATCAACTTGTTGTGGTCTTTATTTAAAGTCATTATCTAACATGCAGTGCGGCGGCATAGGTACACATAAGAGTTTGTGTGTTCTGATCAATGAAAGTTGATGATTAAATGTGCAAATGTTATAATTATGTGCAAAATTTAAGAATACTCTTTTCAACTGCATTTTTTGTGTGTTATATTGAAAAGGAATGTGCAAAGCTAACAAGGAAGCGACTTCTATATCACTGTTTAAAGAGAATTTTTATGATATTACTATAATTATATTTTGTTATTCATTTATTTTCTCATATTGACAATCTCATGATTTTAAACAAAGCAACATGTTGATGAATAATTGTCATGTACGAATTTCAGAATGTTTTAAAAAATTGAGGTAAATGTTTGTCAGGAGTGATAGTTCATATTTCTACTTTAGAATAACTGTAGTATTGTATTGTTTTGTTTTTAAGTATTCCTAAAGCTGTCTCCACAACTATACTGTCTCTTTTATTTTAGTTCTAGGCGTATATATTTTATAATAATGTTGAATCTTGTATTGTTTCATTTAGAAAAAGTAATCTAATTTCTTTGAATATTCTTTGTGCAATACTCTTTTTATACATTCCTTACCACATAATTATAACCCAAATATTTGAATTCCAGATATACATGTAGTCTACTATATATAAGTTCCTTTTTTTTCTTGTTTCTATCTTAACTCTGCTAATCTCCTTATGTATTGTATTTTTTTACAAGAATTGTTAAGCATTTACTCAATCATTAAGAAAAAAGAGGCTCACAGGGAAGATAGGGCTCTGCCTAACTGTGTTGCCTCTTTAAATAAAGTCTTTATTATTAATATTATTATTATAATCATATTTGATTTGTTTTAATATGTTACATTTTATTTAATTGTTATGCACAAACCCCGCTGATTTAAATACTTACTACAGTACATCTGTACTAAATATCTACAAAATAGATATCCATATTTATGTACCCAGATTATCTTACAAATATTCAGCATCTAAATCAGCGGGGTTAATGTATGCACCATTGTCTGTTGAATAAAATTTAACAATACATATGCATAATTTTGACTAATATTTTCCTACATTTTTGTTTTTATCATGAAATATTTTGTAACCAACATTTTATACTGTATACAACTTTATTTTTACAAAAATTGTATTATAATCTATTTTTGATAGCATTATATTTGTACCCGGACCTAACAATACCATGTGCATTAATCATTAATTGTTTAAACATTAATTATTATTTTATTCCATCCTAACTGTAATAGTCTCTAACAAAATATTTATGTAATTTTTGTTTACATATTATTTATTATAAAAAGTATTTTTATGATATTATTGCAGCCAATAGTTCTTATTTGGAAACTCAACCATTTTTACCAGACAGTAGGTCATGTGAAGATCGAAATTTTACAGAACTGGAGCCATTTTACATATTTTGATCAATTGAAAACTGTATAAATGAGATTCTTTGCCGGAGAGTTGGTCCTGTAAACCTGCAAATCTAGACAGACCTTTTTTCAGGATTTGTCTATCAGTCTATGTTTGTTAGTGACTGTTTCGGAACTTGATTTTTTTCCCAGCTGAATACGGTATGTTTGCACCGGATACATCTGTGCAGAACAAAGTTATTTTAAATATTATTGCTGAAAAGTAAGCAACACAGATAAAATCCTATTGTTCTGTGTTCTAACATTTTTATTTCAACTTTGTACGACACTGCTAATTCAGCCGCATGTTCAGTAACAACTGTTAGCGAACGTTACGGGTATTTGACGACTCAACCAGAAAACAGCTCAACCCTTGGATAACTCAACCCAAAGTTGGGACAACTCAACACGCTAGTATGGGATGGAGTTGACTCAGGTTAAGTTGTCTTTGGGTTTAGTTGTTCTGATCCATACGTTATGGAACGTATTGGAACGTTCCGGGTAATTGAACAGGCTACTGTTACAAAGTTTTTCAGCTTGAAAAACCCATCAACTTGAGTTGCAAATCAAATCTATTAGAGTTTCAATTTATTTAATTATATGTATTTATTATTTTTTACAGATTATGTAAAATTTAGATACTTTATTTATTATACAAAATTATATTTCTATCTTTTCAGTCTACGAAATTAGAGGGTGTACGGTTGCCCAGGACAACCATCTTTTAGTTTAGGCAACCAACAATTTCATTGGGGCAATCAAAAATTCTGCAAATTAGATATAGTGCTTGCTCTTAAAATGATCTGTTCAGACAACCACTTTCATATCCTAATTTCATAGACTGTATTTTATGCATTTGTTTTTGATAAAAATTATATTTTTTAGATTGTGATATAAAATAATTATGTTTTTGATGTGTTTTTTATTTAATTTTTTACTTTGTCACTAATTTAAAATATACATTTTTATTAATAAAAATGATACAACTTGTTTTAGTAGCTTGTTCTGTTTTTACAATAAAGACAATGGCCAAGTGGTTACAACATTGGCTTGGTAACCTTTAGATACAAATTACTAAGTCCCCTACACAGTCTTATGCTACAGTCCCATAAACATAAAAAATAGCCGTAAGGGCATTGATGGGCGCCGTGTGATCAAGTTCCGCAAGGACTCGTACAAACTATTGCTTACCTGTACCCACTGTTGCGTTTTTACCAGGGACTGTGAGATGAGCCATGGATACGCATATCAGTTTCAAAGTCAAATCGTGAACACAATCGTGACCGAGTTAGGATTAAAATTGCATATCTTCCAGCTACGGCTTGGTATGGGTGTGTTGTTTTGTGCCATGTGTGTACAGTCATCTTAATACCCGAGGCTTCCCACGGCTTACGACTGTCTGCACATACAGGTCCGCAACAAGCCCAGATTTTATGGGATTGAGGCATTAGTTGTAAACACATGGGTTAACAAAATGAAAAATACAAAGACATAATTTTTTTTAAATAAATGACTTTTTATTTTCATTAATCAATACATGCACCATGTTCAAAATGATATATCATAAAATTAATGTAAATAATTTTCTAAAATACCGATTCGAAACAAAATATCATCAGTTTTAAAGACCTTGTCATAAAATGAGAAAGATCTTATTATTTTTATTTTCACTCCAGTCACAGAACTTCAGCAGCAAGGTCTTATAGGTAAAAGCTCAAGTTGAGGCTGGAAGCCATGTAAATCTCATTCGGAACTACCTCGGCGATTTTCCACGCAAATACACCTCGGATATCACTAGGAGCGAAAGTAGTTCCATAATAGAATCTAGCCTCGTTCCCAACGTTTGGAACGCTGGCACACACCAAAAATGACGATTATGGGCAGTTAAAGCTCTTCAATGCCTGTAACTGATATTCACTCAAATCAAAGTTGATCCTCAAACATTTTTGTGTACTCGATACTTTCTGCAAAATGATCTGCCATGTTGATTGTTTACATCGGTACTACTTAACCTATGAGGTTAATCGCCGGACCTCATAACTTTGTTGTATTTCTACTACGATTGATATCCGAGGTGTATCTTCGTAGATGATCGCCGAGGTCGTTCCGAATGTGTAAATCTCTTGAATATCAACTTTTAATGATAGAATGGTTCAAAATAGCACACATGTACTGTCAAAGTGTTACAGGAACCATAAATCCAATGACTAGAATGACATGAACAAAACCAGACCAGTGGACATTGCCGACATGCACCGCCTCATTACATTGTATCTGTTATAAGTGTTTCAACGTAGCCACTAAATGTGGAACACCAGTCTTGACATCTTCAACTTTTATTTTACATTGTTTATAGTAAGCTGTATTTGGATCCTCATATTTTATTGATATTTTACCAGGCATAAGCAATGGTCGTTTAAATTCACATACAATTTCATGTTTCTCATCCAGTTGGTCACCATTCTCTGAAGATAAAAAATGAATATTTCAAATTTGTATCCACAAATCTGTACTCAAATGTTTTGTCATTTATTGGAGGAATTCCTAAAGATAAACAGGAATCTTAGAGTAACTAAGGATTCCTTAAGAATCCCTGATAAAAAAGTAAGTTTCAAACCCACTGGTGAAGTGAACAAAGCAATACCTACTGCTATGCAGTTAAATTCCACTATAATGGATTCCTAGAGTAACTGCAAAAAATGCATTTTTTGACAATTTCCTAGTTACAAATGCTTATTTTGAGAAGAAAAAGTTCTTGACGGTCCTTGTAATAAAACTGTACTGAAAAAAATTATTTGTGAGACAATTGTCATTTCAAAAGATCTAAATTTAGAAGAACACAATTCTAAATTACATGTACTCTGAATCGACTCCATAAACTTATAGGCGTATTAGAAAATTTTATATATTAGTTAAAATCTGTGAACCCTCCTTGGTAACAAAGGGCATTATTTGTCAACGATATTCAAAACAAATGAGTATCCAACAATGTCTGTGAACAAGCAGTCTTAATGTGACTTTTTCATGAATGTTTAAAAACTCATTACTTACTGTGAAGGAAAACAGATAAAGCCTTAGATAAAGTCCACATTCCATGAGCTATAGGCTTGCTAAAACCAACTAACCAAGCAGACCACCAATATAAATGGTGAGGGTTCCAGTCACCGGATATTCTAGCAAATTTTACACCACAGTTACCTGGTACTGAGGCCTCTTCTTCACACATGAAATCCTCTGTAAAACAAGAAATGTAATGTGGAAACCACATTAAAGCCGGATTTAAAAAATAACCCAATATAAACCATATACATTTGTATATCCATAATAAAGACAGGTAGAGTTGCAGTTACTTTTCTGATTCTGGTCATCACATAGTATGTTATCATTGTTTGAAGTTTCATAAAGATCTGACAATAAATGGCAGAAATATATGGTAAAGAAAAACTTTAACGCTATTTTTAATGACAGGTTGAAAAATCCGGCTAATAAATTTTTTAACTTACCATCCAGTTTTTTTATATTTTTCCTTCTCTGTACAGACCGTTTTCTAGAAAATAACGTTGTAGTACCTTCCCATATGCAAAGTTGTTTGTCATTATAAAGTTGTGTAAGAATGTCTATCTCCACTCCACGATCATTCTCCCTGGAAAAGAAACAACAAGATTTGTTGAAATTGTTTAAGGTACAAGTTCACAGATTTGGTTAAGATTTTTTAAATATTTCCAAAACACCATTCAGTGTCTGTAAATGTGTCCACAAAAATGAGTCTTAATATTTTAGGACAAACTGACCTATAGATTGCAAGAAATATACAATAAAAGTCACAAAAATGCACAAAAATTGTCTGTACCATGACATACGGGGAAGATTTTTACTACTTGATACACCATCATTCGTACTTGTATGTCAATTTGCACTAAAATTGTCATTATCAAATCACTAATTTTCTGCTTAAAAATGTTTCCAAACAATTTAGATAGTTTCAGAAAAAGTTGATATTTTAGTTGAAATCTGTGAATGAGTACCTTTAAATTCAGTCTTCCAATTTAGCCCATGTTCCGAGTTCACAGAAATAGTTGTTGGTTCGACAACTTTTATAATAAGAGGGTTCCATCAACTTTCGTAGTCATTTTTTTCCATATTCAATATATAATCACAATTTGCTGCTAATATATTTATTTTTAATTTTATGATATTTTACAATTTGTATTTAGTTAAGTTTATAATAATTCAATTTTCTTGCCCATCAGTGCTGAGATAATAATATAAGTTTATTGCTCAAGGAAACAACAGGGTAGGTTTTGGATGGAATTGGAACCAATTTGGAGCTGGTTATCCAATGATCACCTGTCCAACATCTTAACCATTTGACCACGTCCCCTCACTATTTGTGTGAGAATAGGCACAAAGAGAGGTCACTCTGGCAACGATGTTTTGAGGAAAGTTTGTTCTTTGATAAGTAAGAATATAGTACCTGTATTGTTTTACTTGTACTTCAGCAGTCAAAGTATTATCTTTATCAATTTTATCTAAACAACAATGTTGTTTGATTGTCTGACGTAAATGTATTAAACCTGAAATGAATAAAATATTCATCTCAATAGATTATTTAGGGCTTAAATTTAAACTCACATACTTGCAAAATATGAGTGGAATTTTGAAAATTATGTTTTAATTCAACTTTCAAATATAAATTCACAAAGTAGTCTACATCTACATAGGCAAAATTACCAACTAGCGATGAAATAAGTAAACTTTCCTAGCCCAAATCAAATTTCGCTAGTTCAATTTTTCAGGCTAGTGGTCAAGGCAAAAGTCTCTTTGTAATGCAAGACAACTAATTAACAAGAAATGTAAATTGGAAACCACATTAAAGCCAAATTTAAATTCATTACCGCAAAAATTTCAAAGGGAAATAATCCATAATAAAGCCAGATAGAGTTGCAGTTACTTCCAAATTCTGTTCATCACATAGTATGTTATCGTAAAGATCTGACAATAAATGGCAGAAATATATGCCAAATTAAAAACTTTAACGCAATTGTTAACAAAACCGGACGCCCGGACACTTGCCCTTGTTTCACAAACTATTAGCGGAATTATTGTTGTTGAAAAATCTGGCTAATTACTAACCTAAAGGAGACACACAAAACTTTGTTGATGTTATTAGAGTGATGATTGGTTTTATAAATAATAGCTCAGCATAACAAATAGGAGTAGCATCATGTAGGTTATAACCACATAGTGTTTTATATTGGTTGATATGATCTCGGTTTAATCTGAAATTATAAATGAAGAAATATTAAGAATAAACAATGTAAGGACATTTTAGCGTAAATATAGATGATCTGTTTGTTGTTGTGGTCAAAGCTGTCTGTCTGAGAGGCTATTGGTACTTTGCGAAACGGAACGAAATGGAACGGAACGGAACGAGAGGCACCACACGGGGAAAATTAAGAAATGAAATGTAAATTCTTAAAATCAATATACAGTAATCATAATAGTAAATTATACGAACTCTGTATAATCTTAGTCTATCCGACGAAACTCAGTATACACAAACCATTATATATGTAGTTATAATTGCCGACCCAGGATCTACATGTCGCCTCTTTCACATGTATGTTATAAGATTATAGGACAGTTTGTATGTTTGTAAAGGGAAGGCTTTTTGCACATTTCCTTGTATGTGCACGCATGATTATTATTCAAACTACTATGTTTGCGCTGTTGTTGTCATTATACCAATTTAGCCCATTCTTTCTCGTTTCGTTCCGTTTCGCAAAGTACCAATACCCACACAGGTATTGGTACTTTGCGAAACGGAACGGAACGAGAAAAAATATTTTTATATCAATAAATGTTTCTTCATAAATAACCTCGACATGGAATTTTGCCGGGTATATCAAATAATCATTTATGGCTTTATATATGTACAAGGAAATATGCAAAAAGCCTTCCCTTTACAAACATACAAATTGTCCTACAATCTTATAACATACATGTAAAAGAGGCGACGTGTAGATCCTGGATCGGCAATTATAACTACATATCTAAGGCCATAAATAATTATTTGATATATCCGGTAAAATTCCATGTCGAGGTTATCTATGAAGAAACATTTATTGATATAAAAATATTTTTTCTCGTTCCGTTTCGTTTCGCAAAGTACCAATACCTGTGTGGGTATTGGTACTTTGCGAAACGGAACGGAACAAGAGAGAATGGTCTAAATTGGTACAATGGCAACAAAAGCGCAAACATAGTAGTGTGAAGAATAATCACGCGTGCACATACAAGGAAATTTACAAAAAGCCTTCCCTTTACAAACATACAAATTGTACAATAATCTTATAACATACATGTAGAAAGGCGACTTGTAGATCCTGGATCGGCAAATATAACTACATACATGTAATCAAAGCCTTAAATGGTTATTTGATATACCCGGTAAAATTCCATGTCGAGGTTATTTATGAAGATACATGTTATAATATAAATATATTTTTTCTCGTTCCGTTCCGTTTCGCAAAGTACCAATACCTGTGTGGGTATTGGTACTTTGCGAAACGGAACGAAACGAGAGAGAATGAGCAAATTGGCATAATGCCAAAAACAGCGCAAACATAGTAGTTTGAATAATAATCACGCGTGCACATACAAGGAAATATGCAAAAAGCCTTCCCTTTACAAACATACAAATTGTCCTACAATCTTATAACATACATGTAAAAGAGGCGACGTGTAGATCCTGGATCGGCAATTATAACTACATAATTAAAGCCATAAATGATTGTTATACCAGGTAAAATTCCATGTCGAGGTTATTTATGAAGATACATGTAATGATATAAATAGATTTTTTCTCGTTCCTTTCCGTTCCGTTTCGCAAAGTACCAATACCTGTGTGGGTATTGGTACTTTGCGAAACGGAACGGAACAAGAGAGAATGGTCTAAATTGGTATAACGACAACAACAGCGCAAACATAGTAGTTTCAAGAATAATCACGCGTGCACATACAAGGAAATATGCAAAAAGCCTTCCCTTTACAAACATACAAATTGTCCTATAATCTTATAACATACATGTGAAAGAGGCGACATGTAGATCCTGGATCGGCAATTATAACTACATAATTAAAGCCATAAATAATTATTTGATATACCCGGTAAAATTCCATGTCGATGTTATTTATGAAGATACATTTATTGATATAAAAATATTTTTTCTCGTTACGTTCCGTTTCGCAAAGTACCAATACCTGTGTGGGTATTGGTACTTTGCGAAACGGAACGAAACGAGAAAGAATGGGCTAAATTGGTTTAATGACAACAACAGCGCAAACATAGTAGTTTGAATAATAATCACGCGTGCACATACAAGGAAATGTGCAAAAAGCCTTCCCTTTACAAACATACAAACTGTCCTATAATCTTATAACATACATGTGAAAGAGGCGACATGTAGATCCTGGGTCGGCAATTATAACTACATATATAATGGTTTGTGTATACTGAGTTTCGTCGGATAGACTAAGATTATACAGAGTTCGTATAATTTACTATTATGATTACTGTATATTGATTTTAAGAATTTACATTTCATTTCTTAATTTTCCCCGTGTGGTGCCTCTCGTTCCGTTCCGTTTCGTTCCGTTTCGCAAAGTACCAATAGCCTGTCTGAGATAGTCTCCAACATTGTTAAATATTTGTAAGGAAATAACTTCTTTATAGCCTCACGGCAGGACTCAATATTAAGAACTGGGCCGGTGAAATCTTAAAATTGTTTACTTGTCCATTCTTGCCAACTGGTATCAGGTAAAGTTACTTGTCTGTATGAACATTATAGAATAAAATTATTGAAAAATCCACTAGTCCGTACTTGCATTGGGTCAACATGGACAATACCTGTAGATGTTTGATTTCTCCGGCCCTGAAGAGTCTGATCGCCCTTGAAAACTTATATATGGGTTTAGGTTACTTGTTTATACTAGTGAACATATTATTCCAGGAAATAAAATAAGAAACTGTCTCAACCTCCTTGAAAACTTAATGTCCAGCCCTGCACATGAAAATTAAGGAATTGTATAATTCATTCCAGACACAAATATCTAGGAAGACAACATTGGTACCAATTATCATCTATTTCCAACCAGCGTTTAAAGAATAATATAGACTTGAGTCAAAGACAAGCAACAAATTTAAACTGTTAACTCGACAAGCAGTTTTATTTCACATACACTCAGGCCTAAGTTTTTATTGCATTTTTAGCGTCAATGTATTTTTTATGATTTTCTTGACTCTGCGTACTGGTAGCTATGCGCCTGGCGAGGTCTAATTGCGAGTCTTATAATCACAATCAGGAAATTAATTTTAAAATAAAACATACCTTATATCTGTGACAGTTATTTTATGATTTCTTGGAGAGATAATTAGAGAGAAATCTTCATTTGTTGCCTCGGCAACGTACACTAAATCATCGTTAATCTTGATCACACCCTCGCTTGATGACGTCAGAAATTTGTATAATATCTTGAGGATGAGGTAAAACCATGACAGCCCTTTTGTATGTTCATATTTCGTCAGATCAGTTTTAATGTTGCCATAAATTAGTGAAAAAAATACTCTGATACAAAATGCAAGACAATATTTTATAAAGGTAACAAGTTTTCCGACTAATGCCAACAAAGGCCACATTGCTTCATGTAGAATCTATGCTTTTAGTCCAAAATGTCCCTTTCGTGATGTTTACAGCACTGACGTGTTCTTGGAAAACGAAAGTAAGTTGCACTTTGTGCCCACCCCTTTCCTACTTTCGATTTCAACTCGGTTGTGTTTATATTCTGGTCCATGCCGTTCCATACCCGGACTATTTCTCTTTCGCCCTTTGACGATTCGCCTTTAAACGATTCGCACCCTAAATGGAAAACTTTACTTCTAATTGCTTTTACGAATATTTGCTTGTTTCATTATACAGATGAAATTATTACTGCAACACCATATGAATGCAATTTATATAAATTACAACCAAGATGAAAAATGCAATAAATAAACTATTAAGACTTTAAAGATTTTATTTTATTTATTAATATATATACTATATTTGCTACATTAAAAAGTATTGCATTGATAATAACGATCAAATAACATAGGCAGTCGGAGAGGTTTAAAGTCAAAAACAAAAAAAACCTGTAAAATGTATTTTACTTAAAAATGGTAGATTAAATTTATGCTTATGTACATGTAGCATGTTTTTGACTCGGACCCTTAGCGACCGCCTATGATATGAAACAAAAATTGCATTGACAATGTAAAACATAAAATAAATAGTGAACATAAGTAAGAAATACTTGCATTATATCTTAATCAACGCCTCAAAATTATAATGCCTAGCAACCAAATTTGAAAACAACATTCACTCATTATAGTTAGCGAGTTAATGTGTTTACTATGCATGTATAATTTTCAGTAAAACTTGAAGCAAACATACGTTTAAATAAACAACATGCATACATACATGCATACATACTATCACAAAAGCATCAATTATGCTAAAGTAAACAAAATTACATATTAGGCATATGGACAATAAAACACACACAAAAAAAACCAACAAAAAACGGGACAGCAGTCGACTTATCTAAAGGAATAAGTACCTAAAACGTTTTAATTGTTGCAAACAAAATTGTAAATGGAAAATTTGGTGAAAAGTAGCTTATTCCATCATTGATTTTTACTTCTTGACTTGAAGTTGTGTTGGTACAAGTCTGTCTCGTCTCGTCTTATTTATCCTGCAATTAAATCATAACGTTTTTTTATAAACACAAATGAACTGATCCGATGCAAGAATATCAAGGCAATATTTCCCTGATATAAAATTTATTCATGATCGCATTTTGTTATGAAAGCTAAATGGTGCTAAAATTTTACAATGTATTTCTGAAAAGGATGGAGGACAGACAATATGGCGCATAGTTTAAACTGTTGGAATACTAGTTTATTTGTAATTTACAATTAGGGACTTTAGTCAGTTATCTTTCCCTAATAAAAGCTGAAGCAATACAATTGGTAAGTACGTCCTTGCAGTTGGGATCTTCGGATTTTATCATTGAATTCCTATGTAAGGATAAAAAATATTTCATCTAATATCTTTCTTGTTAATGAAGATATTAACAGAAGTGATGAATTTTAGATAGTTTGTTGCTTTAAAAATATTAAGCTTGAATTTCAAACAAATTAAATGATTTACGAAAGTTATTAAAGATTAATTTTGGCAAATTGACATTGAAACGTAAGGGTAAAATCTGAGTAATCCAACTAATTGGACCTACCTATTTGAAGAATATACAATGGGAAATAACTGACTAAATTAGAAATGAAAGTGGCAGTCCGAAAAGGTTATCATAATTATAAGCAAGCACTATATCTTGTTTGTACAATTTGGTTGTCTAAAAGAAATGTTTGATTGCCCAAACAAAGTGGTTGTCCCTGGCAACCAGACACCCATTAATTTCTTAAACAGTTTTTGTAACCGAATTTGAGTGGTCAATACTTACTTGTTTGTTTGAAGCTTCCAATTCAGGACATATTTTCCCAAATGGTTTTGGCCAGCCGATAACCCAATCTGCCGCCCATTCAGGGAGCAAATATAACATTCTGAAGAATAAATGAGCGTCCATGCCAACGAGGTAGCTTCTGTTAGGGTATCTTGCTAACAGTGCATGTTTCATAGCATCAGCAACATTATGTGGTGTTGTGTTGACATACTTTGTAGTTTGGTTTATACCATTTATTACTGAAATCATACATTTATTGTTTGATAAATATTGGTAAATTTTAATAAACTGTCAGTGGCACTCAACTCATTTTTGTGCATTTTGTGATGTAAATCACGTGAATATATAGACCCTATCGAATGATAGAGAGTTACGATATGGACCAACGAGAGCATGCCTGATCAGCAGCAATCTCCGTAAACAGAGATCCTGTTCTACTCGCGTTGTCATACTGGATCTCTACTTAGTCAATGCAAGGTCACGTCGAGATGAACTTTGTGTCGACCAATCAATGCGTAGCTTTAATCTAGACGAAAACACTATTAATCACATTTTGATTTCGTAATTTCTATTTTTAGACAAAGGTATGCATGCAAATTTAACAGCGGTATTATTCACAGTCTACGATTGGGTGGCTCATTTTAAATTGCGTGACGTAGACGATGTAAATAAGTTACGTATCATAACAATTTCATCATGAATATTATGATGAGAAAAGGTCACCTGAACGTGACCTTCGTTTGAAAAAGGCCAGATCTAAATTAGCGAGTATGCGAGCGGTGAAATTTTAGATCGGGTTTTAATCAGATAGGATCAGCAGGTGTGTGTATCTTTTTACATCTTTAAGACTAAAACTTACTATATGTTGATATATTTCCACCGTAGAATTCTCGTGATTCCTTGTCAGCTTTATAATATCCTGAACAATATATATCCATAAGTCTTTGTTGAGCTGTAATATTTGTATTGTAACCACCTGGCTCAATGGTGTGTGTAGTGATACCTGTACTGTACAGCTCTCGTCTGTAAAATATAACATTCTTTATATAATCATATGACATTAAAAGCTTCCCGGCTAATTCATGTGGTAGTGCACACGTCTGCTGATCGAGGGGTCGTATGTTCGATTCCTCGGTGGAACTTACTTTTGTCATGAAATATTTTTATGACCGTTCTCTCTTATCACCGACTTTATATTATACAGGACAGTCGTCAGTCGTCAGTCACTGGCGGAATTAAGTATATATGCCTAGTATCTGGTCAATAGCTAAATTCAGTGATTAAGCTATTCCTGGAACGGTGAGTAGGTTGACTGACTGCCGTGAAATGACACTTAATTGCAATGTACTCGTATTGTCACAGCGTCAAACGCAACAAAAATCACAAGGACTACATTCACTAACGTCGTATTTGCCATGAATATTGTAAATAGCCAAAAACATATGTAATACCATTTTTGTCAAATTAAAATGATTACGAGGATTATAATTTGTTTACAAACTATAAACTACAAACGAAACAAGTTAGACAATCTACAGAGGAAGACAGGTTTTAATAATTCATATTAACTCACGATAGCCCGAGTGAATGAACCAATGTATTTTTCTACGGTCATTCTCCGTATCAAGTAAAGTAATTGTAAGCCGATGTTCAGAGTGTTTAGCAAATAATGGATTTGCTAAAAAACTTGTTTAATCCAGTTTAAGTCTCGGAAGAAATCTTATTTTTTATACATTGTATATTAAAAATGTTGTTTTCATAACTTAGCAGCGTTCCGAGGTTCACCTATCAAGTGATCAACAACCAGGATATGTTTACACGAATGAAGAATTCCGGTAAAAAAATCCATTAAAGACTCCCATATTTAAACCAAAAATAAACACAATTCTTTATCAAGCATATGGTGTGTACCTGTTACAACTGTGGTCTGAAGCCTTAAAATCAATAGCAAAAGGTACTAAGCAATATTTGTCAAATGTTTCCTAGGCAATCCTCGTCGATCACAGCGTTTAAGACATTGCGTTTGTTTGGGTTTCATACTTCTTCGTGAATTTATGTTTTCTACTTGGCCTTGGGTCTCATGAATGTTCAATATACAATGCATTGGTAATGAAGGCAAATGCGAACAACCGGTTAATGAATCGAAGTAAAGAGCCGAAGCGCAACCAAATGTAGGAAACATTAACAAAGTGATGCCGCTTTTAAGTTATTCATATATTTGCTCGTATCCTATAACAAATAAAAGGTGAAGAGAGAACCAAGCTGAATACCACCTACCTTAGACTAACTGTGAACATTTTAACCCCAGCTTTAGAGACTACATAATTAGATATCCCTGGATATCCACAGTTAGATGTGACACTACACATATTAACCAGGCGACCACGTGATGACCTTAGCAAAGGCAAGAACGCTAGTGTCATGGCAACAGTTCCAAACAAGTTCACTTTACACGTTAATTCAAACTCTTTAAGTGTAGCCCATTCTGTTGGTCCATATGTCGGCATTATACCAGCATTGTTTACAAGTCCCCAAAATTCTGAAACACAAAAATATTATGATTGAAACCATGTAGTATAAATATCACTTCAATGGTCAGTAGGTCTTCGCCTCCCTGTTGTTCTTAACGGTAATTGGGGGGGGGGGGGTATATTTTTCGTTGGTCAGCAATGGCTAAGACATTACTGGTTACTGTACGGTGCTTTTAGATACCGACCAGTGGGTTGACTTTACATATCAGATGGGGAAAGAAGCATGCACACTTATAATTGCAGGAATATATTTTTTAAATTCTAGCACGAAAGGCAAACAGACATTCGACAAGATTTGACTTATAATTAAGACCCAGCGCGATTATATCATTCCAAGAACCTGTGACAATTATGCCAGTATTCTCTTTTTATAAGGTACGTGAAGAAGTTGCCGACCTTGTGGAATGTCAACAAAGTGTTGGTTATAGACAAAAGGTCCAAGAAAACTATTTTAAGTGAGCTGGCCGCCATAAAATGACCTAAATACGTACGGTTGACTAGACGTTATACCAAACAAAACACATAACTTAAAGGTAAAAATACTGACCGCCTGTTGGAACATTTTCCTTAACAAATTCTACAGCTTTCTTAATGGATTCTTCATTAGTGACATCAATCAAAATAGTTTTCAATCTTGATGAGGTATCCTTCTTCAGTTGTTCTGCACCTTGTTCAGTAAGACATCCGGCGATTACAGGTACACCTTTTTGATCCAAACTTCTAGCAAGTATATTGCCAAATCCTGTGTCACAGCCGGTGATTAGCACGTGACGTTTATGCAGATGATTTATTTCTAATTTTGATAAATAATGTGATATACCGTAATATATTATCAAAATGGCGATTACTAGTAGAATTACAACGTACACCATCTTATTTGATATTCTTCTGTCCGAAACTAAGTCTCGTTAAATAGTATACCATTCGAAATTCAGTCCAGTTAAATATAGTAGTGTCCGAAACTACACCAAGTTAAATATTGCATTGACCAAAATTAAAGTTAGACTAATATTACACTGCGAAACTATACCTAGTTAAATATTGCACTGTTCTAAATTAAGCCTAGTTAAATATTGCACTGTTCGAAACTTAGCCAATTGTGTCGACTGTTCGCTTGCAATCGAAATGATAATAAATAGGATGTTGGCCGACTATATATCTGCTTGAATAATCCTCCAGCTTTAACGATATCGAGTCATATAAAATTTATAAGAACAAGTTAATATCAAAGTTCGGAAATCAAAGTACAGAGCATTTCAAACTTTATCGCACAAATGGAATTTTAGGTAAAATTAAAACACTTTATAGATGCATCCTCGGCATAACGTATTAGTACCGTGGGTTTCCGACGGTGTATAGTTCTGTCTATCGGCTCTTTACCCTAATTTGACATTTATTTAACACCGTTGATCCAGATATCAGACAAAAATAGTGTCACAT
Source organism: Mactra quadrangularis (assembly GCA_025267735.1). Classification (NCBI taxonomy): domain Eukaryota; kingdom Metazoa; phylum Mollusca; class Bivalvia; order Venerida; family Mactridae; genus Mactra; species Mactra quadrangularis. The sequence goes on along the minus strand of CM046304.1, from coordinate 2,455,789 downwards.
AGTTATACATTAATTAAACATGCTGTGAATTTACACATATATTCACCTATACGCTCTTATTTATCATTACATTATCAGTTAAATCTTAAGTGTGATTTAATTTAACTATACATGTATACTCAACGCAGGCTCGTCTAGACGATAAAAGTAATCAACATTTCAGTCTATTTAGATAAAATTAACCTCAATTTCAAGGTCATTTCAACAAATCTAGCATTTTATACCCAAGTTAACCTATATATCAATATACATGTATAAATAATTAGTTTATGTTTTTTTAGAATAACGTACATGGGCCACTGTTTATATAGAATATGCACGGTATTATATCGTGGGTATTTAACCGGTAAAGGGCTGATAATTATTGGTCCTGATATACTAGACGTTTATTGGCTCTATACGTATGAAAACAAAGTAAATCGTTGAAGTATGAAATGATGGGAGTCTAAATCCTCGAAGCAATTACTGTATAGTGCTTGGCTAAAATATCTTTATGAGTAACGGCAGGTAGCAATTTACATTGTTGTTATAACCGTAAGACATTATTTTGTGTAGCGGGAGAGCTCCAACTCATTCTAACAGCTAACACGAGATTGTTTGTTGTTCAGGGACAGCGCGAACGCAGTCCCCACACTAAGAAATTGCGTACCCGAGTAACCTACATTTGAGGCTATCGCAGGCGTCAGCCCGACCGAAGTGCAATGGAAGGGCCTCTTCCTGGGGAAACCTCCTTGTTGATCAAGGTATTCCCTGTACCAGGTAAGTATGATTATTCTAAAGTGGATACAGTATACGTAGGACGTGTTATCACCAAAAAGCATGCTTTATATTTCACTAAAATCCAATCAATTATGTATGACTTATGTGTAAAATATATCATTATTTAAAAATAGTTAATTACTTATTATAGTAAAGTGCAAACTTAACCAAAAAATCTAATTTAATAATAAAATTATTAAAGGGAGGTAATCATTTTTTACTTCAAATCTTGGGTTAAGTCCCTTTACACATCAATTTTTACAAAAAATACAAGTTGGCGCTAATTTTGTTATATTGTTGAAAAATCATGTAAACTTTATATAACTAACCATAAACATCGTTCTTCAAATCCATGTCATGCTGGTTGTATCAAAATATAAAACATGCTTTTTAAAAGCCCAAGGTACATACATGTAGCGACTTAAAAAAATCCTCACTCAACTGGTCCTAGGTCTCTCATACGTGTATATATTAGAAAGAATAAACAACTAAAAATTACACAATGCATATAATTGTATTAAATTATTTATTGGTGCAAAAATTAATAAATGATAAAATGCAATGACTTACTAAACCATAACAAAATACATACAGCACTGGAATGTTATCATGGATCAAAATTTCCAATGTTTTTAAAAAGCATTTTCTAGTGTTCTTTAACAACTTACAGATTCAGGAAGGGGTCAGGACAATACCCCTCTTGAATCTCAAAACATTGTCTTTTTCACTAGGGGGGGGGGGGGGGGCAGACCTTATGCATCTTGAAAATGAACATGTAGTCTTAAAATCATGATTTGACTGAACCCAAAATAATGTATTGCCTTAGTGTTTATCAATATTGCTCCCATTCCCCAAATTGCTTCAAATGTACCCCCCTCCTCAAAAATGAAAATGCATTCAACTGTCCTACAATATTTTGAAGGAGATTGTTTCCAACTTTAAATGTTAGTATTTTTTTTTAAATAAATAAGTAAGATATACAAGTATAAAAATTTTTAAATAAAAATATGAGAAATAATAATATATAAATGACAAATTAAGCATTCATAGATTTCATTGCACAATGGTTCTACAACTAAAATCTAACATGACTTACAACCTTAGATAAGTACAATTTTCCTGTTTTTACATTAGGGCTGTCATGATATATCGGTATACCGGTATATTGCAATATGCTGCTGCAGCAGTACGTACCATGGTACAAATTTATTGTGCTGTAATTTAGCAAATTTTTTATTTTCATTGATAAATGCTTCCCTTCACCTATTGAAAAAAGCGAAACGTCAGTTTTCCATGGTTCATTCAATGAAAGGTTAAGTTCAAAGAATTTAGGCACATTCTGAATGTTCTCATTACTCTAAGAGGCCAAGTTTTTTCAGTCCAGTCTGCTACAGGCACTTTCCTTAAAAATCTTATAACATACTTCAATACTGAACAGTTGAATAAGTTCTTTACGACAGTATTATGCAGCCATGTATTTGGTTTGCAAACGGTATATTGTGGTACGTATCGCGGCTCAGTTCTAGAGCATCGCAATATACCGCGATAATCCTGGCGAATCATGACAGCCCTATTTTACAAAGAAATTCCTGGCAAGATGTTTTCGCTGAGTACTTAAGTCCACAATAAATTAAAATCTTGATCAGCATGTTTATGCCTCCTATTCAAATTTATAATCTTCCCCAATACAATACAATTTTCAAATTCAAAAAATCTTTTAAAAGATCCCTGCAAGCTCTTTTATTATCAACTGATTTATTAAATGCAGAAGCAGTATAAATGGCTGTATATCGGAAGCAAACTTGGTCAGAAAAGTTAAAATTTGAGCTAGGCTTTTTATTAACCATGCAATTAATTCACTCTGGTCTTAAAATTAAAAACTATTGAAAGCCTTATATACATGTATTGTTAATTTGTTTAGATAAAATTTGACTTTATAATAAGCCTTTGATACATGTATAAATAAACATACATAAATAATATTATTCTTCTATCAAAAAAGCAACTAAAAATCATTTTTGTACATAAGATGGAATCAATTAGAATGTATAGTGTTGTCATCATAGAAATGATCTGGCCCCTGAATTCACAAAAAATCTTAAGTATGAGTATTCACTTAATGAGAGTTTTCAATCAAATAATTAGAGTCTCTACTTAATTACTTTTCACAAAATTAATATTTAAATAAGCTTTTCACTCAAATCCAAATTTTCAATCAGGTACTTTTTTCAATATATGTTTACAAACATATATTGTGCGTAAAGTTTGACCCCGATCTGACCTTTCACATTTGCATCTAATTATTATCTTCACATATCCCGACGAAAATCAGTACCACGCCTATTTTACACTTCGGCAGCGATTGTAAAATTATAGAAGTATGTTTATGTGTTAAATTTCAACACATAATCTTCACGGTCACAGTGCAATTAGGCATTAATATTACATTCGTATTCAATGTAATGAATATTCTTGCATAAAGATCAGGTCGGGGTCAAACTTTACGCACAATACTGAGTAAACATTCAATCAATACTGTCACTTTTCCATCAGATAGTTACGTGATATTTTTTTAGTTCAGAGTTCAGTTGTCAACTTCTAATTTTCTTGAGCACAAGTCCAATTTATTTTGTTATATAGTTAAGGACAAAATTATGAACTAGCCCAGCTATATAAAAAGTAATTTCACGAGCTCAAATCAAATCCCACTAGTTCTAGGCTTTTGGGCAAGTGGGTAAAGGCAATGACCCTGAGTATTAAGTGAATACTTAACTTAAAGAGTTTTTGTTAATCCGAGGCCAGATCTGATATGTTTTAATGTATAACAATATAAAACTCTTAAAGAATATACGTAAAATATACATACATGTATATGAATAATAAACAACAAATTTTTACTATATAGTTCCATCCATAATTACCTTTACACTTTAGTATGAGTAAAATGTGTCTTTGTACAGGGATGTAAGTCATATTCTGATGATTTTGAATGTTAAATTGGTCTTAAACAAGGGGAGGGTATTATCACCCGTTTTTGTATCATTATTTCTGGATGACTCAGAATTATTTTAAATTTTATTAATAGTTGAAAAATAAAAAAAGCATCTTTAAATACATGTACATGTACATGTATAGCTATTACAATCATATATTATCATTACTTCCCTTTCAAATGTTACAATCTATCATAACAATCATAGCAGTGTACATACATCCTAAATAAAATTTCATCATATTAATAAAAAACGTAACTTTTTTAGAAATGTAAAGGTTATTTTGGATGGCACTGTACATCTTTCCATGACGTGATAGTTACTAATTACACTGCTTAATGATGAAGATGATGATGATAATGGTGATGACCATATTGACGATGACGATGATGAAAATGATTCTTAGAGATTCTGGAATATTAACATTATATCGCATGAACGTATCTGGGGAAATTTTATTCAACCGTTAATGACCCATATATTAACCCCACTGATTTAAATACTCACTACAATACTTCCTCAATACTCACTATCAATAAAATTAGATGTTTGTTTTTATGTAGAGGGATTTTCAAGCAAATATTGAGTATTTAAATCAGTGGGGTTAATGTATGCACCACTGACAGTTTCATTAAGATAACCATTGTATAATTCTTTAGGTGACTTATTTCTATACAAATTTACATATTTTTTTGAGTTTGGTTTCATTTTGAAGGAAACATAGTATTACATACGACATGTAGATTAGTTCATTAATATTGTTATAATACATAGCACCTTCTAAACACAAGTAAAAGCTTATCACAAACATTTATAAAATTCCACATGGTTTCATAGCTTTAGTTATTTTTTTTCTCAACAGTCAAAGTATGAATAATTTCACAGCAACTGAAAGCATGCTATACAAGCTGTCACAGACATTGTACATTTTAAACACAAAAGTCCACTTGAAATAATTCATGTTTAGACAGTTGAAAAAAAGAACAATTATGAACAACATTAATTTTGAAATCAAGTCTTTCAAAATACATGTTATAAATCAATACGAACACTGCAGTTTAATAAATTGACATGGTTTAAAATAATACTACAGAAAACTCTGACTGCAGTCTGAAATGGTGCAATTTCATACATAAAATATCCAAACAAATATCTAAAATTCTAATTATAATCTTTTTACAACAGCATAAATAAATGTGCAGAAATCCACAAAAATACAAAACATTACACAAAATACATAGACATCCACAAAATTACACAAAAAACATAATACACAAAATACATACAAATACATAAAATACATAGAAATACACAAAAAGCATAGAAATACACAAAATACATAAAATACAAAAATACATAGAAATACACCAAAAGCATAAAAATACAAAATACAAAGAAATGTATAGAAAACTGACATCATGATATGTATATATTATTACTATTATATTATTTGTATTTAAATTGCACGACACAAAGGAGTTAAAATATTGTACAACCAACTTCAATATATTGATATGTATGGTTCTTTATGCCTTCTTTTTTTTACTTTTTTCAGCAACAACAGTAATGCCTCAGTCCCATAAAAAAGTGGCTTGTTACAGACCCGTATGTACAGTCAGTCATAGGCCGTGGGAAGCCTTGCGTATTAAGGTGACGGTACGCTCATGGTACAAAACAACACACCCGTACAGAGCCGTAGCTGGAAGATATGCATGTTTAATCCATACTCGGCCACAATTTTGTTCACGATTTGACTCTGAAACTGATACATGTATCCTGGGCTCATCGCATGGACCCTGGTAAACACGTATCAGTCCGTACATGTTCACAAGAGTTTGTACAGGTCCTTGCGGAGTTTGATCGCATGGCGCCCATACGGTGCCCTCACGGTTATTTTTATGTTTATGGGACTGTAGCTTAAGACAGTCAAACTACTCACTGTCATTGAAAAAACTTAGATCTCTAGGCTCAAGCTTTTTCCAGTACTTTAAAGCACACATTACTAATCTAACATCCAATATAACAAGCAAAGCATACCAGCATCTACAGAAATGATAAAAAAACAATTATAAAAATTTTATTATTACAAATTATATTGTTAACATTTTGTATAAAAATAATGGAATGTTTTGTGTCAAGGTTCTCAAGAGTAAATACATAAAGTTAAAAGTTCCAAGGATTGAACTCTGCTATCTTGACCTTCACGGATTGGTCAAACAGTTTATCTAGTACATGTACCAGTGTATTTCCTTTTTTTATCTCAGTAGAAAGCTTGTAGGAAACTATTGAGAAACAAAGGACAGCAGTAATGTAGAACTCAGACAGGTCAAATACCCAGTTCACTTGAACATTTTGTAACGAGCCATCGAGTTCAAGCTTTCAAACTTTAACTGTACTTGATACGCATCTTGGAGTATATCTTCAACATTGAATCCAACGTTAATACTTATTAGGTTTTATAAGTCTGGTTTTCATATTTATATATAATATATACTGTATAATACATGGATTTTTATGAGGATAGAAAAACAAAACATATGAAGTAACACGTACACACATTTTGAAAATTCCTAAATTTTGCACATAATGGTAATTTTTAAAATTTTACTCTTTCGTAAACACCTATGATACAACTGAATTCATGCAATATGATCAGCGTTATTACAAGGCTGGTGTGCAGAAGTTCTAATTTCTATGAGTTTTACATACAAATGTACTTATAACTTACCCACAAAAACAAAACACAATGCTTCATTATCACTACAAAAATATTGGTTTGGTTATGTTGCCAAATTTATAATAAAAATTTAAATATATTTCATTTTTTATAATGATGCCATTTGGCTTATGTTATGCCCCGTTACAAGTTCTTCACAATAAATGCCCCATTACAACTATCACACAAAATGACCATACATGATTAATGAAATAATAAAAAATCTGTAACAATGGCATGACAGCTAATGATCTATTAAAATTCAAAAATCTCACAACAAGAGTGCCATACTAATACAAAAGTATAAATGTAATAAAACACAAAATAGTTCAAAGCAAAACTTTAAAAAAGCACTCAGTGAAATGGTGAAAAAAAGAAAACCAAACAAATTGTCAGTGAAAGTATATAACATATAATAAAGCTGACAGAAGTGAACACTAGCATATGAACAATAGAAAGTGCAATAAAAAGAAATATGGATTATATAGACATAATTCCGAACTTTAGTTTAAGGGTTTTTTGTCTGTGCACAAGCAGTATAAATAAAGTTTGTTACACATTATTGCTGAAAAGCATGAAACATGGATTAAATTTTATTGTTTTTTGTACACATGTTTTCATTGTAAAAGTTTGCTTGTACTGCAATTTATTTGAATTCCGGATAAAGTCTATTAGGTCCTTACAAAAAATAGTTTAAAAAAACTGTGCAGACAAAAAAAAGTGGAGACAAAATAGAAATAAAGTATAAAAACTTTCAACTTTCAAGAAACTTAATAAATGTCTTAAGTACATGTACAATACATCCATTAAATGGTACACAACAAAATACTATATAATATACAAGTACAATAATTTCACAACTCAACCTGAAAATTGATAAATTTTCGGACTTTTCAAAGTAGATATGTAACCAGGGCGCCATACTATCAAAGATCTTACAATGTAACAAAATAATGTTAAAAATTCTATGACTTACAACAAAAGTTGGCCCTAAAACCTTTGATAATACCTGCCCCTCGAAGACCAAGATGTCTCTGGTGTAACAAGCATGTGCTTCCTTATTAAAATATCACACAACTTTTTCTTCATATTACTTATGCCTCGGTCCCATAAAATTGTGGCTTGTTACGGACCAATACGTGTAGACAGCCGTAGGCCATAGGAAGCCTTGCGTTTCGAGGTGAAGGTATGTACATGGTACAAAACAACACACCCGTACAGAGCCGTAGCTGGAAGGTATGCATGTTTAATCCATACTTAGCCACTATTTTGTTCACGATTTGACTCTGAAACTGATACGTGTATCCTGGGCTCATCTCACGGACCCTGGTTAAAACGTAACAGTCCGTACGGGTACGCAAGAGTTCGTACGAGTCCTTGCGGAGTTCGATCGCACGGCGCCCGTACGGTGCCCTCACGGGTATCTGTATGTTAATGGGACTGTAGCTTTACAAGTGAAGTTATAATATTTCAGGGTTTAAATCTATAGAAAATATAAAAATGTACATAGAACTTAATAACTTTTAATTACATGTATTTAACAAATTAGAAACTCTGAGTATATGTCTATTATGTCAAAAAGTATTAAATTATGATGAAATAATACTCTAATTACACTGTAACAAGTAAACAAACTAAAACAATCTTTTTCATGATTTTAACAATTTTAACAAAAATGCAAAATTTCTTTCTGGCGGACATTTTCATTTCAGGACTGCAAAGTCTTATATCCCCCATATTATAAACCAGTTCAGACCAATGAATTTTATTATTATTGCTTTCCGACCAAACGAAATTTTTTTGGCCGAACCAAAATTTTTCACTTGCCTATTTTACATGTATTATCAAGCAGACCTTTTCACTCTGTTTAACAATGTTCTTTAGTATCATTATTAAATGTTCTATTCAGTTGATATTTACAAAATGGTTTCATCATTGGTATTGCTAGATTTAATTCAACTGTTTTGGGCATACATTAACCCTGCTGATTTAAATACTCAATATTTTGTTGATTACCTACTTTCAAATACAAATAGATATCAACAATGTATATCGAAGTACAAGTGGTTTTAAACATATATGAAGTATTTAAATCAGCAGGGTTTATGCTGCACCATTGATAATTGCCTAAAAATTAACGAGAGTTTGTGCCATTGACGATTGTATAAAAATTAATAATACACAAATATAAATGACTTGTATAAATGAACTATAACTGGTTATGGTCGTCATCATCTCTGAACTCATCTGCTAGATGATCTCTAGTAAACGGAGGTTTTAATCCTTTCCTTCGTCTAAATATAATACATGAGAATATAATACCAAGTAATGCACCCAGTATAAACATTCCAATACCTATACCAGCCATCATACCTGCAATTGAAATATATATAGCTTTTACACAATGACCTGAGATGAGAAATATTATTTATAGCTTTTACACATTGTCCTTAAAGGAATATACAGGCAAATGACTGAGACAAAAGTATAGAACCAAGTTAAGCCTTTAAAACAGTATTAAGAACGTAAGAAATCACTTACTTATAACATTTGTCATTTATAACATTCAACTGAACGAATTAAAACATGCGGCATACACATTGTTGAAAACGAAAGTAGGATACTGAGGGAATCACCAAGCTATTTATAGATTTGTTATATGTCGTACTTGCTGAAATTAAACATTTTCATTGGTTGCTTCTTGTCTTTTCAACATTCTTAGGTGGTTAGAATATCTTTTTGATAGAATTATACTAATGTTGCACAATAACAAGCTCTAGTATCTTCTCATCAGTAAATGCATATTTTAACACTAATCTATTTTTAGCTAAGCTGACCCACGTGGGTCTAGTTAGGAAACACCCCAAATATTACGAGAAAATAAAGAAATATTTTGCCAAGTAATATATCAGTTGGTATGTTTCAATCACAATTATAAAAATATAATGCAGAACCAGGAAAATTAGAACTGAAAATTTTGCCTACTTATCCCTTTAAATGCTGAACTTCTTTTATAGTTTGTTCAAATTGACCTGAGACTTTACACCACATTTCAAGATTTTTTTCAGTCAAATTGTGGAAGTCAATTAATATGGTAGGCACATTGCCGGGATAGTCAAAACGCTCTTGAGCGAAGCTTTTCAGCAAGTACTAAGCACATACTATTCCTGTGACTGACAGCTGCCCTACTTGATGCAGAGGTAGTTATGAGTACGGTCAAAGTGACCTATGACAATTAATCTTTAACATAATGGTAAACTATATCATTAAGTCCCAGGGTATATGTAGCATAGTGATTTGGTGAAGCACAGAAGAAAACTAATTGACTTGAAAAGTGGACATAACAGGCCTATCCACTCATTAATCAACTGCCAAAGACCCGTGTTAAGGTCAACGAGCATTTAAACAAATATGACGTAATAAATCTAAATATAGACATAGACATAATCATACCTGACATATTTAGGTTAGCATTTTTCCTGTCAGATGGTGTACTTGTAGACAATATAGAATGTAGTAACCACGCCCACATATTATCATTAAATTGTTTACTAGCTTTAACATCTGTATAGGTTAGATCATCAGCAGTAAATATCACAGAACCTACAAATATAACGGAACATATCTAGTTTAGCGGACCCCGGAAGTAAATATAAATATGCTTGCGCAGCGTGCTGTTACTATGAGCAGACGCGCAAATTTTAGAGTCAGTAATTTTCTGTTATCATGGGGGCTGCTGCCTCCACACCCCTGCTGGATTATTAAACTGAATAACAAAAAACATTTAAAAATAGTTATTAAAAATCAAGTAATTGAAATATGAATAAAAACTGCATCATTAAAAACAAAATGCAGTCAACATCCGGGGTCCGCTAAACTAGATTCTATCCAATATAACAAATTGAATACAAACATCATTATTACCGTACAACAAAATATTTGTGCTTAAGTGTATATTGTTAAATTTTATTGAAGTGTAAGTGGCGCATACATTAACCCAACTGATCTAAATACTAAACATTTGTTTGATAAATACTGATATAAATTGTTATTTTCTGAGTACAGAAGTGCTTTAGTGGGTATTTAAAACAGGGGTTAATGTATGCGCCTTTCAAACATATGTTTACTTGTAAGATTTAAGTTTTGACACATTATCAATATTTAGCCCCATTTATAATGTTTTTTGTGAGGTTTCATGCCGTAGTAACACATTGTATAGGTCATATAATGGCAGTCAGTCAAGCTACTCACTCCTCCTGGAAAGTTTAAATATCTGGATTTAGCTGTTAACCAACTACTATGGGCATACTTTTGTCAGTGACTGACAACTGCCCTACATAATTAAAAATCATAGGTATGAGGGAGAATGGCCGTAGAAATAATTTCATGACCAAGCTCTACGAAAGTATGCCTGCCCGGGAATTGAACCCACGACCCCTCAATTAGTAGACATGCATGCTACCAACTGAGCTAGATGGGCGGCTTATTTATAATGTCATAATTTGACAGACACAATATTTGATGTGACATCACTAATGATGTCATAGTTAGGTTATACATCATATGAATTATATATAGATTAACAAACCTTTAAGTTTATGTTCATGCACAATCTCATATTTTCTCATTAAGCTACCAATATCTTCAAACCATGTCATATATGTAGTGGTTTTATCACCAATAGTTACCTATATAAAATATATGAAAATAACATATGTTTAATTAGGAAATACCCTACATACACTACCAATATCTTCAAACCATGTCATATATGTAGTGGTTTTATCACCAATAGTTACCTATATAAAATATATGAAATAACATAATGTTTAATTAGGAAATATCCTACATACACTACCAATATCTTCAAACCATGTCATATATGTAGTGGTTTTATCACCAATAGTTACCTATATAGAATATAATAACATATGTTAAATTAGGAAATACCCTACATACACTACCAATATCTTCAAACCATGTCATATATGTAGTGGTTTTATCACCAATAGTTACCTATATAGAATATAATAACATATGTTAAATTAGGAAATACCCTACATACACTACCAATATCTTCAAACCATGTCATATATGTAGTGGTTTTATCACCAATAGTCACCTATATATAACATTATAATAAAATATGTTAAATTACAAAATATCCTGCTAAACTACACATGTATATTTTAGAAGATATGTCAATTACAATGAGACAAGGAACTTGACTTATAGAATACAAGTATAAGAACTTTTGCTTAATCATTTTCTTAATTTTAAAAGACTATGTCTTTCTTAGATACCAATAGTTTTGGGCATTGGGTCTAAAATAAACTGGATGATGATGATGATAGTGATGATGATGGTGGTGATGATGATGATCTCTTTGCTGGTGTTGATGCAGGCTGAAGAACAGATTTCATGACCATACCATCAAAGACACCTGGGGGGAGGTGCATCCCTAACTTTGCGCGGAGCAATTCATTGGGAGTCTTCTCAAGTGGCATGGTCCCACATACAGACCCAGCATAAAATCAATCGGTCATTTATGCTAAATGTCCATAAGTCAGCATCAGTTGACTTTATTATGATATGCAGAGCATTTTTCCTTACATAACAGGGGCTATTTAAAGGCACTTTCCCCTTCTGAAATTTCTTTGAAATCATGCAGTTTTCCCCTAATTTGGAGGTTACCTTTAATTTTTCATTCCCCTATCAATGAAACTGCATTAAAAATCCTCTAAATGTTATATAAAAATTAAGGCCTCAGGTCCCTTCCCCATATACTGAAAAAATGCCCCGATATGTAGAAACTTCTCACTAAAACTTACATTGTCCAAATACCAAGGTGACCAATCGGCTTCACTAAAGTTTCCATCCATCAATGCAATCTCTTCTACGACACCATTTGGTGTATATAACTTCTCACCTATGGATATTTGCCTTCTGGAACCTTCCAGATCACATTTCATTTCATCTGATGTACTAGATACCTTTGTTTTGTTTAAAAAACACAAGTAACCTTTACCCTGAAAGACATGATGAAATAGTTTGTTGTTTGTTTGTTTTTGTTGGGTTTAACGCGGTAGCAACACATTATATAGATCATATAATAACGGTCAGTCAACCTAATCACTGTTCCTGGAAAGGTTAAATCTCTGGATTTAGCTGTTAACCAACTAGTAAGCGCATACTTTTGTCAGTAACTGATATCTGCCCTACATAATTAAGAATCATTGGCAGGAGGGAGAATGGCCGTAGAAATAATTTCATGACCAAGCTCCACGAAAGTATGCCCCGCCCAGGAATCGAAACCAAGGACCCCTCGATCAGTAGACTTGCGTGCTACATGTACCAAGTGAGCTAGCCAGGCAGATGATGAAATAATTGAGTTAAAATTCTAACATAGGAAAGTGTGTTTTCACCTAGTTAAATAAAAGATTTGATATTGACCCTGTTTCATCAAACAATCAGAGCACAGAATTTTTTTTTACTTGGGCCAATAAGTGTATTTTTACCCTATAACAGATTTCAGGCCTTTTGTCAGCTCTATATTGTCTGACTTTGAATCCGGAGATCGCGGGTTCGAGCCCAGTCGCTGTAGGTCATACCCTATACATGAGTAGTCGGCCTCGTGGTAGGGTAAGTTAGTACTGGTAATAGAAAAAGTGTCCCAGAAACCTATAGTAGGAAGAGCAAATATATGCTGTTATTCAAAAATTATCTTTAAATCATAATTATTTTAATTCTAATATTCAATAAATATACAGCTGTTAATTTACCTCCTCTTTAAAAAAAACTTAACACTCTAATTATTTATTCTTCTAATTTATGAATAAAATTGTATAGATGCACTTATTAAAAGAACTCATTATATATCTTTTAGGCATCAAAGCTCAAGCCTGTTTTATTTTTCAAAAATGCATAGACAACTGTACGTTATTTCTTCAGTCAAAGTTATAATATTTACTAACCATTGTATCAGTTTTATTACAAATATAATTATATCCGTGCCATAGTATACCTAACAATATTTTAGATTAAGTTTAAGTTAAAATATCAACATACCATGGTATCTGTTTTATTACAAGTATAATTATATCCGTGCCATGGTATACCCAACAATACTTTAGATTAAGTAAAAGTTAAAATATTAACATACCATTGTATCAGTTCTATTACAAGTATAATTATATCCATGCCATGGTATACCTAACAATACTTTATTTTCTTCCCATCCGGAGGCTAAATATTCACTCAAACCTAAAATATATATACACATGTATGTATTGTGCATAAAGTTTGACCCCGACCTGACCTTTATGCAAGAATATTCATTACATTGATTAAAAACCTGGCCCGTGAAGATAATGTGTTGAAATCTAACTCATAAACATACTTCTATTATTTAACAATCCCTGAAGTGTAGAATAGGCGTGGTACTGATTTTCGTTGGGATATGTGTAGATAATAATTAGATGCAAATGTGAAAGGTCACCTCGGGGTCAAACTTTACGCACAATATAACAATACAATGACATTAGCCGATCTTCGTTATAAAATATTGTTCAATAATCATTCATTATTTCAGTCAAGCATAAGTGCACAAAATGATAAGATAAAACTTCTCTTAGTAGGGTGTCTGACTTATTTAGACAAGCTTAAGATCTACAGAGTAGATATTTTAATTCTACGATGCTTTAAGTCACTTTTTGATATTTTTTTCATTCATATGACAGTGGTCAATGAACATCAAATTTTACTGACCCTAGGCAGGCATAGATCTCTTGGCTTTTAATGTGTATACTATGCTCATTACGTCAACATTGGTGAAAAGCTACTATACGATAATGATAACAACAATTGCCACTTTATTCAACAAGGCCACACATTTGGATAAATCCAATCATCACAAGTAATATTTTGCTCAATGAAATAAGCAATGACCTTATTGGGGTTTGAGCTCATAACCTATTGATTCCAAAGCATTTGTCCTACCACTGGACTATTACTCCATGTGAACTCAATCATTTTTTAATGTTATATATTTATGGTCTCAAATCATTGATCAAATGTTGATACCAATATTGCAATAATATTCAAAATAAAACTAATGTATCGTATATACAAACAATATAATTTTTTTCCGTCTCCCCAAGTAGCATTGGCTGTACAAGATTCCCAAAACTATGTATTAAAACAAATAGAATAATAATAATAAAACATGAAATTATAATAATAAGGATAATTATAATAATGAAAAAAAAGATAATAATTATAATGATAAAAATAACTATAATAATAATAAAATGATAATAATTGTAATATAAAGTATAGCTCGTTTAGGATAACTTTAGACAAACGACTCAGTTTGTTTACATATTTGGGACTCGGGTATTACATAAAACAGGGAAGTCAGCTGATTTGTGTACTGAAAGTCTTAAACATGTCATAATGCGTGGAACGTGTGTTCTCGTACTAAATTCAATACATAAAAACACACTGATAATTTAGTCGATAATTACATGTTCTAAACTTAAATCCTCCTGTGTATAAAAATGGTATCGATGTATTTTGTCTCAAGTTATCCTAAACGAGCTATAATAACAAAATAATAATAACAACAATAAAAAACACCGATAATAATATTAGAATACAAACCATATAAAATTTTTCCATATCCCATTGTAGCCTTGGCGGTACAAGATTCCTCACAATATGTGTCATAACTTTCTGGTGAAATTATCATACCATCACATACTTCAGCTAAACTTGGACTTATCTTACAGTTAGCATTAAAACATGGTGGTTTCCATGGCATCACACATAGCACCTGAAATAGAGGTCAGAGGTCACTAAATTACAGAGGCGAGTGGTCACTAAATTACAAAGGTTAGATGTCACTAAACAAGTAAATCTGTGAGCTAATGCTCACTAGTGATATCCCCGCAAAAATCTAAAAGTATGCGACAAACAGGAAGTAGATGAGCAAGGAGCATGAAATCGCTTTACACCACATGGGACTATGGGATGACAAAAAGACAAATTGATTTTACATCTGCAGTCAATGTAGTTAGTTACACAATCTACCAACCACAGGTGCCATACAAAAGTTATTTTTCCTATTGTATGTTTTTATTATTACACACAATAAGATTGAAAAATTGTGTCTTGCCCCTGTGCTCCCAACTAAGGTTCATGTGTCGCACAATCTCCATAAAAAGGTACAGGACTCGACACTAATTTATAAACTAGGTTGCCTAAATGGCTAGCCATATTTTTAAATTGTCCAAACCATATCTTTAATAGCAGTAACAGGTTGCCCGAACACAAATATAGGTCGTCATGGGCTATAGGACGAGCGTTAATGTCGAGCCCTGCTATAGATGGCCGTCATGAAACAGCCTAACCCAACATCATGCAAGGCCCGGCAAGGGGTCACGTTCAGACCATGTGGCAACCAATCAAAGCACAGCTTTTATATAGATGAAACCCTTTTAATAGCATCAGAACTTCTTTTATTCTTAATTTTTTAGAAGTAGAAGGTCCCTATATCAATACAGTTCTACAATATAAAACCATAGATTTTAATGGGCACATCTTTATTGTACATACCTTAGTTTGAGTTCCATTTTTAATACCATTAACTACACCAGTAACTACATTTATTATACCATCAACATGCTGACCAGCATTATTACAATTACCTAAGAAATCCATTAAACCTAGAGCTAATATATCAGCAAACTGCATCTGTAAGTCCTGTAATAATATAGCAATATCAAAATTATCATACGTGTTGTATTTGTAGTCATGATAACTTGTGACATACTCAATGTATGTAGACCCTCACATATTGATGATTCTTGAAATCTTTAGCTTTTGTTTCTGCCACTTTGTCAACTTGTCAAAACTGTCACTTGATACATCATGTTTGTTAATTACAAGCAATCCAGGCTATCTCAGTCAGCAATGCACAAGTCTACTGTTCAAAGGGTCTTTGGTTTGATTCCAGGGCATAGTATACTTATGCTAAGCTAGGTCATGAAATAATTTCCATGGCTATTCTACCACCCAACAATTCTAGATCATGTAGGGCAGTTGTCAGTCACTGACAGAAATACGTGCCTAGTAACTGGTTAACAGCTAAATCCAGAGATTTAGCCTTTCCAGGAACATTGGGCAGGTTGACTGACTGCCATTATATGACCTATACTATGTGTTGCTATGGCATTAAACAAAACAACAAAAACCCTACCTTTCTGTAGATATTAACAAAATCTGTTATATTCTCAGCAGGTGAATCATATGTCAAATCTTTGATTTTTACTGAAATAATAACATACAATATTATTAGGGCTGCTGCAAGTATCCGAGTACACGGATATTTGCGATCCTGACTAGAAAACCGAGTACGAATATTCGGCACTTTCGAAATCGTCTGATCGCAATCTATTGTTACAAAAAATAAAACAAAAATTCAGCTAAATTACCATCCAAAATGAGCTGCGCTACGTATGAAAATATCAATTAACGTGATTTGAGCACCGCGCATTTTCAGCACACGCGAAAACCCTCCTTGAACCTCTTACATGTGCTGCAGACGGTTATGTTGAAAATGCAATAAAAGCTTCCGTAATTCTTCACTTGTTTTTGTTATATTCATATTCATACATATATGTGTTGTATATATGAATTCCTGTATGTTTTTCATTAACCGATGATTTGTGGTTCAATTCATCAATCATTCTACATGAATCGTGGTTCAGATCGGATCGCCACAAGCTCAACGATCCGCAGCCCTAAATATTATCATAATTATTATATATGTAGATCTATATTCGCTGAAGGTTTGAAATAAATCAGTTTAAGATGTAAATGGTAAGCTTGCAAACTTTCTGGATTTCACCAAAATAAACCATATAGTGTTTTAACTGTACATTATTAATTAACTCAATTTAAAATACATAAAAATATGAGAGTAAACTAATAATAAATAAATAACAATTAATAATTAATGTCAGGATCTTCGTCAAAGAGTGTTCAATTTTTTTTCATGACATTAAAATCTATCATTTGAGCTGCATTGTCAACATTGTTTGCAAGTACCATAGAATTCATTGCTAGTGCAAGGAAACACTGTAATTAAGGCCACCAGTAGATCACTCATCAAATTTACTACCAACATTGATTTCAAAATGAAACAATCAATCTGTCAATAGCCCCATTCATTTTTTCCAAACCTGGACAAGAAACTATCAATTAACTTCTTTAGCCATATCTTTTCATAGTTAAGAAAGAATGAAAATGCACATACTGTAAAATCCATATTTTTTCCCTAAAGAATGAGTATAACACATAGTATCGTCATGCAGCCGATCATTCCATTCAATGACAGATGTAAAAGCATCTGTTTTCCACAATCTATAATCTTCCGATCTGTTAGCTACAATAATCACCTGTGAAAAAAAAAATAATAATGTGAATAAATTGTCGCCTTGCTCTAACAATGCTGTAACTACCAAATTTTTATTTTTGGGAAATCTACTTTAAAAGTTCAAAGGTTCATATCTTCATTGTTTCAATCTGTATAGACATGAGACTTGGCAGGCACATTAACAATGTATAGAGAGAGTCAAGAAACTTTTTAGAAGATAGAGTAAAGCCATACTAATTGCTTGGCATGTTTATCTAATTTTTTCAAAAAAAGAGATAGGACATTGTTAGATTGAGGCAAGGAAATATGTTAACAAGACTTTATGATGTCATGCAGTAGTGACTATAATAGTGACATATCTTTTTATAAAGTTTTGTTCATTTCGATTCTTTTCACCACTTTATTATCAGTATTTTCCCCTATTAATTGATAGCTAACTCATCAAACCATTCTTGGACATTTTTATCTAAGTATGTATAAAGCTGAAAAACTCATACCAATAGCCTGATAAAGCAAAATAGGGAGACATAACTCACATCTTCAGCCAGATACACATACATTGTACATGACAGGCAGAGACGGATCCAGGATTTTTTTCTAGGGGGGGGGGCAAAACTTTTGAACCACTACTTTATACACTAATGTAACATATTAATAATATAAATTACGAAACCATTAGATCTATGTTAAACACAAAGGTGGGCACAAGAAAATTGCGTCTTGCTACTTAAAAATGGCTTATATTAAAAGAAATACACTCATGGCCTAGTACATTTTGGAAATTTCAGGAGGGGTCTGGACCCCCCTGACCCGCGCCTATGACAGTATTCACCAATGTCTAGATACATAGTACACACAAGTCCTGTATATAAGACCAACCATAACTCATTTCACGTTTGGACTTTATTAAATTATGGAATAATGTGAAAATGTGAAACGAGTTACTGCGGTCTAACATCATGGACACTATATATATATATATACATATAGGAACCTTGCTTATATGGAGGATTAGGTATACACACCTGGTCAGGAATGTCAGGCTAAAGTACTATAATTGCCTAACAAGATCTTGTAATGTTTTGTAAATGTATATAATATTAATAAGACAAGTTTGATTAGATGTTAAAATAAGCTTTCGTATTTTGATTTGCATGCATTACAAAAAATTTCACGTAAGAAAGTATAGCATTGATATTGAAATATGAGCACAGTAAATGTACAGGTGATCCTGAGTAGCATTCAATTCTTAAAAAAGCCTACGTTTAAATACTATTTTTAATAGAGTTACAGACGTTTCGACCCCAAGACGTTTCGACCCCAGGTTTGACGGAGACATTTCGACCCCAAGACGTTTCGACCCCACGACGTTTCGACCCCAGATGGTATTTTAGGTTAATTTTCGTATTTGTATTGTATTTATGACATTTTGTATATTTTTGATAAAATGTCGTTTGATTATCACATCTTAGAATTTGAATGTAATATTTTAGAAGATTTTAAAATGAAAAAAAACCCGATTTATTAGGAAGAAAACAGACATAAGAAAACGGAAGAGAGGAGAGTGATCTGCTGCACCAAAAACATAACTACTAATTAAAACACACAGATTAATATTTTTAGGAACTTGATTAATAATAAACAACAAACTTGATATTGTGTAAATTCATAATTTTATTATATGTTTAAATACTCATGAGAGCACATACTATTTATATATACATATCCTGGAAAAGAAGTTTTTTATTATCATATTATACAGATTCACAAATACATAAAATATTGAGAACAAACATAAATATTTAGTAATTCAATTTGTGTACATATATAAGCAGTTACTAATATCATAAATATGTATCATTAAAAATAAATACTCATAAAAGTATATGATATTTACACATAACCTGGAAAAGAAGTTTTTCATTATCATATTATACATATTCACAAATACACAAAATATTGAGAGCAAACATAAATATTTAGTAATTCATTTTGTGTACATATATAAGCAGTTACTAATATCATAAATATATCATCAAATATATATATTCATCATATATATATAGTAATCAAAATTAAATACTCATAAAAGAATATAATATTTACACATAATATAAGCATATATAAGCAGTTACTAATATTATAAATATATATGTATATATATATACACACACTTGAGAGTATTTAATATATCATCATCAAATATTAAATACTCTTTAAAAAAAGACCAACAATATTTGATTGTGAGGTAATTGACTTTAATACCAATGAAGTTTTCACATTATCAGTTTTGTTTTAAAATTTACCATTGATAAATATATATAACTGTAGAAAACAAAGATTTCAGTATTAATTAATCTTTTAAGTAGATAATTTTTAACGGTTATCGCAAACAAATGATGTTTAATGGCATTCTTCAATTCACTTAATAATCACATATACACTTTCATTTTCACAGTTTGTTTCTGTTCTATAGGGATAGTTGGAGGTAATTATCGCTTATAACGTATACAAAAATATTCTACTGTAATTAAATTCGGGCTAAATAATATCATGCTTTACAAAACATCCCCAATTGAAGTTTAAATACTTACCGCTTTGTATAATTGTTAAAGTAGATTTATTGATTGTATTTAACCTTTTTATATAATAGACCAATTAATGTACGCTTATTACATAATATCGAAGTATAATTCAAATCAACGTACTGAGTACTACTCATCTTTACATTCATACACCATACATCAGGTCTTGAAATTATTGAACAATTTCCATCGGAAAACACATTCATAGTTACTGTAAAAACATATCAACAAGCAACATATTGATTCATCAACTTTATTAATTTATCATATATGTAAAATAATGATAATATAAAGTTCTAGATCTAGATGTATAAACTTTTAAGTGTTTATAAGTTTACAAGAATATACATATTTATGCTCTTGGGTTGAAATACATCTACAACATCATGCTGCATGTCGATCACAAACGCTGCAAAATAAGATTAAATGATGTAATGTCATAATTTCAATGATATAACGATTCATAATTTAGTTCGTATATAATTTTATTTATCATATAATATTATCTATAAACTGGGGTCGAAACGTCTCATATCTGGGGTCGAAACGTCTCAACTCTGGGGTCGAAACGTCGTGGGGTCGAAATGTCTCCATAAAAGGCTTGGGGTCGAAACGTCTTGGGGTCGAAATGTCTTGCACCCTTTTTAATACACGCAAAATGTAAGTAGACAAGACAAGACAAGACAAGTCAAATAGCTATACATCAACGTTTTATGACCAATATCAGTAGCATTCCACCTGTCATAAAAATCTACATCCTAAAATGAGTCATAAATCGTCGTAAGCATAGTGAATTTTATAAAAATCAACCTTACTTCTTGTTTCTTTGGATCCCAATCGGTGACCGGCTTACAGTTTTTCTCATTCGCACATGGACATTTTCTCATCGGTTCTTCGTCGGCCGCATAAGCGGACAAACAAAGATAGAGAATTAAAATTGAAAGCATGCTTGTCCCTGTCAATGTCATGACGAAAGAATGATCATAAAACCATAAACAAATATTGCTGGACACTTGCAGGTGCGACAGGTAAACACTTCCGGGTTACGGATGATGTCATGCGTCTGGGTGATCGAGATCATTTGACAAATATTTCTTGTTGACATGGCAGAGTGGAATCGAAGAAATGGAACTGGTAAACGCTTTATTATCACTTTGTTTATCTTAATTTACTGCTTTTGTTATTTGTAAACTAAAGGCACGTCGATTTTCATGGTTGATTTTCTAATAAACGAATTGCGCTGTTTTGACAAGTTGTATAGTATTCGGACACTATTAATTTTCGGATAGTTTTGGAGAAAATTATTAATTACTAAGTTAGTGAGCTGTTATCTTTTAGATTTTGTGATTATTTTCAAGAATTGTATCATTTTGCATTGTTTTGTACCATAAAAAATGAATGACATCCCTGCTGATTCATAATTATGGGACTAAAATTTGAATGTATTAAAAAGACGATGGCAACATTAGGATTTATTAGTTTTAAACATACTCATTTATGATCAATTGTATATTTTACAGCAAGGACAGAAGAGATGCTTGATGGAGAAAATCAGTCTCGTGTTGAAGGGTTGGCTGGAAAAATCTCCCGATTGAAAGGGGTAAAAAATAACTGATAAATGTTTGAGCAGTATTGTGTTGTTGTTAAGTGTTTATAATTATCTTGATTACAAATTAAAACATGCATGAAATTGTTGATATTAAGAAGTTTGTATTATAAGGAAATTCAATATTGTTTAGCGCTGATTGCCTCAATTTTGCTTGGTTTAAGTATGAAGTTGATTGAAAAGTTTTGGATTCAAATTTCAAGTCCTGTTTAACTATGATTTATTCTTGGTAATTATTGAATATAATCAGTGTCTAAATAGTTAAAATGTATAACATATTTCAGATTGCACTAGATATAGAATCAGAAACAAAACACCAGAATTCTTATATGGATGATCACATGGTATGTATTTATTAAACAATTAACAATATATGGTAAATGTTTATATTAGTTGTGTGTTATACTCATCTGTTTGAAATTCCCAGTTAGTTGAGCATTTGATACAATAACAGGTAATTAGAAGTTTGAGTACCCATTGGGTACTAAACACTTCTGCCCTTTCACATTTTTGTAACCGGAAAAAAATCCATGGTCCGAACTGCGATTCGAACCCGCAACCTTTCGAGTCACAAACAGACACTCTACCGCATCGCCATAAAAGCTAGCTTAAAGGCAAGAGAGTACAAGTGCGTTTTTATACCTAAGCTACTTCTTAATTTTTTAAATCAAAATGTGAAAGATTTGCTTCAAGAATTAAAACCACATGGTAAGCTGGCTTACTTATAATATCAGTATGACTATATTCCTGAATATTAATGTGACATATTTACCATATAGCTTATTAAGCTTATAACTATTGGTTTTACAATTTTGCAAATTACCAAATCTCTTAATTGTATTAGAAACTTAATGACATACATTGAATAATACTACATACCAAATTCCCGAATATATTGGACTGTACACCAATGTGTATATATTGATAATTAATTTCCCAAATATCATGTATTTACCATGGCATAATAAATAGAAAAGTAATAGTATTGATAATATGAACAAAATACCTAGACTTTTTTTTAAATACAGAATCAAAGTCCAATATCCCTGGAAAACTAATGAAAGTTGAAAGTACAATATAATAAATAAATTAACTGTTTACAAATGTCCCAAGTACTATACATACAAATGATATTAAGCTAACTGTACAAAATGGCTAGAAATGAAGCAATGTTCTGTAATTTGTACTGTTCAGTTCAAAAAACATGTGTGGCACCAAAAGTTCAAATGTCCCTGTGTTGTAAATACTGGAGCATCTAATGCAACCCTCTATTTAAAATCTAGGAAAAACTATAATTGTTAAAATACACTAACGTCAAAAAACTATTATAAGTTTACATTGTGATGTAATTGTAAAAAGAAAGGATGTAGTTGCATTTTTATAAAATCTATGTTAGATGTTATTAAATGGAGAAAAATTGTGTGTTAAAATACATGTACAATAATTATATTGACTTCAACCTTATTTAACAAATTTTGTATTTTTCACAGGTTGGAGAATTTGAAAGCAGTCAAGGTTTACTGACGGGTAGTATGAACCGAATCAATCACATGGTATCAGCTGGCAAAGGAAACAGAAAATTAATGTGCTATATAATTATTGGACTTATTATATTATTCTTTGTTTCTTATTATTTAATATCAAAAGTCACTGGAGGATAGTGTTTTAGTTTTTCTCTTCATCTGGGCATGGTTTCACAAATCTTCTTAGAGTGGCATTGGTCTGAATTGCAAATATTTAAATTACTAACTTGTAGAAATACATTGACTTAAACCCATTAGCCAGAAGACCAGGAATAAGGCAAATTGATTGAGGATAGTAAAAATTTTTTATACTTGGGCTAGTTGACAATTTGTTCTTTACTATGTGTCATTATTGCTGGGCTAGTGCATGAGAGGATTATTTAAGGTAAAGACTGCATTCAGCACAGGTGTCAGACACAATTTCCCTTTCTTATTTCATATTTAGAGTAATTGTCTCTGGCACATGTAGCATACAGTAACCAAACTATAAAAGATAATCAAACAGAACAAGGAAGAAATATTAACACTATTATATGGCCTAGTTTCAATAACAAAATTAATAGTCTTTTGTTTGTATTTTATTTATTATATTTTAAAATTTTATGTTGAGACTGATCTCATTCTGAGAAGAGTTGTGAGATTGTACTCAGTTATTATTTATTTAAATTTGGGGCAGAAATATGTGTTTTGATAATTCTGGAAGAACTATATGGTTTAATATTGTCAATGAACGACAATTTCCAGGCACAGAAGATGTACAGTGAAGGAAGAAACTACAGAGATACATGCTTTTTATCTTTATCTTCTAGCATTGAAAATTATATAAATATTGTTGTTAAATTAAATGAAGATGTATTTTATTACCAGCATTGATGTAGTTAGAAAATGATGTTTTAAATTATACATGTCAGTTTGTTTTGACACATTATTATATTTTGAATGATTAATATCATTTATGAGGACAAATTGATAATATTTTGTGTGTTCTAACTTTTTGTTGATAATTGGTAAATTTTATTCAACTGTCAGTGGCACATACATCAATTACCATTCTTATTTAAATATTTGATATTTGTTGAATAATCCCTGAACATATTTTTGTCAATAGTGAGTACAGATGTATATAAATCCATTGAGTTAAATTATGTGCCACTGACAGTTGAATAAAATTTAATAATTGTGTACATATAATTTTTTTTAGTTATTGGTGACCTGCAATATCACTTTGAGATTTAAGGTATTTTTTCATGTATCAAATACAATGAAGTACTAATGTTTGTCACATTTGTTTATTGATCTTACAGAATGTTCATATATATTTATTTCTCATTTTTATTTCATTTTTATGGAAATCATGTTTAAAACATTGGAATGATATGGTATCTCATTAAAATTTAGTCATGACAATGGCATATTGGGTGGGTTATTAGTGGATTTTCCGGCCATTTTGGGTCTGAACTTGGCCATATATGATCAGTCAACTTGATACTATGCTCTAAGTTGGTAATTTTTATACCCCCGCTTCGAAGAAGAGGGGGGTATACTGTTTTACCCTTGTCCGTGCATGTGTGCGTTCGTGCGTCAGTCCGTTACAAAATTTCCGTCGCAATTTTCTCAGCAACTATAACATGCAGCAGCCTAATTCTTTGCATATTGCTTCATCCCATAGTCCCATGTGGTGTAAAGCGATTTCATGCTCCTTGCTCATCTACTTCCTGTTTGTCGCATATTCTTAGATTTTTGCGGGGGTATCACTAGTGAGCATAATTAGGTCACAGATTTACTTGTTGGTCATCCTTTTTAAATTTGTTGCTTCTTTAATAGACTCTGGCCCAATCTGCATTTAATATTTACTATTAAAGTGGTCATTTAAAAATGTATGTATTACTTTGTATCTCTTTTTTGTCATATTTACTGTGCAAATATATCATGACAAAACATTACTCATATAATTTATGTTTCTACATTAAGTTTTACATAAATTTTACTTGCATGTACAGTGCCCTCTATCATTTCTTAAGCATTTGAAATTTTAAATAAACTCTTCGTGTATCCATGAAGTAATTTTGCTATGAATAAAGCTTAATTATGTAACAAAGTTTATAGTTTGGTGAAACGGGCAGGTGGGTAGGCGGGCGGGCAGTCGGGCGTCCGGTGTCCTTAACAATTGCATTAAAGTTTTTCTTTATCATATATTTCTGTCATTTATTGTGAGATCCTTTTGAAACTTCATATGTAAGGTAATCAGTGATATTGTTGGTGTTGCTTTGTGATAAAAAATGTTTTCTCTCAAATTGTAATATTTTTATGTACATGTATTATTATAAATATTAAAATTGTGTATATAGTGGAGAGATGTATTGTATTGAATCTGTAAATAATAAATGGTAAAAAATGTGTGTTTGTTGATGAATAGTCATGCACAATTACAGATTTTTGCAGAAAACATGTACAAAATGTACAACATGTACAACTAAAATGTTCTGCATTTATGCGATAGCAAACGGTTATATAAGGGTATGGTATTAAAGTAAGTCTGCCAGCCTTAAAATTAAGATTTATCTTGGTATGTTAGAGCAAAAACGCAATGGAATCAAAGTTATCACTGTGGCTATCCTCAGGAAATAAGTTGAATTATCTCCCTTTTTAGTGCTTTGAGTATATACAGAGTTACCTCTCTTTGACTATAGATCTACAACATACTCTATTCGTTGGTTTTGCCGAGAACATCGATCTGGGGTCTAGAAGAGTGTTGAATTAATTGATTATGTTCTTAAGAAAGCTATGATCTACAAAAATCACAAATTGGGCTCACAAAGCGAGCTTGGTTTGCTTAATTAATTATGCCACCTGAGAGTAAATACCTACCTACTTACTTAATTATATTTACATGTTATATGCAATGGTCCAGAATTTAGCAGTGGTGATGACCAAGTAATAGAGCTTAGGATTACAAATCAGCGTGTCCCTTGTAAATAAAGAATTTATTAACACCATGTGAAAAGGATTAGCAAGTAATGGCAAAGAATATTTTCCTTGAAATTTGGCTTGGTTAGCGGCCACCATGTACGTATTACGTTATATAAAGCGTATACGGAGCAAAATCTAATATAAAACTGCCATTCATGAACATATTAATTATACTTGTGGAAAAAAGCTGATCATGAGTTTTGAAAACGGTGCAAAATGTAAGTAAAGCACATTTACTTTCAATTTTAATGTATGACTGCTTGCTATAGGGTAACGTATCAGATAACCTTACAGCTAAATGCAACATGCTATGTAAATGACATCAAAGACACCTATATGTTGAATATGGTAGGGCCTTAATTGCCAGAATTTGCACAAAGTTTCATGCCTAACGAATTAAGCAATGCTAACAGGGACGTCATCAATTTAATATTTTTACAAAACTTGTATAATTTCATTCACATATAAAATCCCCATAGGGTGGAAATAAAAAGTATATGTGCAGACTGCACAAAGTATACATTTTATGATGATTGAAACATTTTCCTGCCATTAATCAATTTAATGTTTCTATGAGGTTATTTTAGATTGATGTTGTGAAAGATTTGATCTATATGTTGTTGGTAAGGTTAATGCGCAATATCATATTTTATATCAATTTTGCTGTTATTTTTATATGATATAATTCATTCTTCGATGTTATAAAAAAATTTGGTAGGTAATGTAGTTGTTTTTATATAAACCTTTCTGTTTGCTTAAAGCATTCTATTGTTATACATTTACTATCAGATAAAGGGAGGTAGTCTATCATTCATCCAAATTAAGTTATTGCAATTAAGCTATTACCCCTGGTTACAGGCGCGTTGGAAGGATCTGAATATTGGGGCCGCAGATGGGGTGGATGTCGCCTCCCGAGGGTCGATTTTCTTGTGAATGTAAGCCTCTAAAACTCAATTATTAGCACTTTCAGTACCCCCTGTTTAAGAACAAATCTTTGTATTAGACGTCAAGAGTTTCAATATGTGTCATGAAAGATTAAATAGCGGTTCCATTGCCGCTGCTTGCCAGAATATTGGGGCCGCTGCCCCTGCGGCCCCAGCTCCTACGCGCCTATCATATTTGGAAGTCTTTTACTCTGCTTAGCCCAGCCGACATATTGGGACAACGAAATTATATCACCCTCCTCGTGGGTGGAGTGAAGCAAATGCAGGTGAATTTCATACTCCAAATGGCACCGAACTCAACGGCCATTCTATCAGCTTATCATGCCGATCTTAGATATACTCTTAGTACTGGTTAAAAACTCTTAAGCTTCTACAAAACAGTAAGTAGAATAAACTGAACACCGCCAAATGACCGAAAACAGACGAAACTTTTTACCATTATGAACCAACCCATTATATCAGTGTGACCAGAGGGATTGATAACTTTTTGCTGTAGCATATAAAAATCCCATATCTTGTGCCAGCTGGTCTGATAACTTTTAGAAAGCTTTTATAAAATCTTCAACTCATAACATCTGTGTACCATTGGGACTGATAACTTCTACATAAATAAACATGGAAAAATAATCCCTGATAAACCTTGCCAAAAATATAAATCTGTTAGACAGACGTGGATCACTGGTTTGTGTATTATATATTACATATGATATAAGATGTTATATGTGAACTTATTTGGTGCCAAACTCATTATTTTTTAATTGGTTTGCTGACATGACATACGCATATGTATACATGAATATGATATATACATAATGATAGAATACATTTGGAACAACATCGGAGATCTTCCCCGTATAAGATCGCCGAGATTGTTCCGTATGTAAAAGAACACCGAACTCTTGAGTCGTCTGTTTACGGAATCACCCGAGTGGTTTTTGGAATAACAATTAAGTAAGAAAGTTACAAGTTTGAGTTAAAGGCAAAAATTCCAGATTAGATGATAAGTTATAGTCTTAAATTGTTGAACAAAGTTATATTTACATAAAAACACCATTCAGAACTAAATTTACTGCTTGGTTTTGTTGGACTGTATTTATGGAGTTGTAAATATCGTATAAAAACTGAGTTTGGACCCAGCCACCATCAATGGCTCATTATGAGAGAAATAAGGCAGTAACTTAGGCTTACTTAGGATTGGGATCTAGTGCTTGTGAATTTTATGAAAGATGATCAGGTGAACAGTCCGTCGTATTTGAGACAGACTGAAAAAATGGGAGTAAAACTGACTCGCTTATTCGTGTGTATATGTCCTTCATACTTGACGCCGCTACATAAAAACTAACTACAAAATGTTCACTGTCTCTCTCTTTTGTTTTTGGTAGAAAACAATGAAATAATATTATCATCTACGCAGAGTGTTATATTTGTCCGAATTGATACAAAGTGTGTCCATCATTGAGATGGAAATAATTATGACAGTTCTGCCTGATAGCGGCGTCTTTGACAAATCTCAAAGGAAATCAAACAGTCGATTGTTTATAAAAATGCCATAGTGACAATATTGTCACACAGTATTTAGACAGACGATAGGAATTCCTGTTAGTTGTGGAATATTTACGCATCTCGTGGGACCCCTTTTTTGGTCAAGCAAATATAAAACGATTGGTGTAAATATTTTGAGTGAATTTATAACCACTGTCATTATGAATTATGATTTTGTTATAATCTATGGATTGCAGAGGCTATTATCTGAATTCTACATGTAATGACTGGGATTCTTGCAGACTCGATGCAATAATCAAGGGGGTGGGGTACTAGGACGGGATGAGGCCATCCTCATTTTCTGCTAAAAGGTACTAGTTCACAGATTTGGTTAAGATTTTTCTATATTTTGAAAATACTACATGTATTCAGTGTCTGTAATTGTGTCAAAAATAATTCTTAATGTTTTAAGACAAACTTACCTATATATTGCAAGAAATATACAATAAAAGTCACAAAAATGCACTAAAATTGTCTCTACCGTGACATACGGGGTAGATATTTACTACTTGAAACACTATCATTATTAGTTGTATGTCCATTTGCATTAAAATTGTCATTATCAGAACACTACTATCCTGCTTCCAAAAATGTTCCAGTACAAATTAAATAGTTTCAGAAAAAGTTGATATTTGAGTTAAAATCAGTGAATGAGTACTTTTTAAAATACCACGAAACAATTAGAGGCTCGTGAGATCTAGTATGCCATTCGTGAAGTATGGAATACAGATACCATCAAAAAACCCTTGACTTAACGTGCCCTTCAAAAATTCTTGGACAAAAACCTGTTTTTACGATAACTTGATTCTTATTTACCAACTAAAAAGAAACAAAGACTCATATAAGCAAATTCCAAAATCAATATTAATTAGTTTATCAAAACATGGTTCAAGCTATGTTACACGAATAAGTTTTGATTAGAGCAAAAATACTCGTGGCATTCAACTCTCCAATGCATTGGTTAGAAAGATTCACTTGTTCTATTTAATGTAATGTACACTGGAACCTCAGAAACCCGAAAATTCTGAGGTTCTGGATTAGAGTTTTTTTTTTACTTGATAAATAAAGAACAAGTAAATTCGGGACCACAAGAATGTTTCGGTATTGTGAGGAATCCAGTTTTCTGAGGGTTCGGTTTTCTGAGGTCCCATTGTATTCACTGAGCTGCGAGGGGAGCGTACTGGCATTTATGATCAGTATTTCTCAAAATTTGATAATTCCAAGAACTTTAGGAGGGTACTGTATAGCAACAAATATATTATATATTAGTCAATTAATATCATATTTGATCAAATGTTCCCTAGAGGTACATACAAAAATACAATAATATCATTTCTGACCTAGTACCAAATATAAATGCCGTCCTGACATGAAATGCCAACGCCATTAAGTTGTATATGATCTTTTTTAGGCTGAAAATTGTCGATCGTTTATTTCCAAAGACAAATCTTGTTGATTCAATTTTGTTGATTCAATTAATTGTGATACGAGCTTAATTGTTTGACATTGTTAGAGTTAGTTATAGTTCTATTATTTTGTAGTGTGTTTTACCAATTATGATCCCAATAAAAGTAGTCCGCGAAATTATGATGTCGAAAACTTGCGTAGGAATACAAAAGAGAAAATTTGGCTGGAAGTTGTCGTTGTTATTTCACGCCGAATCAGCTTTCCTGGACACCAGTATTAGTAGACAACCCCTCAATTAGAAGCTGACACCTCCCCCCTCTATACGTACATTCCAAAGAACTTGACTGTATACTGTTGCATTTATTTGTCGTGTGTTCGTTTCTTCGCTGCAGAGATTCGAAAAAACGAAAATGCGAAGATTGTCGTATTTTTTCTGTAGACCGTATTTTCGTTCCTTCAACGCAGAGATTAGAGAAAACGAAAATACGAAAATATGACAAACTGTGGATTTGTCATGCCTTCGTGTTTTCGTTTTTTCTAATCTTCGCGGCAAAGAAACGAAAATACGACATGGCGTAAATCAGCCACCATACAAACGTATATAAACATTCAGCAAAATTGTACATTTTATTGACATCAGGCGACCGACACGGTCTCGAATCAAAATGCTCTATGTATTGCTATGATGAGAGACCGTGCCTACAGCCTGTTACCGAAATGCTCGGACGGACTAATTACAGCTTCAAACTTGGACCAACGACTAAGAAATTCTATCTTGACGCATTTTCACATTGATTACCTCGTGTGTCCCGAAGGGGATACGGGTTCGAATCCTACCCGGGGAGGTTATACCCTTCCATGAAAATTTGACAATAATGTCAATTTTCCTCAATTGATTAGATAATATGGAGAAGTTTCCGGCCTTGTGGAAATGTAGGTGTGTACTGGTTATAGAAAAGGGTCCAGGAAAGCTAGGTTAGTTGCGCTGGACGCCCTAAATTGTGTTGACACAGCGTTAAACCCTGTAAAAAACAACAAAAACATTGATTACTAGTAAAACCAGTTCATATTCCTATTACTCTGTATTCAGTGGCACTACTTTCGTTGTTCGATTATGAAACAAAAGTTAATCCAGGATTAGACAGGAGCTCTCATTAAAAGGAGATTAATTCTGACTCGCTACTCTCTAGTTCTCGTTTATTCTCTCCTTCTTCTACGACTTTTACTTTTGAGGTTTTTTTCTTCATGATAAATGAACGAGATTACATGTTTTACTTAGCTAGTATCGTACTTTATTATAAATGAGGCAACAATGGTTTTAAATGAAAATCTAAACCCTGTATATGCATGTACTTAGTCCAAAGTTTTACGCAGGCAACCTTTGGCGTATCTTGAATTTGTCCTCGAATTCTGGAAGGTTGAATTCCTGTGGAACAATCTTAGTATGGAAGCACACAATTCCTAATGGGTAATTTACTTTGGGTGCCAAATGTAACCGACTAAAAATCTATGGTTCGACCTGAGATTCAAACCCACGACATCTCGAGTCGTCAGCGGACAATCTACCTCGTCGCTTCAAAAGCTAGCTTGAAGGCAAGGGAGGACAAGTGCCGTGTTATATCTATGCTATATTAATATCGTTCTTCAAAAATAAAAAAAGACGGTTTTATCTAAAAATATTAATCCATAGACGAAAATACTTTTTTTCGACATTTATATACATGTATAAGATTTACCGAGTAATCTACTGTATCTATTTTTAGAACTACAGTAGCACACATGTTTTTACTACGTCATATTATCGATACTTGGTTTATTTCACGTGCTGCACGAATTTCTCGTGGTTCACGTTTAGAGTATATAAATAGAAAATTTATAGCGCAAGTATTGCACTTTGTTCATCTGTTTAGAATTTTAAAATAAAGTTGCTTAGTTATTGTTTTAAATAAAAAACACGTGTTCTTTTGGAATATATATTGTTAATGAAATATATGGATTATATTATTCAACAAAACCATGATAGAAAATTTTAAGCAGAGACATAGATACCTGATTAAAGGTTTGAAAAAAAATATTTTGAGTTTTTTATTCATTGAACTGTTTATTTACTTGAAAATTGTTCGGAAAGGAAAATATCTTCACCACACAACTAAAGGTTAAAATAAATGACCCTTAATGAATTGCAGCGGTGAACAGGTAAATACAATGCATGCTATGTTTCTGGTTTTGCTTTCGTTTGTTTCACACTCGCCTTTTTCAACATTCAGAGAGACACATGTGAGTGAAATTATTTAATTTCATTCACTTGTCAGTGGCACATTAATTAACCCCGCTGATGTAAATACTCGATGATTGTTCGATTATCCCTGTACATAAATACTTATATCTATTTACTTCGATCGTGAGTGCAATAGTACTTTAGTAAGTATTTAAATAAGAGGGGTTAATGTTTACGCCACGGAAAGATAAATAAATTTTCACAATACATATGTACATATGTGTGAAGTAAAATTTGAATTGAATAGCGAAATGAATGGATTTTTTATGTTTTGTGAGTTACTTTGGCTGGCATTTCATCTCAAATTACTTGTTCACGTCGTTATGTCTCCCAAGACAAAACATCTGACATTAGGGCTGTCACGATTCGTCAGGAGCGTATCGCGGTATATTGCCATGCGTTAGAATCGAACCGCGATTCGTACCACGGTATATTGCTTTGCAAACTAAAGACACGGCTGCATTCTACATCAGTATAGTGGTATATTATAGGATTTTGTAAGGAAAATGCCTGGGGTGATTTTTTCAATGAAAATAGAACATATCTCTAAAAACCGGCTTATTTAATTCGTACCACGGTACGTATTGCCGCAGCTGCATATCGCAATATACCGGTATATCGTGACAGTCCTATCTGACATAAATTCATCTGGAACAATCTCTTTAAGCCATCAGCATCATCCAGTTTCCATGGTAACAAAAAAAGGAAATCTGACTACATAAAATGTAGCTTTTTACATAAATCTGTTGAATGTAGCTAAGGCAATTAAATATCCACTGCCTGTCTATCAAGACCATTAAAGCGTTATAAATTTAATTAAATTGCCATACATAGTTAATGGAGCTACGGTTGTTTAATGCATCGAATATGATGATGCACAATTTTATCTCCATTTTGGAGAGCTCTCCGGAGGATACTGTTTTGTACAGGGACTTCAAAAATAGACTGGAAAATATTATTTTTGCGTTTGGCATCTAAACAGGGCTAACTATTTAATTGTTTCTGATTGGTTACTTGTAAAGTTATTTTTACTGATAACCAATCAGAATTAATTAAATATTAAGTCCATTTATTCAATTTACTAGAAATTATTTTAAGTCCATTTATTTAATTTACTGGAAATTATTTTAATGTTTTCGGTGTATTTTTACATTTGACGATTTGACAATTCGTCCATATATTTGTCCAAGTTAGCTTATAAATAGTGCTGTAATCTTATCTTTTACGTCCTCTGGGCCCAGTTCCGATAAAACATTCTAATCTAGTGGCTAACAGATTTAGTTGCATGTTTGATATTTTATAATTACCTGTCAATGTTTGTCAGGCGCGTATCTAGGCCGTTTTTGAGGTTACGCACAAAAGTAGTGGTTGGAGGGCATGTCCCTAGATGTTTATTCGCTACATTTGCTAAGGTGTATTTTGATGATACTGAAGCCATCGGTTGTATGCTAACAGAAATACCCTTCGTTCATTCCTATTTTAATACAATCTGCAATTTCATACGGGCAAATACGAGTAAAAAGTGAACGTTATGTTGTCATTGTAGGCCTAAGGTATATCTTGCAAAGTAATATACAACAACTTTAAGTGTTGTCTGAACAATATGTTAGTAAGACATCAAACTGAGATAGTGTTTATGTTGAAATCTTAAATTTAAGTTTGTTTACATATCAGAAGCGAAAGTAAGCAACAGAGGGCAAAGGTCCCTCACCATCAAGGCCTTATTAAAGACTGTTTTATTATATTAGTTAAAAGTTATGAATGCAGTAATTAGAAACATATGTGCACGAAACATTATCTTATTTATACTGTTTAAATGTCAATAAAATATAAATACGTAATATATGAGAAAACAGAGTCTGATGGTGTGCGGCCACAGTCATGTATTATCTACTTTTTGTTTGAAATGTTACCAAAATTTTGAAACCAAGAGATTGTTCAGACAGCATTTGTAATAAATACACGTACTAATTTTTCAGATAGTAAAAACGTGTGGCGAGTGTGATTCGATGGCCCTAAGATTTATATTTTTTCTTTACAAAATTAATGTTGAAATCACTTTTGGTAAATATCGAGGATTTGCACACCAAAATGATCATTTG
Organism: Mactra quadrangularis; assembly: GCA_025267735.1. NCBI lineage: Eukaryota > Metazoa > Mollusca > Bivalvia > Venerida > Mactridae > Mactra > Mactra quadrangularis. Next base: position 2,420,927 of record CM046304.1, on the reverse strand, counting down.
CATTGATTATAAGTAAGATTTCTAATCATATAATAACGTAATTAGTTAATTGTTTTTGTCATGACTCAAAAGTATTTTTTGAAAAAAGTTTCAATGTGCACAAGCATACATAGAAATTAATCTGTGTATTTTAATGAGTATTTTATATGACATTTTCGTGGAGTAAAATATGAAAAAACACAGTCTATTCAAATAATGCCTACCCCTGGTTAAGCATCCAATTTCTCAGTGTTTTTTGCACTTTTAGATTTTCGATTTCTGGAATCGAGGTTACGCACGTGCGTAAAGTGCGTAATGGCAGATACGCGCCTGATGTTTGTTATTGTGCTGAGAAAATGTTTCATAATATTTAAAGACAAACTGACCTATAAATTGTGACGGAGAAATATGAAATAAGTTTTTAAAATATGTACTACGAGTAAAGCGTATACATATACTGTTACTAGCGGGGTATTTAAAAAAACAACCTTATCTTTAACATTTGTGAACCATTGGCATTTGCATTAAATTAAGTACATGTACATTAAATTTAGTATATACTTACATCTTTATTTGGTAAAAAGCGGCATAACATATGCCTTTGGCCATGTTCAACAATTAGGAGCGGGTGTGGTCGAGCCGTTACGACGATGGACTGGTAATCATAGGATAGTCAGCTCTGCTTTGGATCGAATTCCACCCAAACCCGTTTTTTTCTTGAGCAAGAAACTTTATCCTACTAGCTCAGTACTGGGGGACCAGGAAGCGGACTCGAAAGTGATAAATCTAAGTTGTTAGAACTTGTTTCACAATCGAGCTTAAATAAATTAGTATACTATACAACAATAAATTCAGAGATAGTTCCATTTATCGCCGATTTTATCATTTTAAAAAGATGTTTTCGTACTTATGGTGACGTTGACATAAGCTAAGACTCTGGGGTACTTTTCACAAAAATTCTTACGAAAAAAATTATCGTAAGTCAATTATAAATGATTAGCATTTCATGTCAGATGGATAATAAACATAACTATGATATGATTTTCAAAATGTATACAATATTCTACACAATTCTATAATATTTGAAGTTTATAAGCCAAAAAATAAGAGTATTATTAATGTTTCATGCTTTTGACTTACGAAGATGTTTTTCGTAAGAATGTTTTTGAAAAGCACCACTGGTTTGTATGTTCGAATATACTAGAAATTAAAGTAGAACCCTATAAGCCAATTTACAAACATTTAAAACAAATATAAACAATCTTTCTTCAGAAATCAACGAGATGTGTTTAAGACAAAACTTGTATCAACCTGAAGATGGCTAACCGAAACTTGTCAGTGCTGCGTCCATTGGGTTTCGAGCACATTGCAATCAAATGAAAGTTACACTGAATGACCGAAATCGTAAGTACAGAGTATAGCTTTGTTATCGGAATGAAAGTTACTAACACACCCCAAAAAAGTAATTACAACCATCCTGCTTTAAAGCAAGTTAAGGTCACAAATTGCAAAACACATAAAGTCACAAATAGAAAGTGAAGAGGGCTATTTTAAATAAATTGCTATTATTGTGCATGAATGGGTTGTCCACTAATATAGACGAAGGTCCAGGATAATTCAGTCTCCTGAGCTGGCCGCCGTAGGATGGCCATATTTGTGTTGAAACGGCTTAAAACCTATTGTAGAGTCAGTCGCCCGGCTAGCTCAGTTGGTAGCAAGCAAGTCTACTGATCGATGGGTCATGGGTTCGATTTCTGGGCGGGCCATACTTTCGTGGAGCTTGATCATGAAATCATTTCTACGGCCATTCTCCCACCAATGATTTTTATAATGTATGGTAGTTGCCAGTCACTGACGAAAGTGTGCGCTTAGTAGTTGGTTAACAGCTAAATCCAGAGATTTAGCCTTTCCAGGAGGAGTGTCTAGGTTGATTGACCGCCGTTATATGACCTATGCAATGTGATGCTTCAGCGTAAAACCAAAAAAAAAATAATAAAGAGACATCATTTGTTTTTCTTCATTTTTTAAACTCATTGATTGGACTGTTTATAGCCACGAGAATGCATGTGCAACATATAAAATACAGTGTATATCACATCCGTCATTTATTTATGACATAGACAAAGCTTAGAAATTCATGTTCCACATTTTGTTATTTTAGCTACCATGTGTTCAAAACCATCCTACAAAAGTTAGACTATGTTAATTAGAATACTAATCTAATTATCTATCTGAAAACCAGACTAATTACTTGTTGAAACCATCATTCTTGTATTTTAATTTTCACTTTTCTTCTAAAATTGTGTTGCTGCAACTCTGAGTGTTTTTTCTCGTCTGGGAAAATATACGTCCTCTTCACTTGTCAAAAAGTTTGTCCTAGACAGGGGACGAGTTATTTTGAATTATTTCATTTCCTACTTTAACTAAAGTCAGCCATCGAACATTTTGTTTATAAAATATCACAATAGGTACATGAAAGGAATATCAAAAGTAAGTCTGCCACGACGGGCTTATCAAATTGTTTTTCCCTACATATTAACAGATATGACTTACGATTGTTTTGGAATAGACTACCAACATCCTCTTTGTCAAATGCAATGACATTATCAACATGTATGTCAAAGATTCTTTCTAAATCATGCCTCACAATTCCATGTCTAGTTTATTTTCCATTCCAAACTGTTTATTTTCAACTATTGTATTTTAATCAATCTGCCAATGGCAAAATATGGTATGTACGGTTTAACTGATGTTTTCGTCAATTTTTCTCTAAACCTCGTTGAGTACTTTGTCATCTCAGCCATCATTGGAACCTATTGCCAGCGCTGTTTCAGGAAATTCAATTTCCTAATGGTCCCGGGAGAGTTGCGGTAAATACAACGTTATCCGCGGACTACATTAGGCGCGCAAGAATTAATTATTTACCAGTTGCACTAAGTTGACGTGGGCATGCGTAATTGATATTTTCCTGTAGATCTATTGTATTACTACGCCGTTCTTCGTTTATGGATGGCGCTCGAATGGTAGCTGCGTGCGAGGATAAAATAACGGAATAAAATAAGAAAAAAAGTTCTTTTAAAAACCTTTGGTAATGTTTGGAGCGTAACAACCTTGTTTAAATTAAAATAATATAGAGAACATTAATATTGGAATACATAAGTCTCCCGTGTATATTCTGCAGTCGGTGAGTTATATATTATTTTCATTTTTTTATAGTTCTGTCTGCAGTTGCAGGAATGTAGAACTCAGACGCGGTTTGGAACTTGAAGCTTGCGGTTACAGGTTTTCTTGGTGTCAGAAGTAAATTGCTTTAGAATCCATGTCTGTGTAAAAAGGAGACATTAAAATAAGATTATAAATTTTGAACTTTATTTCTCAAAATGAAGCAACAGTTTTACACGATATCGCGCGTTTTTTTATATGGCACTTTAAATTTCAGAAATTTTCAAACTTGGCAAACTTCGAAGAATTGTCGGTTTTAATAAAATTAGCAACGTCAAGTTCTATTACACAATTCCTGGCATTCCTTTCGTCTCCATGGAAATGCTCTTAGAATCTTTATATTTAATCTAGCCGCTTTTAGCGAAATACTTTTTTAAGTAAAACGCAAACTTGAGTTTGCTCGGACATCATTTGACCTTTGCCAGAGACGCATTTACATGGCAAAAAAGTGCCCACATAAATAAAATATTGTTTGCGCGCTTTGGATTATGTGAAAATTTGAAAATATATTCTAAAAGAAAAATTATCAAAATTCGTTTTCCATTCCATTTTTATGATGTTGACTTTTGTATTAAATGATGAACACAACCAGTAATTTAATTATTACGCACACAATTTGTTTACTCATTTGTTTTAATTGTAACTGTGCATGCAATATGCGAGGTTTTAGTAGTAATTGGGCACAGTGTGAACTAAGGTTTCGGGAGCCTGAGTAAAATCCGAAACGTTTTGTTTCTCGAATGAGTATAGTCCCATTTTGAAATCCTGAATGTGTGAAAGGCCTTACAAATCTTGAGTGTTGTGTTGTTCGTGTAGTTCAGATATCAAGACAGTACTATATATGTAGTTACATAACTGATCTGAACAGAATCTGATTTTAATTGATCACTGGTAACATTTATAAAAAGTAACAACATATTAATAAAATATGAATTTTAACATTTTTATTTTGATGCTGATATTTCGTAAAATATAGCAGGATGACGGAAAATGATCCCATGGGCATAATGATGGACAAATGATCCCATGAGCTATTCATGACTTAAAAAATTATATGTTTGTATATGTGTATGTGTAAAGAAATAAGCGTAAATATTACATAGATCTTTATTAGTTCAATTCATTGTGTATTTAATCATTGAAATTAGGGACTTTAGTCAGTTATCTTTCCCTGATAAAATCTGAAGCAATCCAACTGGTAAGTAGGTCTTTGCAGTTGGAATTCCCGAATTTTATCATTGAATTCCTATGTAAGGAAAACAAAATATTTCATGTAATATCTTTCTTGTTAATGAAGATATTAACAGAAGTATGAAATTTAGATAGTTCTTTACCCTTAAAATACTAAGCTTGAATTTTAAACAAATTAAATGATCTACAAAAAAAGTTATTTAAGATTAATTTTTGCAAATTGACATTGAAAAGTAAGGGTAAAGTCCGAGTAATCAAACTAATAGGACCTACCTATTTGAAGAGTATGCAAGGGGAAATAACTGACAAAGGTCCCTTATAAAATTTATTTTTATGCCCTTAACTTGCAACCTTGTCTCAGGGTCAGTGTTAAGCCAAAGTTCTTCACTTTAAAAATTTGATACATCATGAAAAAATGTCGGCTTGTTGTATGGAATCACCAAACCAAAATTAAATCACAAATACTCAATTCTATGCTACAAACGTTGTTTTTATTTATTATCGTATTTCCATTAGATTCAAGCGAGTAATCAATACATAAAATGATGAATTATTGTTATCATTTTTAAATGTCATCATGCAAATTTAATAATGCAAGGTTTTGTTTCTTGAATTACAATTTTTATTATCGATATTCTTGTAATTTTACAAAACAACATAGAGCAAGTATACATGAACAACATCAACTGGTAGAAACAATATTTAATTATCAATTCGTAAATGTAGCTAAAATCTAATTATTCTTGGAACATTTTACAATTTATAATTCATGTACATGTTTTTAAACCGAAATTTAAGTTATACTTAAGGTATGGTGTATTTAGGCGGTTGCAATGGAAATGTTTAAGAATATATTTTCTTTAAAAACCACGTTTTGTGTGTGTATATTACCAATAATATTTATTTGAGTTTCAACAAACTTATTATGAATACAGACGACTTTAAAAAATTTAAGCATGTCCCAATCTTATTATGCTCTAAGCGCCCTGTTCTGAATAGTGCTTAAATATGACTTGATAAAGTCATTTTAATATTTTTTTCTATATTTTTTTTTCATTTGAAGTCCATGAAAAATAAAAAAACAGTTTTAAAACAAGTAAAGTTCCGCTATTAAGACCAGCAAAATCGATGGTCTTATTAGCGAAACAGTCTTTATATAGACACCATTTTGTTCACAAGCATTTGGGTCTTAATAATTGTTAAAAATCGCATGATTTTGAAATAACAAAAGTGGTCTTAATAGTGGAACTTTGCTGCAGTGTCTATTTTAATATTTTGTTTCTACCTTGCTTAATCGTTAAAATATTTTTTCCTAAGAAAAGTTGATTCAAAGTACCCGACTGATAGAAAAAATGTCTTGTTTATGAATCAATAGGTCAATAGGACCGTGTGAATATTCAACATTATACATGAAATATACAATAGTTTTGTAAATAGTGAATACTGGAATCATGAGTCTATACATGTATACAGAACTATTTCTTTTCAAAATCCCATGTTAACCTGCGTACATTGTAATGTCCTATCCGCGCTCGATACAAATTCTGTTCTGTTTTGAGAACATGTACTAATACTTATGACAATGGGTTTGTTGTAGTTTTTGGGGCCGTAAGTGTCATAGTTTATGATTGCATTATGCAGCAACAAATGATACTAGTATAAGATGTGTATAATTCGCATCGCCCTTCATTTGTATCCATTTTGGTCCAGAGTTCATAACCTATGATCATAAAATAACACGTCCCTATATAATAGTACATCGTGTCCGCATACATGTACGCTACCTTATATATAGTATATTCTTGCAATTCGTACACGATTGTGTGTATGGGACCTTTTTTATTTTTGTTCATTGACACATTATTATCATTTAACCATATTTGTGCACAAATTTACGAATTTAAAGACTCTGGTGCCAATGGGAGAGCGGGTACCTGCCTAGTTGCTAACTATCGCCTTACTCTGAAAATGGCGTTTAGCAGTGTATGACGGAGTTGTTTTGACATTATATTGTTTTGTTTCTATCTCCTATAATGATGTTGCTGGGTCACGTGATCACGTGGTATCAAGAGTACAATATATAACAAAATTAACATGATTACTATATCTGGCACAAGGTGGATATACAGTGTCCGTCAAAAGTTTTTGTACCGACGAAAGTTTGATAAAATAGTGATAAAGCATACAACTAGTAATTTTTAGCCAGGAGTTTTCAACGAAAAAAATTCGGTTCATAGTTTGGCGAAACCCGGGCGGTCGGGCAGACTGGCGGGCGTCCGGTGTCGTTAACAATTACGTACACGTTTTTTCTTCACTATATACTATAATAGAAGTTCTGCGATTTATTGTCCGACCTTTATGAAACTTCATACTGTGTGATGATAACATACTATGTGATGAACAGAATTAGAAAGTAACCACAACTCTACCTGGCTTTATTATGGATTATTTCGCTTTGTAATTTTTGCGTTAAAGTTTTTTAATATGTTGGATATCTCGGTTATTTATGGTCAGATCTTGATGAAAATACGGCTTAAATGTGGTTTCCACATTACATTTCTTGTACTATAATTTAAGCATATTCGTATTACATAGTTCGAATCATATGTGTGTTAGCTCCTTTAATGCCAATTTCTAATTTGCATAGATGACTCTTTGTTTCTCTTTCATCTTGGATAACTGTGGATAGTTTTATTCTAAAGAAATGACGAAATTTTGTCTGAGGATTTTTGGAAGGCACTAATAAACTTATCAATGTTGATTTTTGGTTTTTCTAAAGTGATTTTTGTTCTTTTTTATGGGTAGATGTGGAGCGGTTTATCTTTAAGGACGTACAAGCGTTTCGTGTAAAATTTAGAAATATAATGAGGACTCTAATTTTTATATTTTTTGAAAGAAAATTAAATAACAGTGAATAATAAAGAAAAAAATTGGGGGGGGGGTCACCGTGCTTTTTTTTGCATAAATAGACGTAATAAAAAGTGGTAATAAATTACGACATGTAACGTAAATCAGGAAACGCTCGTACACCCTTAAGGTTACATACCACTAAATAAAATCCTTCTTTGTTGTATATAAAAAGTCTCATTTTCAATGACAAATTACACTATGACCTAGGGGTGTAAGATACCCCAAACCATATATAGGCTGAAAGATCTACCTATTCCCCTCAAAATGATCAGTATTAGAAAAAAAGTTACGCTACTTATAAGAAAATAAATTTCGATTGAAAGTTCCTACCCTGAAAATGTCCTGGTTTTTAACTCTTCACCAGCCGTACTGAGTCATCTCCCCTTTTAACCAGTTTTCGCGTCTAAACAAACCAGATCCATTGATTTTTTACATACTTTCATAGGAAAAGCATTGTCAAAGACATACATACTCTTCAATATTAAAAAGCACCACAAATGAGGTATCCATGCACTCTCAAAAAATAAATAAGTACCACACAATAAGGACAAGAATAATGTCACACTTTCTATTTCCGGTAAATGCCTACTTCCGGTTACCATTTAGTGGTATGTAACCTTAAAGCAGAATTTTGTTGTAGGACATTTGGAGGGCACTGTATTTACGCGTCCTAAATAAATTATTACAAATAATATTTCCCAGAAAAGATAGTTAATAATTTACATCGTTTAATGTATGACATGGATCGATATTAATGTTTTGTTTTGTTGAATATAAAATAAATTGTGACTGTTAATATACGGTTAATTTACGTGAGAAGCCTTAATGAGTAAAAATGAATATATATACATATTTTTTTATTTATTGGAGTTAACGCCGTATCAACACAATTTAGGTCATTTCACGGCGTCCAGCGCACCTAACCTAGCTTTCCTGGACCATTGTCTATAACCAGTACTCACCTACCCTTCCACAAGGCCGGAAACTTCTCCATATTATCTAATCAATGGAGGAAAATCGACATTATTGTCAAATTTTCATGGAAGGGTATAACCTCCCCGGGTGGGATTCTAACCCGCACCCCCTCGGGCACGAGTATCCAAATGCCGGCGCGCTACCAACTGCGCTATTGACCCGGGTTAAAAAAATGAATATACATTGTATAATATATCTCATTCGGACCATGGAATTGTTAAATGTAAATTAATATAATCACACGTGACAAATACGTTGCTGTTTTCATTTTCTGACACATTTTTGATGAGTGACATATATTTTTGATGAGCGTGAAAAATTAATTTCAACCGAATATGTCCCATTATGTGTGCCATATTCGACTGAAAGGTATGACGTATTCGACCGAATATTTCTCACGTGTGACATATCCGTCCAACATACCTAGCATCATTTTATCTGGTCTTAGCATAACTTTTATATTACATTTCATGGCAGCGCCAGAATTCATGCTCAGGTAGAATATGAACGGCACTCGTGCACTAAAAACTTGTTCCATGCGAAGCTGTGCAATCTAAGACCATGTCCTTGCAATTTTTATATTAATGGAAGAAAGGTGTTATACATTTCTCACTAGCAAATAAATCATATTATTAATTCCAAGTGTGTCAACATGCTTCGTAAACATTGCAGACTACAAATGTTATTAGACGTGACGATTTTCATTTTCTAAATGGTGTATAATATTCTTAAGTATACATTTAATACATACAAAATGCCATTATTATTTGACCAATATTGTATTTCAACGTGTACTGTTATTTTGAACATATTTAAAATATTAATAAAAGTAGCATAACACCCGATGCTATCTTAAGAATTTGCGTGCGTATCCCCCGTCCGTGAAAGTGCGACCACAGCTTGAAGAAGGCCAATTTTTATGCAAAATGACCAGTACTTTTGACATTAAGCACACATGTTGAACAACTTGTTAATGGCCTCCTAAAGCTCTTTGGCATTTTTGCTTTCCTTTGAAAAAGTTCTTAAATTTTGCAGTAAAATTGTTTGTTTAGGCCCAAGAGCAACCACAGTTATGGGTCGGTGACACACGTAAATCACGTTTGTGAGTGATGAAGTGCTAGTCTTTTTTTCATTAAATATACTTGCGTGTCATTAAGTAAGCATCTCTGTTGTTTTTTTTATATACAATTTTCAACATTTTGATTTTTCAAAATGTACAGAAAACAAAATGAACACATTTCTTGACAGTCATTATTATAAGGTAAAAGGTATTGCCAAAGATGCTCATGGAATACCTTCATTGAGCAATGCACTGTTTCTCTTACGTGTATATGATAGAGCTGAGTATCGCCAGCTAGATTGTATCACGATACGTATCGCTATAGTAGCATTGTATCACGACATGTATCACGATAGTTAATATGCAACTAGACTACCATTAAAGGTATTATTATTGCTATAGTATTAACTGAACACATAGTTATATAAAAAAACTGTGGATAAATGTGCTCTTCATAAGAACACCTTTCTAGAGAAATAACAGATTCATTTAAAAACATTGGAATTATTATTCCAACTAAACAATAGTCAGTCAACCTTTTTTCTGCAAAAAGCAACGCGTTTCTTGACGGCGAAATCGCCGATCGCCGGCGCTTGTGAGGATGCCAAGTTAATATCGTCATGTATCGATAGTTAGAGGTACTATCGCGATACACTATCGTCCTGCTAATATTGCGATGCATCGATAATATCGCCCAAGCACTAATATATGAATATTATATATACCGGTTATGTTGGAAATAAATACTGTTGTTTTTGCTATGATAGAGTAACAAACATATATCCACTATGTGAAAATCAATACTAGTCAATGTAATGATAGCTGGTTTTGCTCTCAGTATGGCATGCCGGGTTATGAATATTTAAAAGGAAGTTCACAGGAAACTATTTCATTTTATGTATAATGGTTAGGTAGCGATGTTAACTGGGAAATAATCAACCAGAACTGAGCAGGTATTGTCTGCAAGGTAAATTGTTCGACCTGTTTGATTAATTACGTGGAAAATACACAATCATAGTAATCAGTTATAAATTATACATGTGTATGTATACGTCATGTTGTTGAATCAACATACGAGGTAACCCGGGTCGGTGGCTCACTTGGTAGCACGCCGGGATTTGAAAATCTCGTGTCCCGAAGGGAGTACAGGTTCGAATCCCACGTGAGGAGGTTATACCCTTCCATGAAAATTTGACAATTATGTCAATTTTCCTCCATTTATAAGATATATTATGGAGAAGTTTCCGGCCTTGTGAGAGGTAAGTGAGTACTGGTTATAGACAAGGGTCCAGGAAAGCTAGGTTAGGTTGTTATTATTATTATCATCATTATCATCATTATAATAATTATCATTATTATTATTATTATTATTATCATTATTATTATCATTATTATTATTAATCACAAAATCTAATGACATTGCACTCTGTAAACTGACAGAATTCGTTCAAGTTGAATATTATTACCCGTTATGCTGCTTCCTAGAATTTTAAAGGACCATAATCCTTTCAAGTGTCGTTAAACAACGCATTAAACGAATTTATACAACTTCGCATTAAAATTCGTAAAAACAACGGAAATGAATATCGTTGCAAATATTAGGTTTCTCAAATAATACGCCTTCCATCAATGAATATTATTGAAGATTCCTTTTTAATATTTCTACCGTAATGTTGCTGTTTATTAAATTGTAATAAATTTAAAGCCGCATGAAACTATCAAAAAGAATGAATTTGTTGATGTGATTCAACGCAGCGTTATTGAATGACTGAATGCATTTTTTGATGTCCTAACGTCATGGATTCATTTAGGATCATGATTGAATGCAGTTTACCAATTCTTAATGTCACAATTTTATTAAATGTTGGTGTGATAATATTATATATACTGCTAGAAACAAAGACATTAATTTTGAATAGATTTAAAAATAGCGTATGTTAAAAATACCAGCTTGAAATTCATTGCTATATAAAATGACATTAGCCGTTGAAAACAATGAATTAAAATATAATTTAAGGTACATTAGTCAGTTATTTCCCCTTGTATACTCTTCAAATAGGTAGGTCCAATTAGTTGGATTACTCGGATTTTACCCTTACTTTTCAATGTCAATTTGCCAAAGTTAACCTTAGATGACTTTTTTGTAAATCATTTGATTTGTTTGAAAATCAAGCTAAGAGTTTTAAGGGTAAAGAGCTATCTAAATTTACCACTTCTGTTAATATCTTCATTAACAAGAAATATATTAGATGAAATATTTTGTTATCCTTACATAGGACCTCAATGATAAAATCCGAGGATTCCAACTGTAAGGACCTACTTACCAATTGGATTGCTTCAGATTTTATCAGGGAAAGATAACTGACTAAAGCCCCTAATTGAAATATAATTATTAAATTTTCACAGCAATGTTCAGGTCAAGCTATTCTGATCTGTTGAAATGTTGTTATCATGATTACAATGTATGATTCCAGAATGAAAACACGCGCGAAATGGTAACTGAATCAATCTGTCAAAGAGTCTGCTTTTCATCAAATTTCCATAGATGTCGGAAATCATACTACGTGACTATCATAAGTCCTGTCTTGTCAAATTATATATGGAAAGCAGAAACAATTCTACAAAAGCCTTGTGTCTGCTCATTTATACATAGTTTTATCTCAGGCGGGGCATACTTTTGTTGAGCTAGGTCATGAAATTATTTCTATGGCCATTTTCCCTCCTACCACTGATTCTAAATCATATAGGGCAGTTTTTAAGTCACTGACGGAAATATTCGCCTAATAAATGGTTAACAGCTATACTAGGAGTTTTAACCTTTCCGGAAGCGGTGCACAGGTTGACGGATCGCCATGATATAACACATACAATGTGTTGCAAAGAAAGTAAAACTCAACAACAAAACGACAACATATATTTAATTTGAACGAAGACGCCACTGGAGCAATTTAACTTAACCATGCGTTGCATCGCGGCGTTCCTGAAGCACTTTTAAAGCGCTTGCCTTAACAAGATCACCGGAAGCACGCCGTACGCCATATTGATTAAATCGTTTATTGATAACAAAGTCTGATTAGTTTAATTTGTTTTATGTGTTTGAACAACAAGTAGCGTTCAACTGAATTACCTTTTATGTCTAAAAATGCATTTCGTGACACAAAGAGAGTTATACCTGACATTGCACATGTAAGTGCTGGCGTAATGGAGTACTTGAACTTCAAAGAGGCCGTTAAAATAACTGCAGTTCAAACATTGATTAGTACTCACCTATGATATCAACTAAACTTAATTGAGCCGTAGGTGCAGTTGTAATAAACAAGGAAATGCTCATCCTCTGTAATTCTTTTTTATTAGACATGATAAGGATAGTTCGTAAGTTCACCATGAAAGAATGTTAAAGTTACATCCTTATAGATTCGTTCATGAGTATTGCTCAAGCCCAATAATAAAGTATCTGTTCTGTTTTGTTCATGTGTTTATACTCATATTCAAATGGACTTTATTACCATGTAATATCTTTTCACATTGATTCAGTGTAGGGCATAATGTTTAATTGCACAGTCAAACAATGCAAACAGTATTGAGGCACTAACTTAATTGTATATTTTCAAATTATATACATCAGGATGAGAAAACATGGGATTGGACCACAAGTTATATCAGTATAACCGAATGTTTTTCCCTGGATTTGTGAACTAGTTTAAACTAAAACTATTCAACACTGAACTTAATAAAAGTAAATTGTAATTTGGTCGATATTTGATCCTGTATGTTGTTAACTAATGTTTTGTATAGTATATTTTCATCAAAGTTCTTTCGATGCTATAAAATGTTTATTTTTAAAGCCAAAGCTTAGATTATTTTTCTATATTACAAAGTACGTCGTTCACCTATACGTTGTTATTTATGTTCCAAAGAAACTAAAGGTCACTTACTAAGTCTACTTTCCTATCTATACAATGTACAATGTTAATCTTAGTGTTTTAATTAAAACTCCTGTCACCAAGTACGTCGCTCTCCCACATTCATTCACAATTTTCCCCCGAGAGTTTCTAATGATTTTTCTGTAATCAAGAATTTTTTTGTCTTGTCTTTTCAATTAACTGTGTGTTTAGTCGTCACACTAATAATGGCTGTTCAGCACCGATGAAATAACACGTGACCAACTGCTTAAAGAACAAAGATGTAAGCGTTCCAAGCGCGTCTAAGATTGTCGCCCTTGATGACATAAGCGTCTAACTGACCTGGAGCATTTGCATTCGAAGAACGTCTATGTTCTCTAAACTACGACGTGCTCGCTCCATTAATTTTATTCAGAACAGTATATAAGCATCAAAATTCAATTACCGGTTTGTATGGCGTGAATCTGATCAAAGAAATAGTCTCACTTGTCAATGATGAAGAAATGTAGAAAACAGCATGCCTTGCTATGGATTAGATCATTGACATTGGACGCTTGCTGGTATTTTTTTCTACTGTGTTCTTATAGTCATACTTGGAATTTGTGGAATCAAAAGCTTTTTAAATGTTGCTTTAAATGTAAAAGTTTGTGGAGCGATGAAAACAAGTCTTTCCACTCTTCCATGTGACCTTGACCCCCTTGCTTGTAAGACTTAATTGTCAAGGTGTTTATTTACGTCTTGGCAGCTTTACCACTTAAATTGTTTAGTTTTGAGTCAGAAATATTTGGATTAATAACTTATTCACTTTCTATCTTATTACATCAAGCGATGATTGTTACAGAAACCGTAACAAATGGCTTAGATAACAAAGAGCGCCTAAAGTCATTCAGTAATGTCATACATGTTTTCCTTAATAAACGGTTTCTGCAACAAAACAAACACCTTTTTTATGAGTTACACTGTACTTCATAGAAAATGTTTTGTTGCATTGAGTTTTTGAAGAAAAAATAACCAATTAGAGTTTTTGTCGACCCCTGCGAAGACCATTTAATTTTAATTCTTAAAGTATTCAACCTGAACGAATTGCCATTTAGCTATACACTAGATGGTAAACTTATTTCATTTGATTTCTTAAATACTACAAGGTTAAAAAACATCTGTCTGAAGGTTAGAGCGTATATCAGAAATATAGATAAAATCAAATATTCAACAAAGCTATCGAACATGTGTTTCAAGCTAATCGCATGACCATTGCTACTTCAAAGCTTCATCGATAGAGGTATTTCATAAATCTATCAATAGTTAGACGAATCCTATAATATTCATAACCATAACCTTGCTATCAAACCATTGGTGAAAACATTGGTCCATATAAAGTATTGCAATATAAAGAGAAATATCTATTTCTGTAATCAACTGTTCCGGTTACCTGATCAATTTGTTGTATTTTATGTCTTTATGTCTTATGTAGAGCAATATAATCACACCACACTTTCTTATCGTCATTCCCTCTTGCAAATGTACTAATTACTCTATTTCATTCTTCCTTGCACGAAGCAATAATGTTGATGTCGCAATTATCAACAAACATGGTAATACCATAAACAACATATTTCTTTAAGGCAAGGACATGGTTAATTACTTTTTTTATTGGAATTCATATGCTGTTCGAAACACTCTTCATATAACTAGATATAACTGATGTTAAATCATAACAAAAGAGCATAATAATTGAGATCCCGAGATAATAGCAATAAGGGTAAAACTAATAATATAATTGACATGTATGAGAAAATATCTATCTTAGGTAGTTATTACACTTATAATAACTGTAATAATGATGTCTTAGAATAATCAAGCTGTGCAACAATGGTACAGTACAGCAGGAAATCGAGTTCAAAATCTTAACAGGTGTTTCCTGGCATAAACAATGCCTTTCTTACTTTTCTTAATATTCATGACAGCAATCTGAATTCAGAAAGTAATTAAAGCAACTGCGTTGAGCTGAACTCCATACTTGTTTTAGTCTAACAAAATAAAGTCATTATGATTTTTGTTGATCACTAATGCGTCATATTTAATATTGATGCGAAGCCACAAAGCCACAATGGTGGCCCTTGCAACTAGGTTAGAACAAATGTTTGTTATTTATCAAAGTGTTGTAAACCTAATGACCAAACCTGGATTTGTGGACATTTTGGACACCTTAACAAATTACATATGCAATTTTACAGTATAATTGTTAAATAACGGTTTTACATTAACAATTAATTGACTTGGACACGATATCACCCTGGACATATTCCAGGAAAGATTTGGAAACAGTTGCAATCTCCTTCAAATATAAGAAATAATAAGATTCTTCTTGTAATAAATTGGAGGTTTCATATTGGATATAACAAAATTGTACACAGAACAGTAAATATATTTATATTAATGGTTAAGTAAATGTCCTACTGTCTGACACTATTATCAGTGATTACAGCTGACTTAACATTGTTGATTACTTTGTATCAATCATTAATGTCATTGACCATTTATTGCAAAGTCCAGTGTGACACTCTAGAGACTTAATGTGCTTTTCTTTTGTGCTGTTAATTCGATAATCATTTTGAATAATAGTCTTGTATCCATCTAGACAGACTTGCGTCATCAAGCTCGTCCAAGATGATTATGATAAAGAAACTTTTTTGCACATTTTAGAAAGTTGTTTCAAATATTGTAAGAACCTTTTTCCATGTCAGTATTTTTTTCTAGTAATATCCCCCTCTTAATTTTGGCTCAGTGGAAGGTCTGCGTTTTACTGTCACTGTCCGTGATATGTTTTAGACCCTTTTTTCCAGAACTTATCGAGCAAGTCTTGTGTTAAGATGTTAATGATCTTAGTTTTTATTCTAACATTGTTGGCAATCGAGAAACCATTGTCATCATCGCTTTGATATCAATTACAGGAAATAGTAAATTTAAAATGTATTTTATTAAATATGCATATATGCACAATAATATACGGAATTCCATATGTTTGTAAAAACATGCATAGTTTCAATTCTCCATTGACTGAAGTCAATATTATTTATAGAAATTTCCTTTGTAAGATTTCTACAGTAATTTTACTGTAATTCAAGATATTGAAATATATTTAATAGCCATGTGACGCAATCAACTTAATTATGTGATTGAATGTAGTTTATCATGCACTGAAGTTATAGCTTTATATGGTATTTGTGAGGCAATTATAGTCACAAAGGAAGCACTGAACATTATGTCTGAAAACGGAATCCGTATGAATAGACGTATAAATGTCTTGAATGCCACACTTGATTATAGTGTCACATTAAATGATATTCAAAGATGTAGATGATAAATTTCACTACATCATCACGTTCACAAAACTATGTTTAGAACATTTGAATAAGATTTGTGATTATGTAAATGTACAGATCATAATACGGCTGTAGTATATGGTTATTGTATAAAATAATCTAGAATGTTGTGTTTCTGTAACAGTATCTGTTTTACATCAAATATCATAGATGTCAGTGGCGATACCACGTGATCATAGTAAATCATGTCATGCTAAAAGAGTAACTGAGATATTTCCATGTTTATTTATTGTTATCATTTTTGCCTAGTGCATATACTATGCAATAAATACAAAAATGCCTAAGCAATTTCGAAATAATTTGCTTGTTTAAAAAAAGGTGGCATGAAAACATAGCTGAAACCGAAACAGTATATAACATACCATCCATTCAGCAAAAAAGGCAAAAAGAGAGATGCTTTAAGATTTTTATTATATTTCTGTAAACTTATTTATAAAAAGTAACTGCATATATTGGTATTAACTAATGCATGTCACATTTTTCATCTCCCGTATTCATTCACAACGTTTTAATGATTTCCTGTAATCAAGGAATACTAAAGTCTTGTCTTTTTTAATTCACCCAGTGTCGTCGTGAAACAATATGTTGTTCGGTCAACAATGGAGTATCACAAAACACAATTTTTACTAGTACAAATATCTAATAGCGATTCAAGCGCGTTCCTGATCGTTACCCTTGATCAAATAAAGCCTCTAAGTGACTCAGAACATTCATTCTCGGAGAATGTCTGTGTATCTCTAAATTACGATGTGTACGCTTCATTTATTTTATTCAGAAATGTATTTTAGCATCAAAATTCAATTACCGGTTTGTCTAGATGTGACTCTGATCAAGAGAAGTTTACAACGTTCTCAATTGTCAACGTAAATGAAAATATAGGGAAACATGCCTGACTATGACTTAAATCGTTGACAAGAGACGCTTTCAGAAATATATTCTGTCTACTTGCTTGTTAAAACTATTGAGGTTTATTTCATTATTGTTTATGTAAGATTTTACTGTATTTTTAGAAAACTTAAATTAAAGAAAAATGTTTAAAAATACCTAACGCAGACTGCAAGGTTTTTGTATCAACGTTTTTTACTTGGATTCAATTCTCACATGGCCGTAATCTCAAGCGAAAAAGACATTAGCAAAAATACAACATTAATGGAATTGAATGCCAGACGGTATACATGATTCATTTGTGTGTATGTTTTGTTTAAAATATTACTAAACTTCAAAATATCTGTCTGGCTGTTGATCATATTTCAGTAGCATGGAGAAACAAATGATGTTGCTAAAACTGGTTTCAATATAGACACAAAACCTCTTGGGACAGTGTGAAATATATTTGTTTTCTTTGCATTTGCTATAGAGAATATATTTTATGGCAGAAACAAACATACAGGAATGAAAATGATAGGAATCTAGAGCTGGTATCTTTCTTTTGTATCTTAATAGAAAAGTAATAATCGTCCCCTTAATGCAAAAATTACCATGGTGTTATTAAATCTTATATATGATGGTACCTTTTTGCATTAAGGGGACGATTTTATTTTTTCCACTGACAGTTCCAATGTAGTACACACTAAGGTTCATGTTTCGTTATTTGTCATTTTCATGCCTTCAAAAAAAATTCAAAAATCTAAACTTCCTCCTTTCTGCTTTTTGACTGTGTGAAAAAAAATTGTTGTGTTTTTTTCACTTTTGTATATCCTTCTTTGAATCGTACGAGGAATTATCAATGTTGTTATTTTGTTTCTTAATGAAGTAACAAGTGACTTTTTCACTAAGATGTGGTCATTGTCTTTTTATATGGTTTTATTGGAATTCTAATTATTGTTGCAAACAGTGTCATTAACATTAAGATACAAGCGTTATGACATCGAAGCTAATAATATTATTGGCAGATAAAATATCATTATCTTAAGTAATTATTACACTTTCCATAAACTTTTCATTATCCGTCATACTATTGTGTGAGAGGAATCATGCTATGAAATAATTAGAAATTAGAATAGGAAATTAGGTCAATATTTGTACAGGTGTTTTCCTGACACAGACAATGACTTTGCTGCCACCCTTATTTGTCATATAATCAACTTCTAAGAGTATTTATTGCATCGTTACAAGTTATCAAACTTGCTTGTGTTCGAAAAGTTATGAACAATAACTTAAGTGATACATTATATGTAAAATTGACCTTTGACGTGAATAATTTGATGACAGGGTTGAAAATCTTATTAAATCTCGATTTTCAAAAGTCTGACCAAAAAATGTTTAGGGTAATTCACTAGTTTTGTTAAAGCGGATTTAAGAGCATTATATAAGGGAAAGGAGAGGAATTCGTGTGAATAGTTACAGGAAACTATTAAATACTACACTCGAATGTGTTTCAGCATTAAATGACATGAACTGATGTGATGTAAACAATGAATAAAAAATATAATTATCAAGTCTTCATGGCAATGTTTAGGTCATGAAACTCTGATCAGTTATATCGAATGAACTGTTATCATGACATGTTTCTGGTATGGAAACACGCGCTAAAAAGCAGACGAATCAAGGATATTGGAATCTACATTAGAGTCTGTTTTACATCAAAAATCAAAGATGTCAGATACAGTTTTATTTGACCGTCATGATTCTTTTCATATTACAAATAATATTACCAATAAAGAATAGAATAGTATCTTAAAGAATGTCATGACTAACAATACTTTGATAGCATTTTCGTATATATCACACACCGAAATACAATCGAAATGATATGGAATGTTTGTGTTCTTTATTGCAGTCATTGTACATGTATATAAAACATACAATGTATTTCATTTGACCACCTTCGGATGACATATTTTAGGATTCTTTAATCAATGAATACTTCTGGATAGCTTAGTTTGTAGCATATATGTCTAAGAATGCTGTGGTAGTAAGTTTGATGATATTCGAGCAGGACCTACACAACATCGTGTGAAGACTATTGTACACTTTTGAACCAGCACTGTATATGTTGTTTGTTATCATTTATAATCACAACAACTAAGCTAATATCGAAATATGTGTTGTTGATATAAAGCCTTATGTACATGTATTAATTAAACACGTCCCACAGAGTACGTATTTCACCTATATTTATTCACAACTGTCCCGGAGTTATTAACGATATTCTTGAAGTATTTCCAGCAATTGTGAGTAAGTTGACTGACCACCTTGATATAACCTAAACAATATGTTGCTATGGCGTTAACCCAACCAACCATCTCAAAATTCAGCATGATTTTTCCATTTAATGAGAAAATCAAGTAAGAAAATGTCTCTACCAGGAAAAACACCTGTAGAACGACTAACCTCATTTTCTTCAGTAATTACTTATTGTTGCACAGCTTGGTACTTCTGTCATAATTTAACAACAGGTATGGAAAGTGTTGTCATTACTCAAGACAGTTGCTTCCTTACACTTTTCTATTAGTATTACATTATATCTAATATTGCTATGACGTATTTATCTTCCTTTCCAGGAATAGATAGCGGTTGCAATAATATACAAACCCAAATAAAACCAGATACAAGCCAACCGCAATGACCATTTCTTAACAACAATAAAAACCAGATATTAACCACAACGATCGCTTCGCTTCCTAACGCGGAAAGAATCATGTTGCGGACCACAATCGAGAGAAAATATGTTGCTTGAAACAATATCAATAATACGTCGTGTGCAAACACCAATAAGAGAATGTAATTAGCACGTCAGCAAGACGAAATGATGATAAGAGATGATGAGATGAAATTGATTGCTCTACAAATGATATAAAACATAACTGATGATCACGCAACCGGAACAAATGATAACAAAATGTATATAACTCTGTCCATATTCTAATACATGGTATAAATCTTGATTGGCCTCAATGTTTTTGATGACATTGTAATATTACGGTTATGAATATTGTTAGAAGGTTGCTAATTTTTGTCTGATTATAGTAATTTTTATTGTTAGACGTTTGTATATCATTTCTTGATTTAAGAAAATCATATATCTTTATTGAAGAAACTTTCATCAAGATAAACTGCAAATAACATGAAAAATCTTACTAGTTTATGTAAATGCTAGGGTTGAGGTTATTCGTTGTGGTGTTCTTTTCAAAACAAAAGTTAAAACAATGTTTAAAAATGTCTGCTTTTTTAACTGTTGCTGTTCCTTTCAGTTCGCATGCACAATATATCAGACTGGAAACAATGCCAAAACATTTCCAAATATAAATTCTGTTCATTTTTATTTTTTATTCCCATTTTGATGCTTCTATCTGTACTGAACATACAAAACAAACAAATATATTTCTACATATTCCCAAGTGGCACATTTCTATATTGAATTTAGTTTAGGTAACATTATTGTTTCTCCTGTATTTCTGATATATGCTGAAACCTTCAGACAGATGTTTTTAAACTTGGTAATATTAAAGAAATCAAATGAAACGTATAGACCGTCTAGCATTTCATTCCATTAATGTTGTATTTTTCTTAATGGCAATCCCACTTGAGTTTATGGCCATGTGAGAATTCGTTCAGAGGGAAACCGTCGGAGCAATTACTCTACAGTCTGCGTTTGTTCGACACGGATCCCAAGGGACCACGTTTTTTTCACGAAGTACTTTGCAAACGAGAAGTTTTTCTAGATATTTTGAAGGTTTTATAGCTAACTGATGGAGCACACTTCTAAGTATGGACATGGTAATTCATAAAACCATAGTTTGTTTGTTTGTCTTTTTTGTAGAGAATATCCACGACCAAAACAGAACATTAATTAATGACGACGTGCGTGTTTTTGTCTTTATGTTGATGCTACTGGAAAGCTTTTGTTGAAAATATATTTTTATAGAAGGATAGTTTTCCAATGAATTTATGTTGATTTTTTAAAATATTGATGAAGCAATTTATCCAAATATTAAAAAAGTAACTATTTTCTTTCATTTCTTAAGGTTTTTACCTTGAAAGTAATGATTCGCGTAATATTTCTTCTAAGGCCATTCAGTATGTTGAATAGCAAGCATTAACGGGCTCATCGCCACAAAAATTGACTTTACGATTTGTTTATATTTTCCTGTTTCCTGGACTGACTAATTGCTTATAAATATCAATAGTTTTTAAAACGATGTATGTTATTAATCATTTTTTAACAATAATATATTGTTAACGATTTAAGTCATAGTCAGGCAAGTAAACAAAAACAAAAATTCAACTTCTATACTATAAACAAGCAAGTATTTTAACAATTAGACAGAAGACATTTCTGAAAGCGTCTCTTGTCAACGATTTAAGTCATAGTCAGGCATGTTTCCCTATATTTTCATTTTCGTTGACAAGTGAGAACGTTGTAAACTTCTCTTGATCAGAGTCACATCTAGACAAACCGGTAATTGAATTTTGATGCTAAAATACATTTCTGAATAAAATAAATGAAGCGCACACATCGTAATTTAGAGAAACACATTCTCCGAGTATGAATGTTCTGAGTCATTTAGAAGCTTATTCAATGAAGAAGTAAAATTCATGGTGCGTTAGTTAAGCCAACAGGCATTGTACTATCGCCTGAATGTTCTGTTTTTGCTTCATCGGTGACCCAACGACAACCAAAATTACAAAAAAGGCATGCATGTAGTTAATGTTAAAGACAAAAGTTCAGTACATTTTGATTACAGAAAATCGTTAATAACTCAGAGAAATGAACATAGGTGAACTATGTTCTTTGTGACATGTGTTTAATTAATACTAAAGCTTATGTGAGGTTGATGCATCCTAGTGTAGAACCTGGTTTAAAAACCAAGTGACTATTATTTTGCCACTGTCCTTTCCAATGCGGATATCACATTTGATACTGTTTTTCGTCCTTTTTTATAGCAAAGGTTTGAAAATCTAAAACATCTCCCTCTTTGATTTGTGGCTTTGTGGTAGATCACCTTTTAATGACTTCCTGGTTTTCAGACAGGTTTTCATATTTGCTGTAAATGAGTAAATCGTGGTTTAGTGGCTTTAAGTAATTACTCACCTGTTCTATTGAAATATTGATTTCTTCCCAATGAGTTGGAAAACATGTTAGAAGGATTCAAGAAAAAAGTTGATGGTGTCCCTAGGGATGCCATGTCATTATTTTAACCATTATAAACGCTTTATATGATGAGATTCTTGAACAAATGCAATTTTGAGATAAATTTATCAATACCGCTAGTAATTTCTCTATCATGTAGACAAAACTTGTTAATGTAACATACGTTACATGTAGTTTGAAGCACATGTTTAAATAATGTTGGTTTTTGAATTTGTTCAGATGATTATTTGTGTGTTTTTGAACGCTTTTAAGGCTCTGGAACTGTAATGGTGACCTTCCACAATCCTTATAATGATATTGTTTATTGAATCTATACTATTAAACACATTGAATGGTGAATTTTTAAGAAAGTTTACCGTTTGTAACTTAAGTTATGTGCATTTTTATAAAATCCAGTCTTTCATTTTCTTCTACATTTGTTTTTCATCGGCTCTGTTCCCAACCAATCCAACTACAAACCTCGCAGTCTGTTGCTTAACTTGAATGTCACTTGTTGACGTGATTTGGTATACATTCTAAAGTAGGGTTTTTGTCTAAAGTCTTTTGGAAGGCACTGAATGGATCGGACTATATATAGATAAGTAATTTGAAACTGTCTGACACTTTTATCAGTGATAACACCTGACTTAATATTGTTGATTACTGGGAATCAATCATTGATGTCAATCGTCATGTATTGTATAGTTAAGAATGACTCTCGCAATTGATCATTAATGAACTGTTCTTTTGTACTTCTTAATTAAAGATTTGATGGGAATCACTATCTTAAATATCTCCCAGACTTTTAGGCAAAATAATATATAGTCCTGTGAATATGTTTAAATAGGAAAACATAATTTTGAGTTGTTAACGCCTAGTGTAAAATTGTTTTGAGATTGCATTAGCTCTGTATAAGAATATTTCCATATGATTTAAAAATTCAAACCAAATCTCCTCAAATATGTATCTCAATCAAGTAATAAAGTAATGAATATACACGAAGAAACGATACCGATTTCTTACAAAAGATGGTGACTTATATTTTGTCATTAGATTTTTGCATCTTTCTAATTGAATGAGAACTTATATTGTTGATAATGGGGGCATTCTATAATTTATTCAAACGTTGTCATAGACCGGTTTTTGTTGCGTTTCTTGACTGCGCTAGAATTCACATTGTAGCCAATCCTAGTATGATTAAAACTCAAAGAGAATACATTTATGTTGAATAACATTGTTGAGAATTAATGTTTGTACATTTCTGATCAGTTTTTGTGATATTTTTAGAAAAAATCCAACTCATCAATAATTTACAGATTTGCTGCGAGGCTCTTCGAATGATTTAATCTTGAATCGGTAGATTGTAAAAAAGTAGTCCGTCAGAATTTTTTTAATCATGCGTGGATCGATTCTATTTACGTGCCATGTCATCATAAATCAGTCAGGTACTCCACGATAAAACCCGAGTAAATTGTTCAACCGACTGCCGGAAGTGAGCTGCAATTAGTTTTATGACTTCCGGTTTGGAGGAG
This sequence comes from Mactra quadrangularis, assembly GCA_025267735.1. Taxonomy (NCBI): domain Eukaryota; kingdom Metazoa; phylum Mollusca; class Bivalvia; order Venerida; family Mactridae; genus Mactra; species Mactra quadrangularis. The sequence goes on along the minus strand of CM046304.1, from coordinate 2,396,700 downwards.
GATAAGTACATCGTGAAATCTGAGACTTAGGTGTTGCAATTGTTGTATTGATTTTATCGAATGCGATGTAATATTCAAAACAAAACTGTTTATCTGGGCGATTTAGAACCAAGGTGAGCACGTTGCGTTGAATATTTCATTAATATCGCGGCGTAGGAATTTTTTAACCTCAAATAGGCGAATCGATAATCAAATCATTACAAAGTAGTCCCCGTGGAATAAAATCAAACAAGTCTGCAAGTCAGGAAGTTATGAGATAAACACAGCCGAGAATAGAAAAAACAAAGAACACTTTTGCTTCTTTTGATTTTGTTCGGAAAATCTATATTATGTATCGCTGACCTATAAAACTTCAATGAAAATGTACTAAGAAATATCAGGAATAGAGAAAATGGAAATATTGTATGAAAATAAAAAGATGTTGTATTTAAAGCTACTTGTTCATAAATATTGTTATTTGACTTATTTGTTTGTTGCGTTCCATTTATGATAGAAATAGCAACATTAAAAAAATCCCATCTTTGCATTTCAGCTGTTTGGCATGTGTCTGTTTTAGTGTTGCTGTTTACTTACCCCCTTTTTATATTTTAAAGATCCTAGTCAGTATCTTTTATTGTCTGAAAAAAACAACATATTCTTGACAGAATAAACTGTGCTATATAGTGCGATGAATTTATAATAAAAGTCACACAAAAATGAAACAACACTACAATCGTCTATGCCGTAGCAAATGGGGTAGGTTTTATCTCTACCTTTTACATTTGTGTGTTTATTTGCACTAAAATTGTAATTATCAAAGGACTGGTGTACTGCTTCTACAATGTCGCTTTACCATTTTTAAAGTTCATCATAAAAAGTTAACATTTATGTTGAAATCTGTGAATAAACAGCTTTAAGAAAAGTTTTGTTGTAGATTTCTTGTCCACCAAGTATTTTATTTGCATAAAACCTGCTCAATGAATCAATATATAAAATATACATGCCTTTGTTTTAAAGATTTAAACTAAGTAAAGCAACACTTTTAATATAGAACAATACCATTGCCTCAAATAGCTCATGCAAGGCTTTCTCACGTTCATTACGACAGTTTGGAGTCGCTGTTTTTTTCATTCAAACAAACCAAATAAGTAAGGTGGCGATGTTTTGCAAAATGACAATTTAAGGTATGGTTTCGATGTTCTGCTATTTAAAGTTTTACTTTTTAAACAATTAACTAATTGCTCGTGCACTACTTTTTTTTTTTTGTTTTTGTTTTTAATGTTTGTTCCACAATACATTTTATTTATCTTTGAATTTTGTGTTATGGAACTATTCAACTTCTTTTCAAGATTTTGAAATCATAAATTTTCAATTTTTGCTTGATTTGTGAATATGAAATTACAAAAGGGACACGCCTATATTTTACCGCGGGGAGTATGCATTCTTTTTGAATCATTTTTTATGAGCGTCCATTCGTGGATTTTCTTTAAACATAGGTTGTAAGACAATTTATAGATCTCTAGACGCTGTCCCATATCCCTGTCCAAATCATAGGTGGGTATCGACGAAACAAGTTGGCGTTGAATAATTGAAACATTTTGTCCAACGAGACTAATTTCTAGCAACTTCGTTTCTCCCAATGGGTATTGCGCACGTCTGCCAAGGTAATAAATATCAATTTTTGTAGATGAAAAAAGAAAAACTAGGGAACAGAGTAAAAATTATGTTACCGCTATGTTTAAGTTTATTGGCGAATATTTTCTAGACGTAAAGATATGATGTAAATAATAACAATGCAAAACCATGAACAATTAGTTCCATAAAGTTTTTGAGAAAAACTGGCTATCCATATTGCATGTATTTTACTTTAATCAAAGCTTACTTTTTTCTTTCTTTCTATTATCGATTTCCTAAAAAATGGGCTTTATAATGAGCACACTACAATCATTTTTGTTAGCATTAAATACATATGATGCATTTTAGAGCTTAATCATGCATGTAATTTGTAGGTAGCTTGTTTTAACTACTAGACTTCATCGTAAACTTTGTGGTCAAAACTCTTGTTTAAACCAACTAAATTCTTCGTTCGGTATCGATCTACTTTCGCTTTGAAATGCAATAAATAACAAACTTATGTGTAAAAGAAAATTTCATCCATAAAAATGGATCCTATTAAATGTGCATGTAATATAAAACGCATTATACTAGATAAATGTCCATTTGTTTTTCAGTCCATGGACAGTGCTATTGTCTTGATATAAAGGGGCTTTAAGCGACCTCATCAACTAAATATTAAATGCCCTACAAGTAGTAGACACGTACAATATTGTTTGTCCTGTCATCACGTGTTTTTTTATCATCTCTTTAACAATTGTTAGTCTCTCCTCACCATGGTAATTTCTATGGGAGGAACTTACATTAAACAATCTTTCAATAAAGTCTCAGTGAGAGATGGATAGAATACATTTATTAACATCATCGTCGAGAAGTAATAAAGAAACTGACAAGAAACAAAATCACTCCTCTACTTCGGTGTCTGTTACAGTGTTCCTGATCAACGTAGGTCTCACAAAACCCCAATTTTCCCTGTTTTTAATTTCGACGCGGATGGGAATGAAATATGGTAACAAATCATTTCTCCCAATGGCTGCATTAATTTAATCTCGAATCAACATTATTGTATTGGTGGATTGGAAGATCAGAGAATAAATCAGATTGAAAGATACCCTAAAGCCAGAATCACTATTTCCAGAGAAAAAAACTTAGAAATTGATCTGTAGCCGATATTTCATAGCGGTTGATAAACGACGACAGTTGTTCGCCCTATAACATATTTATTCAATTTGAAATTAATTCCGACTCATCACTCTTAATAAACGCGGATAGATTCATCACACATTCATTATTGTCATGCACTCTCCTTTAAGGAGGTAGAACGCCGGTTCTTCATTGCGGAGGTAGAAGTCAAAGAAAATTTGGCGGGAAAATTACTTTCTGATGAGCTAGTATTAATTAACGCTGATAGATTCATCACACATTCATTATTTTGTCATGCACTCTTCTTTAAGGAGGTAGAACTCCGGTTCTTCATTGCGGAGGTAGAAATCAAAGAAAATTTGGCGGGAAAATTACGTTCTGATGAGCTGGAATCAACATGTACGCAGAATCACATTGTTAATAACGTTTTCTACGACAAGTTACGGAAATTAAAATTGATCGAAGACATATATCACTCGTGTAATAAGATTTAAGAGATTGATTACTGTTCTACAAGTAGAAAATAGATTAAAACTTGAGTAGAACTGTTCTAAAATAAAAGTTCTTAGAGCTATTCTGATTTATAAGTTTTGTCAATGAATTAAAAGTCATTGTACATAGATAAGTCCGCGCAAAACTATTTAATCTATATTTAGACCTAAATAAAGAAGGTTGTAGGCTAGTTTTGCTTTGTTTTGTTTGTTTTTGTTGGGTTTAACGCCGTAGCAACACTTTTTATAGGTCATATAACGGCGGTCAGTCAACCTACTCACTCCTCCTGGAAAGGCTAAATCTCTGGATTTAGCTGTTATCCAACTACTAAGCGCATACTTTCGTCAGTGACTGACAACTGCCCTACATAATTAAAAATCATTGGTAGGAGGGAGAATGGCCGTAGAAATAATTTCATGACCAAGCTCCACGAAAGTATGCCCCACCCGGGAATCGAACCCACGACCTCTCGATCAGTAGAGTACAATAATTAGTCAAACACAAATCACATACGCATGCAAAAACAACAAAAATGGCAATACATTATTTAGCTATAAAACACGACTGTTTTGCACTGACCCATGTCGTAAATAAGCCTTTAAATTAGGAAAGCGATGCGTAAAACATCAAATAATTCTTGGATAGTAAGGCAAGTGAAAATACTACTTTTGCATGTAGAAAATAGCACTGTTATGCAGTATTTTCTTAGCCGCTGGTATCAAGCCAACAACTTCATCGCTTTTAAGAACATTTCAAATGCGCAGTCTCTCTCAAAAGTCGACTTCGGTTGTCCACAAAAAAGTCAACTTTCGCCGTTTTGTTTAAATTTCTTGATACAGTACAGCACACATTCGCGTTAAAGTGGTAAAGCTCACTCTAGGAGCTCGCTTGGTTGTATCAAACGTTAGTTTGCTTCTAAAAAATAAGCCATCAAATTGGATAGCTTAAGCCGCTTTTAAAAGATACTAGTTCACAGATTTGGTTAAGAGTTTTCTATATTTTGAAAAAAACTATTCAGTGTCTGTTATTGCATCCAAAATATAATTCTTAATATTTTAAGACAACCTGACCTATAGATTGAAAGGAATAAACAATGAAAGTCACAAAAATGCGCTAAAATTGTCTATACCGTGACATACGAGGTAGACTTTTACTACTTGAAACACCATCATTTGTGCTTGTATGTCAATTTGCACTAAATTGTCATTATCAAAGCACTAATTTGATGCTTCAAAAAAATGTTTCCATACAATTTAGATTGTTTCAGAAAAAAGTTGATTTTAAGTTGCAGTCTGTGAACGAGTACCTTTAAGAGAAAAGTCAATGTTGTTAGCTAAACAATGTTTGTTGTTAACCAATTTAATACAATTGGCCCCTAGAGATCCCTGATTGATCAATAATTGATGCTTAAAGAATCGAGGAGCCTCTCTTGTAATCATGACTGTGTTTTGTCATCTATTTTTAATATTATTGCTCTTATTTTGCCTTAAGGTTGGGCTCATTCACATCAGATATTTAAAGCATGATCATTATTATTTATATATTCATTGAAATTTTATTTGATTGACGGTTATATAAACCTGCCAATTCATGGATATATATTATATGTGTCATTGTTGAAACAGGTAATTGAAAACATAAAAAATAGGACAGAGTCTTACGTTCTATTAAAACGTTATATAGAACCGATGGTTATTTTATATACGGGGGGGGGAGGAACACCCGTGTCTTAAAGCTAAATAATGTATCGCAATTTTTAGTGTTTTTGCATGCTCATGTGATTTTTGTTTGACTAATTATTTATATTGGAATAATGACATTTTCTTCCTGATTCGGTTAGTCATTGTATGATATTAATCATAGAGGTGTATGCATTGATTCAAAAATTTTTAATGTAAATGTGTGTATATTCGACAAATTATTGAGTTTAATTGAAAGAGTCTATGATTACCAATTTTTCAGCAAGGAACAAAATGCCAAATACCTGCTGGCTTTAACAGCGTATTTTATTTTTAAACCAAAATAACGTTTTCCAAAAACAGTTTTAGCCTTAAGCGGCTTTCGTTCTAGTGTAAAAATCACTTGTGTTTGTTCAATTTTTCAATTTCAGATATTACCCTTACAGTCGTTAGAGCCTTTTAAAATGATTTCAAATTTTATTGTTTCTCAAAAGGGAAAGTAATCAGGGTTAACTCATTTTAGAAGAGTCTATGTCAATAAACAAAGATTGTTTTAACTGACATTCTATTGAATGAATGTTGATCTTAGAAAACGGGAACCAGGAGTGAAAAAAAATCCCCAGTAACCATTTTCTACTGTTGTAATCAAATTACTGTTCAGTATTTAATAGCATTGAACTTTCCTCGGAAGCTCTGTTGCTGATTACGCAGACGAATTAAAGCTCAGAAAAGAGCTCTCCTGTAAGAAAACCACAAAAACAAATCAACGAGCTATGACGTCATGTTACTATATATAGAAACACCGGTGTCTGAAAAGCAACTCTATGGAAACCAATTTTCACACTAAGGTAAAGTTTAGTATGATTAGGTCGGTTTTGTGCGTTTTATCACTCTGAAAGTAAATTTACAATACTAATTTGTCAGACATATCTTTCTAATTTTCTCCAGAAATACAAAAGTGAACAAGGTTTTAGAAAAACTCGTTTTGTGCCACTTTTCTGCAAGTACGAAATGGGTTAACATAGCTTTTTTGGTTTTTCGAAATTCCATTCAACTGATGTTTTGACAGCCTTTGTTCCAAATAAGTAACAGCAACAAGAAAAAAATAAAGAAATGCAGAAAATAGATTCTAATTTTCAAGAAACTTGTTTAGTAATACTTGAAACATTATTACGTAGTATAGCTGAGCTTACACTTAACGCCAAATATTGTTCTTGCAACAAATTGTAAAGCGTAAAAATAACTTAAAACTTAAACAGAATATATATCCATATTTGGTCATACTGCTTATCTAAAGTAAGGGTCTTGTACTATCACTAAAATTGAATTCAGTCCATGTCCTAATAATAATACATCGTCGGTTATCCAACGATACATTACTCCGCTATGCTGCGTCATGTGCCATGAGCCATTTGGTTAGGAAAATCTCGAAATCATGAATAATTAATGAGTTGTAACATGCGATTTCATTGGAATAAGGTTGGTCTCCCCTGCCTTGTGCATATTCATGAAAACGAGAATTTGCCAGTCAAATTGCCCACGGTACGTATGGAGTGTGACGGAAGAAAGAACTGTGGTTGCCGACGATGGTCCTAATATTGTCTTCCCACTTAGTGGGTGTCTTTAAGTAGGCCATAATACAACCACCTGTGATATCAGCCTCCCGTGATATCAAATGAGCTGTTTAACCTTTGTCACGTGGTGTGTTGACATCATCAATCATAGTCAGCCAGGGGGTGTAATCTGAACGCTTGCATTATCGTTTGTCCTTTATTGTTCTTCAAAATCAATTATTATGCAATATCAGTGATTGATTTTGTAACTTGCCTTGTTCGGAACAAAATATAAACAAAAATGGCGCGCTTCGGTCGCCCACGTGTCTTATAGAACACGACATCATCAATAAACGTTGTTTAATGTGACAAGACAAGTTGATATTGGACTGACAAGACAATTTTACCTACCCCATTGAAAACCATTGTTACCGGAAGTGCGTTTACTTGTAGTAATTGGAAACTCTGCACAGACAATGTTCTATCGTCAAAAACTACCTGTACACCGTCTTTTGATCAAAAGTAATTATTATACACGTGTTATCTTCACGACCACCGGAAAATGATTATTTGGAATTAATTGGTTTTTATCGATTTCTAATCGCGGACTCAGTTACTTCAACACTGCTTCGGCTGCTTAATTAATTTTCGATGTTACAATTAAGTATAATGGGCTCACTCATCTTGTTGTCATGTGTTTACAGGTTGAAGTATTGACTTGGAATTATGGGCAAATGCGCATGCGCATGCGCACTCCTTAATCGGATATCCAATACAGTTTAATCCTTCTTGATTAAAGTTATCGTTGAACTGTTTGCGAGTTTTTAGTGACTGATTTATAAATCATTGGGCTTTCATGAAAGTTTTATATGATCTTTTATTAAAGGAGAAGTTTAGAATTACTGATTTGACCTAGTTTGACGGGACTGATGTAAATAATATTTAGATGCAAGTGTACTCTTACAATATGCTTCACAAAGGAATATAATGCCGCAAAATGCTTCGATATGATTTTTTTACAATTTTCATTTTTTTTAAATAAAAATGCCAAAAACACGACCGTGGAAAACTTCTCAATTTAGGTTCTTCGAGCGCTTTGATTTCACATGTAACACTCTCGTATCCACTCTTCGTCATGCGCAGAAATACACCCTGACATTACATGATAACTAATGTCCATGTTCAACAACCGACTAACCCTAACCCTAACTGAGAGTACTTTTTGGTACATAATAAAAATGAACTGATCTTCGTCAGCTTTGTTTATTCTGCATTTCCAGTACGTGGATAACAAATAACAAATTGTAATTGAGAAAAGTGCTGATGCCACTTAAGTTCTGAATATGTGTTCGGTCCTGTTTATCAAATCAGAACAGTTGTGCACTGTTATATTAGAAAGCATTTGTCTTTGCATCAGAATGGTGTAATTCTGTTCTTTTAACATAAATTTATCTTAATGTAAATTTGGTAAAGCGCAGTTCTATTCTATTCATGAAAAATAAAGCACCATTACACGCACTCTACAAGTACTTGTACATTAAACATTTACAATTTAGGATTTCTGGTAACGTATAAGCTAATTAGGATGTCTATTTTGAATCTTATAATGCTTATACTTGGCGATTCTTTAATGACATTGCACTTCAGAACTCTCCTTAAAGGAGGCGATTGTCAACAATAAAAATGTTTTCTCAAACCTTAAAATATATTTAAAAATATACCGATTGATGCAAGTTTAAACTAAATCCATTCTCTACAAAATCATTATGACTTTATTCACTTTATTCGCACAGTAATCTAAAAAGAGCATGGAAAACAATTAGAAATTTTAATGGGCGATGAGTCGATGACGCGAGCGAAGGAACCATAAAGGAAAGTTGAGGAAACATAAAGAAAGATACATTTATTATTTATTTCCTTATTTCCGTCTTCGTGGCTCTAGTTTAATTTGATAACATCTACACTGATAGTAAATCTTGTATGAATTATTTATGGTCAAGTTTCCATACTCGCTTTATACTAAAACTTAAGCCTCTATAACGTTTCTTTACATTAGCGAGCATGTACAGTGTATATTACCCTCCAAAAATACTTGGACAAAATCCTGTTCGTAGGATAAACCGTTGAAAAAGGTAGCCAAAGTTGCATGTTCTGTCAATTTATGCCTTCCTCCATTCTCGTTCCCAGAGTCTGTAGGATTATCAATACTAGCTAGTATTGAGAATCCTACTAGACTCTGGGTACGAGAATGGCCTCCCTCGTGATCGACATAGTTTTCAAGGGCATGAAATTTCAAAGCCGAAACAATCAGTCTCGGGCATTCCAAATGTGAGCAAGTGAAACCTTCAACCCATGTTTGTCAATAGACAAATAAACCTAGTAAATGAACAATCCATGGTCTTTGTTCATAATTATTTAAATCGTATACCATACCTCTTTAATATGTATTTAAACTCTCGATCTGATGACTAAAATCCTTGACTTTATGAGGCGGACACCCATTAGGTTCTTTTTTTCGTTATTTGTGTGTGGCGTCTCTATTAAAACAAACACAAATAATAATCTTAAAAATCTTAAAATTCTTCCAGATTGCGTTTTGACTGTGTGGCAGGTTTTTTTAGTGTTGCTGCTCCTGGTATACTTGCTTACACCTTTTTCCTTGAATATAGCATTTGTTGCATAAGGACTGACTGTTGTGCAATGCATCGGTTGCATTTCTTTGAAGCATTTTCAGGCTTAATTAATAGACAAAATAACCAGTTCTTCTGATTGTTGGCAAGATATTTTCTTATAAATAATCATCGTAAGTGAATGTTTTATACATAGGCTTTAAAATGCTTTTAACGTTTTGGCAGCGGGACATTTTTGGTCATAGAAAAGGAAACAGCATACAGGCATGTACATGTTCATTGACTGGCACGGAACTTTAGTTCCGACTTGGAATATATTTTCATTCAGTTGTATAGTTCTCTACAAAATTTTTTGGGCAAATAAAATTTTGAGTAAAAGTGAATATGCGTACTGCAAATAGTTCAGTATAATTGAGGCTTATTCATGTAACATAGAATAACATGGTATAAATTAAATCATACGTTAATTAACTTATACATGTTGGTTTTGGAAGTTTCTCAGGCGGCTCTTTGTTTATGTTTGCATGGGTAAATATTAATCGGTTTATTTTGAAAACAACAACAGCATTTTGTTCATGGTCTTTAGGAGACACTTTAACAGAATATAATGCTGGAATAGATCAGTTGGACCTTTTTCCTGATTATTTTCATGGGTAAATGTAAACTGGGGTAATGTACAGGATTTTGTTCAAAGATTTTAGGGGAGCACTGTTTAAATTGGAACTGATCACTTGTAGAACAGTTAGTTTTTGCCTTATTCATTCATATTCTCGTGAAATTGTCGACAAATTTCTAAGCACAAGACGAAAATGTTATTTCCGGGAACTTGTTAAGTTGAGTCGTTTTAAATCATCTTAAATTTGTGTCGACCTAGATTTAACTATGAAGTCGATTAAAGATGTGACAAAATTGTTTAGGAATAATTTTTGTATAATCTTGATTTCTTTGAACTCTTCATATTGAAAAATGAAGTGCTTTAACACGCTTCTTAAGTATGAGTGACAAGTGTATGACATTTTGTATTAATATGTCTGTTACCCAACTTTATTCCTTATCATATTTTTAATTGAACACTAAGAATGTATCCAGGGTTGCCCGCAAGACTGTAGTAACTCGTTCTTTAACGCAATGTTCTTACTAGTACAGTCTTGTGGGCAACCCTCGATGTATGAAATACGATGAAACCGCAATGCACGACCTATTCATAAAAGCATATTATTTCTCAACGACGGTCAACAAATGATATACATAGAAAATAATGTTATGTTCCACAATGCAATTGCCATCTCGCAAAATAAACTAGCCCTGCTTGCTGTTTAAAAATTTGCCCTCAACATAACAGCCATTAGAGTGCGGTTTAAAGTCTGCTTCCATGTACATGTTCAGCCGACTTTGTAATCTTGTACAATAACTCCTGATCATTGAAATCACCCTCAGGCGATCCCTCACAGTACCCATTTACACCTGGGAAGAGTGAAACAATTGTAGGGAAAATTCTTGCTCAAGGAAATTAGCAGTGCCATTAGTGGGGATCGAACCAGGGACCTCTCGATCCCTAAGCGCGCATCCTACCACTGGACAACTGGTGCTAGCTATAGCAAAATATGAACAAATTCTTATGTAAAAGTTCTTTCTCATATTGAAACCAACATGACTCTACATACAAAAATACTTTTTTTTCATACTCGTATATGTCAATAGAACATTTCCTTAGACAGATTCCAAGAATGTCCAATATGAATAGGAAATGTCAATACTTTATACATATACAACACGCATGTAATATACAACACGCATGTAATATGCAACACGCATGTAATATACAACACGCATGTATTATACTACACTCATGTAATATACAACACGCAGGTATTAGACAACACGCATGTAATATACAATACGCATGTATTATTAAATTCTATTCAACCGTCAGTGGCGCATACATTAACCCTGCTGATTTAAATACTCCATATTTGTGGGATATTCCTTGTACTTGTACATGAATACGGGAATCTTTTTTATCGATATTGAGTCCAGAATTAGTGTTGTGAGTATTTAAATCAGCGGGGTTAATTTCTGACAGTTAAATAAAGCTTAATAATACATGCATAAAAACTGCATTTACACGAGTTGCTAATTGTTTTAAGCCGGATTTTTCAACGAAAAAATCGACTAATAGTTTGGCGAAACACTGGCGGGCGGGTGGACGGTCTGGCGGTCGGGCGTCCGGTGTCGTTAACAATTGCGTTAAAGTTTTCAATTTAGCATATAATTATTTTAAGCAATTATTGTTTGATCTTTATGAAACTTTATACAATGATAACATACCATGTGATGAACAGAATTAGAAAGTAACCACAACTCTACCTGGCTTAATTGTGGATTAGTTCCCTTTGTAATTTTTGCTTTAAAGATTTTAAATCCGGCTTTAATGTGGTTTCAACATTACATTTCTTGTTTAAATCTCTAGACACAAAATGTTAAGCAACAATTAAAATTCTCTCTGTAACATCTTTAAAACCATGAAATGAATCATCGATATCTCGGCTTCTCTTTGAAGACATCTTTGATGTTTAAATGACATATGAACGATATTTTAATCTCCAGCAATCGACGTTATATCATTCCGAGAAATAACTGTCAGACATTACAATGCCGTCCAAATGTTCTTGGGCAAATGTGATTTTGAGAAAACATTGATCATCAGTAATTTTTAGACTTTTCGGCGAATCTCGCACGGCGAATACCACAAAGCGGTAACTATCGACGGAGAAAGCCAGAACAGTTTAACGAGCGAGGAAATATCCAAGCGCAGACAAGCACATGTGCATTTACATCGCCCCTTTACTTACTCCGCATGTCGTGTCCCGAAGGGGGTACGGTTTCGAATCCCACCCAGGGAGGTTATACCCTTGCATGAAAATTTGACAATAATGTAAACATTCCTCCATTAATAAGGTAAATGGAGAAGGTTCCGGCCTTGTGGAAGGGTAGGTGAGTACTGCTTATGGACAAGTGTCCAGGAAAGCTAGGTTAGGTGCGCTGGACGCCGTAGAATGACCTAAATTGTGTTGACATGGCGTTTAACCCAGTAGTAGTAGTAGTAATAATAATATAATAATAATAATAATAATAATAATAATAATAATAATAACGATAATAATAATAATAATAATAATAATAATAACAACAACTTACTTCGAAAATCTAGTCTTTGTCCTTCAGTGCTTCTCTATTTTAAGTTTATTCATGCGTCATAGTTTGACGCATATGTTAGTGAACAAATGAATGCTGATTTTGGCATTTACTCAGGTGTCTGTTTGTTTCTTTTTTTCATGAGAAAATATGAATCAGTTTATACTAAAATCAGGATTTGGTCCAAGAAGTTTTTGAGGGTACTGTATATATAATTTGTTTTAGCTTTTCATGAACCATTTCCAAATATGGAAAACCTTTGCACTTGTACATGAATTAGAAATAAATGATTTATGTATAATGCTTACACAGCCTTTGGGACTTGATATTGAGGGGTGCCTTCAAGATTGTTGTGTATTGCGTTAAAAAGCAAGTTGCTACAGTCTTGCGGGCAGCCTTCGATATAATTTATATACTAAGAGTTCAATTAAAAGTATGATGAGGAATGAAGTTGGGTATCTGACATATTAAACAAAATTTAATAGCCTTGTCACTCATACTTAAGAAACGTGTTAAAGCACTTAGTTCTTATGAAACTTTCAAGAAAATAAGAGAGTGGCAAATACAAACTTATTACTTCATTTGGAACTATCTCGGCGATCTTTTACGCAGATATACGATCGCCGAGGTAGTTCCGAATGTTATTACTCGCTTAGAAGACTATAGTTTTGTTTGTACATGTCCTAATTTGTTAATTTGTTATTGTGTATGGCTTTAATTCACTTTTTTATTCTCACTGATAGAAGGTCGACTGGTCGAGGGTTTGAGTCCAGTCACTAACCACTGTTTTGAATTTGAGATGGCAGACATCACTAACGACTAAAAGAAATCTTGCGATGGTATTCACATGAACGGTTGTTAAGTGAACTGGTCATCGTATATGAATCTGAAATGAAAGGGGGGGAGGAACGTTCAAATCACAACCATCAAACAAAAGCGTTGTTTAGATATTATCATTATTATTCAAATTAAATGAAATAATGTATTTTATTTAATACATAATATAGTTAAGGTCTAATATTAAGACCATCAAAATCAATGTTCTTAATAGAAGAACGGTCTTAATATAGGGACATTTTGCTTCTTAAATTAAAGGTGGTAGTTCACAGATTTGGTTTATTTTTTTCTGTAATTTCAAAATACCATTCAGTGTCTGTAATTGTGTCAAAAAAAATAATTCTTATTATTTTATGACAAATCGGCCTATATGTTGCAAGTAAATTTGAAGTAATATTCAATAAAAGTCACAAAAATGCACTAAAAGAGTCTATACCGTGACATACGGGGTAGAATTTTACTACATGAAACACTATCATTTGTAGTTGTATGTCAATTTGCACTAAAATTGTTATTATCAAAACACTACTTTCCTGCTTCAAAAAATATTTCCATACAATTTTGATAGTTTTAGACAAAGTTGATATTTAAGTTGAAATCTGTGAATGTGTACCTTTAAGCATTTGGACCTAAAAAAACTTGTCACAAAAATGGCGCGGTTTTGCATTAACCAAAGTGGTATCTATAGCGGAACTTTACTGTACATATCATTGGTGCAACATAATAGTACCCGCATATAAACGATTCAAAAACCATGCACCATGTTTCTCTAGAATTAGAGCTTCGCAAAATGCTTTAATTTTTTTCTAAGAATCATAAAAATATTTCCATTTTAAAGGTTTTGTTTTTCAAGTCAATATTATACTTGTAAAGAACAAAGATTGATTGACGTTTTCGAGAGAACATCGTGTTTTCGTGTTTTCTTTTAATTATTATTTAATGAAACTAAAACATTAGATATTCAATAAACACGTGATAGTTTTGATTAGAGGGAAGGGAGGGATATCACGTGTTAACATGAAGCTACGATACCTCTTCCACAAGTTCTGTGACAATGATCTCTTAGTCCAAGAAATTGTCTATGACGTTTGATGCCATATATATAAATATATATATTTTGTTAACATCAGCGTCGAATTTGTTTCTTAATGTCACCAAATGATTGGCTGTACTTAATGCCCGGACATGACGTAGCTGGTCACATATTTACGTGCGCATGCGCGAAGATATATTGAGATTTGGAACGACAGTGGTTTTATTTTAAAAAGAGTGCTTGAATATGCACGTGTCTTGTTCATATTAACCTTCTTCTCAAGTTTTTGGACAAACAGTTTTTGAGAATTTCTGGTCACACATCATATTATTAATCTATTGAGTAGGCAAGTCCATTCTTTAAAGCCCCATAATCAAAAGTAACACTATCCATTGACTTCAAAAGCAAACCGACATTGTTTTATCTATTTCAAACGCTTCAATTAAAAAGAACGTATAAATAAATGCAATCATCGCTCTAATTTGAAAATTTTGTTTGTTGTATTTTAAAGTGAAAGAAGATCGAAACCGAAAGTAGAATTTGGTTGGTGATACTTTAAAAAATGATCACAGTATGTTTAAAATGATAGACAAACATTTCTCCAAGTTACATAATTATTTAAGCTCTTAATCGATGTTGGATTTATGTTTACATAAAATTAACATATTGTGCTTAAAAAAGGACCCCCCATTTTCAGAGATCCAGGCACTTTTTCAAACTTAAACTTGGAAAGCAAAATGGTTTGAGATGTTTATTGTTTATTAAATGCATGTTATATTTAGTGACTTAACAATTGTAAGACTGTTTTCATGTTTGCTGTAAATGAATATAATTATCATCATAGAGTGGCTTTAAAGGTCACAGATTTTGTTTATTTTTTCTATCATTTCAAAATACCATTCAGAGTCATTATTTGTGTCAAAAATATTTCTTATCATTCTAAGACAAACCGATCTGTTTGTCAGCCACAAAAATAGCACTGAAAGTGTCTATACCGTGACATACGGGGTAGATATTTACTACATAAAACAGCATCATTTGTAGTTGTGTGTCAACTTGCAGAACAGAACATATATTTTTAGTTCACCCACGTAAACAATTACAGTACGGGGTACAAATTACAAAATTTTAAACTTGTAATAAGAAGTAAACAGTCAATGATATAAATTACATTTAAGTGTTTAAGTATGGGGGTGCACTAAAATTGTCATTATCAGAACACTACGTTCCTGTTTCCAAAAATGTTTCCATACACGTTTGATAGTTTTAGAAAAAGTTGATATTAAAGTTGAAATCTGTGAATGAGTACCTTAAGATCATTCTACAATTAAGATCATCGATTGTGATGGTAAATTTAAAAAAAAGGTTTTACTGTATTACGTATTTAATAATGTGTACCTTAAGTACACTAATATGCTTAACCTATTTATGATCTGTTATGTTTTGTATTATTTTCTAAATAATTTGTACTAGTTGTTTTTTTATAAAAAAATAGTTTCATTAAAATGTAGAAGTACATGAATATTTTTACAATTAGAACTTGAAATATGATCTACTCAGCAAAGATATTGGAATTTTATTCTGATTTACTCTGCAGTGAAAATGATTCCTGCTAGTAAAAAAAACTCACTTGAAACTATATTATATGCAACAGCGTATTCATTTGTCATTACAGCTTAATATTCCATCAAATATTGCCATAGTAATCCGGCAACTTAACAATTGCAAGAAATGATGATGAATTTCATTATATCACTCATATTTGTTGATAAAGGAGTGACTTTCCGAAGAATTATTTTGAACTTAGAAATGTCACATGATCGTAGACTACTTGTTGCTTTTGGGGGATCAAGTGGAATGTGCGTTGCTTTGTATCGCATTTTAACAATTAGGGACTTTAGTCAGTTATCTTTCCCTGATAAGATCTGAAGCAATCCAATTGGTAAGTAGGTCCTTACAGTTGGAATCCTCGGATTTTATCATTGAATTTCTATGTAAGGATAACAAAATATTTCATCTAATATCTTTCTTGTTAATGAAGATTTAACAGAAGTGATTAAATTTAGATCGTTCTTTACCCTAAAAATACTTAGCTTGAATTTCAAACAAATTAAATGATTTACAAAAAAGTTTTTAAAGATCAAATTAAAAAGTAAGGGTAAAATCCGAGTAATACAACTAGTAAGACTAACCTGTTTGAAGAGTATACAAGTGGAAATAACTGACTAAAGTTCCTTATTATACAGACATATCGCTGCGGCCAGCCAACCTCCTCACTGTGCCCGGAGAGCCTTAAACCTTATAGAACTAATACTATACACATTCCAATGCCAATGGCTGAAAACTGTCCTCAATTCCTGCAGAGATGGGAAAGAGAATGACAGTAGAACGTTTTTCACGAATGCAATTTCCAAACTGCAATGTAGCCCGATTCTGTACTGTAACTTTCGGCCGCTAAATTCATTGCAAGACACGTTACACGATTGAGTAAAATATCTATTCTTAAAGCTGTAACCCAGTAAAATAAGATTTATATTAAACCAAAATAATCACTCTGCATGATGTTCCTTTCTGGTTCTTTTAATTCAATTACTATCTTAAATTCTTGTTAATTATTCCGTCTTTGGATGCCATTAAATTTTGTTTACATCAGTGTTGAATTTGTTTAGCTTTTCTAAATGTCAACTGATGATTGGCTGTACTTGATGCCCGGATATGACGTATGTTGTTAAATATTTACTTGGTATAAGTGTATGCGCATGCGCGAAGATATAATGTGATTTGGAACGACGGTGGTTTTTGAAGAGTGCTTGAATATGCCCACGTCTGTTCAGATTCACCGAACACTTCAGCTTAAAAGCTGTTCATAGCTTGTTAACATTGGCTTAATTTGTATATAACTATGTGTTAATTACCTTATTTTGGGATCCATTCCCGATTATAAATAGATACATTGACAATGTAGTTTATATTAATATGTATATACATGTATGTATGAAATCAAAACTATGTACTATGAACACGTTTATTAAATAAAATTCTGTACTGCAGAGTGTTCAGTTACCCTGAACGTTCCAAAACGTTATGGGTACGGGAGAACTCAACCCAAAGACAACTCAAACCGAGACAACTCAATCCCCTACTAACGGATTGAATTGTCCAAACATTGAGTTGAGTTTTGCGCGGGTTGAGTTATCTTCGGGTTGAGTTCTCCCGTACCCGTAACGTTAGCTAACAGTCGTTACTGAACACGCAGCTGTTCTGTTTTGTTCTTTAACAAACGAGTATACTTTAGACTTCTATATATATTGTTCACAGTGACCTTTGATGATTGTATACAACTTTTATTGGGTCTTTCGAACAAATATCGAGTATTTAAATCAGTGGGGTTAATTTATATTTAAATCAATTGGCGAGTAAAATTGTGACATATTAGCCGATCATCACTCTCATGTATAATTTATAACCTATACACACTGGACTTTAAGTGAGGGAAAGAAAGTTTGTATCATGTCTCTAGAGTATTCAGTAGTTTAGATATAATTAGTAAGCATCTCGTTGTTGGGGAACCATAGCAATAAGACAGAAAGAAAACTTCTCTTTGATGAGGTGTCAGTTGCCATGGTAACTAAGACTTTGATGTATCCGAGTCTGGTACGGTTAGGATTTACTTTTATACGTGATGAGACAAAATGGATGACGGGATGCGATCAGAAACGAAAGAAATTTTGGTATGCAGTTAGTCTTAATAGGTTTTTAATGATATTTAAATGTGTTTGTACTAGAATTTACTGTCAATACGATAATTCCATAGATTTGCCGTTTCCTTGAATTAATATTCATGCTTCTTACTTGAGTTTCTGTGAAGCTATCAATCTCTGATACTGTTATCCTGGTAGACAATAACGTAAGGAAGTATTTCATAAATATTTCAAAATTATATAATTCTTTATAAAGATGTATTTGCTCTAAATGACTTTGCAAAGTTGTCCATGCGTATTGAAAGAACATAAAAATACGACGCATTGCCTTGGGAACAAATTCCTTAGATTGTCCCCTTAAGTCATTCACTAGAAATTGCGTAAATCGCACTGACTCACTTATTGCTTTATGCCCTTTTCGGGTCTTCTCGTACCCAGAGGTTATCAAGATTGTTGACGTTAGATCGAGAATCTTGATAACCTCTGGGTACGAGAATGTTTTTACGGTATATAGTATTTACTATTAAATTTTCATCTACAGTACCCACCTAACGTATGGAGACAAAAGAAATTTACTACAATTCTTGAATTAGGTTGATTATTTTTGTAGAATCATCATTTTTAATACATTTAAGTATTGTTTGTGATAAATAAACACAAGTTTCATGAATGCAACATATTTATAAGATTCAGCATCTGACATCATAAAGCCTGCGAAACCATGTTTAGTGTGATTATTTTCCATTACATAACTTTTATGCTTTTTTGTAGTGTCAGTTATAATTATAATGATAAACCAAAAAGTAATGCAAAACTAATAAGCATTTTTTATTATAAACAGTTACCAAATTTTAGATGAAAGCTATTCAGTCAATCTCCGTAAACAGAGATCCTGTAGAGCGTTGTCATACAGGATCTCTACTTAGTCAATGCAAGGTCACGTCGAGATGAACTTTGTGTCGACCAATCAATGCGTAGCTTTCATCTAGACGAAAACACTATTAATCACATTTTGATTTCGTAATTTCTATTTTTAGACATATGTTTGCTTGCTAATTTAAAAACGGTAATATTCACAGTCTGCGATTGGGTGGCTCATTTCAAATTGCGTGACGTAGACGATGTAAACAAGTTACGTATCATAACAATTTCGTCATGAATATTATGATGAGAAAAGTTCACCTGAACGTGACCTTCGTTTGGAAAAGGCCAGATCTAAATTAGCGAGTATGCGAGCGGTAAAATTTTAGATCGGGTTTTAATCAGATTGCTATTCAGTAGGCCTACAATCTGAAAATGTCTCCAAACTTTTGGTGGGTACTGTAGTTTGTTTAGTGTCCTGTATATGGTCACGTTCTACATTGTTAGATAAGAGGATTTGTGTAAATCTTAAAAGGAATATAATTTATGATATAGGGCTCGTATAATCAAATTGTCTTACGACATTTTTGTCGTAAATCTATTTATATTATATAACTATGTTATCGTAAACTTATTGATGGTTTCTGTCGTACTGTTAATACTGTTATAGCATTTTGAATTGTAACTCCGCTGATTTAAATACTGACTATAGTAATTCTGTAATCACGATAGATAAAAATACAATTAATATTGTAGTAGGTACTTTATACAGTGATTAGGCATTGTGTGGTTAATGTATGCCCTTCTTGATTAGGAGAAAGGCGAGAAAATTGCCATAGAAAATATTCCATCACCATACTCCACAAAAGTATTTAGCACTGAAATGGAACCCCATGTCCTCGTGATTTTGGAATTTTTAATGCAAGTTTAGTCAAGTCAGCCGTATATTTACATGGGGTTTCCCCATGTTTAGTAGTAGACTGTGGCAAATCCACATCCAAATTTGTCGCGGGAGATTACATTCGGTTGTGCACGCGCAAATAAAGGGATAATTATCACTGCAATTAATATAGTCCGTATTACGCGTTAACTTTAACAAGCAGACGACAAGAAGCACGTGTATATCTTATCTAGTTTATGTAAGGTAAAGGTCCCTCGTATGGCTTCCATGAGTTGTATACAGCCATATACTCTATACCAAAACCCCATGTCTGACAGCGCTATCGGCGCTTTGATCTATATTGGGACAACAAATACATGTATGTTTCCAAGCCTCCTAATATCGTTTATATAGATGTTTTATGGCTAATATTATATGGATACAGAATATCCATAAATCAAGATATATTATCTCAAGCCAAGCACACAGTATTGTTGACATTCACCAATATCAAATTACTTGTATAAACACATTGCATTTGTTTTATTTAGCATTTTGTTTCCCGGTCCAACAATGTAATCAATGGTAATTAGATAGTAATATCTGGGAACCAATTTGTGGCTCGTCTGCCGCGGCATCGTAATGTGTACCAAACGTATCGGCGGAGCTCTAAACAATAATTTCATTATCACGTCATTACGGGGAAAATGGTTTTCTCTTATAACACAATTTGCATTGATTGTATACAGCAATGCTTTCAGAACCATTGAAAAATGAGTTTTCTCAAAGACGAAAATAAAACCTGTTGCAGAATTTGAAACTAATTCTAAAATGCTGGAACAGTCTTGTAATGTATTTTGTGATAGAAGATCGGGAATGTATTGTGATATTTGGAACTTTACTCCGCATTTTTTTCAATATTTTTTGGTCATATTGTGGTAGGCGGTATGTTGCCCAATCTCCATAAACATATATCCTGTTGAGCATTGTCGTACAGGATCTCTACTATCTCAATGGAGGGTCACGTCGAGATGACTTTTATGACGACCAATCAATGCGTACCTTTCATCTAGTCGAAACACTATTAATAACATTTTGATTTCGTAATTTCTATTTTTAGACAAAGGTTTGCACGCTAATTTAACAGCGGTATTATTCACAGTCTGCGATTGGACGGCTCATTTCAAATTGCGTGACGTAGACGATGTAATCCAGTTACGTATCATAACAATGTCGTCATTAATATTATGATTAGAAAAGGTCACCTGGACGTGACCCTCGTTTGAAAAAGGTCAGATCTAGCGAGTAGGCGAGTGGAAAATTTTAGATCGGGTTTTAATAAGATTGTATGTTGTCCTACTTACGGTTTCTGACTGACATAGATCGTTGTAATCAAACTTTTAAGGATACAATAAGCACAATACCTCACCCCAAGCGGCCTGCATAAGACACATTGCAACGTCTTTCGTGGATCTAGACAGCGCCAGTCGCCTTTGCACTCTCCACTGGCTGTGGCTGACAGCTGCCCTACTCGTTACAAAGGTAAGCGGAAGAATGGCCAAATATTTTATGAATAAATTCCTCTAGTGGGTCCAGCCTAGAGATCAAACCCACGATTCCTGTATTCGAACTCAAATCTAACTCAAATACAATACCGACTGAGCTAGCCTGGCAGTTTTTTCTTTCAAAAGAAGAAATATGAAAGTGTATTTGTTATACTTTCAAAACGATACAGTAGCAACGAAACTCAGATCTGTATTAAAATTGTATTTGTATGTTTAATAAGATGATGAGCATTTTCGTAGAAGTCTTAACAAAATGTTCTGTTCTGTTCTGTTCTGTTCTGTATCTCCAAAGAAACAGAAACTTCTTTACGTTTTCAACAAACATTTCAAACATTGACATTCCGGGAAGAAATTCAAGACAACTTTAAAGTCATTCATAAACCATTTGCTAATAAAAATGTTAATTGCTAGTTATTTCACTGAGAGTTTTGACATTTGAAAATGTTTCTCGAAATTTATTACTAGTGAAGTGCCATGAAAGAAAAACGAGAAACTTGTATGCAACAAATAATTCCCTCTTGTTTTGTATTTTGTCGTTGTTATGAGCGACACTCTTAAAATTTCAAAATTTATGTCATTTGTCGAGTACACGACGTCAAAATTATAGAATTATTACAAAGTAATAAAATTCTTGACAAATTCTCGTAAATTCTGTACAAAGTTTTCTCTATTCATCGTCTTATGAAAATTTTACGTAGGTGGAAAAGTGTTGTTACATAAACTCGATAATATTTTTGTTTGAGCGGCATTGCGCATGCGCCGAAATGTTGTATGAAATCTCATTGGATTGCAAGTTGTATTTACATGAATTTCCTCATTCTCCATAGGGTCGGACTCCTCGTAGCTTATGGGGCCATGGCGCACGATGTTATGATAAACTCTCACAGTACCACTATGAGTTTATAATTTTGCAACTTTGGAGGGAGATATCGATTTTTTGAGGTTGAGAAATTCGAATTCTCGGATTTGTTTTTCAACATTTGAATTTTAACGTTTTCCCGGCCATAATTATGTCTTATGACCATAATATATTTGTTCGTCAGTTTAGCAAGCATTTACAAGTACAAACCCAATTTTCTCGCACATTCTAAGGTTGCAGAATTTCTACCTAAGCGATTTATCAAATCAATTGAAAAATACATCATTATGTAATTATGTTAAAGTGAAATTAAGTAAAACATTGAACTTCAATCTAGTAACAACACTACGAACACATCAATGTTGTCAGTTGTCATGCAAATATGGTGGCCAATTTTTGCCACCAGATATTCACATAACTAGCAAGTTAATTAAATGGGTGTGTATAGTTACGTTACGTATGGTGGCATATTTCTGCCATCAGATAATCACATAACTAACACGTCATTTAAGTGGTTAACTAGTTACTACAACTAGTTAACATCTTATTTAACTAGTTAGTTATGTAGTTATCTGATGGCAGAAATATGCCACAATAATTAACCTCTTAAATAACAAGTTAGTTATGTAGTTATCTTTTGGCCATAGTTACTAGTTATCGATTTGATATAAGTGACAAAAGGTTAAATATTGACGTAACTAGTTAACTAACTAATAAACAAATTAAATTGTCAGTTTTGTGGTTATTTTCCATTTGTTTTCAACTGTCAAAACATGAATAATTTCGCGACGATTTTGTGTTAAGTTCTCTGTCGTCTCAAATTCGTGATATATCACGTGTATGTATTCAGTCACCGTGAACATATTCAAACTTTGACAGTTGTGAAAAAACGAACTATTATCTGGTGGCAGAAATGGGCCACCATACATAGGGTCATATTTCCCTGTAAAATAAATGATACTTTAATGTAAACAAGAACCAAAGCTGTCTGATAGGTGACAATACTAACACTGATATTGTCTTTGATGATTTGAAGTGTTATATTTCAAATACCGCACAGAAATCCTAACACCTGGTGCCTGGAACGCGTTGACATAATGTTGACATATAATATACTTGTTGGTTCTATAATAATATAGAGATACAAGAATTAATTATTCCAATGACGTCATCAACATTTTCGATTCTTAACTATGGCAAAAAAACCGTACAAGTTCTAACCATGTGGAAAATACTATGTACAATTTGAAAGTGTATCCCCCTTTTTATGGAGTTGGTTCTATCTACCTTATCAAGCGAGGTAACTTTGGTGGGTTCTTATCAAGGGGGGCAACTTTCGTCGGACTAGCGCTTCATTCTGGGTATGCTTGTCTGTTATACCAATATAAGAATCTTTTTTATAAAGCTCTATAATATGTCCTTTTATTGCAAATTGGTTTAACTCAACGTATGAGTTATCCTTCCAATACTTTAAATAAAGAGCTGCTGAAATACTCTGACAATCCATTTGATATACATGTAAGCCGCGGCCGTGGCGTAGGTTGGCATGTCTGACTTCGAATCCGGAGATCGCGGGTTCGAAGCCCGGTCGCGGCAGGTCATACCCTATACATGAGATGTCGGCCTCATGGTAGGGTAAGTTAGTACTGGTGATAGATTAAGTTCCAGGAAACCCATAGTAGGAAGAGCTGGCCGTCATAGGCCTATATATGACCTATATGTGTGTTAAATACGACGTTGAAAAAAAAATATGCATGTATGTCTAATTAAAACCAAACAACTAAAACCTTGTATTTGAATAAATTCTGAAACTTTGATATCGTATACATGTAATTCTGCATCTAAGGGTGAAGTATCTCAGTAACAAAACACTTACATTATGAATTCGCTAATTAACTTGACATGCGTAAATATTCCAAGTCTGCAAGTGACCTAGTTCCACATCAGTATCAAGGAAAAATCCAGCTGTTTCTTGATATGACACGCTCTGACACTCAGGATCCTGAATGTCTAAGACACGAGAAATCAGGCACCATGAAGCTAACATTGAGACACGTATGCTCTGAATATTAATAGGCTCATATATGAGGTTATACAGTTTTACATCCAAAAGTTCTTGAACAAAAGTATGTTTATTTAGGATAAAGCGATTCACTTTAACCCATGAAATATAAAAAAATACAAGACTTATGTGATAAAATTAAAAAAAACCCCATCTTTTATTAGTTTGTAAATGTGTGATTTTAACAGGAACAAAACGAAGCATTATATTATATTTATATTTTCAAAAGCATACAAAGCTTTTTGTAGTAAAAATACATGAATGCAACTTTCACAAATAAATTTAAAAGTCACCCCAGACAGGGTCATGTTTTGTTCACAGCACTGAAAACAGAACGTTTGATTTTATATCAACTTTTATTATCTTAGTAGCATTAACTTGAAAATATGTTGCAGAATGTGTGAGTTCAGTAATATCGTAATGGAACCAAATTCCATTGTTGGTAATGCGACACACTCTAGTTGTATAAACACAGGATCATGAAGATTTGATTAAGGGTTATAAAATTCTCATTTTATGTCCTCTATTCTACAATGTTTTCATCTCTTAGACGACATTTTACGTGTTGATCTTCTTTCGTAGTTTTTTCTGTTTCTGCACACGTTTTTTCGTAAGATAAGAACACAGTGCTCCTTTTCACAAAAAATCGTACGAAAAATGTTATCGTAAGTCAATTTAATATAATTAGCAGTTCAAGTAAGATGGATATAAGCATAACTATAATATGATATTCAAAAGGTTTACAATATTCTACACAATTTTATAATAATTTGGAATTAATAAGCCAAAAATGAGCGTATCATATCAGTTTCTTGCTTTTGACTTACGAAGATTTATTTCGTAAGAACTTTTGTGATTAGCACCACTGACCGCTGACCGAATGTTGTTTTCTGTTTGGAATGAATTTACATGGGGTTTTCCGATCTTAAGGTGGAGCTGTAGCAAGTCCTCATTTCAATCCGCCGCGGATGATTTCGTATACATAAGGCCGCGAATGCGCAATTAAAGGGATCATTACCACTGCGATTATAGTAGTCCGCTTTTTGCGTTTAAACGCAGGCAATGCTGTTTTAGTAATTCTTTTTCCTGTATATGTGCACATTGTAACAGCGTTTCTTAACTTCGTCTTGCAAAGATTTTTTGTATTTTTTCTGTAACCAACCTTTTCGATCATTTGTAATACATCGACCATTCACTGAATGAAAAATTCAACGTATCAGGTCGAGGAGTTCCGAATGCCCTTTCGATAAGTGAATCTTTGGCTATCCTCATGTATCCACGCTTCAATGGCAAAATGATTTGTAAATTTCAGTTCAGTGAGAGCACAAGAATGTGGAATATTCTTATAAGTGCATTATAGAGAATGATATAAAATTCGTCATTTACGTAAAATGGTAATAAAATTTTGAAGTAACATTTTTAGCACACAAAAACTTAACACTATGATTAGGGTTAACAAAACTGAGTTTAAATACGTTTTTGACACACACACGACTACAATTTCACTTTTTTGTGCACGCAAAAACTGAAATCTAGAATAAATTCTCAGAATAGACAAAAAAAATGTTGTTGTTTTTATTAGGAATAACACAATCTGGATTTAACACATCAGGTTGTCAGAACGTCTTTGTTGTAACTGTGACAGCATAAGAATCCAATGCCATCAGGCAATCTATTTATGCCGGTTAATTGACAGCGTTGACTTTGGTGATATTTGCATTAATCCCAATTTGGAATTTGGAAGAAAAGCAGCGTTGTGGGGCTTTTGTTTTCTCCCGGAGGCCAGGTTCAACGTAACTAAATTTCTTCATGGAGAACTTGTCAAGGAAAATTGAATTTTCTATCTGGGTGATTTTATTCTATCATTCAGTCATCGGTGTTGAGTTTTACAACACTAGGACTAAAAAGTTTCACAAAAGCAATTTGTCTAGATGAGTTGTAAGCTTGTATTTTATATTAAGCCTGATAAAATACCATTCTCTCTGGGGGGGGGGGAGAGAAAAAAAGCTGGAGTTCTACTTTTATATTCATTATAGTATATTCCCATGGTGCTATATACTTGTACATGATTAGCGAAATTTTAAAATCTGAGTGAACTTGGCATGGGCGGCCATTACTTGCTGTATGCTTTTTTGTTGCTTTTATTGATCATTTACATGTAAAATTGTAATTGTTTGTTAGATGGCCTTGCGCATTAGAAGTGTTCATCTTTAAATAAAGATATTATTATTATTATTACGCATGATTATTTTTTCTCAACATTTATTTGTTCCAAGAACGTTTTAAGGGCATCATAAGTACATGTAATTGCGTTTCATGGGTTTGTTTGTTTTTCAACACAGTAATGTTTTATAGTTCTGGTTTCATGATTTTGCACGTCTGATGTTCCACATCGACCATGTTTTTCATGATTCATTGATTTCAGGATTGTCCGAATCTATCAACATTAATGAAACAATCTCATTTAATATTTATGTCCCGGGCAGGTTTCACGATAAGTGAGATAGGTGTTTTTGTTAAGACTGTACATAGGAAAAGCTAAAAAGCCGATCCTGATACAAGGGCTTGATAAAACTGGTTGGTTGAAGAAGGAATTTTAACCTTTTGTTTATTCCCTAATGATTTAGGTGGGAGGTGTGCACTCATTCATGATTAGATTTCATCTTGGGGTTAATAAGTGCTTTACTCTTTGGAAACTAATTAAGTACAAAGTTGACTCGCGTATTAGTGTGAATAATCATGATGATACGTGTTAGATTTATGTTTTGAAATGTGGGAAAATTCGATAATAAAAATATACAGTGTAAAATCTTTAATTTTCACTGCGGTGAAAAATGTAAATATGACGTCACCTTATTTTTGATGAATAAGACCATAATTGCTTTGAAATGCTAAAAGCGTAAATGCAACCGGAAGATTGTAATTTTATTTTTAAAGAAATTCCTTTAAAAGCTTAACAATATAACAATTGATATTTCATTTGTGGCTACTTTTCCTAATTTTGTTTTCTGATTGTTTTTTGCGGCTTCTCTACTCTAAAAACTGTCTATTTTACGCATACATTAACGCCGCTGATTAATTAATGATCGATATTTCTTCAATAATTCCTATACACAAAACTGTTATTTCTATCGATTGTGAGTAGACAGTGACTGCAGTGAGTATTTAAATCAGCAGGGTTATTGTATGTTCCTCTGACAGTGGAATACAATTTACCAATACCTATTGCATAATTTCAACACCAATATCCCAATGTTGTTGAAGCGACTTCCAAGTTGAGGATAAAGAAAAGTACAAAACCGTGCCAGAACGTATAAATGTTATATGAACCGGACCTGACACAAGTGGTGAAATCCATCTATATATAGGCGAGAGTGAGGATAATAAATATTAATGAAATCATCGCGTGTGAAGATTGGCTTCATTCAAGAGACGTGAGACCAATGAACAAGATTAGTTTTCTTGATAAAGGGAACAGTTTCATCGATGTCTGGCACGCAATGAATCCTGGGTAAAATAGTTACACGTGTAGCGTATTTCAAACGCTCGCCAGACGAATTTCTCGAATAACCTTGCTGAAGGACATTGTTTTATTTCATCCACACGTGGGTTGGATTTTGAACGAAAATGGTGTGAATTTTTTGTTGCTAAAATTAACAAGTTAACATGCAATTAATTTATTAACATGCAAGGATGTGCATGGTGTTTAAAGTAATTGAAATTATGAAACATGAAATTGTTGAGCGTTTAAAAACAAAAAAAAAACAAAAACAAAAAAACCCCGCAAACTCCATTTTTTCTGTTGCAGCTTTTAAAAATCGTTTTTTGTTTGTTTTTTTTTTTTGGTTTCTTGTCATCGTCAAAAATTGGATGTTTTTCGCATTCGTTGACTTTCGTAAAATAAAATGTACGTTGCGACACATATTAAAAGAGGTTACTGGAATTACTACCAATATTTATCTTATATTGAAATTGATCCTTCCCTATCTAATAATAAATTTTTCGATAAGATTTTCAAGATGAAGTTTTTTACTATTTTGCTGTCATTGTGGTCATTGTTCCACATAGAGTTGAAACGGATATCGAGAATAATCGTCAATTTTCTTGTAAAATAGAATGTTTTTCATCAAGTAAATTAGAAAACAAATGTTCCTTAAAAAACTAGAAAAATGTTGATCCACAAGTTGAAATAGAAATACCTAAATTAAAACCAAAGAAATCAATGAGCAAGTTGCTTAAATGTACTCATTCACAGATTTCAACTTGAATATCAACTTTTTTCTGATACTATCAAAATTGTATGGAAACAGGAAAGTAGTGTTCTAAAAAGACTAGTGCAAATTGTCATATAACTACAAATGATGGTTTTCTCTAGTGAATATTTACCCCGTATGTCAAGGTATAGACACTTTTAGTGCATTTTTTGTGACTTTTATTGAATTTATTGCAACCTATAGGTCAATTTGTCTTAAAATATTAATAATTATTGTTTTGACACAATTACAGACACTAAATAATATTCTGAAATTACAGAAAAAGACCAAATCTGTGAAGTAGTACCTTTAAAATGAACGCCGTATAATTTAACCCAGAAAAAAATCAAACAACATATACTACACACGAAGCATCATCGTAATGCAAGTTCTAATGTAATTAGTTTTCACCCTGGACATGTCAACGACGTGCAATACAAATGTCCGCAAATACTAGATATTCAAAACTAAAAATCGAAAGTGCTTCGTCTCAATTGCAGCAAATGAAGAATTTTATTTGAATTTATTGCAGAGCAGTTAAACCAGTTACTAGCTGTTGAAGAGAGTTTTCACTCCCTCCCCAGGGACAATAGTATTGTTATTTGCCTGACTCGTGCTCGTATCAGATAACCCCCAAGACATTTAATTACACAAAAGATATTTATCTTGGCACTTGTTTTCTGTCTTTGGCGATGTTAATGTTTTTGTATCAGTCTGTGAGAAAAACTTTCTGATTACTCTGTAGACGAGAAAAAACCTTCAACGGGAGACCAACTTTAAGAGAAAGAAATATATGCATTTGGTTATATGATACAAGGAAATTTACATGTATAGTCCGATTTTATTCGATGAGCCGTGACAAGTTGGAAGAGTCCAATCATAACATTGGCAATATATATAAGCAGTAAGTACTACATTGAAAATAATTTCCAATTATTGTATTTAAAGTATACACGCATAATACTATTTGTACACCAATAAATATCTTCCGAAATAACCCAGTCCAGAGACGATGTGGTCACATATGTTTCATGAAATAATGCCTGGTTAAACAAGTTGTGCCACCTTTTTATTAGTAGGAATATTCAAAAATTCTAAAAATACAAAAGTGAAGTCACGGCTCGCCGGATAAAATCGGGCTATACGAATCAAAACAATACATGAAAACAATATGGAAATATATAACATAATGAACCTGACCCTATTGCTTTTTCACGTATGAAAAAGTATTTTATTATGTTGTATGCTTGTAATTTTTTTATGTAATATGTAATTATTTGTTTACTATTTGCTTCTTGGATTTTGCAATATTTCTTTGCTCTCCTTATTTGGTGGAATAAAAGTATTATCATTATTGGTAAAAAAAAATCGCACATATAAATGTACTTTATTACTCAAGTTACAAAATGTAACATGTGGGTTTATTAACAAGGAAAGAGAGAATTGTTAATATTATTAAGATATAAGAGGTAGAACCATTATAAATATTATAGGACAAACTGAATTATAGATTGCAAGAAATATACAATAAAAGTCACAAAATTGCACTAAAAATGTCTATACCGTGACATACATGGTAGATTTTTACTAGATGAAACGCCATCATTTGTAGTTATATGTCAACTTGCACTAAAATTGTCATTATCAGAACACTACTTTCCTGCTTCCAAAAATGTTTCCATACAATTTTGATAGTTATAGAAAAAGTTGATATTTAAGTTGAAATCTCCGAATGAGTACCTTTAAAGCCATTCCGCTAATGAGACCATCGATTTTGATGTGTCCAATATTGAAACCAAACTGTAATTAGATTGATAGGTCAGCGCACATTTGGGCTAACTATATGTAAATAAAGTATGATGTAGACTAGTTTTGCACTGACCGGTTGATATACCCAAATGTCTACTTAAATATATATTAGTTATTGTTGATTCATTGTTAGTCAGTTATTGGTCATTACTAATTAACAGCGGTAATGACAAAGCGAGAATGTCTTTAAAGTTGAAAACTAAAATCTACTTTCTGTAATGGCTGTTCCCTTGGGTAAAATATTTTAACAACAGTTTTATCTGTTGTTTGTAAGAATTCATCATTTACAAATGGTTAGTTTTAGTCATTTTATTGCTCATTTTCAGCCATTAAACGTGTATGTTTAGAATAGTTATTTTTCTAGCTAGGTTTTACTCATTGCTTAGTCAGTCACCAAAAATTATTTTAGGAATAAGGCTGTGTAATGTTTCAACCATTCAGAGAGTCGCCCGAGAGAAGTTCCGTAAGTTGCCGAAGTTAACTCTTACTCTATCCCCGAGGTTTTCCGAATGGTATACTTCTGTAAACGTAAATACTCGGGAATTTCCGTGACCTGAAAATGTACATTATTTTCATTGGATGAACCAAACCCGATCCAGTTTTGAGTGACTTTTGCAAGCTTAGAATTATGGTGGCTGATTTACGCCATGTCGTATTTTCGTTTCTTCGCCGCGAAGTTAGAAAAACGAAAAACGAAGATACGACTGATTTAAGGCGAAAACACGACACATGTTATCTGTCGTATTGTTGTATTTATTCTGCGTATTCTCTTTTCGTTCTTTTGCCGCAAAGATTTGAAAAAAAAACACCGAAAAAACGAAGATACGACAAACAGTGTATTTGTCGTGCCTTCTTTTGTTTCGTTTTTTTTTCTAATCTTTGCGGCAAAGAAACGAAAATACAACATGGCGTAAATCATCCACCAAATAAAATAGAAAATGTACAATTGACCAAGAATTTCGAATCATGTAATGTGGACATAATGTAAGCCTTAGTTACCGAGGTAGAAAGCGTAATTAATAAATAATTCATTAAGAATGGCCAAGTGTGAATGAACGTTTGTCCAGTAACAGATTCGTGTTGTAAATAAATTATTGAAACATGTACATATTCGTACATGTATTTACATATTTATTGAATATGCACTTTCCTAGTTTACTGCTTTGTTTGAAAATCCGGGAAGTATATAATACAAAACCACCCAAATACATTGTGCGAAATTGTGAATCCACGTGTCTCTGATTTCAACCATACCAAATGGCTTAAAAATGACATTACATAAAATATAAGAAGTCGGATAATAAAATAATAAGTTTCTACCCATTTGACGTTTATTTAAGCAATTTAATTATCGTGCTTAAAGTGTGCCCTAATAAGCATTTTAACAAGTACTCTTAAGTTCCATTATTTAGATACATACATTCATTTGCATACATAATTAAGTAAATTTGTATAATTTGCTTAATGTAAAACATTTTGTTACATCCATAGGGACCTATATCATCTGGTTGTTTTGTAAAATTAAAGTTAAGACTTATTACCAAGTCAATTAACTTATTTATACTATAATTGTCATTGCATCTCCCTATAAATACCATTTACGACGTACAGCGTTTTTGTTCCATTTTCAAAAAGCCCCTTTCTCATACGAAAAACATTTTCGACATGAACTACAGTAAATGTTCAACTATATGGACCGCCAAATCTCTGCCATACTGTCTCCATGTAAACATAGGGACCTTTTTCTTTTCAAATTAAACATTTAGGGCTTAAACAACCGTTCCAATGCATAATTTGCAATTTTCAAGATGGTCTTTGTAGCGAAACTTTACTGTTTAATTATAGGAACCATCAAAATCGATGCCTTTCGGTCTATACAACGACCCTTCTCCTTTTCAAATAAAGCATTGGGCTTAAGCAAACTTACAAATGCATGATTTGGCAATAACCAAAATGCTCTTAATAGCTGAACTTTACTGTAAGTAGTTAGAAAACATTGAAAACTTTGTATAAACCTCAATCACCAAGGGCATAATTCGTATTCTAGAATACTTTAATATACGTCTTACATAATTCACTTGATAGATTAAGTAAAACAATCACATTTAGCCAAATTTGTTATAACTGTGTATAGAAATTAGGAGCTACCTCCCGGCTGGATAATAACAGTTGGAAGATAGCCGAATATGCATAATGTTTAGATGCCCATTGAGAATTGACAATAATTGATTAGTTTATATATGGCCTGACTCGGGGAATGTTTATATCTTCCACATGTATATTCTAGATTTTGTTGGATTCTTAATGAACATTGATCTATTGTCTTGGTTTTGGACATTTGTTTAACCATTGGTCGATACGAGCGTTGTTCGCGCACCTGCGGCGGCCATCTTGGAAAGGCCAGAGTAGCTTCGGATAGAAAGTATAAAGAGCATGTTTTAAGTTGTTTTAATTTTGTACAATATCACTATAAGTACCTGATTTGACCCCACGGTGGAAATTATTTTGCCACAGTCAATCCTAATGCAGGTAACCCTTAGGCTCTTGTTTTCTGTATTTGTGGCGAGTCTTCTATAACTCAATTATGTTTGTTTTATATTACTTTCATATGCAGTAGCCAAATGAATTGAGCCGCGGTTGATTAGGGTTGCCTGTTTCTGGTCAATTTTGTCGGGCTATGATAAGTGCAAACTGTCAGTTGTATTGTCCAAATACAATGAGAGAAAATAAAGCATATTGTCTTTTACTGCAACACAATTTAATAATAACAATTTGGTTCCTTCGCTTTGTTTTATCAAAAGTGACTTTTATAATGGTCATGTCGTCAAACAGACTGATACGAGTATGAGAACCTGCATCTACTTCTATTCCTGGACAATTTTATATCACTCCACTGAATTTCTTTACTTTTTATATGCTTCTATGATTTGTTTTCATGAAGTTAATATGTACGTATATTTCTAATCTTCCCAATACAATGGAATTTATGACATTCTTTCCTGGAGCCATCAGAAAATATTACTCCAATAGCTAAACGTCTATGGAAACTATAGAATAATATTCTTGTATTAATAAATTGCCATTTCAAAAGCCGCTAACGTCATCGAAAATCATTTACCATTGTTAACCCGTCTCTTCAAAACACACATACTAGTCAGACTGAACGAGGATTAATGATTCTAAATGTCCGCTCGGGATTCTGTAAAATACAACTCAGAATTTATGTATCCCGAAGGACTATCGCTTATACTTTGCCAGATATTGATATTGCGTCAAATTTCTTTCGCCTCATGAGAGACAAACATCAGAATATCAAACATAGCATGCCTTACACGTATTAGCTCTAGTTGCAGTATTCTCGTATTATGTAGTTCTTGATTATTAGTCTTTGATAGCTTGTCTTGCTTGTTGCTTGTCTTGAGTTCTGTTGTTTAGTAGAATTGTATAATGTGCTTATACTATTATGGGCATATGTCTGACATTTGTAAAGTGCCTTAAAGTTTCTTGGAAATGTGCAATCTGTACAGTGCCTTCCAAATGTTTTTGGACAAATGCAATGTGTACAATGCTCTCCAAATGTTCTTTTACAAATGCATTTTGTACAATACCTTTCTAAAATATCTTGGACATGTGCAATGTGTACAGTGCCTTCTAAAATATCTTGGACATGTGCAATGTGTACAATGCCTTCTAAAATATCTTGGACATGTGCAATGTGTACAATGCCTTTCAAATTTCTTGGATTAATGCAATGTGTACAATGCTTTCTAAAATTTCTTGGACAAATGCAATGTGTACAATGCCTTCCAAAATTTCTTGGACAAATACAGTTTTACGAAAAAAATGATACCCCAAGTTAATGTGTAATATATTAATAAAGTATTTATTCGTGTAGCATTATTTGAATCATGATTATATTGATAAACTTAATATGCTGATTTTGGAATTTGCTCAGACGACTCTTTGTTCATATCTTTTATGGGTCAATATAATTTGGCTAAGCCTAGAAGCAAGATGTTGTCCAAATACTTTTGGAGAGTATAGTACTTCTAAAGTCTGTATGTACTTTTTTGAAGGAGAAATGCTTTGTGCTAAGTGTAAATGCAATAATAATATTGATACGACGTGTTGCTTGGTTATGAATAAATAATAATGCAATTATACTTGGGTCTAAGAAAACTGTAATGTTTGAAATTAGTTATTCACTTGAATCGTTATGGTAAGAATCATAGAGAGAGGGGGGGGGGGGGGGAATCTAATGTATTAAAACTGCGAATACTTTGGTACATTTGTCTAATACGAAAACCATAAATTATAAAATTTTAAGAGACCACGATTAGGCCATGCCATAAGCGTCCGCGTGCGTGTAGGTTTTGGAGTCCTCAATCCAAACAAATGTTGGTGAAATTTTATTAAATGATTTTGTTGTTTGGGGATTCGACAACTGATTTTTCTCAGTAAATACTGATAGTTTATTGTTTCTGTGTATTTGATCAATGAAAATATACATGAGTATGTTGTATATACTTTTTTTATAGAATTACTTTAATCTAACAACTATGTCATAAACATTCATGTACAACCAAGTACTTATTTGTGTGAATACTAGCTAGAATGGACATGTGTTTTTCGTTTTCGGTTTGTGTGTTTTGTAAATAGATACTTAGGTTTGTGAAACTTGAGTTGACGCTTAACAAACTTCCAATTTGGCATGGCCTTAGTAAATAATAGCGATGTTTACGCATACAAAATAATGCATCTATAATAACTACAAGTTAAGGTCTGCTGTTCTTCAGTTTCAGAATAAACCTACCCAACTCTTCACTATATCTCCGTTGTAATGGTTGCATATTAATATTTCATTTTGATTAGCTGAACTTATTGTATTGCTGAAATATTGAAGTAAATTATTTTAAGGGTTTTTGAACACGTGATTCGGTAGAATATGGATTATTAAAATACTTGTAATTTGTATAATATACGTGTCTATACAATGTAAAAAAATATAATTAAGACTTGCTTCATCCATCTATAAAAGCTGTAAATAATGTAAATATTATTTTAACAATGAAATCATTTGACTATTAACTTTCCCATGCCTCCAAATCAAAGCATTGTCTGGAAGCTTATTTAGTTTATTTTAGTTTTCCAATCGTACGATCAATTGTAAGTCCTCGTACGTCATGACTGTCCATTGTTTCGTTTGTATGCTTTATTTCAACACATTTTCAAAAAAACAATAAAATTCTATTATCTTTATCATCGATTTTACACAATGGTGCGACCGACGCAGTGTTCAAATAGTAAATCTGCTAGAAAAATTAACTTTTCCAATTTTTGATTTTTAATGATTTTATACAACATTCGTCGAGGCTTATATAAAAAATCATGAACTCTTTGTTTGAAATTACGTGAATATACTCCCTCGCACGTACAAAGTCAATTGAGCACTTAAAGGATTTTTTGTCCTGAGAAAAGTAGGTCTGATTTATGTAAATATTGAGTATGGAGAAAAGTAAACAAATCATCCATTAGTTACAAGAGATTTCTGTAAACGTTTGCTGATTTCAACAATGGTCTGATACAACTAGACTCTCTTGTCACGTGTTTGCACAATACTTTCTGACTATTACTGGTAACTGTGCGTAGGAATACATTTGTATTTTGGTGCACAGAGGGATTCATTTCTAGTTAACGAGCGGAGGAATACATCAGTATTTTGGTGCATGGCGTGATTCATTTCTGGTTAACGGGCGGAGGAGTACGCTAGTGATTTAGTGCACCAAGACATACAGTTCTCGGTAGCGCGGAGGAGTACATTAGTGTACGTCCCGTGCAAATAAGAAATGTAAGCCCCGTGTTAGCCAGATATGTATGCCTTGCACGTTACCGGAAATGCGTACTGACCTGCGTTAACCAGTAATGTTTCCTCCGCGCTTGCATAAAATGAAATCCTTGCTCCAGCAAAAAATGTATGCCCTCGCTCTAGCATGAGATATATGCCTTCGTGCTAGCCAGAAATGTATGCCTTCGCCAGTTAACTAGTATTGTATGCTACAGCTTGAACCAGAAATAGTTCACGCGTGGAGGGATACATCCTTGTATAAAGTGTGTACGGACTTAAAAGCATTCAAAACTTAGTTGTGCGCGAACTTAAAAGCATTCAAAACTTAGTTCCTTGTGTGTATAGATAAATAAATCACTATACATTTTGCCTTTATTTATTCATTAAAAGGAATTGTGAATTTATTGAGTATAGTTCCACCCACGCGGTTGTTGAATGACGTAGTTCTATAGGTCTGAGAACAAATAGTTCGATAAAATCATATCTAACACTTTATTAGCCTTTTAAGCATGTATGTTATATACTTATAAGTTATATATTTGTATTTAAGTAAATGAGTACTATCATGAGTAATTAACATGTTATTCTTTATAAGTAGATTTTTTTGTAAAATATAATTTGAAAATCTTAACTGTTTAATTTTATTATAAGGAAAATCCAATCTTTGTAAACAGATATCCTGTAGAGCATTGTCGTACAGGATCTCTACTTTCTCAATGCAGGGTCACGTCGAGATGACCTTTATGTCGACGAATCAATGCGTAGCTTTCATCTAGACGAAACACTATTAATAACATTTTGATTTCGTAATTTCTATTTTTAGACCAAGGTTTTCATGCTTATTTAAGAGCAGTATTATTCACAGTCTGCCATCGGACGGCTCATTTCAAATTGCGTGACGTAGACGATGTAAACAAGTTACGTATCATAACCATTTTGTCATTAATATTATGATGAGAAAAGGTCACCTGAACGTGACCTTCTAAATTAGCAAGTAGACGAGCGGAAAATTTTAGATCGGGTTTTAATCAGATTGAAGAAAATCCAATCCCTTATTATTATTCTACAGTTGTTTGTCCTCGGCTCTCTTTCTTGTACATTCACTCTGAAGTAGCTCGGTTTTTTCCGATGAAAACTATTTTATGTCACGGAAATTACCGAGTATTTACGATTTTTACACAACCTTGTAGTCGGATACATTCGGGCATTTTTCATGTTTCTTTACAATAACTCCAGTTCATTCATAGTAATCTATGTTTCGTAGTTTATTATACGTAATTGACTATATCTATCTCCTGTTTTCTATCAAATGAATTAAACTGACAAGATCTAATATGAATTATCTTTAATTTGTACTTCTATCCATAACTTTATGACCAAATGTTTGGTTTCGTCTGGCTCAATTATTAGTATCGACAGTCGACCCCATGCTTGTGAGAATTGACAATTAAATATTCATGTAAATTATTAAATTATCTATGTCCTGGACAGATGTCGCGCACAATACTACTTGGCGTCAAGTTATATAAAATGACGTCATAAGCCACAACATTCAATAACTTTGACCTGTTGCAGAGCCAGAGACTATAGTCACATTATCTACAACAATTCCTAATAAGGTCAACAAGCACATTGCTGTTGTCTAGTCAAAACCTCGTAACTTTACCTTTTTTGAATGGAAGTTACGAGGTTTTAACTAGACAACAACGATATGTAAAAATCAATCCATGAGTTAAATACAAATAATAATAAAAGTAACAAACGAGAAAAGTGGAAAACAACCGAATATATCCAAATGCAGTTACATGTGAGGATGAGAGCCAAGGACAAACGAATGTAGAAACATATTAAGGGATGGATAACGATTTTAGCAGCTTTGAAATCGTTCAAAAGTCTGTTCTGTACTTTGAATCCTCCCACACAAGGTCTGCATGAAAAAGACATAATTTAATAAAAATCATGAATACTAAAACGCCATAAATGACTTCATCGTCTCGCGAGCAGAAATGGACTGGTTATCAAATATCATGATCAGAGAGTTTATTGAGAATAAATTAATGGAAAATCGCCATCTGGACACGAGAACCAGTCTGGGCCATTAAGTATACATGTTTATATCAACTTGTATTTAATAATTATAACTTAAAAAATCTAAGCTATTCGCTAACATAATTTGGTTATTTTTTAGATATTTTAGTTTTTTATGTACACGCCTGCAATTTTGTTAAGACATAGTTCAAGGCAAATTGACCTAATGTGTGTAAGAATTATGAATAAAAGTCTCAAAAGCTTAATAAGATCACATATACTGTTTCTAATGGGTAGATTTTTTATCTATACAATCACCATATTTTGTTGACAAAGGTCCATAACAACTAGGTTAGGTGAGCCGGCTGTCGAACATGGCCATAACTGGCACCTAATTTGTCATAACAAAACACTGCTTCATTGGTTCCAAAATGTTTCTATACAATTTTGAGAGACTTAGGAAAGCTGATATTTTATCTAAAATCGTGTGCTCCTTTTCACAAAAAATCTTACGAAAAAAGTTACCGTAA
Organism: Mactra quadrangularis; assembly: GCA_025267735.1. NCBI lineage: Eukaryota > Metazoa > Mollusca > Bivalvia > Venerida > Mactridae > Mactra > Mactra quadrangularis. The sequence continues at coordinate 2,358,152 of CM046304.1, read as the reverse complement.
GTCAATTTTATATCATTAGCAGTTCAAAGTCAGATAGATAATAAGCATAACTATGATATAATATTCAAAAGATATACAATATTCTTCACGATTATATCATATTTGGAATTGATAAGTCAAAAAAATTAGTGTATTATTAATGTTTCTTGCTTTTGACTTACGAAGATTTTTTGCGTAAGATTTTTTGTGAAAAGCACCACTGATCGAGAAGCTATTATGGGTGAAATCTATTTATTAATAGCCACCTGTTTGCTAAAGATATTAATAAAAGAATTGATATAATATTATTGCTAATAATAGCTAATAATGGCTACATAGACAGGTTATTTAACGCCACTGTTACATTATGTTTAACCAATCCTAGCCTAACTTTCATGCCAATAAATTATCGTATATAATTGTGCATACAGAACGAACCCACTCCGATATTGACCGAATCAGCGTCCGAGGTATTGTTCCGGTTTGTTTCGTCGCTCTCTAGGGACCCTCATCTAAAATATTGATATCAAGTCAGTAAGTGTATGCCACAGTCTATTAGATAAAAACCTATCTATGAGGTCGGTGAATATATTTGATAGAAAATGTTTGGACAGTGATGGTTAATATTGGTTAAGCAAATCAGTCATAATTTAGAGTTTTGATTGTTGAATACGTGATTTCATTTTCTCTCGTGAGATTTTACGATAAATTCTGTGAGATTTTGGATTTTTTATGGAAGTTCTGATTAAATTCGAATTTCAATGTAAGTAGAATTATATTAAAACCGACGTTGACAGGTTCGTACGATTGTTTTTCTCGGAAATACTTGTAGATGATTTGAAATCGTATAATTTTCATTTGAAAATGTTTGAAGTGTAATATTGCTGTAAATTTACTGCCAGAATTATCATATATCAGTTATATTGATTTGAGATACATCAAAGACTATAATATTATTAATGTTACTAAAATGTTATGATTATTTGTACATTATTGTTAAATAAATAAAACTGTATAATGTATGTTCATATCAAACGATGGTAAAACGTATGTGAGTTCTGTTTGAAATAGCTGTAACATCATTACAAAATATGCACCAATGATCGTAATTACGTCTTACGACTGATTTTTATCGTAAGTCTTTCTATATTGTAGTTTCATATTATCGTAAGATTGCTTGTTAATATGCTGCCCATGGGCTAGATGTATAAGGGCTGTTAGGACTGATTTATGATGTTGTTCGTATACTACCATACTGTATCATAATATGAATTTCATAGCTTTGTCAAAGAGGTGAAATTGCAGCAACAATTTATCTCTCCCCATTCTCCAAGTGCATTAAAAGTAACCAAAATTTCATATACAAGCAGCATGTATTCACACAGAGCAAAGTTCCGCTGCAAAGACCATCAGATCATCATCGATGAAAGGTCTTAACATAAGGACCCTTCTCTATTCAAATTAAGCATTTTTGACTTAGATTTCTTCAAACATCGCAATGCAATTGCCAAGGTCGTCTTAAAGGTACTCATTCACAGACTTCAACTTAAATATCATTTTATTGTAATACTATCAACATTGTATGGAAATATTTTTTGAAGCTGGAAAGTAGTGTCACACAGAGTCTGATAATGACAATTTTAGAGCAAATTGGCATACAAGTACAAACTATGGTGTTTCATGTAGTAAATACCTACCCCGTATGTCACGGTATAGACAGTATTAGTGCATTTTTGTGACATTTCTTGTATATTTCTTGCAACATATGGGTCAGTTTGTCTTAAAATATTAAGTAATATTTTTTGACACAATCATAGACACTGGAAGGTATTTTGAAATTATAGAAAAAATATACTAAATCTGTGAACTAGTACCTATAATATAAGGACCCTATGGCTTCTCTATTCAAATTAAGTATTTTTCACTTAGATATTTTCAAACATCGCATGCAATAACCAAGATGGTCTAAATAGCAGAACTTTCAGGGGCGGATCCAGAATGTCTTTCTAGGGTGGTCTGAACATTTTCAAGGGGGGGGGGCCAAACTTTCGAACCACAACCACATTATACACATTTTGCAGAATAATGTAACATATTAATAATAAAAACTACATAATCATTAAATCTATGATAAGCACCGAAAAAAATTGCTTCATGCTACTTAAAAATGACCTAAAGTCAAGAAATACACTAATGAACAGGTACATTTAGGAAATTCTAGGGGGGGGGGGGGGGGGTCCGGACCTCCCTGAACCGCGATAGATCCGCCTATGACTTTTATCGCATGTAGTAATTGTAAGTGCATATTCCACACCACAAAACCCACAATTTCTGTAGTCAGTATGGCTGACCATTAATGCTCATGGGTGTTTTATTTTTCACTTATATGTTAAATATAGACTGTAAGTTGTATTTTAGAAGCAATGATTTCCGTGTTCTTACATTAAGTCCAGTCAATATATCACTTCATCCCTCACACTTCTTAATGTGTTTCTCGACGCCGCTGTTAAAATCTTTGCATAAAAACTTGTGATATAACGTCTATTTGCAAATGTTTGCCTCACAAGAAAAATATAGATTTGAAGGAGATGTTTGTATGTTTATTTTTCTTCCTCTCTTCTCCGATTTTATCTTTTTAGCTCATCTGTACATATTGTGTTAATGGTAAGTGAGCATTTGGCACGGTGACCGGTTTGTGTCCGTCTGTGCTCATTGAGTTAATGGTATGCGAGCTATTGGTACAGTGACCGGTCTGTATTCGTCTGTGCACGTTGAGTTAATAGTATGCGAGCTATTGGCACAGTGACGGTTCTATGTCCGTCTGTGCACGTTTAGCTAATGGTGAGTGAGCTATTGGCACGGTGACGGTTCAGTGTCTGTCAGTGCGCGCACGTTGTGGTTATATTGAGCGTGCTATTCTCATGCATACCGTTCTCTGTGCGTCTTGCGCCAACAACCTCTTAAACTACTTTTTAAGTTAAAACGGTATGGAAAAGAAGTTGTCGCTATTTTTAGAACTCCCCAGTGGTATTCTATAAAGATTGATCGAGTTATGGCCAAATATAAATTGATCTTGTCCCAAGGGATCACCAGTTCTATTAAAAAACTTCATTGATAAGATCTGCTACATTTAGCAAAAGATAGTTCTCTTTTTTACGGGTAATAGCAAACACATTGTATAGGCCGTATCACGGCGGTCAATCAACTTACATACCATTCCTAGAAAGGCTAAACAAAGGCAATTCTGTCAACTAGTTACTAGGGACATACTTCCGTCGGTGACTGACAACTGTTCTTCATGATTTTGAATCAGTGGTAGAAGGGAAAACGGCTGTGAGTGTACATTCGTGGAGCTTTGTCATGAAATAATTTATGCAACCGTTGATATATGGCCATGATATAGCCTATAGCCTATGCAAGGTGTTGCTAACTCGTTAAACTCAACGAAAAAATGTTGTGCCATCCGTCTGTACCTCTTGCTCAGGAGAGCGATATTGGTTGCTCTGTAATCTCTTTTCTGTGGTAAAAATTGACATAACAAGTTGATGAAGCTTTAAATTAATGGATGTAATCGACACAGCATCATGTTTGCTCGAGAGTGGGTTGTAATCAAACCCAATACGCGATGTGTGTTTTGATTAAATAAAATAAAAACGAGAGGAGTGATAAATCGTTACGTAGAGTCAGCAAACTGTGCTACAAATAACAATGCATTTGGAGTGAATATAGCTATGCCCGTCTGATGATAAAATTTGACAATACATGTATAGTTTTTCATATATTTTGTTTAATCATTAGGATAAAATGTACAAGTTCATAGATTTGGTTAAGATTTTTCTATATTTCAAAATACCATTCAGTGTCAATTATTGTGTCAAAAAATTAATACTTAATATTTTGGGACTAACTGACCCATAGATTGCAAGAAATATACAATAAATGTCACAAAAATGCACCAAAATGGTCTTTACCGTGACATACGGGGTAGATTTTTACTACTTGTAACACAATCATTTGTAGTTGTTTGTCTATTTGCATTAAAATTGTCTTTATCAAATCACTAATTACCTGTTTCAAAAAATGTTTCCAAACAATGTTGAAAGTTTTAGAAAAAGTTGATATTTAATTTGAAATCTGTAAATGGGTACCTTTAAACACGACGGTATATATTAGGGCTGCGGATCGTTGTGCAAGTGGCGATCCGATCCGAACGACTTGTTCTGGAATTCATGTAATAACAAAATAAGTGAAAATTACAGAAGATTTTACTGTATGTGAAACCATGTACTTCAAACATTACTATCAGACGTTTTATGGACATTTTTAGTGATAATATTTTTGTTCAAATGTGTATCAATCGAAATTTTGATACAAGATAATTCGGTCCCTACATAAATTAAAATTTTCATTAGTAGTGTGACTCGTTTTCAGTGGTAGTTAAGCTGAAAATGTTCTTTCTATTTTTCTAAAACTAGATCGCGATCCGACGATTTCGAGCGTGACGAATATGCGTACTCGATTTTCTGGTCGAGATCGCGATTATCCGAGTACTCGGATACTCGCCGCAGCACTAGTATATATTAGTAGCGAAATTGTCTTATATAGGGACAGTTTTCTTCTCAAACAAAGCATTTGAAACTTAAAAAATCGAAGAAATAACACAATTTTGCTGTAAACAATGTATGCTAAAAAGTGAATTCAAAGTGTTTTTCGCATGATAATTGTCATCCCCATGTATTACACTAATTGTATAAGTTACAAGTACAATATCTTATATTTAATGTATGGTGACACGTCTCTGCCACCAGATAACAGCATAAGTCAACAGTTTACTGAATAATTAACTAGTTACGTAACGAGTTAACCACTTACCATTAAGCTGGTAAAATAATATATGAATGGCAGTTGTCGGAAGTAACTTGCATTTATTTCCTACAATGATCTTCTATTTACTGAAACAATTAACTAGTTACGTATCTAGTTAACCAATTAATTAACGTGTTAATTATCTAAATATCTGATGGCGAAAATATGACACCATATATCATTCTTATTGTTAAAAGTCCACACTAATGAACTACGATGTTTTGAAAGAGAGAAAAATTGATCGTAAAAATTGTTTCAGTCTTTGTGTGGAGTGTACTGAGTACAAATATCGTTTTTGTAACACAATGCGTGCACTATGAGACTCATTAGGGTCTTAATTAGGGGTTAATGACATCATATTGCATGTTTTTATTCATCAAAACAACTTAATTACTACGGACATTGTAAATTTCGACCTTTCATTGTTGATTAAAGAGTCACGCACATATTCTTTTCTAATAACATGATGAGTAAAAGAGTTATTCTATATTTAGAATCAAACATGGCGATTGTATCAACAATTAAAGATACAATTAGAATACGTGCTTGTTATAAATACAGTTCATACTATTTATGAATACTATTTACTTTGTTATTTGCTACAAATCTTGTTGTTTAAGCACTTTTTCTTGTCCATGGATGTGATTCTTTCAATCCAAGCGCATGACATTTTCTGCTCAACCAAAAGGGAGGAAGTGTCTTGCAAGTTCTTGGCAAAAGATGGTAGTTTCCTGTTAGATAATCACCATTTGGCCTTCACCATTTCTTACAATTTAGCAACCTTATTATTTGTCGTCAGTTTTGGTAAATAATGTACGTGACAATGTTAAAATCTAAATATAGTCCTATTCAAACCGAACAACAGTACGCGGAGCGACCGAGTTTTCTGAGGCCAGCAAGTATGATTGCGACAAAAACATGATATTGTTTGTTTTTGTTGTCGATCATTTTGCTCAAGGGTACTTACAACGCTTTTAAGTTCATTAAAGAACTACTTTTTTCTTAGTAATTAGTTTTATGAATTTTTTTTTATTTTCAGTTTTGACTAGACACGGCGCCATCATAGCAATCTACGACCTCAGACGACGTGTCAAGCGCCCAGTGGATTAAGATGGGTTTTATTTGATCTGAAGTTTCCTGTTTCTTAGCAGACGACACAATTCCAACGTAAAAACTCCCACGGGGACTTTCAGGAAACACAAAGCGACATATTCAAAGTGTTGTATAAAAAACAACAGTGTAGCTATAGTTACACAGAAAAAGTGAACGTGTGTAAGAAAATCGTAGATAATATCTTCTTAGAAAAAGAAACTCAACGCGACGAAATCAAAGAAAAGAATTTGTGATAAAGGAAGAATAATTGAAAGAAAGTGCTCATTTTACATGTAGCTGTTAGTTTTATCATTTATTTTGATATATTGTTCGTGTATTTGTGATATATATAACAAGCATTAAACATGCGTGATTTACAAAGAAAGTTGGTGGAATTGAAGGATGCCAAGGACGAGAAAATGATGAAGCTGAAAAACTTCAGACCTTCAAAGTAAGTACATTTGTTTATTACACTTGCAATAAGGACTGTCCTGCTATATACATGTAGTTATATGTATACATTTGTGTTTTTTTACTCAAAGCTTGTACCCTCTAGTGACGACCTTCTCAAAAGCAGCATTCGTACAATCTCTAGCCGATTTTGCATAAGTTTTGCTGCAAAAGGAGACTCCACTGAGGAGCGATAAGTGGCCATTGAGATGCATTCCATCTGTTTGTTTTCATCCTCCATACAGTGGCACTATATTTAGAAATGGTATTTTCGTGCCTTGTCAAGTCTGGCATTTATTTTAGTTTTAATTTTGACATACTGTGTTACAACATGGCACACTTAATAACAAACAAGTTACAATGATAGCATACAAGTTGCAATAATAACATACAAGTTACAATAATAACATACAAGTTGCAATAATAACATACAAGTTACAATAATAACATACAAGTTACAATAATAACATACAAGTTACAATGATAATATACAAGTTACAATGATAAACAATATGAATGCATTACTGAATAGCAATATCAAACAACACTATATATCAAGGATAACACTTGTAAATAAAGAGTAAAAGCATTGCTTGTCCTTATATTGTACGACATAATGCTAGCTGGTTAAAATACTCTTTTGTTCCAGTAACTTGTTTTAATGACTGGCTGTACACGTCCGCCAGAGTGATTATTATAAAGCAGAATAGCAAGGGCTGCATCCTGGTCCCTTTTTTCCTCCCTGTTCTAATTTACTTACTTATATCCCTATATACAGATTGAGAAGTAACTGCAAAATGTTTTTGCTTGAAATACTAAGTTAATTTCATGTATAGACTACAAGAGTAGTCAACACACAATATTTATCTGACCCCCATACTTGTTTGCAGTTGGGTTGTGTTTAACGCCGTAGCAACACATTGTATAGGTCATATAACGGCGGTCAGTCAACCTGCTCACTGTTCCTGGAAAGGCTTAATCTCTGGATTAGCTGTTAAACAACAACTAAACACATGCTTTCGTCAGTAACTGACAACTGCCCTACATAATTAAGAATCATTGGTAGGATGCAGCTTTTGCATAGCAGAAACAGAACCCCTTGTCAGGTCCCGAAAATCCTTAATTTCAGATCCAGGTCTGAAACAAGTTACCAATGTCTGTATGAACTTGAACCCTCAACGTTTATTATTTTAAATAACATCCTCTAAACCTGCAAATGTGCTCTCAGATACGTTAAAGAATTAGATGAACAAAGGTCGAAAAGGTGATGCCAAACACAAAGAAAAACAGCAACAAAGCAGTCCACAGTATACTGAATAAAATGGATTATAAATATAGTTATTCAATTGAACACGACTGTGGTGGCATATTTCTGCCACCAAATTACCATGTACCTACACGTTAATTAAGGTATTATCCAGTTAGCTATCTAGATAACCATTTACCAGTTAGTGATTTTTGATAATTAAAACAATTTTACTAGTTACGTAACTAGTTAACCACAGAATTAACTAGTTACTTCCGTGGTCATCTAGTCACATAACTAGTTAATCTGTGTAGTGATAAGTTAGTGATATTTTGGGAAATGATAACAGGTTAACTAGTTACTTAACTAGTTAAACAAATAACTTGTAAGTTACGTGGTTAGCTAGTGGCATAAATTTTCCACCATAGTTATGGTCACGATTTTAATGGCATTGTTGCTGTATTAACAAAGAAAGTATTGTCTGCAGAACTAATTAAGTGCGGACGACTATTCTCATTATATAAGATGTAGATAATGATTTGCTACATATGTAAGTTTTAAGTAGCTTCCCAGACGCTTGATTCTTAAAGCCACTATATGAAGATATATTCATCAACAATAGATTTGAAAACTGCTTTACATGCATGGATTTGTCAGAATATTACATTCGTTGGAGACATAATAAATTGTTCAAACTACTCTGCATTCTAAATTTGAGTTTGACCATGTGTCAATTTCTTTAACAAGTGGGGTACTTTTTAAGAGCATGCTATATTCATTTACACGCTAACTTTCAATATATGTACCTGATAACAAAATTGTTTTAGAGCTAAATTTGTGACTTTGGAGCAGTTTTTCTCTATAACAAGACTTCATCTTGAACATACTGTGATCAAAACTATTGTTTCAAGTATTGACGACCAAATTCTACTTTCGGTACGATATACTTTCGCTTTGAAATGCAATAAATAACATAATAATATTTAAGCAATATTTGCATTTAATTAAAAAATCTTGTTAATTAGAGGTGTTTAAAATAGATAGATGTATTTTTTTCTTTGCAGTCCAAAATCAATGTTACTTTTAATAATGGGGCTTTAACTCCAAAATCTTTGAGGAAATGTTTTATATCGTCGGATGAATGTTACACTGCTCTAAAAATGCAACTACTTTTTTAAGAAATAACATTTTTATATTTTTGTAATTATGATAATAATTAGATTCTAAGTTACAAAATATAAAACTAAAGGAGTTTAGCCAGAATGGAATATTTAAGGGACCATAGGGGCTAATAAGCATTTTGCTATAAGTTAAATACATTAAAAATATGTATGTTTTAACACCTCTGTGAAATGAAGCAAAATAGTGTAAGAACAGGGTTGCACTCGCTGACATGTAAATTTTGTTCTTGCGACACGTGGGCTGCAAAATTTTTCGTGGTTGATTCAAGCCATGTCGTATTTCGTTTCTTCGCCGCAAAGAAACGAAAAAAAACGAACGCACGACAATTTCACAGTTTGTCGTATTGTTGCATTTATTATGTCGTGTGTTCGTTTCTTCGCCGCAAAGAATGGAAAAAACGAAAATGCGAAGATACGACAAACTGTGAATTTGTCGTGCGTTTGTTTTTTTCGTTTCTTCGTTGCGATTAAATCACAACGATATTAGCACAAAACTGGTAAATCGTCTGTTTCTTTCATGCTTAATTCCATATGTAACACTACATTTCACCGTAAAGCATGAAAGAATATGATGTTTTCTAATGTCTAACATAATATTAAGCCTCTTTTATCCATATTCATTCAGTATCAATACCGCTATCAAAACTTCATACCAATTCATAACCTTAATGATGATCTACACAAGACCCTAGTAGCAGACATTGTTAATATTGATCCTTAGTTCATACCCCCTGTATCAATAAACTATAATTTGGTCATAATATGATATACCATGGTATAAATTAGGTGTACGATAACCTAATGGATGCATTAATCGTGCATAAATTAGCAATAACACACACTTATGTCATTGATTTTCGTTTTAAATAACAGAAATACGTAGTGACATATTGCGCTTACAATGGCTAGACTGATGGAATTTCAAAATTTGTTTGTGGAGAAGCATGTGAGACTAGTTTGTTTTGAAAAGGTCAGAGAATCTGAAACGCCAGGCCATTTTTGGTGCAAATTAATGTAGACAGAACTTCTGTATTTATACATTAAATTGCAAGTGAAACATATTCTCTGTTCAACTAATTTATAATAGAAATGCAGTAAATATTGCTGTCTACGTTTTCTGCATTCAATATAGAGAGGATCGTCGTCGTGATCCAATGCATGTTTCTGATAATCTGGGGAACGAGGATGACTTTTCAACTTCTTGACGTTCTAATTAATAACAAGCCTGACCTTGTATTCACGTGGCCACGCCCCCTCCTCGTCAGACGATTATACGAGGTGATTTATTATATAACGATCTCTGATAACTATACACGCCATTAACAGCTTTGTTACATGCTCAGTGCTGTCATCGCTGATTAAATAGTTATGGTATAGAAATAATCATCAATTACAATGGTGTTTTACTATGAGCAGTATGTAAGAGCAGTAGTCCAGTGGTAGGACGCGCACTTAGGAATCGAGAGGTCCTGGGTTCTAATCCCACCAAGGGCACTGCTAATTTCCTTGAACAAGAAATTAACATGAAATTGCTACACTCCGCCCAGGTGTAAATGGGTACCTGTTAGAGTCATGCACTGTATGTCGTGTCTGCAATATGTGCTGTATGTTAACAGTTGACGCGTGACTCGATGATTGGGGAAGTTAATGTCAAGAGTCGACTGAATAGTGATACTAATAGTAGACTCCAAAAACCCTTGCTTAAGCTTTGCTTTGCTTTAACTACGAATTAATCTTTGGATAGCCAGCTTCGCCTTGATTCAAATCACATCCTAAAACATATCCTGTTGTTTAATTGAGAAAGAATCAACCAGTCTGGCTCAGTACTATATTGGAAGCAGTTACATTGTAGCAAACTCGATAATGAATAATCTAAATTGTAAGAACTTGTTTTACGATCGAACTAAAAAATAGTATTGTTATATTTCTATTCAACCGTCACTGACGCATACATTATATTAACCCACACTGATTTGAATACTAATTGCAGAACTTTTGTACTCACGATTAATAAAATAAATATCCGTAATTATCCAAATCAGCAGAGTCAATGTATGCGTAACTGAAAGTAGAATAAAATATAACAATATAAACTGGTTGTCTGCCTCATTATATAAAGGCGTAATAAAAATAAACATCATAAACTAATGATTGGAAACTGTGTGACAAATCATGATAATCATCTATTATAAAAAAACATTTGTCAACATTTGCAACAGGAATTAGTCAGGACAATAGGTCTGGGAAACAATAGGTCCTGGGATATTAGAAATAATGATTGAGTAGCCATTAGCAGACGACGTGACTTTCTTAATTAATATGTTACATTGTAAATTCATTAGAAGGTGGTTTCTGAAACAAGTCCATACAACTTAGATTAATATCTTTCCGAGATCGCCACCTGCATTTCACATTTTCACAAAAGAATCTTAAGAAAAAAAAATATCGTTAGTTAATTTCAAACTTCAAGTCAGAGGGATAATAGAATTACTATGATATGATATTCAAAAGGTATACAATATTCTACATAATTTGCTCATATTTGGAATGGATTGGCCAAAAAATGACCGTATTATTGATGTTTCTTGCTTTTTGACTTACGATGATTTTTATCGTAAGATTTTTTGTGAAAGTAGGCTAGTAGGATACGTTTCTAGCTCAAGGAAACAACAAGGTAGGTTAAGAATGGGATTTGAAACAACGCGGATTTTGCTATCCAATAATTGCCGAAGTTCAACTTCGTAACTGTATGGACTAATCAGTGGGGATTAAGTTTTTGCTCAAAGGAATAATGCAGTCTTCGCCTTTACCCACTAGCCAAAGGCTAAGGACTAGTTGATATTGATTCTGTTCATTGGACATTATTTATATCAAATAGTCTGGCTAGTTGATAGTTGATAGTTTTGCCTTGAACCAGACATTATAATAAATCGAGCTTGTGCTCAATAAAACTTAAGACGGTGATTGTAATAAAACTGCTGAACACGGCGACAATATTTCTGATAATAAAAGAGCTACAATCAAATAGCATCAACAAGTCAGCGAAAAAATAGTTTAATTTCGCATGTTATATTTTCTATTTAATTTTCTTCATAAAAAAATCTACAAACTCGCGTAGCAATTCATATACTTTCATCATTGTCATTTTTTGTTTTATTTAAATGAATTCAGGAGAGCTTCATGTTATACTAAGATTAAAATCTAACAGGCGACGAGGAAGATAATGAAAGAATTGAAACAAAATTATCTACAAATCTTTAAGTCTCCTTGTAAAAGATTGTTTTTTATTTGTAATCAATACTCTTAAAGTTTACTATTGCAGTTGTTGAACATCCTATAATTGTGAGCTGTAAATTATTTACATCATGAAATTTACAATTACTGAGAATTTCCTTTTCTCACGTGACGACTAGAGACTTTGGTTTTTATGTGTTAATTTTTTGTTTTACGCCTATGTTCTCCTGTAAAAGATTAAAACTGAGAATGACAAAAGCGAGTAATGTATTCAAGTCTAAATTTCCAATGGAAAACGTTCCCAAGTATTTTCAATGGAAAGCGTTTTCCAGGTATTTCCAATGGAAAGATTTTCCATGCATTTTGAATGGAAAAGCGTCTCTAGGTATGTTCAATGGAAAGCGTTTCCAGCTATTTCCAATGAAAACGTTTTTAGGTATTTTCAATGGAAAACGCTTCTAAGTATTTCCTTTCGAAAGAGTCTATATATATTTCAATGGAAAGAGTTTCTAGGTATTTTCAATGGAAAGCGTTTCCAGGTATGTACAATGGAACACGTTTCCATGTATTTTCAATGGAAAGAGTTTCTAGGTATTTCCAATGAAAACGTTTCAATAGAGTCCAATGTAAGTAATTTTAATGAAAAAAAAAACGTTTCCATGTTTTTTTCCACTGGACGGCGTTTCCAGGTATGTTCAATGGAAAGAGTTTCTAGGTATTTTAAATGGAAAGCGTTTCCAAGTATCTGCAATGGAAAGATTTCCAAGTATTTCAATGGAAAGAGTTGCCCAGGCATTTCCAATAAAAAACGTTTTCAGGTAATTTCAATGAAAAGAGTTTCCAAGTATCTGCAATGGAAAGATTTCCAGGTATATCCAATGAAAATAATTTCCAAGTATCTGCAATGGAAAGCGTTTCAATGTAGTTTTTTGAAAATAGTTTTTAAGCTTTTCATTGGAACTCAGTATTTCAATCATATAATGAATACTTAATTTTTCTCAAGTGATGAAAACAATCGATTCCATTATATTTACTAATTGAATATGAAGCTTTTAAGAAATTTTCTTGGAATGAAATACAACCTCTAGCATTGAGTGAAATTGTTCTTGAATGCCAAGAGCTAATGTTGAGAGGAGAAAATCTCCCACCTTTGTATGGCCTCATATAAAAGTTATTCCGATTATATCCAATAAAATTAATTGTTTCTGATGTATTTGTCTCTGGATCATTTACTCAAATGTTGAATTAGCGTAATACTCTTTTTATTAGAAAAGTTGAACGGAAAACTGAACTACAACATGACAATTTCTCAATTAGCAATGCCCAGTGTTCGTTTCGACATATTTGCGAAGTGCATACCAATCTGCATGCATTTATACATACGTTGTTTCCTAAAAATTAATATTATTTGACTGAGGTGCACACATTGAACGAGTAAATGATACATGAAGAAAACTTCAATATATTTGATGGAGGTGCACACATTGTTTATAAAGTATATGAATTTAAAACTTACAAATTTGAGTTGAATTTCAAATGTATACATGTAACTTACATAGTTATAAATATTGACAAATAGTACAATTGACAGAAATAATTCAGCTTATTTTACCTCTATTTGACAATTTACTTCACCGAAACCTTTCTTGTTAATACCATACATTTTACTTGACTATGTACTTTCATTGAAACCTTTCTTTTTAATACCATGCATTTTACTTGACAATTTAATTTCAATGAAATCGTTCTTGTTGATATCATGCATTTATCATTTAGTTGTTGAAATTGTAGTCACGCCCATACATTCTCTATAAGACTAGTAGTGACTGTTGTTATACAATCCAAATACAATATATTTGAGTAATAAAACTAATTTACGGTTTAATTTTAACAATAAGACTTTTTTAAGATAAAGTGCCATCTAACTTTTAAAGATATTTTGTTTTTGTTGGATTTAACACCGTAGCAACACATTGTATAGGTCATATAACAGCGGTCAGTCAACCTACTCACTGTTCCTGGATAGGCTAAATCTCTGGATTTAGCTGTTTATCAACTACTAAGCGCATACTTTTGTCAATGACTGACTACTGCCCTATAACTAAGAATCATTGGTAGGAGGGAGAATGGCCCTAGAAATAATTTCATGACCAAGCTCTACGAAAGTAAGCACCGCCCGGGAATTGAACACACGACCCTCCATCAGTAGACTTGCGTGCTACCAACTGAGATAGCCTAGCGGCTATTTATAAAATATTAACTATTGTGGAATTTTAAATCTCAACTCTCTTTTGCCAAGAACAGAGCAATATCTCCACGTGACAACACAACAGAATAAAAAAAAGCAACAACGACAAAAATAACAACAGCAGCAATATAAAAGTGATTAAACCATTAAATTTGATTTATGACAATCCACTTAATGACTCGTATTGTATATTGTAAACATGAGATAAATGATCTTTGTTATAACACATGATCGATATTATAACATTACAAATCACTCATGAAACAATTATCATGTAAAAAGCACCGATTGTTGATGAGTTTGTATGAAGTTTGTAGAACAAGGCTGTGAAATCGTGAATAATATAGAGATGGTGGATATCTGCACTCGGATCTAGCGGGGGGGTCCGGGGGGTCCGGACCCCCCGTGGAATTTCCAAAATGTACCATCAGTCCATTAGTGTATTTCTTGACTGTAAGTCATTTTTAAGTAGCATGAAGCGATTTTTCTCGGTGTTTAACATAATTTAATGGTTATGTTGTTTTTATGATTAATTTGTTGCATTATTTTGCAAATTGTGTATAATGTGGCTGTGGTTCGAAAGTTTGAACCCCCCCCGAAAAAGTTCGGACCCCCCTAGAAAGAAATCCTGGATCCGCCCTGTGATGGGTTGTGTTGCGTTGATAGGGTTGGATTACAAAACCATTCTAGTGCACCATGGATGTTAAAGAAGTGGTTGGTTCCTGCGGTAGAATATTGGTATTGAGTTGATTAAAACCCATTCTTGTGCACCCTGGATCTCCTTCTTTCTTTCCATTAAGGTGCCAGGTCCACTCTGGGGCATCAACGCATTATTAATGCAATGGGTACGTGTAACAGTGTAAGTGAGCTAGATGGGTTATGCATTCAGTTTTGTTTTGGCAAAATTGTAACGTCGTGCATCGAAGAAGTATATCTGAGATTGTCAATTACTTTGAACGTATTTTAATACTCACACGATGGTCTGTGGCAAATATGAATGCTCGAGTCAATGGGCGTGTTTGATTCGCGAGATCTGAGTAATTGGAGTTGTTTTGATCAATGAAAAATTGAAACAAACGTTTCAGATCACTCGCTCTCGGAGTACTCTGAATACACCTGCCTTTTAGGAGGTGTAAGTGGAGTATGACGTAATTAAGATGGTGGAAAAGAGAACCATGTTTGAAAGTGAGTATTGGAAATGTTGTTTATTGACCATGGAAGTGTTTGTTAAACATTTTTTGTGTCAGATCGTCATCAGACTCTTCTGATAAACTGCTGTCATCTAACAAAACATTCCTATGACTTTTTCCATCATTTTGTTGTTCTGCTACAGAATTGGGACATTTGATTCGTCGGTGCTCCAAGAGTTCACCGAAGTACTCCGAAAAGACTGAATCAAATACGCCCAATGTCTCCAAATTAAGTCCCTTGACAATAGAGGATATCTAAAATGTAAAATAGAAAAGGCTCACTGAATTCAGACATTCCAGCCTTTTATCAGGTGGAGTCATCGGTTGGAATTACGTGAAATATACCCCTGGGGTAGAAACATAATTTTGTACGTTTCTTTCTAAGTTTTTGTCTAAGCTTGTCTTAACTTTTCTTAAACCAGGACTTTACTATTTTCTTATTCCATCTAAATTTGTTACCCATAACCCTTCAGGTGGCATGAGGAATACTAAGATTGGTATTGTCTCATAAAAAATCTGAGTTTTCTGGCATAATTTGGGTTAGCTATCATTTGGTATTGTTGAAGATTTTTTTATCGAATTTTAAATCTAACCTAGTGATATTAACAAAAGAAATTACTAAATGACAATACTATAAAGGAGAGGGCGTGGCCGTGTGGTTGCGACGTTTGACTGGTAATCGTTAGATGGCACCACGTCAATCTCCGTAAACAGATATCCTGTAGAACATTGTCGTACAGGATCTCTAAGATCTCAATGAAGGGCCACGTCAAGATGACCTTTATGTCAACTAATCAATGCGTAGCTTTCATCTAGACAAAACACTATATTTATAACATTTTGATTTCGTAATTTCTATTTTAGACCAAGGTTTGCGAGCTAATTTGATAGCGGTATTATTCACAGTCTGCCATTGGACGGTTAATTTCAAATTGTGTGATGTAGACGATGTAAGCAAGTTACGTATCATAACAATTTCGTCATGAATATTATGATGAGAAAAGGTCACCTGAACGTGACCTTCGTTTGAAAACGGCCAAATTTAAATTAGCGAGTATGCGAGCGGAAAATTTTAGATCAAGTTTTAATCAGATTGGCACCACGTTTGTTCAAATCACACCCAACACCTACTCTATTGTTTTCCTTAAGCAAGAAACTTTATTTTACTATAATGTGAGACCAGGAAGCGAACTAAGGAGTGATTAATCTAAATTGTAAGAACTTGTTTAACAATCAAGCAACAATCTAATTGTATTAAAAAACTAAAATAGATTACAGTGTCGATATATTGGTAATGCTTTGTAAAGTAAATCTTATTTTTTGGTCTTAATTTTAATTATGTTATAAATTCTAAATTCAAGGTTTTCCAGCCTCCTGAATCATAATACGGTTCCTTATCTAACAAGAATTAAATATGTCAAATCAAATTACTTTTATTTGTCTTTGCCTTGGCCTAATTATTCTTATTGTTTTTAATTTTATGAATTCACAATTGAATTGAGATGAGTATAAATGGTTTGCTTTACTGTAAACTTAGATAGTTCTTGGCTATAAGGAGATTGACGGCCATTGCTGTAAATTAATATTGTCTATTAGTATTCTTTACCATTTGCCACTAATCCAAAATGTCAGTTTTCATATTTCACCATTTAATGCGCTTTTCTGTTTAAAGGTACTCTCATTCACTGATTACATCTCAAATATCAACTTTTTCTGAAACTATCAAAATTGTTTGGAAACTTTTTTAAGCAGAAAATAAGCGATTTAATAATGACAATTTTAGTGCAAATTGACATACAAGTACAAATGATGGTGTTTCAAGTAGTAAAAATCTACCCCGTATGTCACGGTATAGACAATTTTAGTGCATTTTTGTAACTTTTTTTTTGTACATTTCTTGCAGTCTATAGGTCAGTTTGTCTTAAATATTAAGAATTATTTTTTGACACAATTACAGACACTGAATTGTATTTTGAAAATATAGAAAATTCTTAACCAAATCTGTGAACTAGTACCTTTAAACTATTTTGTTGCTTTTAAAACAAACACCCTTGAAACCAAATCTCTCACAGTTTGTGGTTCCTTCAAAGTCTCGTTTTTCAGACACATTTATCATTCTTGAATTTTTTTAATGTCAAACAAGATGACGTCACCTTCCAGGAGTATTTGAATATAGATGACAATATACTTACAAGTCACAGTGTTAAGTTACAATGACCTTAGCTACAGCTATTCCATATGATTTAAGAGTTTTGCTATAACAGATCATCTCTTTTGAGAAGGGCAATGTCTTTGTTTGCCTTTTAGAAAAAGGGAATGTGGAAACATGTCTGCCAGACATTCAGGAACGGCTTCAGTTATAAAACCATTGACCTTTCACACAAGCAAAACGCAAAATGGGATATGTTTTAGAATTTTAAACTTTATTCATCAAAAGGACGCCCCAAACAAACAACTGCTTCAGTTATTTGTTTATGCCATCATTTTATAACAGTGTAGGGAATCGTCTTCTTTTTCATGTCTTTTTCATCTAAATTTGTTAATCTGCTCGTCATTTTTGTCGTGTTAGGAACCATATAGCTCTTTAGCTGTGTTGAATGTCTAGATGTGTTTACTGTTGCTGTTTCTGATATGATTCGAAACACCTTTTTATAACTCAAGTTAAAATTTTAATCATTGCAGTCTCTGTATATCAAACAAATATATAACTTTAACAATATAGCTAGAAAATTTTGTTTATTTTTGTTGGGTTTTACGCCGTAGCAACACATTGTTATAGGTTATATAACGGCGGTCATTCAACCTACTCACTGTTACTGGAAAAGGCTAAAACTCTGGATTTAGCTGTTAACCAACTACTAAGCGCATACTTTCGTCAGTGACTGACAACTGCCCTACATAATTAAGAATCATTAGTAGGAGGGAGAATGGTCGTAGAAATAGTTTCATAACCAAGCTCCACGAAAGTATGACCCGCCCGGGAATGGAACCCACGACCCCTCGATCAGTAGACTTGTGTGCTACCGAGTGAGCTAGCCAGGCGACTACAATATAACCAAATCATGGGTCTGTTTCAATAATGCCATTATCAAAGTCCTTATTCTCAAGATAACATTCGAGCTAAGCCAAGTTTGATAGATTTTTCTTATTTATAATTAAGCTTGCAGCACAATACTTGTTTTAAAAAACAACAGCACGACTTTATCAATGAAAGATCTAACGAGGAAACTCAATGATTAAGATCAAAGAAAGCGATCGATGGGAATAAAGATCAAATAAAAATCATATCCGGTGATGTCACCTTGCAAGCTATTATTGTTTTACTACAGTGATCGCCAGAAGTTCTTGTGCAAAAGTCCTGTTTGATGACCTGATTCACGTTTACCAGAAAGAAACAAAGCGTCATCTCAGCAAATTCAAAATGAGAATAAATAAATTTATCATTATAATTATGGTTTAAACTATGAATAAGCTTTGAACATAGTAAAAAAATGCTTGTGGTATGCATGATGATCTAAAAAACCAATAACCTTTAAAGGGCACTGTATATAAAATTTATTATTCCAATGTCTTTGATGTGATGTACACTGGAACCCCTCTATTAAGACCACTGACCGTTCTTTTAAAAAGTGGTCTTATTAGCGGGGGGGGGGGGTCAATTAGCGGATAAATTGGTCTAGTAAAATTCATAGTACAAAGATTGTCTGACATATACTTTGTTAACTTAAAATAAAGACCCTTTATAATATGTAATGAGCTTTTACTAATAAGTCATTATTAAGAGAACAGTTTTCACATTGCATAAGATTTTCAAATTTTATCATGAATAATTCTATTAATGAAAAAGTTCAACTTCGTTATTTTTCAACAGTATATACAATACAATACAATACGTTTATTAAGCATTAAGCCTATTCATTAGGCTTCTGGCCAAGAACATACATAGACAATTACATATTTACAAAGAACAAAACAAACATGCATACATTCAAATGAGTACATATGAAACAGAAAAATAAATTCAAATGATAACATATGAAACAGAAAAATAAATTCAAATAAGTTACTCATCAAGAATCAATTATCGAATACATGTAATATGATCAATAACTTATAATATTTTACTATATAAACTAAATATAATTCATTAAGTTATTAGTGGGACTAACAAAGACAGAATAAATACATAAGTGCTGGAAGTTAAGTATGAGGTAAGACAATGCGTATACAAAAGTTTTGTTTTAATGTCAGGAGGAAAGAACAGCAAGGACAGGATTTTTACATGATTATTATTAAAATTAATGTAACAGTGATAGACGAAGGATATTTGCAAAATACACATATTTCGACAGGTTGATTATTTCTTTTTTAATATTTGATGACATTATTTTTTCAAATTTATTTATTGTTGGCCATCTTCTGTAGTGAGATTTTAAATATTTAATTCTAATATCGCTGTATGCAGGGCAAACAAGTAGGAAATGATATTCGTTTTCAATCATTTTCATGTTACAACAATTACAGATACGACTGTCACGTGGTATGTTTAAGTGTCTACCTTTTTCAATGTAAAGTGAATGTGAAGATACTCGAAATTTTGATAAAGCTATTCTGTACTTTCGTTCTTGAATGAAATCTAAATACGGTTCTAGTTGGAATGTATGTTTAAAAATTGAGTACGTGGACAGTCTTTGTGAGTTGTTTAATTCTGCATACCACGATTGGTAGTAAGTATCATATATTCTTTGTTTAAGCATTGATAGATTGATTTCATTGGTGTTTTGGTTTATCCATAAATATGTAAGTCCTATATTATTAAGTAATGTTTTTACTTGATATGCCCAGTTTTGGCCATTGTAAATGATACCGTTGTCTGCATCGTTTTTAAGAAATGTGTATACCTGTTTAGTAAGACATTGGTTATCGGAACGCAGTATTTTTATCCAATATTTTAACATTTTAATTTTTCGTATTACAATTAAGGGTAGTCTACCTAGTTCACCATATAAAGCAGCTAAATTAGTAGATTTGTTTACGCAGAGAATTTTTCGAAGAAACTTTGTATGCACTAATTCGATGTTTGTACCTTTATTATAAGCCCAAATTTCGGCAGAATAGTGTAAAACAGATGATACAAGAATATCAAACAGTTTTAATTTGTCTACTATCTTAAATTCGTATTGATGGAAAATTGAGAAAAGTCTATGCATTGCACGAGAAGAATGTTCAGCTATTTTCTGTTGACTTCTATTCCAATGTCCATTTTTAAAGAAATATACTCCTAGATATTTAAATGATGTTACTAAATCAAGTTTTATACCATACAGATAGAAATCATAACTTGTGTGCCTCGTGCTTTTTTCAAATATTAAAATTTTGGTTTTATTCGTATTGATTTTAAGCTGCCATTTATTACAGTAAAGTTCAAGGTCGGTTAGCATGCTTTGTAATGCAGCAGCACTTAGCCACTGCCGGTAATCACGTGATTTTGTTATGATCAGCTGTACTATTAAATAGCGGCCAGACTCGTCACCTCAGGTAGGTTTTTCACACTTTTTAATTAGAAAACCACGGAATCTTGTTATTTCATTACGCGCAGAGTACCCTCCATTGCAAGCGATTTATGACAATACAAAAATGTTTTTCCTACGTCCATAAATAAAAAAGTTATTGAACGAATTATTTTGAAATCTTACGTACTTGTTGTGATCGGCTGTACTATATATATCTGTTTTTGCCTTTTTGTACTGAATGAAGCCATTTGCCACAAGAATTTACCCACCAGGAAACTCAAAACATTATTCTATGATACTTGTGTCATCTTTCCTGTCAAAGGTAACTTTGTAAACGTGATTTTTGACGGAAAACAAAAAATGATAAGCTGTACTATTGGATTTTCAATGATAAGCTGTACTATCAGATTAATGAACCAACCGAGAATGATGTTACACGTATCTTACTACGTTAAATGTCGAATTCCTCGGTTGTAAATTTCAATTTTTTTGGTAAGGATAAATTTAAGTGAACTATAATGTAAAGTTTGGTTAAATGTCACCGTCAAATTACGTCATTTTATGAACTTATAAAAATATTTAACGACTTTACTTACTGAAATACGATCATAGATAATCACTATCTGAAGACTAAAGTTTTTATGCAGAAGACGTTGTGTATACTCTCGAGTAACATTGCATGTCTCTGTCGAAATATCTATTTAGTGTAATTGAGTTAGACAAGTTGTGATTTGTTTCTCGCTTTCTGTTTTGTGTATTGATATATTCATCTTATTGGTCATTGTAAAAGTTTTATTCGTTCCAGAAATATGGACACTGGTAAAGTTTTAGATACTGCGGAAAATTCTTCAAACCACAAGGAAGTATCCACGAGAGAGGACACATTGGAAAGGCTCCGTATAATTGCTGAGGATGTTTTTCATTTTCTTTTGTACAGTAGGCATCGGTAAATGTCTAATTATTTGTAATTATTCGTGTGGTAAATAATGAGATGTTGCATTTCAATTTAATTGGAATCTAGAATTACATTAAAAACGATAGTGCAGTTGTATGTTACATTTTCGTTTTTTTAAACACACTGTTACATAGTTATTTTGTCTTGGAATAGTTTAATCAATGTTAACCAAACATTCATATTATTCCTAAGCATGAAAAGATAATGGGATGCACATTTTATTGTTAAATAATTTAAAAAGTCATGAATTATAAATGTTGCAATTGTTTCAAGACATGCTTATGTCTCAATTGTAGAACAATTATTGATAAATGCAGTTTCCCCGCCTAACATTCAAATTCTGAATTGAGGAAGAAGAACTTTCAGTCCTTTTAAACCGTTCTATACGAATAAAACTATTGATATCGACCAACTTATAAAAATGTTTCAAATAAAGAGTCTGTTCTTGTACTGGGTGCATTAACACGAGTCGTTTCAGCCAACTAGTTATTTTTCAATACGATAGCGGTTTCATTTGACATCATTCTGAAACTGGTCTGTACCGGGCACTGTTTCCTGAGGTGGACTTTATGACAAAAACTCTAGGAGTACTTAATGTTTCTCATCTTAAACACCAGTTTTCTTTCACTTGAAAACAATTTTAATACACTATTAAATATATAAAAGTTGTTTTTTTTCTATTATTTATCGTTGTAGTGGCAATAAGCATGGTGATGAAAAACGGTATGTGTGCGACAACTGTGAAGAAAAGTCTGAGATTAAAGCTAGCCTTGCCGACGATACGAAAGAAATACATGGGAATAATACACGTGTGAAACGTGTAAACGTTTGTTTACTAGAAGAGGACATTTGGTTGAGCATCAGAAAGCAGTACACGTGGGCAAGAAATCTCACTCTTGTGGAAAATGGTCTAGTAATCTAGTTTGTCTTTTCTTATTGCTCACCTGAGAACTTTTGTTATCACAATACGTCTATCGATTGTCCGTTATCATCATTTGTTAGTGACCACTGTAACACCTTCATTATTTGTCCGGCTCAGATCAGCTAGTCTTAGTAAAAATTGTAATTCTCTTTTTACTCCATTCGATTGGTTATATAGTCTGATTCACGTCTTCGGTGATATATTATAATGCAAATTGTAAAATCATTCAAAGCGCAAATTAAATAGCTCTAACTATGCTGTAACTTGAACAATTTACTTTGCAAGTTACCTGATATGGTTATTTCTTATGTCCAGAATGCTCCGAAAATAGTTTTCTCACATTCGATTTTTCAAGTTATTTCCGATCAACAGTTTAGCATAATGCCACACTGTGTTCATTGTCATTGTGTTTACCTCCAATTGAGGCTTAGTTGTTTTGTCGATGATGTGTATTTGAAATGCAAAAAGCCACATGTTTATTTGTACGATAAGTAAAAACAATACTCTATATTTTCGTCCTGTATTAACGGTTTTACTACAAAGCCTTATCACACCAAGATTGAATTAATGCAGTTAAATTGTACTTTATAACTTCTTGTTACGCTTTCAATACTCGTATTGTTATTTGACTTCATATAACACTCATTTTCATATAAGAGTAACAAGACGTATTATGAAGTTGCATTTACCAATTTTCTGTTGAATGTAGACATTGCAGTCAAAACATAAATAAGACCACAGGCTGTCGGCATGAAACAGTCCCATCAAAAATATTGTATACACACACACACTCACACACATATATATATAGTAAAGGTATGTAACTCATCACCTCAGAAACCTTAAAAAAAATGACCTGTCTCATTCAACGGGCTCCTGTGTTTTTATTTCAGGATCGATTTTCAAAAATTTGGTCTTATTTATCAAACAAATGGTTGATCTGTCGATTGCTTACAAAAGCTTATTAATTAAAAGCTACTAAAGAAAGTTATGTGACGTTAAACAGGAAAATTGTTCAGGTCGTTATAGTCTGGACCTACCGAAATCCGTTTCCTTCTCGAACGTAACTCATAGATGTGTACGTGGAACTCCGATAAAAATGAACTAAAACAGAGAAAATGATATTTTAAGTCACTAGCCTCTCTCACAGTCGTGTAAGGCAAATAATTTGATCACTATCATAAAATTTCCTTGACTTGTCGTGAGTTTTTTCGTTGGCCTCCATTTTAGAAAGAAGTCTAGGCTAAAACCGAACTCATACCGTTTTACGGATCATACAACTCTACCCGAGGACAACTCAACCCGTTACAAATAAACGCATATTATATTCAAACAGCTATTCTGGACAAAACATCATCGTTCAGAACTGAATAAATTTTAAAAGTGAGTTAATAATAAAGTTAATATATTTATTAGGTGATTATTGATTACTATTTTTCAGATACAGTATGTTACAATTAGAAAGGCGTAAAAATGAAGATAGCGTATTAACGTTGTTAGTGATATTGTAATTCCATGTATTATAGATTAAAATTACATGAAATGTTATGATTACTATAAAACCGTGTCCTGGTAATTTATAATTATTCTTTATCTTTAGTTTTCGAAGTTAATTTCATTTTAGAGGTTACATTTACTAACGTGTTAATAGTCATGGGTTGAGTTGTCCTCTGGTAGAGTTGTATGATCCGTAAAACGGTATGAGTTCGGTTTTAGCCTAGACATCTTTCTAAAAATGGAGGCCAACGAAAAAAACCCACGACAAGTCAAGGAAATTTTATGATAGTGATCACATTTTTTGCCTTAGACGACTGTGAGAGAGGCTAGTGACTTAAAATATCATTTTCTCTGTTTTAGTCCATTTTATCTGAGTTCCACGTACACATCTATGAGTTACGTTCGAGAAGGAAACGGATTTCGGTAGGTACAGACTATAACGACCTGAACAATTTTCCTGTTTAACGTCACATAACTTTCTTTAGTAGCTTTTAATTAATAAGCTTTTGTAAGCAATCGACAGATCAACCATTTGTTTGATAAATAAGACCAAGTTTTGAAAATCGATCCTGAAATAAAAACACAGGAGCCCGTTGAATGAGACAGGTCATTTTTTTAAGGTTTCTGAGGTGATGAGTTACATACCTTTACTATATATATATATGTGTGTGAGTGTGTGTGTGTATACAATATTTTTGATGGGACTGTTTCATGCCGACAGCCTGTGAATAAGACGAGAATTACAGAATGTTCAATATTTCGTGTTTTTCTGGATACAAAGTTGAGATACTCAAGCCATATTAATGATTGTAGATTTTTATGATTTGTAAGTTTTTGTGATATTGTTGCTTTTTTTAAAATTAAATTATGGTATAATGGCATTGATTCTGTGGTACGTTTTACATGATTACACTATTTTTGAAACATATTTATGTTGTTTTATTCATTTCTGAAATGATATTGTGTCACTAACTTAACAAAATGAATATCATTAAAATGATAAGTGACATGCAATTATAGTGTATTTGTCCAACTTTCTGATACTTGATAATTACAAAAAAGTAGCGCAGAAATATTCACATACCCACAGTGATTCGTTGTTCACATACACAATGGTTCAAAAAAGAGGTTTACTGCCTTTAATTGAACACTCATCTTGCACTGCAAGGCATGTGAAACTGAAAGGTAACATCTAGTTTCATTTAAACTGCACCGATAAATGGCGTTCAATGTACACCCTGACAATGATTGGTTCGATTAGAAAGGATAGTTGTTAATGGCTTTTTTTAAACAAGAGTATCTTGGTAAGTATATTCTTGGCTCCTTTCATTACATACAATAAACAAAATCATAATTGATCATTTAGTTTTAAAATAATGTTTGGCTTATTGTTTTATAAAAATTCAAAGAAACTTGAGATGAGTAAAGCAATGTAATAAGCTTTTGAAAATTGGCCTTTATTTAAATAAATCAATTAGGCAAACAGTAGCTTAAAACTAATTGACTATTTACGAATGTGTTTAATGTATGTGTTTGTTAAGTTCTAACCGGTCACTTTTCAAATTTTGATTATTTAATAACGTCCCAATGGATCCTTATTAAATTTTGCAGAGGTGATTTTTGTGCCACTTTCTACCGATTTGTGGCAAAAAATTGATACGGTCCGATGCACTAGATCGGGACACAGGGTGTGATTTAAACATTTTGGCACGAAATGTTCGTGTAGAGAGTGGTAATTATTAATTTTCACTTTGAATGAATCCTTGATAATTTTATAAGTGAAAAAAAACCATCAATTATTGCACAAATGTCGATACAGGTTCGTGGCGTAGCCAATGGAATGTTGAATGCTGGAGCCTCTATCAAACACATTAGTAGCTGTTCATGGGAACATCTTTATGGAAATATCGAGAAAGTATTGTTATAATAGAAAAATGCTACAATTTTATTATTTTCAATGTTTTCATTCCTATTTTAAGTTGCATGACACTTTAATCGGGTCTTTTCGACGATCGCTACTTTGGACGATGTAGCAATGGACCGGAATCGTTCCTATCGGTCGCCGAATACCAAGAACAAAGGTTACAACTCGCCGACATGATCGACATTCGTGCAATCTTTTATGGTTTTTTTTTTTCATTTATAAAGTTAACAAGGATTCACGCAAAGTGTAAATTAATAATCACCACTCTCTATACGAACATTTCGTGTGTAAATCACACCCTGTGTGCCGATTGAGTGCATCAGACCGTATCAAACTATTTCCCCCTATAAATCGGTAGAAAATGACACAAACATTCCCTCAGCAAAATTTTATAAGGATCCATTGGCCCGTTATAAAATGATCAAAATTTGAAACGTGATCGGTTAGAACTTTTGTTCAGTGTATACATGTGTATATATACGCATATAATCTATCAAGACATACAAGTTTCTGGAAAAATGTTTCATCAATTTATTCGTACATGCACAAACACATACAAAAACATTACATTAAATCAATAATGACTACATAATTTTCGTCTCCATTGGTTATCTCGAGAGAAAATGTAGCAAAACAAAAAACACATAATTTACACATAATTGGAAAACTAATTGAAATCTATACAAAACAATGATTTTGATATCCAATTCTTAACATATTTTCAATGACGTCCATTGACGATCAGAACTTCAAATTTATCTGTTTATCTATTTATCTGAAGCTAAACTAGTTTCTTATCAATTGTGTCTGAGACCTGCTATATAGATCTACATGTACAAGAAACAATTCAGTAGAAAAATTGACATCTTGCATGTAAGTACAACACTGTCACTGATGACCACAATGTTTACTCAGATGAACTTTTTTCAAACATTATGAAATCGTATATGTCACGGTATGTGTTTGTTTCAGTTCCGTTCTATTTATCTGAGTATCCACATATCAAGTTAGAAAGTTTCAAGTGATGTGGTGTCAAGGAATTCAATCTTAAAACAATACATCTATTAGTGTTCATGTTTACCCACATTTTATCGAACGAGAGCATTTGGGCTTCTTTCCCTCAGGATTTTTCTCAACGGACGGTCGAAGATCTTTTTTGAAGTGCTGTTTTAGATCTCGCAACAGTCTCCATCTTTTCCTTCCCATCCGACGGACACGTTCGATAGAGTCAAACTCGAGGTTCCTGGTAAAGAAACAAAAAAGTATATGGAAAACAACATCTGCAATAACATGTTATACACAAATCTTTTCAAACGGACATAAAGTGCTAGTGTAGCCAAAAGGCGGAACAGTGTGCTTAACCCAGTGCGTCTTAGAAGACACTGGTATAATAAAAAAAATTAAACAGCCAAATTCGGAAGTACTTATTGCCCCCTTAATACGCCAATATATTCTTAAAATAATTGCATGTACCGACGTAATGTACGTAATTATTCGATGTGAATATAAATAGTAAATTCATGTGTGACCGACAATACTATTTGCAAAAAATACATTGTACAAAACAAATTCCACTTGTTGAAGGGTCTATGTTCCTCTTCAGAAAGTGTATTTTGGAAGCACAATTGTATTTCTGTAAATTTCTTTCTGTAAATACATTGACCTTTAATCACATTAGTCTGGCGAATTTTCGTTTAAACTCATCGAGCTTTATCCACACTAAAACTCAAATCAGTAAATTTGTAACTATATAACAAGGTATTCTGCTTCAAAACTTAAGTCATCAGATAATGATTATCTATGAGCGTATTTCAGTAAGTTAAATACGTTTTCATAAGTCCATATTCATAAAATGACGTAATTTGACGGTGACATTTAACCGAACTTTAAACTATGATTAACTTTCATCTATCCATACCAAATAATGGAAAATTATAACCAAGAATTTGACTTTTTACGTTGTTAGATACGTTCAACATCATTGTCGGTTGGTTCAGGAATCTGATAGTACAGCTTATCATTGAAATTCCAATAGTACAGCTTATCATTTTTTGTTTTCCGTCAAAAATCACGTTTACAACGTTACCTTTGACAGGAAAGATGACACAAGTATCATAGAATAATGTTTTGAGTTTCCTGGTGGGTAAATTCTTGTGGCAAATGGCTTCATTTAGTACAAAAAGGCAAAAACAGATATATATAGTACAGCCGATCACAACAAGTACGTAAGATTTCAAAATAATTCGCTCAATAACTTTTTTATTTATGGACGTAGGAAAAACATTTTTGTATTGGCATAAATCGCTTGCAATGGAGGGTACTCTGCGCGTAATGAAATAACAAGATTCCGTGGTTTTCTAATTAAAAAGTGTGAAAAACCTACCTGAGGTGACGAGTCTAGCCGCCATTTAATAGTACAGCTGATCATAACAAAATCACGTGATTACCGGCAGTGTTAGCGCGAATAGAGCTTGATCGTCAGCAAATAGAATCAAGAACAACTTTAGTTCATTTATAGAAAATAATCCTTGTATATCTGTATTAATATTTTGTACTATATCATTTACATAGAGCATGAATAGTAGCGCAGAACTAGCATCTCCTTGTTTTACTCCTTGGAACGACTGTATACATCGAGACGTTTCGCATTTATACTTTACGACACTTTTTACTGTTGCATACATTCCTTTAAGCGCTGATATCATCTTAGTGCTTACGGATTCTTGTTGCAGTTTATGCCATAAAAACGAATGATTAATTTTGTCAAAGGCCTTTTCGTAGTCAATAAATGCTGTATATAATTTGTTGCCTGAGCTTAAAACTTTTGATACTATGGAATGTAAGATAAATATACTATCTATTGTACTTTTTGATTTTTGATACCCATATTGGTTATCTAAAATGATGTCATGTTGTTCAGTCCACTTTGTTATCCTTGTAAGTAAAATTTGAGAGTATATTTTTGATAAAATGTTATTTAAAGTTATACCCCTGTAGCTGGATCCTGCATCTGGATTACCTCCCTTGAATATAGGAATTATGTAACCTATTGCCCAACTTTCCGGGTATTCACCGGAATCAAATATTTGATTGTATATTAAAAGAAGAAATGGTGATATAATACTATATGAGGTTTTAATAAGTTCGGCCGTTATACAATCAGGACCACATGACTTATTATTTCCTTGTTTGAATACAGCGTTATGTACTTCGTTTTCTGTAATCGGAATGTCGAGGATATCGTCGTATATTAAAACATTGTCGCGATCGTGATCGTTTACTGTTTCGGTTAGTTCAGTATTTAATAACGTATTAAAATGATTGTAGAGTATATTTGATATATATATATATATATTTGATTGTTGAGTATTCGATGATTTATATGTTTTTTTAAGTGCTGACCAGAATTGTCTAGGTTGTGTCTTTGCTATGTTCTCAAGTTTTTTCCTTGTTGAATTTTAAATTTGTATTTTGTTTTCATGCGTATGCGATTATACATGGTGCGTTTTTTGGTAAAAAGTACGCGATTATGATTCGTATTATGTTTAAAGTATTGGTTACGAGCTTTTTTAAACTGTCTTTTTGCCTGGGCACATTCTTGGTTGAACCAAGGCGTGTTTTTTGTCTTATTTATTTTTCTAATGTTTGGCTGATTTGTTTTACATGTAAAAGAATTTTTTGCATTATCAATTAAAAAAGTTGTCAACTCTTTTACATTTTCCGTTACATTTTTGTCACGGTCAATTGTTATATTTCTTAAATTATTTTGCAATTCGGTTATAAAAGTGTGTGCTTTTGTCTGATCAAAAACTATTTTAATTTCCTGATTATTTTTCATTTCCGAACTATTATTCGAATTCTCAAGCGTAGAGCCAATACATTTTAGCGAGAAAAAAATAGGAGCGTGATCTGAAAAATTGTTGAAGGGTTTAATGTAAAAATCACTCACAATATTTTGACATATTTTGTTGATTAATAAATAGTCAGTTACACTTTGTCCTTGTTCAGAGCAAAATGTATAATTGCCGTTTTTGTCATTATATAGTCTACCATTGGCAATAAAATGAGACGTTGATTTACATAATGATAATAATTTATGGCCATTTTTATCAATAATTTTATCTTTATTACACCTTGGTGAAATGTTAGCATTATTTGTTTCACTGTCATGTGTATTATTTAATGAATCAATATACTGATCATCATCTAATAGATCAGAAATATTAGAGGTTCTAGAATTAAAGTCACCGCAATAATATATAAGGCGTGTATCGGCGCTCACGTACGGAAACGGTCAAAATGAATTATATCGCCTACCGGACCGTATAACGAACTTTATTCGGTACATGTAATATTGATATCGCATACAAAGTCTGACTACTTGTACCACAAGTTCAGAACTTAAGCATAATTGTCTTAAATAATCCATCTATAAGAAGCAATACTGTTGTTCTTATTTTGTGCCTCAAAACCAACATGTTACGCTAAATCCTCCCCACAAATTTGTCATTGGATTCCAATTTAAACCACCATATTTGGATAAAACGTTCATACATGTATCAGTACCTTTTTTGCAACAATTGTCGTAAAAACAGTACTCATGTACCTACTTTGTGGCCTAAGAATTAACGAAAAGTTAATGTCACGGTGTAAACCAATTACTTGTCATTGGTTTCTATGGCAATATTTCCATCTGTAAGTTTATGTAATACAATAAATGAAAGGTCTATTATACGATTTATTTATCAAGAAACGGTTGATGATAAAAAACCCGTACCATGTATTCTCGTCACGTTTCCGTATCTGAGACTCTCGTATCTAAGGTCGTTGATGGCTTAACACTTTAATAAACCATTCTGCTTGGTTGATTATCATTGTTTCTGTGTCATAAATACATTGCTATGATAACATATCATCTATTTTATGTTGTCAACGCTACAGTGCCAACCAAAAGTTCTTGGATCAAATATGAAATTCGGAGAATAAATTGATCATGAATTCCACAAAATTTTTTACTGTAGTTAAAGTAGTTTATGCGTGTGAAATAGTTTAAATTATGAGGGGTTAAAATATTAACTACTGATTTGGAAATGGTTCAGATCAATCTTTATTTCATTTTTCAAGGGTAATTGTAATGTGGGTTTTATTCTGAAAACGTGGTTTGATCCATGGACTTTTGGAGATTGGTTGGGTGTATCGCCTTGTCAACACAAATTATGTTTATTATACGGAAACCATCCCCGTTTAGTAACTACTGTTAGCTAACGTAACGGGTACGGGAGAACTCAACCCGAAGACAACTCAACCCCGTGCAAAACTCAACTCAAAGTTTGGACAACTCCGTTAGTAGGGGATTGAGTTGTCTCGGGTTGAGTTGTCTTTGGGTTGAGTTGTTCCGACATTTCCGTTACGGAACGTTTTGGAACGGTCAGGGCAACTGAACACGGGGCTGCTTACCTAACATAGATTTCCTAAACCCCTGTTTATAACCAGTATTCACCTTCCCTTCCACAAGACCGACAACTTCTCGATATTGACATTATTGTCCTATTTTCATGACAGGATATTAACAGCCCTTGAAGGACTCGACTTCAGGAGAGCACTGGATATTAATTCCAAATGCTTTCCATAAGTTCTTGAACTATGACGATTTTGATAAAAAATGATCATTTGCACCGCTATTAATTTCCTATAATTGAATAATTATTAATTATTATTAATTTTACTATAATTGGATAATTTTGACAAATAATAAATGTTAATCTTGGAATTCGCTTAGATGACTCTTTTTTCTATAAGTTTATATGAATAGTTTTATTCTGAAAGCAGGATTGTGTCCAAAGACTTTTGGAACTGACTGTTTGTTGATTTCAAAGCACTAGTCTTTGATTTAGTGACCAGATGGTATTCAATCAGAAATTATTTTTTTTGATTGCTGATTCTACAGTTTGAATTAATATATAAAACGGTTACCATGCTAACCGCATAGCGTCTCTCTCTTTTCTGCCATTGTGTAAAATGTATTGGTATAGTTGGTTAAGAGTTTTATTTGCATTTTAATATGGCAGGTTTTCAAATATTTTGTAATGAATGTCGATAAGTTGAAATTCAAAGAAGAACTTTTTTAATATGGCAGGTTTTCAAATGAATGTCTATAATTCGAGATTCAATGAAGAATTGATGTTAAGAGGAGCTGTGTATGTAAATTAAATATATTATATTATAAGAGTTTTATACATAGGTAGATCTACTCTAGAATAGAAGAGTATTTGTTTAAATATTCATAAACACTCAAATTATGTTCTGAAAATATTTGTTAAAACGTTTATTTAAGCCCCATTATCAAAAGTAACTCTGTTTTTGGACTGCAAAGAAAATAGACATTAATCAATTACAAAAAAATCTCTAATGTACAAGATTTTTTAATTGAACGCAAATACTGCTTAAATATGTTTATGTTATTTATTGCATTTCAAAATGAAAGTAGATCGAAACCGAAAGTAGAATTTGGTTGTAATACTTGAAATAATAATTTTGATCACAGATGGAGTCTTGGAAGTGTGCTCTTATATAAGTACCCCACATCTTTAAGAAATGGACACTTTGTCAAATTCAAATTCAGAAAGCAGAGTGGTTTGAACTGTTTATTGTATCTCTAATGCATATTATGTTAATGCATGTTATATTCTGATGACTTTGTGGTTGTAAAACAGTTTTCAAGTCTACTGTTAATGAATATATCTTCATATAGTGACTTTAAGTTATGTAGCCGCCTGGCAAGTTCAGTCGGTAGCGCTGAAGTCTACTGCTAGACCGAGCATTATTTCGAAAAGCTTCGTCATGAAATAATTTCTACGGCCGTTCTGCCTTTCAGCACTGTTACTAAATAATATAGGGCAGTTGTCAGTAACTGATATATACAACGTGTTGCTACGTATTATTATAACCATTGGCCAACTATCCAAAAATTACGAAATTTAATGTCCTCAACAAGTACCAGTCTAATTTGTAAATTAGCAAAGTATATATATCTTGCAAATAAAAAACGATCTTCCTTACTAAATCAAGTGAACACATAATAAGTTTACAATTTAAATTTGTTGCTATCTTGATTTACTTGGTTTTTTTTTTGTCTAACTTTTTTGTCTAACTTTCTAGCGATTCTTTGTTTATTTACAAGTAAAAGTACTGCTTTAAGGTTCACATTCTGTACTCATACTCTTCTCAATGATGTATCATTATTCAAAGATTACTTTATTCTTATACATGTTTGTTCATATATATTCCTTAGGATGTATTGTCATAAATATTAATTTACATGTATGTATGTATTGTTGTTGCCGCCAACTGACGGCAGAAAAGCACATATGTGCTTAATTGCTGAAATAAATATATTTGTATTTTGTATTTGCTACGGCGTTAAACCTTACAAAAATAACATTTTATGTTTTTATACATACGTATATCTATTACAGAAAAGAGAAATATTTGTTTAAATAGTCATAGCTTTTCAATAGTCATTATTGTTATTGAAATGATAAGAAAGTCGTAATAAAATAAGTTTTATAATACCTACTCGAGATTAGAGCCTATGTTCTGCTTGGTCCAGCACCATGAGTCACAAGATATATAGCAGAACATAACCTTGTTAATAAAACTAAAACTAGACGCCCTTAAGACCTAATTTTGAGGTGAACGATCAAGGTTTCCCCAACACTCTCTTGGTTTCAAAGTTATAATCGCGTGTTGCTGGTGTGTTTTTTTGTTGTTTATACGATGCAACACAATGTTGAACATCATCGACAATGTCCTCACTCTAACACTAAGTTCATTAATCTGATACACAGAAAACAGTGACGTCAAACACGTGGGAGGAAGTCTGCAACATGGCAGTTTTATTGAAACTGTTCTGTATCAAATGTAAATTGAATTTTGTGCTCCTGATCATGTTGATGTTAGTTAAAGCTCTATTGTTGTGGTGTTACAAATTTGAATATAAAACTTGGTTAAGAAATTTCGAAACTTAGCCATGAAAATATGAGAGGACGCGTAAATTAGGGACTTTTGATAGTTATCTTTCCCTGATAAAATCTTAAGCAATTCATTGGTAGGTCCTTACAGTTGGAATCCTATTCACATCCTTAATGATCGTTTCCAGAAGGAACATTTGCAACAAGGATTGTGAAAACATCAGGCACTGTAACTGCCATGACTCAGACTTCCCAAACAGGAAAAAGTGAAGAGGGAAAAGTGTTTAGATTTTTAATTTAAGATATTATAAGGATGTCACAAATATATAATGAAAACAAAAACTTAGGTGGTTTTCTTCTTGGTACGGACGGTGGCAAAATAACAGTTCTCATTTAATATGTAATCCGTTGCAGTTACCAAACAAGTACATGTAGTCTCTTCATTTAATACAACTCATAGTTTGGCTAAAGTTGATGTCCCCACTTCAAAACCTGTAGACTCATACCACTATGCAATGCCTTAATTAGCTTAAAATTGGTTACATACCTTTATCCAATCAACAATATGCTGAAAGTTCTTGCATGCGTCTTTAATTTGACATATCAAATCTTGTGGAATAATTTCTAGCAAATCAGGCAATAATTCTTAGCAATAATTCCAAGCAATAACATTTAGTTATTCTTCTTTGATGTAATATGAAATTTATTGCATGAATAATGAATTGATATCAACGTTGAGTTGTTTATGTCGTAAATTGAAGTGTAACAAACATATCAATAAGCTCTCATTAATGAGGAAAACGTGATCTCATCTCGTATTACATGACAACTATGCTGGCAACTGGAATTCATGTACAATGATGTAAAACAACTGTTTGTTTGTTTGTTTGTTTTGTTGGGTTTAATTCCGTAGCAACGCATTGTATAGGTTATATCACGGCGGTCAGCCCACCTACTCACTCTTCCTGGTAAGGCTAAATCTCTGGATTTAGCTGTTAACCAACTAATAGGCGCATACTTTCGCCAGTGACTGACTACTGCCCTACATGCACTGGAATCAGTGGTAGGAGGGAGAATGGCCGTAGAAATTATTTCGTTACCGCGACCCAGGAAAGTGTATCCCGCCCGGGAATCGAACCCACGATCCCTCGATCAGTAGACTTGAGCGCTACCGACTGAGCTAGCCGGGCGGGTGTACAGCAGCTGTATGCTACGACAGCAAAAAACAGTAACGTTCCACTATAAGGGCCATCAAAACAATTGTCTTAATAGCGGCTTTGTTTTAATATAGAGACATTAGTCTTCTGGATGCATTGCTGCAGTTACCGTTACAGGAGATATATTTTAGTTTACGTCCTTAAAGTCATTCTCGCTTTGTCATTACTTGCATTGTTTTGCAATTATAAAATCATAGACAATGTAATTGTCGATGAATAATACGATTCTAAAAATAAAACCGTAGGGCCATATTTTAGTCCAAAGGGCATGCATTAAAATTGGTGTAATGTCGTATTGAGCATTGTTAGGGCGTATTTTTGTGTTCTAAAATTGAATGACAAGCAATATTTTATTGTTTCAGTTATGGGTACTTGCATTTAATATCGTCAAGCTGAGGTTTCAAATACTTTTGTAATCATGCCTCTTGTTAGGTATTGCAGTTGTGCAATATTTGCGATTTTCTGAGTGATTTTGAATGCATTTATAGACAATATTGTATGTTACGTTCTTGTCGTAGGAACGTACATTTCTCTTACGTACAATACTTGAAGTTGATAAATAAAAGTGCTATTTGGGAGATAGTTTTCTTAAGTTTAAGCACAGAGATGGTTTGTACGTATAAGGTGCTTTTTGGAAGTTAATTTTGTTCATTGTAGCTAAGAAAAAGCATTCGTGTTGAATAATACTGTTGGGACCTCTTGTCCCGAAGGGGGATCGGGTTCGAATCCCACCTGGGGAAATTATACCCTTCCTTGAAAATTTGATAATTATGTCAATTTTCCTCCATTAATATGGTATATGGAGAAGTTTCCGGCCTTGTGGAAGGGTAGGTGGGTACTGGTTATAGACAAGGGTCCACGTAAGCTAGGTTAGGTGCGCTGGACGCCGTAAAATGACCTAAAATGTGTTGATATGGCGTTTAACCAAATTTAAAAAAAAATGGAACATTCATTTTGTGGTATAGTTGTTGCAGATCACGTGACTGTATGTCCTGCATATATTACAGACTTTGCTCTGTGTTGTTGCAACCTATGCCAGAGTGACCTCTTTACATTTTTCTTGCTCTCTTTAATGAAAATAATTTCTGGAATATTACAGGCTGTTATGAATATTTCATCGCGTATAAAATAGCTGTAAAATTCATAGAATGATATCAATTCCATGCAATAACTGCAATATGCACTTTATCATTGTTTGCTTAACACTTTCCAGGATAAATTTTATAGCTAAACAATGAATACTTAATCTTGTAGTCGAGCACAGACGCCATATTGGTTTCAAAATTGTAATACTATTTCACTGGCAGTTCATTTATATCTGCAAATTCTGGCATAATTCGAATATAGAAAGCAGCCAGCAGGGGCTTACAGTCATTTTTATATTGAATGAAAAAGTTTTGAAATTTCTGGAAGGCCTTTAGTTTATGAAATTACCAAGATGGCGTTCCCCCAAGGAGAAGGGGTTCCTCCCTTCCCAGGGAAGAGGAAGGAGGTGGTTCTATTTAAAGAATAGAGTTATGACAACCTGTATTTGAAAGACGATTATAGAAAAATATGAAGCTGTGAATTTTCATATAGATTTGTATTGTGTGTTTAATTTTACAAATTACCAACACAAAGTCACCAGTTCGCAGTGTGTAAGCATATGAATTGGTCAGCGAAATATTAGTTTACATCCTTCTTTTTTACAGACTAATTAGTACTGGCCCATCAATATACAATTACTAATTTCAATGAGATCGTGTACAAGAGGTATTACTCCTACATCCCCAGACATTATTTACTTCTAAGAATTATACTAGAGTCTAAAGGGAGAGTTTGCCGATCCTTATATTCTAAAGTCCGACCTTCCTACCATTAAGAAATGGCATGATCTATCATAAAATTATATAGATCTACGAAATACTTTACTTACCATTGCTCTCCAGGGACAGTGTTACTCATACTGGTTTTATATCTACTCTAAGATGTGGTAACATAATTTGACGGGTCAATATAATCGTTAGTTGCTTCCACAACATGAACTTGATTACTTACTGTATTCCCTTCTGAGATGCACAGCACTTCAAGATTGGCTCGTACAGAAGTCTGTAATGGGAAACCTGCAAGTAACATTGGCTTGTATTCTGTCCTCATGGGCGTGTTTATAATATGGTTTCTGCTCTATTAAATGATATATACAGTACCCACCAAAAGTGTGGAGACATTTTCAATTTGTTGGCTGACTGAA
The DNA here is from genome assembly GCA_025267735.1 of Mactra quadrangularis. NCBI lineage: Eukaryota > Metazoa > Mollusca > Bivalvia > Venerida > Mactridae > Mactra > Mactra quadrangularis. The sequence continues at coordinate 2,320,438 of CM046304.1, read as the reverse complement.
TAGCTTTTATCTAAATCTTAATAACTGTTTATTTCAAAAACCTTTTTTGGTTTTGCTTTAATTTTTGGTTATCATTATAATTATAACTGAGACTACAAAAATAGCATTAAAATATGTTATGGAATATAATTACAATAAGCATGGTTTTGGATGCTTTAGGTAGTCAGATGCTGAATCTTATTGTCATGTTGCATTCATGGAATTAGGTTTCATTTTATCACAAACTATACTAAGAGATATTAAAAATCATGATTCTATAAAGTAATCATCAAAATTTAAGAATTGTAGTAAATTTCTTTTGTCTCCAAACTTTTGGTGGGTACTGTAGTATATATCTCGGACACTTTAAGACATGAGTTTTGTAAAATCAACTTTAATGATCAATAGATCGGTTGCGCTTAACCTTGATTGCCAATGAACTCTAATTGAACAAAACAACAAGCTGGTTCCAATTGCACGTTTGCGCTCCTAAGTAGACTTTATACTTAAACTGTAGACATGTTCAGTTACTGGTACCTGGCTTAATGTGCGTGTATATATTATATGTATAGATTCTGTAAAGTAAGAAATTCCCTAAGGAATCACTAAGTCTACATCAATCAGTAAGTTGTGAACCCATGGTATTGCACAGACCAGTGTATCTTGGACAAAGTCCAAACAAAAAACGATCAAAACTTCAAGTAATGTTTGCTAATCGATTGCTGAGAATTGGGAAGGTTGTTTACATGTAACTATAGATACAAGTTATATCGTGTTTGATATACTACTTATTTATTATATGTACAGTTAAGCTCCGCTATATGGACCATAAAAAGTATGGTCTCCATAGCGGGGTGGTCTTAATACACGGTATTTTTCCTTCCTAAATTTTCTATTTGGGACTTTAAATTCGTAAAAAATACATGCTGTTACTATAACCTATTTAATCCTAATAACAGAATGATATTACTACATGTATAATGATATTTTTCTTCTCGAATTAAGCATTTACGACTGAAAAGCCGTTACAAAATATTATGATTTTGTAATAACCAAGGTGGTTTTAATGGTGGAATGGTCATGATATCGCGACTTTTTTCTCAAGCATTTGGGTTTTATAAGTTGTCACAAATCCTAGGATTTTGTCATAACAAAGGTGGCCGTTATAGTAGAACTCAATTGTAATGTTTTTTCTTTTACTTTCATGCTTTAATTATTGTATTTATTTATGAATATGTACTTTGTAGTTTTCCAAATAGATTTCTGTTCTGATCTGTTCTGTTCATGTTAGCGAATACCGTGGACTACGTTCATTAGAAGTTGGTTTCTAAAATAACAGTTTATTGTCTAGCCGACTTCAACTTTCATTAGAATCAGACAAAGTACTGAGCGCTCTAATATATTCTTGCATTTCAGTAGCATATACAGTGTGGCAATTATTTGTTACTGTCCATTCCGAGGCGAAACCCCTTTATGTTCTTGTTTTCTTTATATGTTTGTGGTGTCCCCTTTTTTAACAAAGTTAAAATAAAATACTAAAATACCTCCCTAGTTTTTAGCTGAGTAGATGGTCTCCTTTTTCACTGTTGCTGTCCCTGATATGTTGGCTTTTACCCTTTTTGAACAGAATGGCGTAGTAGTTAGCATGTCTGACTTCGAATCCAGAGATCGCGGGTTCAAGCCCGGTCGCGGTAGGTCATACCCTATACAAGAGTTGTCGGCCTCGTGGTAGGGTAAGTTAGTACTGGTGATAGAAAAGTGTCCAGGAAACTTATAATAGGAAGAGCTGGCGGTCGTATATATTACCTAAATATGTGTTGAATACGACGTTAAATAAATATGAAACGTATAAATGAACTGTAAAGTATACAAAATGTATTCTTAATTAGTGCTAATGTTGGGCGTAAGATAAAAACGTGCATCGCTATTCTTTCTGTTCATTTCAACAAGCAAACATCGTTATCATTGTTTTCATCTATTGCTATTTTCACAGTACAATCACGTTCTGTTTTCATTGCCATTACTAAATCAGTAATTTGACGTCTCGTACTGGCTTATGCATAATAAATAGGATTTAACGACGCTCTGACTAAACATTGCTAACCGATTAATTCGAAATAAGAGGCATCAGGCAAATAAAGCATTGTTATCTCTATTAAAAACATTTGTGATTGGCGTGAACAATGCAGAACTGTGAAAAGCCTTAAATATGCGGCATATTGGTGTTGAACTTAATTTCATAATCAAAGTACTGAAAGTACTTATACATTTATTGACAATGTATTATTACTGAAGTGTAGCAATTTTTTCTTAAAATTGAAATAAATTGTTAGCAAAACATATGTGATGAATTTTATTTATAATCAAAGTACTGAAAGTGTTGATTTATAAATCCCAAGTTGTTGCAATTTCTTACCCAATTTTGTCGTTATGCTGTTAATAAAGAATGCGTATATAATTAAAAAAAGAGAAAAGATGAATTTTCAAGCAAAATAAAATTCATGCTAGAAGATCAATAGTTCAGTGCAAAACTCATCTTTGTCCTTCATTGTTTACAATGTAGTAAGCTCGCTTTGCGCTGTCCCCTGGATATCTAACGATACAAAATGATGATTTGCAAGTTTTTGTTTTTAAAAGCGGTCTTAACTTAGTAGTACTTTTTTATCAATCATAACTTATTTATATAAATGGATATAAGATTCATGTAATTTGACTATTCTAAATACTGACATCGTTGTATATTTGAATATAATGACACAAAAAGTATGTCATGTTTCTCAACTATTCTATTCTTTCTTATTCAATACATGTATAGTATATTTCTATTGCTATTGGCTTTAAACAGTCTGAATACTGAAATTTATAATTCAATTTGAAATAAATACAATACAAAAGGACATGTTGAGTTAGTTTTTGACATTCGATTTTTGAATGTTATAATATCATGATCTTGAACTTTATATTTATTATATTGGGTTATATTTTATATATTCAAAACTGGCAAATTGGAGATGTCCTTGTAAAATACGGACTGTCGCACCAATTATAAACAATATGACTGATAGTTGGTGACAGTTTGGACCTATGAGAGCGTGCCTGGTCAACAGTAGAGCGTTCAGTTACCGCGAACGTTCTGTAACGTTACATTTGGAGCTCCTCGGCCATTCGTTGGACCAATGAGAACGTGCCTGACTAACTAGTGATTATGTTACGGTCCGGTAACCCGCAACAGTGTAAGATTAGTATATATAAGATTGGATTTGACTGTCACTTGTCACTCGAAACCTGACTTTAAGGTGGCGGCTAAGGTACATACTCTTCAGAAATGAGTCTTGTACATTGTTTGAAGAAAGAAGCCGCGAATAACGACCAGATAGCGTGTTAGAGGAGAATTCCAATTGAAAGAACGCTAAGAAACACGTCTATTCATTTCCGGTTGTAAATGTGAACACCAGACATAGCAGTGTAAGTGTTTGTTAACTTGGTAACTTAGAATTGTCATTGGAGACGAGAAATATTAATTGAAGCTATTGAACGTAAATTATAACTGGCATATTGCAGAAAAAAACTGTTGTGTTGTTTTTTTTTCGGAGGGGGGGGTGTAAAGCCGTTTGAAAACAAGCATTTAAGGCACTGTAAACCAAGAAATTTTCGCGTACACAAAGTTCCGGTATTTGTTATCACCGTGTCAGATTATTAAATTATTTTAACTATAATTTTGTATGGACAAATTAAAATTACACAATTTTACTATAATTTTGTATGGACAAATTGAAATTACCCAATTTTACTATAATTTTGTATGGGCAAATTAAAATTACACAATTTTACTATAATTTTGTATGGACACATTAAAATTACACAATTTTACTATAATTTTGTATGGACAAATTAAAATTACACAATTTTAGTATAATTTTGTATGGACAAATTGAAATTACACGATTTAACTATAATTTTGTTTGGCCAAATTAAAATTACACAATTTTACTATAATTTTGTATGGACAAATTAAAAAACAAAACATTATTTTCAAATCAAAGGGAGATAATTACTCATTTTTGTTAGTTTTCGTTTGTAATTTTGCAATATAACGTTGTTTTATGAATCTACTGCATAGAAATGATTGAAATGGTGTAATGAATGGAAAATAGCATGATTTTTTTAACCATTTATCATGGTTTTCAAATATAATAATAACTAAAAATTGGCATTATGGACATTCTACCTTAAAGGTACTCATTCACAAATTTCAATTTAAATATCTTTTCTAAAACTATCAAAGGTGTATGGAAATATTTTTGGAAGCAGGAAAGTAGTGTTCTGATAATGACAATTTTAGTGCAAATTGACACAACTACAAATGATGGTGTTTCATGTAGTAAATGTCTACCCAGTATGTCACGGTATATACAATTTTAGTGCATTTTTTAGACTTTTATTATTTATTTCTTGCAATCTATAGGTCAGTTAGTCTTAAAGTAATAAGAATTTTTTGACACAATTACAGACACTGAATGGAATTTTAAAAATAGAAAAATCTTAATCAAATCTGTGAACTAGTACCTTTAAAGTGCGCGTGTTAAAACATCCATAATAACGCACTTGGAATTTCATACACATTTAGATACTTGTACTTGTTACATATTTGAAATTGACTTTGTTAAAAATATTTTGTTTACATTTTTCTTTATTGACAGTACTTAATGAGTTTGACAGATTGTTTACATTGTGTTTTGTCATTTTAAAAAGGGATTTGAGAATTGATTTTTAAAATCTGTAAAGTTGAACAATTTATATATCGATTACTGAAGTTGCATGTTGAAGATTTCAAAAGAGTTGTTGTGTGTTAAGTGTTTTTCATACCTCACCGTCTCGTATTCGTGACAATGAAAACATGAGTGAGACTTTGTATCGTGAATTCATTGTTTTTAACATTCAAACTTCTTAAACATTGATTTATTTTTATTTTTAGTATCAATCAAAACGCTTGGTTTTTTACTATTGATTAAACTTATAGAAAGACCTATGACAAGTTCTACAGAGAAGTATAGTTAAATTCCACTTTTAAGGCCACACAATCTATGGTTTTAACTGCGGAATGGTTTTAAAAAGGGGCCTGTTTCTTTTCAAATAAAGTATTTTTGGACTAAAAATCGTCAAAGTTTGCATGATTTTTGCATTAACCTAAGTGGTCCAAATAAAGAGATCCAATTAAAGGATCATTTTTTTCTTAAATTAAGCATTTAGGTCTTAACATGCGTAAAACATTTGCATGATTTTGCAATGACCAGGGTGGTCTTAATAGTTGAATGGTCTTAACATATGGACATTTTTCTTCTCAAATTAGGGACTTAAGTCAGTTATCTTTTCCTGATAAAATCTGAAGCAATCCAATTGGCAAGTATGTCCTTACAGTTGGTATCCTCGGATTTTATCATTGAATTCCTTTGTAAGGATAACAAAATATTTCATCTAATATCTTTCTTGTTAATGATGATATTTACAGAAGTGATTAAATTGAGATTGTTCTTTACCCTAAAAATACTTAGCTTGAATTTCAAACAAATGATTTACAAAAAGTTATTTAAAAAAATTTTTGGCAAATTGACATTGGAAAGTAAAAAAAAAAATCCGAGTAATCCAACTTATTGGATCTACCTATTTGAAGAATATACAAGGGGAAATAACTGAATTAGGTCCCTTATTAGGCGTTAAGAATTTACAAATCAGTCAAAAATTGCATATGCGCAATAACCAACAAGGGCGGATCCAGGATTTTTTTCTTTGGGGTACTGAACTTTTCTAGGGGGGTGATCCGAACTTTCCTACGGGGAGGGGTCCGAACCTCGAACCACAACCACATTATACACATTTTGCAGAAAAAATGCAACATATTGATAATAAAAACTACATTACCATTAAATCTATGTTAAGCACCGAGAAAAATTGCTTCATGCTACTTAAAAATGACTTACATGCAAGAAATACACTAATGGACAGGTACATTTTCCAAATTCTCGGGGGGGGGGGGGGGTCCGGACCCCCCCCTGACCCCTCCCCCCGCTGGATCCGCCTATGACCAAGGTGGTCTTTATAGTAAAACTTGACTGTACTTGTATACAAACACCACACAGCACAATACATTGTCATTTTCGTCCTTTTGTCTCATCAAGCAAGCTTTTTTAGAGACTAAAGTCATCTGAATCCTCTTACAATGAATTATTAGAAATCAATTTAGTTGAAGAATCATTTCCAGAGCTATTTTGTCACTTCAAGTATCCACTTGATGAAGCTGTTGTCGGCGATGATGAAAGCCATGTATATCGTTCAATATACTCATACACTCAGTGAAAACTTTATGGGTTTGTCAGTGTATGGCTTCCCGTCACAATGTATTTAAAGGCTTAGTAAAGGATTTGTCTATTCTAAGTATGTATTTTGCTACAATTGACATTGACTTAAACAGTTTTAGTCGATTATATTCACTGGGCTTTGTTGTTCATGGTGTTGCCATTAAAAGCTAAAAGAACGGAGTTAAAAGTTTTGGCATTTATTAATAGATAAAAACGCAAGAGTTGTTCTCGGCAAAGACGACGCATTTCTTTTTGTCAAAACATTTTCAGTAAAAATCGACATTCAAACTATAACATATTTACTAGTTATACAGAAACAATGGAAGAGAAAAAATCTATGCAACTATCGGCGAGTATCATTAATGGTAAAAAATACTATGAACTCTTCAGACGACTATTTTTAGTTAATGGCCTACTTTTTTAAGACGGTCACTAGTCGCTTTCTGCACAACATAACATTTCTGTATTGGTGTATCGCTAAACGCAAACAACAAACCGACGAGGGCCACAGAAGGGCCACGGCAAGCCCTTTTTCAAACACTTCTCTGTTTATTAAAAGAGAATACAAGATACAACCATGTACATAAATCCAATTCGTTACAAAACAGATATTTGCATTCGTGCATAAATGACAACATACATAGGTAAAAAGTAAACAAAAACATTTGCATTTGATAGTTCTCGAACACTGGACATCTTAATGCATAAGCTCGCGTCCTACCCCTGGACTACTGTCAACACATACTCTCAGACAGAAAAATATTCAAAACAAAATGTCTAATGTATTTCCATTATATTTTCAGTCCATTCAAGAAAGGATTTGAAGAAAAAGGTTTTGCTAAATATGACGAATTAGACGAAGCATATGGTGAATTAGATGAAGACATGACGCCTAGTGATAAACCACGTGGTAATTGTCCTAATTGGTGTAACAGGTGCCCCTTTAATAATGTAAGTATATCTAAGAAATAGTACACACCACTGTGGGCCTCCTGGTCTAATAGTGACTTACCAGTCAGTCCTATAACATATAGTGGACCCAAGGCTGACTGGTCGGTTACTATTAGTTACTATTCAAATTGAAGTGCCATGTCAGGATTATAAAATATTTTATCTAATATCTTTCTTGTTAATTAAGATATTAACAGGAGTGGTGAAATTTAGATAGTTCTTTACCCTTACAATACTTAGCTTGATTTTCGAACAAATTATAAATGATTTACAAAAAAAGTTGTTTAAGATTGATTGTGGTAAAATTGACTTTGAAAAGGAAGGGTAAAATCCGAGTAATCCAACTGATTAGACCTACCTATTTGAAGAGTATACAAAGGGAAATAACTGACTAAAGTCTCTTACTACAAAATTGAATTCTTCTCCTATGAAAAAGACTGCAGAAATCATAAAATTCTGAAATTTCAGGGATTTAAAATAAATTCAATATAGAACCAATTCATATCTACTCTTGACTTGTTGTTGTTGCCGTTTTTGTCAAATTGTTTCTACAAGGGTCCCCAGTGTGTGTTGAACAACATCAACCTATCAGAGTAATGAATAAAATGTTAAATTTAAAATACTAGTTCAATTCTTGTTGTCAACAATACATACATAAGACTTTTTGTGAAGACATCATGTTTGATGAATTCGTCTGCTGTTTTATTTGATTAAAAACTTTGATTGGTTTGTTTGTTTCGTTGCCTTGCCGACGGCAAACTCTGGGAGAAAGAATCGTATATTCATTCGTTTTAATGTGCGTCTTTGTACATATTATTGTCATCAAGTGAATTTAAGCTCAACTGTTCAGAGAGCAGAGAGGGCTATAGCATATACTATTCACCTGTGCCTTGGCGTCGGCGTAACGCTTTTTGGTTAAGTCTTTGGGTCCAAAAATTATATATATTTTATATCTTTGAAACCACTGAAGGGACTCGATTGGAAATGCATACATGTCTATGGGCTTACCATTGGAGATCAAATGCCAAGTTACATAAGTCTAGCATGAATTTTGACTGAATTGTTGCCCTTTTATACTGGGAAGTTCAAGTTTTAGTTTGAAGTTTTGAATACAAATGTTAATTTCAATGAATAAAAATGTCCATTTCAAATTTCAATTATCATAATAGGATTGCATAACAGTGGTTGATTTTGTCTACATGAGCAACAACATTATTCGAGCGCGCTGGCTGTAGACTACTCTTGTTTAACGTCTAGCAAAGCCATAAAATAATGTTTTATAGAATCGCTCCACAAATCATTCGGGGCTTCAACCAGACTCTATGTACATGATATACTTATTATTCTGCCAGCTTTTATTACTTTTAATATTAATTTTCATAGTTTTTTATTTTTTGAAATTTATTTGCCAAATGTCAAGTTTAATAAGCTGTTTATTTAAGTAAATTTACGACAAGACTAAAAGACTCTCGCGAATATATAAGATTTCGAAGTTTGATATATATTGACAAATGTATATATGTGTTTTTGGTGAGTTTTACGTAGGTTTTCTCCTGTCACCAATCGTCAGAAAAACATTATTCAGTGATATGTTTTACGTCTGATGTTTTCTTGTCTTTATGTCATAATGCTCTTTTGGGACTTCAACCCACGTTGGTTACACGTGACATGTCTTGTTCTATGTATGTCGAAACGGGTTTAGATAAATGTATTTCAGGGGTATCTTAAAGTAAGCTACATTCGACTTGAACAAGGGTGTAATTCCTAATTTGCTCATAAAAGCATACTTCCATGAACGCATTTTCTAACATGCATGTTAAAAAATATCAATACATGTGCATTTATGCAATCAAAACCTTTGAATTTCTCCGCAGTCATAAACATAGGTCGGTAAAAGAAAAACTTTAATTTATAGTATAACTTAATTATAGGAATAATTTCATGGTAACTGTCGTTCATCGAAAAATACCACGTGATTTAAACCAATCATACCAAAAACTCAGAAAAAAGCTCGAGAACAAAAGTTTTAGCATACAGGCGATTCTCAAATTTAAAAACTTTATGCTCGGAGCAACTTTCAGACATTTTGAAATTACGAAATTTGAGCCAGGAGTCTGTACTCATTTAATCATCACGTACTCGGACTAATTTTCTGATAAATTAAAAATTGATTGCAAAAATAAATTAAAAATTGATTGCACTTAATATGTTATACATAATAAATAAAATCGTCATTAACATAATTACTTTATGTGGTTATTTTTTAAATTTGACAAGTTTTAGTCGGATTTTTCAACGAAAAAATCGGCTAATAGTTTGGCGAAACACGGTCGGGCGGGCGGGCGGACGAGTGTTCAGTGTCGTTAACAATAGCTTTAAAGTTTTTCTTTTCCATATATTTCTGCCATTTATTGTCAGATCTTTATGAAACTTCATACAATGATAACATACCATGTGATGAACAGAATTCGAAAGTAACCACATCTCTACGTGCCTTTATAATGGATTATTTCCCTTCGTAATTTTTTAGCGTTAAAGTTTTTAAATCCGGCTTTAATGTGATTTCCACATTACATTTCTTGTTATATTTTTCAGACTGTATGGTTGTGTCGATGTGATTATTGTGCTAGACGTTATCAACTAGCTATTCTTAGCAGTATTGGTTTTATGATCTCATTTGGTATCAGATGTAACATGGGCGTGGCCATTGTTAGAATGACCAAAAATGAAACAAATGATGAAAATGGAGATGGCTTGTTAAATGTAAGTATGGTTCGAAATTTTGTAATCTACAAAATCTACAAACCTGTGGTGCTTTTCACAAAAAGTCTTACGAAAAAAATCTTCGTAAGTCAGTTTCATATAATTAGCACTACACAGTCAGACGAATAATAAGCATAACTATGATATGATATTAAAAAGGTATACACAGTTCTATGAATCGATAAGCCAAAAAATGAGCGTATTATTAAGGTTTCTTGCCTTTGACTTACGAATATTTTTTACGTAAGATTTTTTGTGAAAAGCACCACAGATTATTAGACGCAAATTGAAATACTAATGTATTATGATAAAAAGAGCAGTGATCCAGTGGTAAGACACGCGCTTAGGGGATCGAGATGACTGGGTTCGAACCCCACTAGGGGTACTGTGAGGTGTCAACTACCTAAAGGTGATTACTATCTATCTAGATATAATCGTATAAATTTGTAAATTCGGCTGAACGTGTATATGGAAGCATACTATAAACTGCACTGTAGCTTTAACTTTAATGGTTAGCTGAATCACCTCTTCTGCTTAATCAACATTTTTTTTTGTATATGCTTTCTTTAATCGAGATTTAGTTTAACAACAAAATTAAATCTGACAAAGTATAGATCTCACCCTTTTCTGTTTATTTTCTATTTCATTTCATCATAAGTAAAACAATGTTTTTTTTTCATTATGTTTGGAGTCACACAATGGTCATACAAACATCTAACAGTGGTTTCTTTTCTATGCAGTCAACTGGGGTTTTACTGTAAAAAAGTGCTAATACCATATTGAATATTGATTTCAACCATTTTCTGAAACAAAATGAACGTTCTACTAATTGTTTTCATATTTTATTATTTTATAAATATGCCTCAAGTGATTTCACATAATGATATCTAATTAATTATATCTACATACGATAATAGATTGAATTTTTAATATTACTCTACACGATGCTCTACAAAAGCCCCTCGACAAATTCCTGTCCTAGTGATAAACCAATTCGCTCTAGCCCATGACAAACAGAAACAAAAATCAACTCATCTGAAAAAATATCCAAATCAGAATTAAATTAGTCTATCAACTTAAGATTCAAACTATGTTACATGAATAAGCTTTTATTATGATATAATTACAAGAGTCATAGGCTGATCTAGCGGGGGGATCAGTGGGGTCCGGACCACCCTAGAATTACCAAAATGCACCCGGTGTCCAATTGTGTATTTCTTTACTATATGTAATTTTTGAGTAGCATGATTATGTAGTTTTATTCTGCAAAATGTGTATAGTGTGATTGTGGTTCGAAAATTTGTACCCCAACCCTAGAAAAAGCTCGGACGCCCCCCCCCCCGTCTAGAAAAAAAATCTGGATCCGCCCCTGAAAGTTATGCATAATCATTTTCCCCTCAATATTTCATTTGTCGCAGTAACTTTTGCAGGGCACTGTATCTTCGAACAATTTCAGATAGGAATTTAATTATTATGTTATATATGGTACATTTTATATCAGCCTATCAACATACAGACAACAACTTAATAATTGGTCCCTCTTGTGTATTCCAAAAAACTATTATGAATAAATTAAGGATTTTCCTTTTCCTTTTAATTCGTTTAAACTGCACTGTTCGCAATTTGTCGCCCTAATCTATAAAATCTTATTATTTTCAAATAGAAATCCCCGCGAACAAAACATTCGCCTCTTCATTTTGATTGTTTCCTTTTTATCATTTCGAGAGGACACGAGCACTAAGACTTAGAAATAGCAAACACCTTTAATCTGTAGAAAACACGTCATATCCGGCATATTTATAATATGTGGAGCCTCCCTCGGCTGGAAATGTTTGTAGCACGCAAGTCTAATTGTCGAGGGGTCGTGGGTTCGAATCCCAGGCAAGCATACCTTCGTTGAGCTTGATCATAAGAAAAAATATGTAGCTATTATCTCTCCTACCACTGATTCTAAAGAATATAGGACAGCTGTCAGTCAATGAAGGATAGGACAGCTGTCAGTCACTGAGGGAAATATGCACCTAGTAACTGGTTAACAGCTAAATCCAGAGATTTAACACTTCGAGGAACAGTGAGTAGGTCGGCTTATTGTGCAAAACTTGGAAAAAAATAAATAATTTAAATAAATGTATTTTTACTTTGTTTCCCTAGCAACCAGAGTTTACTTGGACCCCTGAAACTATTGGAGTTGTCGACAGTTCATTCTTCTGGGGTTATATTATAACACAGGTTCCGGGTGGATATCTAGCCTCTCGTCTCCCAGCAACAAGGTAAGAACATTCATGTTATCATTATTATTTGTTACTGAATGTGACGTCACGTGACTTCCGGTTTTGACGTTTTTGACGCCATTTTTATCGGTACTTATGAGCAGGTGGTTCAAATCTCCTAAGCTTCGGGAGAAGTTGCTAGCAAATGTCTGCCTTTTAGTCGGATTTATAAATTGTTGAAATATCTTAAATAATAATAATTTTATGCTAGTTACATAACTAGCTAACTACTTACCAGTTTGCAATTTTAGGTAAGTGATGACTGATTAACTAGTTACGTTTAAATAGTTAACCAATTGACGTTATGCTAGTGAAATAATACAAGAATGACAAGTGTAGGCACTGACTTGCATTTTCTCCTATTATGCTATTTTTTTCATTGAAGAAGTAACTAGTTTACCATCTAATTAACTAGTTAATTATATGAGTGACGTACGACTACTTAATTATGTAGTCACCCAATGGCAGAAATGTGCCACCATAGAGTTGCAATAAGTATAAAGAAACTATAGTCCGGTTTTTTCTCAACTGTCAAAGCTTGAATAATTTCACAGTGACTGAATGTATTGGTTTTATACTGGCGGCCTAATTGTTATTAAAGATATTTTGACTAAAACATATCATACGGCACAAGAAGCTTTACTCAATCATAATACGCACTTTCGGAAACTCATGGGTGTATTACGACTATGATTTTAACAAACGCTTTCACCGTAAAAATATTCATGTTTTGATAGTTGAGAAAAAAACGGACAATAAGATAGAAACGGATCACTACCAACATTAGATATATTAGTATTCATCACATGAAATCTCTTATGTTTGATACAAATATTCTGATTCCACAGACGTGACTGGAATCTAGTTCCACTTGTTATAGTGTGCTATCAGATATTAACATAGTTTGTGTTAGACGAGTTCTAGAGAAACGATATTCTGACCTCATTTGTGTCTGGTTTTATTTCTACTGAATTAAGAAAATGAAACACTTATTTTTGATTATGTGAGATACTACCTAGTTATATTTATACAGACTTGAAAATATCTTCATCCTCGTGTCAATATTCACATGTATACCTTACTATATTGATTATGTCTTACTAATCTTTAATAATGGTATTTATTTAATGTACATATTTGATTATGTACTTTGTATTTTTTCTGAATGAATTTCTGTTCTGTTCTATTCATATTTGTTTTACCTGTTTGGGACATGTGTGAAGTTGTTGCGCCCTAGAACACGGGTTTGCTTCTGGAGGCAATTATTTTGTCATTGTTAGTTCTAAAGAGGAAAATCCGTAGGTTCTTGGTTCCGTTAATTGTTTATGGTGTCCTTTTATAACAATAGTTCAAAAATCTAAAATCATCTACCTCTTTGCTTTTTGACTGCAGGAAAGGTCTGTGTATTTGGATGTTAATTGCTGTTCCTGATATGATTTCAGGCTCCTTTCCTTCCATATAATGGCAATACAATTAATGGCCTAGTTTTCGACATGAACATTGACGTTTACTTAGTGTCAGTTGGTATTTTCGCCTGATTTGAATTCTAATTAGCGATACATATGTTTTTGGTTAATAACGACTTGCAGTGTCTCCTTCAAAAATTGAATTTGGCCTTTTTTAGTGTCAGTTCAAATATCAAAACCAATCATCAAAAACATCTTGGCACTCTGCTAATTTTTATTCCTACACAGTGGTAGAACATTTTCCCATTGTTCATGAGGACAAAATTGTGCATTAGAGTACGTTAGAATAATATATGGTACTTATAGTACTTTGGGTTAATGACCCACGTGTCATCAACGTACGTTTACTTCTAAATAATTCATAACATTCTCTATGACTGTGAGTGTTTTCTATATATACACCGAAATTATTGTTCAATTGTGTAATGGATTTCCTATTGTATCAATTTGATATCTACCATTCACTTCATAGTCCTCAGAAGAGCATTTGTTCTGCGCAAAAGACACAGTTTTTAGCTTGTCTATTCGGAGAATAGTGAAAATATCCTGCTCACCTGTGCGTCGGTGTCAGTGTCATTGTTGGCGTCGACGTAACCCTTCTTGGTTAAGCTTTTAGATGCAACGTTGTTATATCTTTCATATTTTTGAAACCACTTGAGTGATTGGCTAGATATTTCATACATGTTTACTGGGTTACAATTGGAGGTCAAATACTAGGTTGCGTGACTATAGCATAAATTTTGACAAACGTGTGGCCATTTCATTCTTACAAGTTCTTACTTAGTAGTTTTGCATGCAAATATCATATTTAACTTCAACCAATGAAAGTATCTGCTTTTGAATTCCACTTATCTTAAATGAGCTGCATCACAATGATTGATTTTATTTCATGAGCACATCGAATAGTCGAGCGCGCTATCTGTGTGAAGGTCTTGTCTCCCTTTCCTATAAACACCCTCCCCAAGCCCTTTATTGAATTATTCAGCCATATTTCTGCAGCTAAATATATTTCATTATCTTTACGTGAAAACTGACATGGTCTGAGCTATTCTCTAAACACGCGTAAATGATCCTGTCGCTTTCATTTAATTACCTCGCCGTGAATATTTTATTCAAGACGACACATTGGTGAAAAAACGTCGAGTCTGGAAAATCAAGTAATGGAGAGAGTAGGCTGTTAGTAGCATGCCCACATGAAAGGCTAATCGCCGTAAATTCATTTATAGGTTCTGATAACACGTTGATGGAACCTGTCAACTACACTAAGACCGTTGTCTCCTTTGATTTGTGTTTTTGTTATCATATGAACTTTTGATTATGAATCTTGGTTATAATTGTGTTGTCTATTATACCAGTATGATGATATGGCTGTTTGAAGATGTTATGATCATATAGTAAAGTTCTGCTATAAACTTAAAATTTTTCATTTGATTAAACGCTTATTTTTAATTACATATGCAATAGCGTTGTACAAATAGATAAATGATAATGATAGACAAATAATAATTTAAAAAAAATTAAAACCCTCCACCATAAATACATAATGTAGGCCTTTATACAATTACACGAAACAAAATCATTTCTTTGAAATTATTTCTACGGCCATTCTCCCTCCTACCAATGATTTTTAATTATGTAGGGCAGTTGTCAGTCACTGATGAAAGTTTGCTCATAGTAGTTGGTTAACAGCTAAATCCAGAGATTAAGCCTTTCCAGGAAGAGTGAGTAGGTTGACTGACTGCCGTTATATGACCTATAAAATGTGTTGCTACGGCGTTAAACACAACAAAACAAACAAACTTTACTTTCTTCCTTTACTAAAGATTACATGTTTATGTTTTCTACTTTCAGAATATTTGGTTTAGCCATTGGTATATCATCATTTCTGAATTTGTTTATTCCTGGTGCAGCACAAGTGCATTATGGGCTAGTAATGGCGGTTAGGATTTTACAAGGTTTAGTCGAGGTAAGCTCAATAAATTCTCTCAACATCTGCTCCCAGCTTTGTTTCCACATTGCATTTGTAACCGGTTAGGTGAATTTGACACTGTATGAAAAGAAAAAAAAATTACCGACAAGCTTTTGCGTCTGCTACAGCATTAAACGTTTACATTGCATTTACTTTATGGTTGTCGCACTCTTCCTATTTTTAACGATCAAGTATTTTACGCCAACAGCTACCAGAGTGACCTAAACATATTTTTAAAGTTAACCCGGGTCGATAGCGCAGTTGGTAGCGCGTTGGGATTTGGAATCTCGTGCCCGAGGGAGTGCGGGTTCGAATCCCACCCGGGGAAGTTATACCCTTCAATGAAAATTTGACAATAATGTCGATTTTCCTCCATTGATTAGATAATATGGAGAAGTTTCCGGACTTGTGGAAGGGTATGTGAGTACTGGTTATAGACAATGGTCCAGGAAAGCTAGGTTAGGTGCGCTGGACACCATAAAATGACCTAAATTGTGTTGACCCGGCGTTAAACCCAATGAATAAGAATAAAGTAAATAACTTTAAAGTCCCATTATGATATTTTGGATCAGTTATTTTGAACATTAGCGTATAAATGAATATAGTGTGCTTTTATAAAAGTATCCCACATTTTTATGAAATTGACACTTTTTCAACTTCAAGTTTAGAAAGCATGTTGGTTTGAACAGTTTCTCGTGTCCCCAATGCATGTTATATTTTGATAACTTCATGTTTGTAAAACAGTTTTCAAGTCTACGGTTGATGAATATATCTTCATATTGTGGCTTTAACTAAACTATCCTACTTGAATTTTTGCAGGGTGTAACGTATCCAGCTTGTCATGGTATTTGGGCTCATTGGGCTCCACCATTAGAAAGATCTAAACTTGCAACAACTGCTTTCTGTGGTGAGTATATACATTAGTTACCATGGCAATCTGATAAAAACCCGATCTAAAATTTTACACTCGCATACTCGCTAATTTAGATCTGGCCTTTTCCAAACGAAGGTCACGTTCAGGTGACCTTTTCTCATCATAATATTCATGACGAAATTGTTATGATACGTTACTTGTTTACATCGTCTACGTCACGCTATTTGAAATGAGCCGCCCAATCACAGACTGTGAATAATACCGCTGTTAAATTAGCATGCAAACTTTGGTCTAAAATAGAAATTACGAAATCAAAATGAGTTTAATAGTGTTTTCGTCTAGATGAAAGCTACGCATTGATTGGTCGATACAAAGTTCATCTTGACGTGACCTTCAACGGAGAAAGTAGAGAGCCTGTACGACAACGCTCATCAGGATATCTGTTTACCATGGCAACGTCCACATCTAGTTGGTTGGCTTTAAAATATCACATTGATGACAACAAAGTCTGGTAACTATGGCAATCAAAACACCTAATTGCTTACTTTGGATGGTTTAATATTTGCTTGAATAATAAAATGATGACGAGATCATCACTGCTCATAGTGATGATGCTGATGATAATAATGATTGTGGTGGTGATGATGACGATGATAATAATGATAATGGTGGTGGTGATGATAATAATAATGATGATGATGGTGGTGGTGATGATGATAATAATGATGATGATGATGGTAGTGATGCTGATAATATTGATTGTGGTGATGATGAATGATGATAATAATGATTGTGGAGGTGATGATGATGATAATAATGAGTGTGGTGATGATGAATGATGATAATAATGAGTGTGGTGATGATGAATGATGATAATAATGTTTGTGGTGATGATGATGATGATGATAATAATGAGTGTGGTGATGATGAATTATGATAATAATGATTGTGGTGATGATGAATGATGATAATAATGATTGTGGTTATGATAATGATGATAATAATGATTGTGGTAGTGATGAATGATGATGGTGACTTTGATATTGATAATGATGATCATAATAATTTGAATTGGTATTGTTGAAAGAACAGAAGGTTATACATGCTCCTTACAGTGTTATTAACGTTCATAACTCAATTATCAGTGGTAATTAAAAATTAAAGTCTATGACTCAAGTCTCAATGACGTTAGACCAGTTTTCAGGCTAACACGGAAGAAACTTAACTCGTAGACAAAAACAAGACTATTGAAAATTTCATATAGAAGCTTTAAAACCAATAAAAAACCTATGAATGATTAAATATGGTGAATATAATGCTCAGGAGTGAGAGTAGATGTGCAGATAGTCAGGACTGATTAGAGTGTAACAATGATTAATCAATTGCAGGGTCGGATCCAGGATTTTTTTCTAGGTGGGAGGGTCCGAACTTTTTCTAGGGGGGGTCCAACCTTTGGAACCACAACCACATTATACAGGATTTTTTTTCTAGTGGGGGGTCCGAACTTTTTCTAGAGGGTCCAACCTTTGGAACCACAACCACATTATACAGGATTTTTTTTCTAGTGGGGGGTCCGAACTTTTTCTAGGGGGGTCCAACCTTTGGAACCACAAACACATTATACTCTTTTTGAAGAATAGTGTAAGATATAAATAATAAAAACTACATAACCATTAAATATATGTTAAGCACCGAGAAAAATTGCCTCATGCTACTTAAAAATGACTTAAAGTCAAGATACACACTTATGGACAGGTACATTTTGGAAAATCCAGAAGGTGGGTCCGGACCCCTCTGAACCCCGCCCCTCCCCGCTAGATCCGCCTATGTGTTCTTCTGTTAATTAAGACTACAATGTCACGCGTGCATGTTGCCTGACAATTTTGAGAGGATCCTCTGTTATCAAGCAGTGATTAAAATACGAGTAGTAATTAAACAGCAATAAAGATTATCTTTATTTGATAAGATGTTTCACATTAAAACGTGCTCTATTGTCTTCATACATGCATGCTGGTTCTTGTTTGCCGCCTACACATGCATAGTGCTATGTTATTCACCTTTTTGAAAGTTAAATGTTTCTGAAGGTCAGAGGTAATGACAATTGAAACTCAAGAAAATGGTGCTAACATGATTTAAAATCGATGAAATTCACCTCAAGACAATGTTAACTATATTTAAAAACAAAATAACAAAAGTACTGAACAGAACAGCAGGTGTTAAGAACATCGTCAAGCTGAAATTTCAAAAACTTTGATTTTCAAAAGTCTTAAGCTGTAATTAGTTTGTCTGACATTACCATTTTGCTTAATGGATCGGTTTTTAGGTGTCGGAGTAAGGAGTTTAGAAACTGTTGCCCTTGCCATAGCGGACGATTTGTTTGAACTGTTTTTGTATACTGCCAGAACTATTTGCGTATCATTCGAAGAAGGGTTGATAGAGGGTGAAATCACGGTAAAGCTTGTTTAGAATCATATAAAACATTGTTTACATAGAATATAGTTGACAGGGGCGGATCCAGATTTTTTTCTAGGGGAGGGGGTCCAACCCTTTTCTAAGGGGGTCCAAACCTTCGAACCACAACCACAGTATACACATTTTACAGAATAATGCAACATATTAATAATAAAAACTACATTACCATTAAATATATGTTAAGCACTGAGAAAAATGCTTCTTGCTAGCTAAAAATGACTTACAGTCAAAAAAATACACGAATGGACACGTACATTATGGAAATTCTAGGGGGGTGTACGGACCCCCGCTAGATCCGCATATCGTTGAGTTTTGTTAGTTATCGTTGAGTTATCTTGATATACATTTGTTAGGATTGAGAGTCTCAAACAAACGAACACAGCATCACTTTATTAACATTTTCCTACATTTGGGCCTAGGTTCTTTTCGTCTATTTCACAGCGTCAGTTTAAAAAAACAAACATTTTTTTTACATTTTCTAAACTTTGCACAGTGATTAACTCTATGAAAATTCTAGTTAAAAAAATGTAAAAAATTCTGTCGATTTCTAATCTGCTATTCAAACTGTTGAAACTTGAAACTTTGTTTTTTTTGTATTTGTTTAAACAAAGAAACTAACAGAAACATAAAAACTCCACTAACACCCTTACTTTATGATACCAGCAACAATATTAACGTTCTTCCAGCAACAACCCTCTGTTGTCACAAACGTCTAAAAAAATGTTGTTAATGACTTTCCTGGAAAGGTCGAACGTCGTCTTAGAAAAGTTTAACATTTTAAAATAATTGCCTTTCTAATATTGACATTTTTTGTCGTGAATAACAAAACGACTTAACATTTGTATAATGTACAATGTAGTAAAATTCTACAATACTCGCTGTTTTGATGGCTGATGGTTTGTTTTCCGTTCTAAAAATAACACGGCAACAATGACTTTTATTCCCACCGGGTTGATGATAAAAGCTAAATGATACGTCACAATGCCGTATTTTCCTATTCTTGTATTGTATATGTTACTTTCGCTGATTGAATGTTTTTTTTCTATACAAAACGTACAGAGACAGTACCATGACTGTTGTTTCTACACTGTATGTACATGTTGGGCTATGTTTTTCAAAGCTCTAAGAATATCGTCCTCTTGGGGCCTATCTTTGTCAGACAACATCACACACATGAAAACAATGATGGTAAATGAACAATATAATGAGTTCTAGCACACGACATAACTGTTGATACTGAACGTGCTACATGCTGAAGAACGGAGAATGCCAGAGCTGAGAAAAGATTTTTTTCGCTCAATATTTATTTAATATTTTGGATCGTTGCTTGTTTATTCTCATTAATATATTAAAGGGATATACAGGCAATGACTGTGCCAAAAGTATAGAACCAAGTTTAGTCTTTAAAACAGTATTAAGAACGTAAGAAATCACTTACTAATAAAATTTGTCACTTATTACATTCAACTGAACGAATTAAAACATGTGGCATACACATTGTTGAAAATGAAAGAAGGATACTGAGGGAATCACCAAGCTATTTATAGATTTGTTATATGGCGTACTTGCTGAAATAAAACATTTTCATTGGTCGCTTCTTGTCTTTTCAACATTCTTAGGCGGTTAGGATATCTTTTTATTGGAGTTATACTAAAAGTGTTGCACAATAACAAGCTCTAGTATCCTCTCATTAGTAAATGCATATTTTAACACAAATTAGTCAAATTTTCATGGAAGAGTATATCCTCCCCGGGTGTGATTCGGACCAGTACCCCCTTCGGGACACGATATACCAAATCCCGGCGCGCTACCAACTGCGCCACCGACCCAGGTTTTGCTTATTCATTTAACATAGTTCGAATCATATGTTGCTACTCTCTTAAAGTTGAAACGATTTTAACATGCAAGTTAAAAATGTCCTCTTAAGGTTTAAAATGGCACAAATTAAGTACAAAACTTTTAATCATAAATGCCATTTTGTGTGCGAGCGAAAAATGACAAAACTGTTTAAAAATTCAATATAAACAAATACTTTGATCTTTTCATACGAGACGCACATAATGAAAATGTTCTGCCGAGACGGCAAACACTGAAAATAAACTAACTCACTCTTTGAAGCAGCGTTATCTCATGTTAAGCCTTCCTGAAAGTCTCATGGGGAACCTCTGAGAGTCTTGGAGAAGAAAATGTCAGAAAATTCTCTCAGGATTACAATCTAATTTGTGTTTGGAACACATGCATTCTAAACTTTGCAGAAAATACTTTGAAATAAACTTGACAGATTTTCTAACAATACATGTCTTCGTAAATTTTCAAATAATCAACAACTCTTCAAAGACTGAGACAAGAAACTATGTGTTTTATTCTTTATTTTGTTGTGTTTTGAGTTTAAACAGTGTGGGGAAACACGTGACCTATATGGTTCCTAACACGGCAAAAATGACGACCAGATCAACAAATTTAGATGAAAAAGACAATGTAAAAGACTTATACATGTATACGTAACCAATTTTTATCAGACCTAGTGCAGTCTAAGCAGCACAAAGTTTTCTTTCTAGCGGTAGTTCTCCCAACCCCACTACGGTTCTAAATTTCTAGATTACCTCGAGGTTCTTCCGAAAGTCTCTCGACTCGTTCAGAATCTCGAGGTAATCTAGAATACTAGTTGTGGGGTTGGGAGAACTACCACTAAATGGAGAATTTTGTGCTGCTTAGACTGCACTAGGTCTGATAAAAATTGGTTACTTATAAATGTCATATTTTCCTTGTCTTTTTCATCTAAACTTGTTGATCTAGTCTTCATTTTTGCCGTGTTAGGAACCATAAAGGTCATGTGATTCACGAACATACGACTAAAAAACAGAACGGAACTTAGGGACCTTAGTCAGTTATCTTTCCCTGATAAAATCTGAAGCAATCCAATGGTAAGAAGATTTTTTTTCAGTTGGAATCTACAAATTTTAATATTGAATTTCTATGTAAAATATTTCATCTAATATATTTCTTGTTAATGAAAATATTTACAGAAGTGATGAAATTTAGATAGTTCTTTACCCTAAAAATACTTAGCTTGAATTTCAAACTAATTAAATGATTTACAAAAAAAGTTATTTAAGAATTATTTTGGCAAATTTACATTGAAAAGTAAGGGTAAAATCCGAGTAATCTAAATAATTGGACCTACCTATTTGAAGAGTTTACAAGGGGAAATAACTGACTAAGGTACTTCTTTTATGAATGTATAAACAAATTTATTTTGTTACAAAAATGAAAGTGAATTTACGTGATCAGTCATGCACTCACTGTATACCTACCCGCACGCTCTAACCCTGCCTCACGCGGCGACACGCCCACACAGACATCAATTGTTTCTATATACAAACTGACGTTCACAAGTTATCTCTCTTTGGACAGTGTAAATAAATAGCATGCAACAAGCGTATTACTGAAGCAGACGGTCTGACAATTGTTTTATTTCTACACACAGTGAATATTAATTCCCCCTGGTCAGTTAGTTTATCCATCTTTCTTCATTATTATATTATTTCTTTCAATTCTAGACAAAAAAACTACGGAGCCCCAAAAGTGACATTTTGAAATATTTTTCTTTTAAATTTTCACAATTTTTCCGTTTTTACAAATTATTATTTCTTTTACGAAGTATTTTTTCATTTATTGGAAATAGTACATCAATAATTATTGATATTAACGTAATAATTATTTCGAATTTTCGAAATCATATTATTTAGTTCTTACAAAAGATATTTATTAGAAATGAAATAATATTTCGAAAAAAAAAAACGAAATAAAAGTGAAAATATACAAAAATTATTTCGAGATGTTACTATAGGTGCTCCGTACATTATTCTTATTTGAAAGAATGAACTAGCTGGTGAAACAACTGGATGAAAATGTAGATCACGTTGATAAAATACCAAGTTTGTTATCAGACATTTTCTCGGCGTCTACTTGTGGTACCACTAACATACAATTTGTTGTTAATGGCTGATAAGACGATCACAGTTTTTGTTCAGTCCCCAACTTGTCGTACATGCCACGAATGGTAATGCATTCATTTGAGTAAATTAGAACAAAATTACACGTTATGAAACGAGAGTGTGCAGACTAGGCAGAGACTCAAAGACGTTTTCTGTGCAATTTGTGACGAGAAATTTAGAAATAATTGCTATTGTAATATTACGTACATTGCAAAGAGCTACATCTGTTATTGTTTGCACTGTCTGAATGAATCTACATATTAAAATGAAAATGCTTTTGTCTTTCTTTAAAATAACTCCTTATAGTATACTCCTTTTATATTCAAATTTTTACTTTTACTCCTTTCTTTTTTTCTTTTCATATGTTGATGGTCAAATAGTATGCTTGAAATTTTTGCAAATTGTTTACATATATTTGGAATTTCAGTCAGTTGGTGCACACTTATTTTACATGTATATATATATTACAAACCCATTTGGTGGGGTCATTTTAAATAATAATGTTCCTCTTGAAAACTCAACATTTAAAATGAAATAGCACATTAATATGTATTTATATATAGTTTACAAACACATTTGGTGGGGTCATTTTAATAAAAAATTCCCTCTTGAAAACGAAATAGTATATTAATATCAATGATTTTAACTCTAAAATTCAGAAACTGGCCGTCTGCCACGGATCCTCACATTTCGTATCGCGTTCTCAACAAGGAGAAATGATTCCCTTATTCTTTTAAGTTTACTCCTTAATGTTAATTCTCAAATGATTACAAAATTTTTAGCCGGATTTTCAACGAAAAAAAAATTGGCTAATAGTTTGGCAAAACACGGGCGTGCGAGCGGGCAGGCGGGCGATCGGGCGTCCGGTGTCGTTAACAATTGTGTAAAAGTTTTAAATTATTATATATATATTTAAATATATTATATTTCTGCCATTTATTGTCAGATCTTTACCATGTGATGAACAGAATTAGAAAGTAATCACAACTCTACTTGCCTTTATTATGGATTATTTCCCTTTGTATTTTTTGAGTTAAAGTTTTTAAATCCGGCTTTAATGTGGTTTTCACATTACATTTCTTGTAATACTTGTTTTATTTCAGGTTCATATGCTGGGGCAGTCATTGGTATGCCTTTATCAGGTATTCTAACTAGACATTTTGGATGGCAGTCAGGATTCTATGTATTTGGTAAGTTTCACATAATTTTTGTGTTACAACGACGATCAATAGTCTCATAATGATGTTTAAAGGCTTGGCTACATAAAATTTTAAATGAATATTAATGGGTACAAAATTCTCGAAAAAATCATCAAATAGCATGCAGTTGAGCTGATTTTAATGTAGTTTGATAAAAATTAAGTTTTACAGTTTTCGCAGACTAATGCTCTCAATCAATAACAATTGATCCCCATCCAAGACTATTGTGCCCTATCCAAGACTAACACTCTATAGTTAGCCCTTATGTTAAAAAGTGTCAGGTTCAAGAAAATTATGGTGTAATTTCACTTTATAAAACCTGACGTTCATTGACATCTGGTAAATTTATATCCACACGTTTATTTCCTCGTTCGACATCGATTGCTTCAAATGTAGTCAATACGAAATACAAAACAAGTGTCATGTTTTCCATCCGAACAGTTGTCTTGTCGCGTCAGGATGAATTCAGAAATTTAGGAATTTTGGCATCAGCTGTCAAATAAAACAAGTAGCAAGGAAATAAAACACTTTCTCCTATCCTCTACGCTGTCAATAATACTAGAAACTATAAGACACAATTCACGGTTTGATTAAAGTTTATGCTTCATAATTGGACAGAAATCTTGTGAACATTCTTTGTAATATTTATAAGTTCATACATGAGGTGAACATAGCTAGCTTTCTTGAATACGCAAGTAGGGCAAGGTTGGGCATGTAAACCAATAAAATTAATTTGTCGTTCGGAAAATGTTTATGGATGACTTTTATGGTTTCTACATTTGCTTATGTACATTCAAAACAGGACAATATGTATATCTTCTAACAACAAACTCGCGTGTTTCAAGATATCGCGATATTTGTCATTTTCTAACTACGAACTCTCGCGTGAATCAAGATATCGCGATATTTGCCATTTTCTAACAGCGAACTCTCGCCATTTTCGAGAAATCACGTTTCGAAAAATTTGGGCCTCAGATCAGATTTGAATATTTTGTTTCTTGTTTGTTGCGTCCGTTTAAAAACAAAAGTTTTGTTATTTTAAAACATCTCCCTCTTTGTCTTTTTTTCTGCATGGAAGGCCTGTTTTTTTAGTTGCGTTGATTATTAAATTAGTAATTATTTCTATTTGGAACTCAACACATGCATGCACAAAAAAAATCAACGAAACAAAAGCATTTCAAACTACAATGAATGTTTGCTTTCAGGCCTATTTCATTTTGTTGTTCACCAACGAAAACACATAAAAAACAGAATTCGTTACCAAGTCACCTCTGTAATCGTAACTAATTCTAATAAATGTATGCCTACATGTTCTGTGAATGTTTCCATTTAATCAGGATTACTGCTAACGACACATTCATCAAATAAACGTCCTTGAATTGAAACAAAAAACTTGGTAGCACTCATTTGTTGAACAACGCTTTTCTTTAAATTAAATTTGGTCATTGGGAGAAATTGGTTCGTTGTATTCTCTGACGAACAACAGTTTTACGATTGATTTTTGTTTTTGAAAATTAACACGAAAATTAAACAAGAGAAACATAATTTCAAACCGAACTCCTAAGGGACATTGTAGCGTTTCTCGAAAATTTTTGTTTAATTCCAAATTTCAGAGAAATTATCGCCTTTGCTTGTCAATGTCGAAAATTTTGACGTTGCTATTGAAATTTAAGACATTCTGGATGATTACGTATGCGTGATTAAACTGCAGTGTTCGAATCAAGACGAAATCAAGCCGTGTTTTATTCGATTTTTATTTTGCGGTCATGTCGCCTCTTGTTTATTGCCAATGCAATAATTGTCAAATAATTTGGAATTTATACGACGCTGCATGCCATGGAATTGCTAAGAAATCTATAATTTGTGACACGACATTGGCATGGATGAACGCAACATTTATTTGTTGATTTGATTTGTGACTTTTTCTGCCTTTTTTTGTTAATTTTCTTTGTGACTGTGCATGGCGTTTGTAATATTAACACTTTAGGGCAAATCAAATTGATAAATTATCACTTACTTATGGTAATTTCTTCTGAAATATCAATCCCTCCTCCAAGCAAAAAATCTTTCGACAGTTAATATAGTCCATATTGTGACAATTATGTCAAAAATGTTCTATCAACAAATTACTCCATCATTTGTTATATATGTACATATAGCCGCAGCCGTGGCGTAGTGCATGGTTAGCATGTCTGACTTCGAATCCGGAGATCGCGGGTTCGAAACCCGGTCGCGGCAGGTCATACCCTATACATGAGTTGTCGGCCTCGTGGTAGGGTATTTTAGTACTGGTGATAGAAAAGGGTCCAGGAAACCTTTAGTAGGAAGAGTTAGCCGTCGTATATATGACCTAAATATGTGTTGAATACGACGTTTAAAAAAGGGAAAAAAAGTTATACATATACTGCATATTTTCTTGTAAATATAAAGTTGAACAAAAAATATAAGTGTCAGTATATAAAACATAAAGTTTGTATTCTTTAATGAAGTCCTATCAAAATATCTACTTATAAATTACTATTCTTTTTAATAAGATATAAAAAATTATAATATTGGTTGAAAAATAATTTTTACGGTAGTTTAAAATGGAAGGTATCCGAAAGTTTTGGCCAACACTAGCAATTGCCTTTCCAAGATGGCGGAGGCAAATGGTATCTAACCAGTAGCCTGTTCAATTAAACGTTCCAAAACGTTCCGTAACGATACATTCGATCCATGGCCGAGAAGTTCCGAATGTATCGTTACGGAACGTTTTGGAACGTTTAGGGTAATTGAACAGGCTACAGGACATATGACGTCATATGAGTTGCGTAATGACATATAAATATTATTGTATCTTGTATTCTAGGTGTTATGGGTATCACGTGGGCTGTAATCTGGTGGTTTCTAGCATTTGATCGTCCAGCAACACATCCCTATATAACAGAACATGAAAAAGTCTACATTGAAACATGTATTGGTGAAAATACTTCAGTTCTTAGTAGGGTATGTAATCTTGTTTTATTTAGTCTGTATGTCTGTGATCCTACACAGTAAAGTTCAAGTATCAGTGTGTGGAATCACGTGACCTATATGGTTCCTAGCACGGCAAAAATGACGACCAGATCAACAAATTTAGATGAAAAAGACAAGATAAATGACATTTATATATAATCGATTTTTATCAGACCTAGTGCAGTGTAAGCAGCAAACAAGTTCTCTTTCTAGGGGTAGTTCTCCCAACCCCACAACGGTGCTAGTTTTCCAGAATACCTCGAGGTTTTGAACGAGTTGAGAGAGTTTGGGAAGAACTTTGTAGGTAATCTAGAAATTTAGAATCGTTGTTGGGTTGGCAGAACTACCTCTAAAGAAGATAATTTTGTGTTGTTAGACTGCACTAGGTCTGATAAAAATCGGTTACGTATACATGTCATTTACCTTGTCTTTTTCATCGAAATTTGTTGCTCTGGTCGTCACATTTGCTGTGTTAGGAACCATATAGGTCACATGATTCTCCACACTGAGTATTAGGATCATCAAAATTGATAGTTTTAATACACTGCCCTCCAAAAGTTTCTTCACTGTTCAATTTACCAAATTGCTACAATTTTAAAGTTCAAATTTGAAGAATTATTTTGTAATTGTTTATTTCATTCAATTTTCATGCAATGGAAATGGAATTTATAAGAAAATTTCTCAATTAAGGAACCCATTAGATAATTGCAGACGGTACGTTTTATCAAACAATGACTTTGTATTCAGTCATCACCTCATTTCTAAGTATGAAGTATTTGAAGTACACGTAGAACTACGAACTTTCCAATGTGTTGTCTCCATAATGAATGACCTGCTCCCTAGTGGGTAGTCTTTAACGCTTAGTTTCGTAGAAATGAATTTCTCTTTCTGTGAACCAGACGACCTGCTGGGTATTATGTCAAATGAATATAAAATGTCAATGACTTCTGTAGCGGTTAGTGATCCCGTACTCTTCATTTATTTGAACTCAGGAGATAGTTTTCGTGCCAAAGTGAATTGAATAGATGGCTCTCCGAAAGTTCGTGGACGAATGATTTTTTAATAAAAAATCATTATGCATATTGCAAGTAGTTTTATTTTAATTAAAGCTTATTCGTTTAACGTAGCTTGAATCATATATTTATAAATTAATTAAAGTTCCTAGTTCACAGATTTGGCTTATTTTTTTCTATAATTTCAAAATACCATTCAGTGTTTGTAATTGTGTCAAAAAATAATTCTTATTATTTTAATACAAACTGACCTATATATTGAAAGAAATATACAATAAAAGTCACAAAAATGCACTAAAAGTGTCTATACAATGACATACAGGGTAGATATTTACTACATGAAACACCATCATTTGTAGTTGTATGTCAATTTGCATTAAAATTGTCATTATAAAAACACTACTTTCCTGCTTCCAAAAATATTTCCAAACAATTTTGATAGTTTTAGAAAAAGTTTATATTTAAGTTAAAACCTGTGAATAAGTATCTTTAATGTTGATATTGAAATTGATTCGGAAAACTCGTGTTTTTCATAGGCAATTATGAAATGGTTCATCCCAAAAATATGATTTTGACCAAGGACATTTGAAGAGCAACGTACATGTACATCTGGATTTCGTCAAAGACAGGTCGAATCTGTTGTTGAGTCATTCTCATCAAATTAACAACATCAATACTTGTTGCTTTTATGACATTATAGTTTCGTGGCGTGTTGGTGTTGATAGGATTTAGTTAATCAAATATGATCACCTCACAATGTTGTTTTTATTGTGTGATTTTGTTGTATTTTTGTGCTAGAGGCCGATTATACATTATGAATAAACTTGAAAATAGATGAAAGCGTGTTTTTGTATAAAAACTACGGTGGGCCAAAATTGAAATGATGGTGGCTGATAGCTGAACCGCAATCTGTCTTGTCTTTATGTGTTTGTTTCATCATATTAGATCACTCTGTCTAAGACTGTCTTACACCAAAACTCTTGAGAGCAAAGTCCACGTTCTTCAAACATAAAATTACAGTAAAGTTTTGCTATTAAGACCATTTTTGTTATTCAAATATTACGTGGTTTTTGACAATTATTAAGACCCAAATGCTAAATTTGTGAACAAAACGGTCTATAGTAAGACATTTCCCCATTAAGACCATCGATTTTGCTGGTCTTAATAGCAGAACTTTACTGTAATACAATGTACTCGTAAATCTTTACTTTGCCATGTCCTAGAGAAATGAGCGAATCTTTAAAAAATATCTTACAACAAAAAAACCAACAACATTTCAATAGTGATGCAAGTCATGTATATACAATGTATGCTATATATTTTCCAGGAGATGAAGACACCATGGTTGAAGTTTTTCACATCAATGCCAGTGATCGCTATTCTTGTAGCTAACTTCTGTAGAAGCTGGACTTTCTATCTACTGATTATAGAACAACCTACGTATTTTAATGAAGTCTTTAATTTCAATTTATCCAAGGTACGTGCAGAGCTTCTTCTTATACATGTATATAAACGATTTTTCATTTCTTATCAAGAGCGATTTGTGACGTTTCTAATAAAAGGGAAACAACCAATATAAGCCGCTGTACACTTTTGCAAGCTTCTGTAAAATTTTCCTCCAAGTCAATACAAATCGTGTTTTCGTCCGTTTTAATGCAAAAAATGCACTATTTTATTATAGATTTAGAACATATATGATACCGTTTTGCATTAAAGCACGACTTAATATTATTCTTGGTTCGCCGCTTGCTGTTATAAAATTTGATTTTTTGTTCATGCTAAAAGTTAGTCTTACTTGACTCTTTCGAAAACATAAAGCTGCATAAATATAAACATACAGTGCTCGTAACGTGCCACTTTACGAAATATGCGTGTGTAGTCCGTGTATCGTTTGCTCCGTGTGCAATAAACGAGTATAGTCTATCGCTCATCGTGAAAATGTACGACTATCCAATATATCACGATAACCAATGCAATGCTCCTTACATTTATATGTAGGAGCAGTGGTCCAGTGGTGGGATACCCTCATATGGATCGAGATTTCTTGGTGTTGAACCCCACGCGAAGCACTGCTAATTCCCCTTAGCAAGAAATTTACCTACAGTTGTTTCGCTCCATCTAGGTGTGAACTGGTTCTGTTAAGAATCACTTACCTGAATGTGATTGCAATTATCAGATTCTGAGGTTATCGTACAAAATTCTATCATCGGCTGAACTTTAAATAAATATAGAAGCAGACTTTAATCTTCCTTTTTTAGCCGGATTTTTTAACGAAAAAAATCGGCTAATAGTTTGGCGAAACATGGGCGGGGGGTTGGGCGGGCGGGCGTCCGGCGTCGTTAACGATTGCGTTCAAGTTTTCAATTTAGCATTTATCTCTGCTATTTATTGTCAGATCTTTATGAAACTTCATTCAATGATAACATATCATGTGATGAACAGAATAAGACAGTAACTACAACTATACATGGCTTTATTATTATGCATTATTTCCCTTTGTAATTTTTGCGTTAAAGTTTTTAAATCCGGCTTTAATGTGGTTTCCACATAACATTTCTTGTTCACTTTTTTATCTGATGTCTATTTTCAGAGTGGTATTCTATCAGCATTACCACATCTTATCATGGCTATAATTGTACCTATAGGTGGTTTCTTAGCTGATTTCTTAAGACGTAGAGGAATATTGTCAACCACTGTAGTCAGAAAGATCTTCAATTGTGGAGGTAAAAATTGTATTTTTAAAGGGACAAGATGCTCTAAATTTTGCTAATTACATTTGTAGATTTTAAGGGCCAAATGGTCCACAATATCAAGTACATGTACTATTATTACCGGTTGTTATTATAAATTTACTTGAATAATGTATATATTTTGTAACAAAATATGATATTCTAAATAATAGTGATGTTAAATATGATGCATCATTTAGCATATGCATGTACAATATTGTGACCGAAAGTAACTTGTTATGATAACGACCAAATCAAGAACTTCCGATGATTTTTAAGCAAAGAGTACCTGCTTATAAACGAGCCTCTTTCACAGCATTCATTGTATTTAATACTTTATTTTACAATGTACATTGTATTTCTATTTGTTAGGTTTTGGTATGGAAGCAATATTTCTACTTGGTGTAGGATTTACACGTAACACTACCACAGCTATTGTATGTCTAACTTTAGCTGTTGGATTTAGTGGATTTGCTATATCAGGTATGTTACACTTCACTGATTCTGATGTTGCCATAGAGTTGGAACTAAAAATTCTATATTTTCAAAGTTGAATTGTTTGCTGAAAACCCTGATAATCTTGGATATCAACCATTTGATGAGAGTTAACTCAGGGAAATTTAACGTAGAACTTAGAAAAATAGTCCTACGTTTTTATGAAAAAGCAGCAAAGACTACAAGATTTCATTTGACGACAGTAGGCCTGATAGATCAAAATTTCCATTAAAGATGAACACAAATTATTAACCTGTTAAAATACTACATTACAATTAACTTATTACCCATAATGCAATACGGGAATGCTCAGACTTCACTGTAAAACAGTTGCTGTAAATACGTAAAAATATACACAATGAATTGATATGAATTATATACACATGTATGAATTAAAATTATATAAAAATAAAATATATGTTCTGTTAAGTTATTCTTATCATATTTATATTTTAGGATTCAATGTAAACCATTTAGATGTAGCACCAAGATACGCTAGTATATTAATGGGATTTAGTAATGGTTTTGGTACTATAGCTGGAATGTTATGTCCTATTGTGACAGAGTCACTAACTAAACACGAGGTAAAATTAGCATTGTCGTATCCTAACCACTGTCATTGTAAAATATTTGTCATGTTCTTATTGAAATGTATCCATTTTTGGGACGCTTTATAAACATCTTTCCATTGGTAACAAGAGTGTTACAATTTTCAACATAGACAAAGAAGCGTAGTTCAAGTGTGACACCTCATAATAATCTCTTTGTAGTATAACTAGGCCGGCTTGTTCTTCCCCTTGACGTATATTGTCTAGTTTAAATAAATGTTTTAACCTGCCTGTCACTGTTAAAAGTGTATGTGCTTTGTTCTTATTAAAACCTTAGGTCTTTAAGGACAACTAGTATTGGTAACACGATTGAAAGAAAAACATTCTGTTATTAAGATAACTTATTATTATTTTTAGAACTATGTAAATTATTTCATTTCTGCTATTTTGTTGTTTAAAAATTTACCTGAATTTGACTGCATGGTTTTAGCGTACTGCCTTTCTTGGCTACAAAATGTAACGTCTTCATTTATGTTGCCTTTAAAGTATCATTTATTGCTTAAAACAACATTATGTCAACTGTATATATTTTTTTTCAGACTGCGGACGACTGGGAGCGTGTTTTTATCATAGCCAGCTGCGTCCATTTTGCTGGCGTTGCGTTTTATGCGGTGTTCGCTTCCGGTGAGAAACAAGAATGGGCTGATCCGCCTACCGAGAGCACGTGGAAACCGGAAGACACTCTGAAAGCAGACGACAATATAAATTCGTATGGTAGCTTGAATAAAGATTCGATATCAAGGCCAAATGGTGATGTCATCGATTCTAGTGGCTATGGTTACGGCTATGACGACACAAGGGACCCGTATGACTACAATAGCCAAAATGGAACAGTCCAACAAAATGGCAGTGTCGTAGAGGATGCTGGGTACGGTTACGATGGACCAGTGAACATAAATACGAACTATTACTCCCAGTATGCACAGCCTATGTACGAAACGAAAGAAGAATTTGTCCAGAAAAGAGCCAAGGAACATGTATACTATTCCGACGACGAAAAAGATATATAAAACCGGAAGTTATTAGGCGCGTCATAGACATTTAACAAAAGATATAACCCCCGTTTTGAAACTCTCTTACGTTTACACTATATCTGTATATAACTGTATGTCTGTCATAACTTCATTATGATTTTTTAGAATTTTGAATGCATAATATAAATTATTCTGTTTTATATATTTAAACATGTACACATGTTTGTATTCCTATGTAAACGATACATTCCAAAGTATGACCAATTTATTATATATAATTATAACCTTCAAACTTATATCTTAACTTTTTTCTCTTCTCATCATTCTGCATAAGCCATTAATTAATTAATCGTTTTAATAAGACAATGTCAACTACCATATTGTTCCTAATAAATGCCCCTGTGGGCGTTACATTTTCCAAAGAGGGGGCATTTAATATATAGGGGTGTAAAAATCAGCAATTTTTCTTTCTTCCATTTATGCTATTTCCAGTCAGATATTGCTTAGTAATGACTGATTAATTTGATTCCAAAATAATTTCATGCATGTAAACAAATAAAGAGGGTTATAAGTACGGAAGGGATGCATAATTGAGTTAACACGGTACTGCGTAC
This sequence comes from Mactra quadrangularis, assembly GCA_025267735.1. Lineage (NCBI taxonomy): Eukaryota > Metazoa > Mollusca > Bivalvia > Venerida > Mactridae > Mactra > Mactra quadrangularis. Next base: position 2,286,714 of record CM046304.1, on the reverse strand, counting down.
TTGACTATCTGAATGTATTTCGCTGAGTTTTGCATAACAGATTTTTTTCCCTCTTTTGAAAAAGAGGGGTGGCCATTATTAGAGCGGGGGCATTTGATAGGAAAATTACAGTATTCATGTATTGCCCAACATTTAATTATGAGAACACTCAATATAGTGTTGAATTGGATAGGATGTGGTATGACAAAAAACAAAAAAGCACAGTACATATATTTATTGATTGATATGGCAATTTTTTTTTATACGCCATGAATATATATAAATTTTTAATAGAATAATATTATAACTGTAGAGATATAAAAGAAAGATGCCCCAAAAATGCACCTATCTGGACACAAAACCCTCAAAAAGACAAAATCATGCAGTCAGAGACAATTTATGCAAGCTTTATGAACATTCAGAAAGATAATCACAATATCCAATAACCAGTTTTTATAAACAGAAAGTTGAGTCACTTAGTCAAGAAAGGTGTGTTGAATATATTTAGGTTTGACTCTTAAAATTGCATGACTCCATTCTATATTTCATATATTTTTTTTTGGTAGTTATAATAACGATATATATTGTATATATCGTTATTTATCTTTATCAGTGTTTATAATTGTCTATGTAACTTTCAGAACTTTTTTAATTTTCCCAGCAAAAGCTCTTGTAAACTATTGTCAATTTGATTTTGTTGACGGAAAACTGGTAATGCATTCAGTCATACTCAAATAATATGTGCACATTTCTATATCAGCTATGTACTATATGGCAATAGCGCAATGAATGCCTGAAGCAAAACACAAGTTTCTGTTATGTTGTCGATAATGAATATAGTGCTAGGCTGCAGTAGTGGTCTGCAGTAGAACTAATCTGGAGGTTGCAGAGAAAATGATACGACGCAAATTACTTTAGTATATATTACGTAGAGTGTACATAATTATAGACCGTGGAATAGAGTTCTAGAATCTAACTGTAAGTCACTGGCACCAGAGTCCTTAAATCCCTTAAAGTATGCACCAATATGCTTTAACGATAATATTTTGTCAACGAATACATTAAAAAGGCCCCGTACACATTATCGTGTACGAGTTGAAACTATTCTTTCATTATATTAATATATATGTTTACACGATATATTTAAAGGTACTCATTTACAGATTTCAACTTAAATGTCAACTTTTTTCTAAAACTATCAAAATTGTATGGAAATACTTTTGGAAGCAGGAAAGTAGTGTTCTGATATGACAATTTTAGAGCAAATTGATATACAACTACAAATGATGGTGTTTCATGTAGTGAATATCTACCCCGTATGTCACAGTATAGACACTTTTAGTGCATTTTTATGACTTTTATTGTATATTTCTTGCAACATATAGGTCAGTTTGTCTTTTTAAAAAGAGAATATCTTTTGACACTATTTAATAAACTGAGTGGTATTTTGAAATTAAAGAAAAATTAACCAAAATCTGTGAACTAGAACCTTTAAGGTAATGTATACATGTATATGAGGGACAATACAAAAGAATGTGTTATTTAAAATGATCATAAGGTTTGGACTCTGGTGCCAGTGCTACAATGTATAAATAAATATGTGTATTATTTATGTTAAATATTATTTCAAAAAGGTTGTGCATTTAAATTGCGCTCAAGTGTTGTAAATGATCACAAATATGTAATGTGTATATGTTCACATGAATTCTATGTGCTTCAAACTATAATAAGTAATTATTTATTCGTGCTGACCTTTTGACCTTTGCCTAATATATGACCTTGAAAGGTTACCAAGTTCAAAAAGCGGGTAAAACCATTAGGGTCAAATGATTGAAATAGATACATTTTATCATTTTTGAATATATCAATCATGAATATGCATGAGGCAGGGGAGACCAATCTACTTCCAATGAAATCGCATGTTACAATTAAATACTCTTCAATAACAATGATGTCACACAAGGATTTGTGACATAAAATAGAAACCATCGCACATGTTTATTAAAAAAAATGGTTGTGTAATTTCATTGGCTAGTTTTCTGCAGTGGTTTCCTTGCGGAACCAATGAAACGCCTCATTAATTATTCGTGATTGCCAGATTTTCTTAACCAAATGGCCCACGGTACGTAACGCAGCAAAACCATAGGTTGTCAGCACAGTTCTGAGTCAGAGCACTATATATATAGTGTTTTTGACTTGGGCCAGTGCAAAAAGGTTTAGTGGTGAATTTGTCATCTAATTTCAAAATATGCTAAAGAGACACAAACCTTCAATTTGTTGTTATTGACATATGGGCTATTGAGTCTCAGGCACTCTGTTTGATAGTTTACAGACAAATATAATTGTAATTGCATTTCTTGCATTCTAGGTTAAATTATTGTACAAAGTTGTCCCAAGATATGAGTTTTTACCATATTTATGTACAATATAATATATGACACTATGACACTCGTAAAAACGTTTCCATGACAACAATAGATTGTTTCCATGGTAACAATAAAGCCTTTCAGTGGCGACACTTAACCGTTTCCATGGAAACAATAAAGTGTATTCATGGTGACAATAAACCATTTCCATGGTGACAATAAATTATCTCCATGGTAACAATAACTCTTCTCCATGATTACAATAAAGCGTTGCTATGGTAACAATAAATCGTTTCCATGGTAATAACAAATCGTCTCCATGACAATAATAAATCGTTTCCATGGTAACAATAAACCGTTTCTATGGGAACAATAAATCGTTTCCATGGTTACACTGAATAGTTTCCATGGTAACTGGATAACATTGATGTTATGTTTTTTTTATGAGAAATGTTGTTTGTTTTTACATTTATTTATTATAGTGTTATTAAGTTTGTTAATTTTATAAATGGAAGTTAGTTGATCGTTTTTATTTTATATCATATTGTATATTCATAATTTTATTTGTAATATAGATTTCGGTGAGAAGTGTGGGATGTGTGAGGATAATTCAAAATAGAACCCATTCATTTTGATATGATATGTATATAATGTGTGACATGCATGTAAATACCATTCAATGGTGACAATACTTGTGCTTAATGTGAGATTTTAGAAAAAAAATCCTGAACTTTTTACAAGTACAATAAATGCCCAAAAAAGCATTTATCATAAAAACTTTTTTAGTAGAACATTCCAAATTGAGAAATTATTGCATAAAATTGTCACATGTAATAATTTATAACAACAGTGTATTGGTCATTTTTCGTTGATAAATTTTATTCAACTTTCAAGGGCGCATATGTTTGCCCTCTGATTTTGATACTCACAACAGTATTTCTGTGTTTACTATCTATAACTGAGTATTTAAATCAGTAGGGTTAATGTATGAGCCACTGTCAGTTGAATAATTTACAAATATAGGTCATTCTATAGTCTATACAAAGTGTTTCATTTTTGTTTTGTTAAGAACTTAATGTTGTTAAAGTAGTGTATTGAAATTAATGTTTGAAAATTCTGTTTAAAAATAATGATTGAAAATAATGTTTATAAAATGGTGTTTTGAAAATACTGCTTGAAATTAATGTCTGAAAATTATGTTTGAAATTAATGTTTGAGAATAGTTTTAGGAAAAATGTTTGAAAATAAGGTTTAAAAATAATGTTTGGAAATAATGTGTGAAAATAATGTTTGAAAATAATGTTTGAAAATAATGATTGAAAATAATGTTTTGAAATAATGTTTGAAAATAACAGATATATTTGTTGTTAACGTAACTGATCTATCAAGTGATATTAAATATATATAGTTACACTTGGGACTTTATTGATCATTTGTCGAATTCGTTTTTGTTAATTTCTTTTCAACTGTCAGTAGCCAATACATCAACCCCCCTGATTTAGATATTCAATATTTGTTTGATAATCCTGGTACATAGACGCAGATGACTATTTTTTGTCAATATTGAGTACAGAAGTACTGTAATGAGCATGTACTGGAATAATTTGCCCAATATCTATTGAGTATTTGAATCAGTGTCGTTAATGTATGGGCCATTGACAGTTGAATGAAATCTAACATTAACTATGAAGACCAAGGTGTTCCTAAAAAAATATTTCAACACTTTTATTTGAAGAATCATAGCTATTTTGTCATTGTCGTAACCTTTCTGTAAATTCCAATTAAGATTGGAAACTGGCTACAAAAATATCAAGTAGAAAATGAGCAGACCTGTCTGATTGATTAATAAACTGGTAATCATTCGATAGCCTGCTCCGTGTTGGTTTGAATCCCATCCAAAACCTTCCCTGTTGTTGCCTTGAGCAAGAAACTTCATTCTACTAGCTTAGTATTGTGGAACCAGGAAGCAGACTCGAAAGTGATGAACCTGAGTTGTAAGAACTTTTTCAAGATCAAACAAAAAAGTGATCAATCCAAGTTGTAAGAACTTGTTTCAAAATTGAACTAAAAAGTGATTAATCTAAGTTGTAAAAACTTGTCTCACTATCGAGCGAAAAAGTGATCCATTTAAGTTGTAAGAACTTGTTTCAAAATCAAGCCAAAAAGTAACTTCTCTAAAACTTGTTTCACAATAGAGCTAAAACATAGAAGTATAAACTTTGTAGAAATGAAAAAATGGCTATGGTTGTTCAAAAATTGTACATAAACGATCAGTGATTACGTATCTAGTACTATGTATGTTTCATTTTCGTATCATTTTATATCATGGTTGTTATGCAAGAGACAATTAAACGTAGAAGAACTCCATTGTGTTGTTTTTTCTTCATTTTCTCCAATAAGAAAAAGTTCTAAGTGTTGTATGCTGGACATTAGGGCTGTCATGATATGCCAGAAGCATATCGCAATATATTGCAATACGCTACATGTAGCACCGTATCGCAATACGTACCACAATATAAATTGTGAGTTATTTATTTGTGCGTCTCCGCTGTATTTAACAGAACATTGCAAATCTTACATGCAGCTACTGATATAATCTATAGACGCTTTCTTGTTGTATTCTGGACATTAGGGCTGTCACAACATGCCAGAAGCGTATTGCCATATTTTGCAATACGCTAGCACCGTATCGCAATACGTACCACGATATGTGTGTTATTTATTCAATGTGTCTCCGCTGTATTTAACAGAACATTGCAAATCTTACATGCAGCACTGATAGAATCTAGTCACTTTCTGTTTATACTTAGGACTGTGATAAATGTTTTGAATATAAAAAGATGCTTGGATTGAAACAAACAATCGCCCCGTACCGGCAGAACATCCTAGCAATCAAGCACCTCGACGCCATGCTTGTTTCACTTCCTGTCCCGAAGTATATCGAACACTCACTGATGGGTTAAATTCTTGGAACTTGGGTTGTAAGTAAATGAACCATGGAAAGCTGATGTTTCGCTACTTTCATTTCGCGCAGGGAAGAATTTTCCAATGAAATAAAATATTGCTAAATACCCTTACGTTGAATTCGTACCATGGTACCTATTGCCGCAGCTGTGTATTGCAAAACTTTGAAGCAACACATTGTACTGGTCATATCACAGCAGTCAGTCAACCTACTCACCATTCCTGGAAAAGCCTTACGAAAGGGAGATACTTTCTCACTTATATAAAAAAATCATGCACGAGTATAATTTAGGTTTGTCAAAGAGAGACAATCAACTCACAAAGGCACATGCCTAAATGGTGAACAAGTATATAAGTTATGGTTGAGATATGTACACATATATAAGTTGTGGTTGAGATATGTACACGTATATAAGTTGTGGTTGAGATATGTACACATATATAAGTTATGGTTGAGATATGTACACGTATATAAGTTGTGGTTGATATATGTACACCTTATATTTTACTCTCTCATTGTGGTAAATAATATTGTTGAACATGTTGAAGTGAAACAAATATAGGTAAATTTCTTGCTGAAGGAAATTAACTGTGCCCTTAGTGGGGTTCAAACACCTCTAAGTCCCTAAAAGTGGGTCCTACCACTGCTCATATGGGGTGTACATTCACCTGACTATCTTTCCTGGGATACACCAGTTCTAGAAGTCTGTCAAGAGCAACTACCAAATTTCTAACTAGAAGACTCATGGTTGACAGCTGGGTTCAAACTCACAACCCTCTAGCAGTAAGGGCGTAGATCACTTAAGGTATACTATAAAAGAAAAATACTTCATTGTTGAATTCTATTCAACTGACAGTGGAGCATTTATTAACCCTGCTGATTTAAATACTCAAAATTTGTTTGATGATATTGGTGCATTAATTTAGATATATAATTTTTATTGACTGAGGCTTCAAAAGTATTTTAATGTTTGAATAATTGACACACACAGCTATCCGGATCAATGTACGGGAATTATCAAACAAATATTGAGTAATCAAATCAGCAGGGTTAATGCTAGTGATTATTCTAGAACTCCAAAAAGGGCAGGGTGGGACCAAAAAAGGGCAGGGCGCAACGCGTGGTGCGACTTTTAAAATTCTGAAGTATATCTGTATTCAATAACATTTAGTGAACTGATGTTTTTAGTATATTATTTATATATTCATTGTAGCTGCATGCTATTTAAAAGTCCAAAAAGGGTGGCAAGATTTGAAACTAATCGTTTTCACTATACAATCTCCGTCTCTGCCATGATCTCTAACTTTGAGTGGTCACCTCTAGAAACTACTGTAGAAGAACAAGAACCAGACTTATAATATTCTATAAAATTGTCTATAATCTTATTGGTATACACCCTGGCCCTATTCATACCCAACACATAAAAAACAAGACAATACAATGTTCAGCAGCCATCTCCATTCATTTTAACATATAAGCATGTCCAAATATTCTTCCTTTCCAAGCACAATAATTCAGTGGAACAAGTTGTCAGCTGCTGTACACCAAGCAACAAATTAATAATGCATGCACCACTGTGAGTTGAATTAAATTTAATTAATAACAACAAAATTGTAAATAAAGAAGTCACAACATTCAGAAAGATTTCAAATAGTTTTAATAATATATAAAAAAAATTATATTCTAACAAAATGAATAGAGTATTTCAAGAACAATAAATTTTATTCATTAAAAATCTAAAATACAAAGAATCATGTGTCAAAAGCAGAATATAATTTATCAAAATTTAATTTTGTTTTATTCTAAAAATTTAATGCTTTAATGCATAAATCTTGCATAATATATTTTACATTCTAAGAGTATATACTATCATATAAATATGTGCTTAATATAAATAATTTGGCAGCTTTTTTCATGACAATGTGAATAAAACATAGTCATGGGTCAGTTTAAAACCATCGTCAGCAACCACAATACTTTCTTCCATTACATTCCATACATATTGTGGGCAATTTGACCGGCAAAATCTCGTTTTCAAGAATATGCATAAGGCAGGGGAGACAAATCTTCTTCCTGTTATAATTAAATACTCTTCAATAACAATGATGTCATACTGGGTTTTTCCCATTTTAAATGGGAATCAACGCACATGTTTATTTTCAAAAATGGTTGCGTTATTTCATTGGCTACTTTTCGGCAGTGGTTTCCTTGTGGAACCAATAAAAATGCCTCAGTAATTATATATGATAACAAGATTTTTCTTACCAAATGGCCCAAAGTACATAACGCAGCATAGCGGAGTAATGTATCGTGGGATAACCGACGATGGTGTAAAACTAGCTTTACATGCATTGTCTTTACTAAACTAGTTTTGCACAGAACCTTCACTTAATATCATGGATTAAAAGAGATACATCTTAATATGTTTAAATAACTTTTTCATACATGGAGGTTTGCCGGCAAGACTGTTGTAACTTGCTCTTTAACCCAATGCACTTACTACAGTCTTGCAGGCAATCCTCAACAAGTAGTCTCAAAGAGAATCATAAATTATGTTAATAAATAAATGAAAAATCAAATTGACTTAACACAACACTGGATACACTCAACATTTACAACCATCTAAAATTTTACCCAGAGGGCCTAGATGCCCTCACCTGGAAGCCAATGAGGTTTGATTAAAATTGGTCCCCGAAAGTTGCCACATGTGTTAACAGTGAAAAGTTAAAAATGCACAACAGAATGTTAACTTTTGCATTGAATGTATAAAATGCATAGTTAGATAATTTTGCAATAGAATAATTTAGTTTGTTTGTATAGATCCAAAATGAAAGCATAATCTTACAACATTGTGGAACAAATACAATAACATGAAATGTAAAGATTTTGGTAAACAGAAGATGAGAATGAGAACTAACAATTAAATTTCTAAGACCTAAATAGCAATCGTGCTAGAAGGTGGAATTTCTAGGACTGTCACAATTATCTGTTATATTAGCAATGGTTTTACGTATGAAAAACAAAAGGAGTCCACAGACAGCACGCTCGACTATTCTGGGTGTTCGTGTAAACAACAGTAACAACCAGTAAAAATTTATGCTAGATTTATGCAACTTCGTAATTGACCTCATATGGTAACCCCCTAGACATGTGTAAAGTTTCAAGTTAGTCCCTTCATTAGTTGCAAAGTAAAAATGTTGCACCTAAAAACTTAACCAAGAAATTTCTAAGTATATAAGGGCCATAATTCAGTCCAAATTCATCCAAGAGTTATGTAACTTGGAATTTGAACTCCAATGGTAACCCCATAGTCATGTGTGAGGTTTTAAGTGAATTCCTTAAGTAGTTGCAAAGAAAAAATGTTGCACCTAAAAACTTAACCAAGAAATTTCTAAGTATAAAAGGGCCATAATTCAGTCCAAATTTATCCAAGAGTTATGTAACTTGGAATTTGAACTCCAATGGTAACCTAATAAAATAACTAATAAAGTTTTAAGTGAATCCCTCCAGAACTTGCCAAGATATAAAAAATACAAAAATGTTGCACCATAAAACTTAACCAAGAAGTGTTATGCCAACATCGACGCACAGCTGAGTAGGATAGCCCCACTATTCTGCGAATAGTCGAGCTAAAAAGGTAGACAATGAATCTTTTCTAGTAAACTTCAAGCAAACAATTAACTGATTACAATTTTTAGTAATGTGCCATTCCTCTAAGTACCTACATGTATTGTTTTGTGTATGTATTCGCAAATATATCGTCCTCATGGGCAAAAGGCTTGCAGGATTTTTGAACAATTAGGGACTTTAGTCAGTTATCTTTCCCTGATAAAATCTGAAGCAATCAAATTGGTAGGTAGGTCCTGACAGTTGGAATACTCGGATTTTATCATTGAATTCCTATGTAAGGATAACAAAATATTTCATCTAATATCTTTCTTGTTAATGGCGATATTAACAGAAGTGATGAAATTAAGATAGTTCTTTACCCTAAGAATAATAAGCTTGAATTTCAAACAAATTGAATGATTTACAAAAACGTTATTTAAGATTAATTTTGGCAAATTGACATTGAAATGTAAGGATAAAATCCGAGTAATCCAACTAATTGGACCTACCTATTTGAAGAGTAAACAAGGGGAAATAACTGACTTAAGTCCCTTATTAAGTTATACTATAATATAAATATCATTAATAGTTTTCAATATCATATTGTTGCTGTTCCTGATAGTAGCCTTGATATATATTATCTTCTGTATTATACTGGCCACCAGAGGCTTGTGAGGTCACATTAGAATAACCTTGACCTTGAATAACTGATGATAACTGACCTTGCGACATTTGACCTTGTGAAATTTGACCTTGAGACATTTGACCTTGTGAAATTTGACCTTGGGACATTTGACCTTGGGAAATTTGACCTTGGGACATTTGACCTTGGGATAATTGACCTTGACCTTCATCAGTTGAATCAGTGACCATGACATTTGACTGTGTGCCAGAATTCGATGCAGAGAGAGAAATGATTCCGTGACCTGATGAGCTATAAGCTGGAGGGGACACAGGGGCCTGATGGTAGCCAGAAAAGTTAGAGGGGTCAATGGATTGCTGCGATGAAATATTCTGTAAGAGAATTTCTTGGACAGCTTGATCGTCTCGGAACAGATTATCGTTTCTGCTGTACTCTCTCAGTTGTTGTATTTGTGATCGTAAACTTCTAACAACTTCATCGTCCTGACTTACAGCGTTAGCTAGTTGCTGATCATGTAATTCCTTTACAAGCTTTTCAGCCTCACTGTGAGTCAGTTCTGAGTCTTGTAGGTTAGAATTTTCAGATAAATGCCGAGTGTCAAGTCTTTGTGCTTGTATAGCTGACTTTAACAAGGAACGGTCTAAACTTCCGCTGAAAGCTTCTTTAATAATCATTCTAGCTTCTTTCGAGTGAGGATCAATAATATCAGAGCTATTGTGACCTTGAACATTGTCTATAAACCTGTTAGAAGAGTCGTAAGATTGTCCCATAATAATTTGCTCCGTGAACCGAGAACGTAAATCTTGCGACTCTGACCCAGTTTGATGTTGCTGGAATTCTTGCACAAACTGCGAACTGGAAGGCAGCTCCTGTTGTTGAATGTACCGATGAGCATCTTGGACTAGAATCTGAACATTTCTCGACATATTTTGCGTTTCTAAAATCTGACCATTCTCATGCATTACCATGTCAAGGTCATGACCTTGAAGGTTGCCATGGGCGATAGAAGCATAATCTCTATTTATAACAACAGCATTATTATCAGTCACAGCAACATTATACGCAGGTAAATTACCATCAGATTTTAAAGTTCCAATATGGTCAGTAACGTTAGGCAATTGTTTAGTGTTAACGTCATTTTCTAGTGCGGAGGATTCAACAAGAATATCAAATGGTACGGTACCATTAGCAGCCTCATTAGTAATAACAACGGGCAATTCTTCCCCATTCTCTGTGTACATTAAATGCTGATTTTCAACATTTTCAGTTTCAACTGCTTCAACAAAGCCATCAGAGGCTTCGAGTTTCTCCATTAACTTTTTCACTGCAACTGGATTTAATTTATGTTTACTGATCAGATGTAGTTTCATATTCCCTCGAGTGGTGCTTCTGTACGGACACTGACCTGACGGACATTTAAACGGTTTTTCTCCGGAATGAATTCTCTTGTGCACTTTCATCTGCGTCATCGTTTTAAACGTTTTCGGACATTCGGAACATTTGTGTTTTCTGACTGAGTTATGTTTGTGGAACACATGACTATTCAAGCATGTTCTTGATCTGAATCCGCTACCACATATATCACAAACGAATGGATTGTCTTCAAAATGGATAAGTTTGTGCTCTCGTAGTTGAAACTTAGTAAAGAACTCTTTCTGGCACAGGTCACATTTATAAGCTTGCCAACCTTTCGGCAAAGGGACCTGATGACGAAAGTATTTATGATAATGTATATAGTAGCTACCCGATTCTTTAGGCTTATATCCACACAATTCACATTCAAGTTCATCTTTCATTTTCTCTCTTTTCATTTCAACTGATATCAAGTACGGCGTATCATCAAGATAAACATTATGAGTACCTACAAGGTGAGTTACGGCACGTTTAGCGAATTTAAACTCGACAGCACAGTATGTACATCTGTACACTTTCTCCCCTTCGATATCAACAGCTAGTTTTTCTATTTCATAAACTTTAGCCATAACTGCATCATTCTTCATTCTATGTTTTCTTTTAGCGATGGATTTCTTATTCAACCTTTCAATGTCTTTTCCCGCCTTTTTTATCCCCAACTTCTTCACATCAGATGATTTAGTGTTTTCTTCATGATCTTTTTGTTTTAGAATACCGTCTTCCTCATTCCTCATCATTTCTCTAATTTCCTTAGTTCTCTTTTTAGGAGGAGGTCTCATATAAACATGTGTATCTCTCTGATCTTGTTGGTCCAAGGTGGATTTTCTGTAAAAAAATAAAGAGTAACGTTAGTCATAATTGATTTAATCTGTATTTGACTTGTTATTAAAAATTAATTTTAGCTTAACTGTGAAACAAGTTCTTACAACTTGGGATAACCACTCTCGAGTCCACTTCCTGGTTCCTCAGCACTTAGTTACAAGTAGTAAGATAGGTTCTTACTTAAGATAATGAGAAGCCGCCCGGCTAGCTCAGTTGGTAGCACCCAAGTCTGATCGAGGGGTTGTGGGTTTGATTCTCGAGTAGGCCATACTTTCCTGAAGCTAGGTCATGAAATAGTTTCTATGGCCATTCTCCCTCCTACCACTGATTCTAAATCATGCAGGGCAGTAGTCAGTCACTGACTGAAGTATACGCCTAGTAGTTAGTTAACAGCTAAATCCAGAGATTTAGCCTTTCCCGGAACAGTGAGTAGGTGGGCTGACCACCATGATATGACATGTATTGCTACGGTGTTAAACCCAACCAAATAACAAGATAATGAGGTGGGCTTTTAGATGATATTTGAACCAACATGAATATCTTCCTATAACATTGGTCCTGTGTGAGATTAGCTTTTGAATCCTAGATCTAGGGTGAAGCAAATGCAGGGTAAGTCAAAACAACCCTAGGGTTGTGGCTTTAAATTATTTAAAAAGAAAGAAGGAGGTATGTATATAAAGTCTATATTTAAATTATTTGTGTGTTATATTAATTAGCCACATATGCTCAGTTGGGAGAGCATCTGACTAGCAATTAGGAGGTTGTTGATTTGATCCCCACAGCAGGCACTTTTTTTCAACTTCCTATTACACAACCAAACTAACCAACGCACCAACTCTGTGACTCCCTACCTAAGTAAATATGCAAGAAAACATACATACCTTAATCTAGCTTTCTTAGGTGTTAATATAGTAATATCTGAGGATTCATTATTAAGTTGTATATCAGCCACTTCTAATCTTTTCATAGTAACAATGTCAGTTTTTTCCGTTTGTTCAGCCCCATCTTTAACATTGATTAGTAGATTCGAGTTTTCATTAGCATCATTTTCTATGTTACTTGGGCCACTAGATGGCGTATTTGCAGTCTCTAAGCCACTAGTTAGTTTAATAAACCCTGATATTGGTTTACTAGGGTTCGACAAAATTCTCCGAATTTCCGGATTATTTTTAGCGGTAGTTTGTGACTGCGACCTCTGAATTTTTCTTACAGCTCTTTTTCTCCTTGCTCTAGTGGGATTTACATTTGTAACACAAGTAATATCATTTTTATCTTTTACTGGAGTTATTTCCCCTTTGTTTCCGGAATGTTCTATATGTATCGTAAGGGAATTCTCATAATTGATGTCACCATCTTCATCATGTTGTTTGATTCTCATAAGTTCATTTTCATCAAGTCTACCATTTAACAAAGGATCAGGGAATGATTCAAACATAGTTTCATGATTATCATTTATTTCCTTCTCATCAATATGAGCAGATTCAACCTCACCGCTTACTTGTCTTTTATTGTTCTCATCCATAGAATGTATCAGTAAATTTTGTCCAAGGTGACTTTCAAATTGATTCAAACTTGTTCGAGAACTGTCAGTCTTACTTTTTGAAGTATTTGAACCCAGTTTGCCCGACAAGTCGAGACCTCCGCTAGCAATGTCTTCCAGGAAGTTGCTATGGCTACCAGAGGCTGGTTCCCTAGTTCTACAGTTATCAACAGCATGCTGAACAAAGGAACCAGGGGTTATCTTTCTTGATCTACCTCTTTTACGTATTGGGATATTACTTTGTTCACTTTTAGGCCAGTTTATCTCAGAGTTGAGACCATCAAAGTTTTCTAATTCGCTGCTGGTTGTTGTCACTGTTGCCATGGTAACTGAGTTAGTATATGTTGCTGTTGTCATAGTGATGTTATCAACACAAGGTGATGATGTCACTTGTATAGTTTCACCATGTTTACTTGGACTGACAGAATCAAGGATTCCATCGTCATCAGCCAGACCAGTCTGAAATATATAAAAAACAAGTAAATCTGTGAGCTAATGCTCACTAGTGATACCCCCGCAAAAATCTAAAAATATGCGACAAACAGGAAGTAGATGAGCAAGGAGCATGAAATCGCTTTACACCACATGGGACTATGGAATGAAGCAATATGCAAAGTATTAGGCTGCTGCATGATATAGTTGCTGAGAAAACTGTGACGGAAATTTTGTAACGGACGGACGGACAGACAAGGGTAAAACAGTATACCCCCCTCTTCTTCGAAGCGGGGGTATAATGATTATAATACATCAGTCTACGAAATTAATGGGTGTCTGGTTGCCCAGGACAACTACTTTTATTTCAGGCAACCCAAATTTCTTTTGGGCAACCAAAAATCTACAAACAAGATATAGTTCTTGCTACTGAAATGATCTATTCGGGCAACCACTTTCAAATCCTAATTACTAAGACTGATATATGTCTTTTTTATTACATATATGTAGAATAAAGGGCTCGAATTTAGTTGATGTTTTTTTAACACGCAAATTGAAAAAAAAAAACTTGCATTTTTTCTCCAAATGTTTGACCCTATGAACAATTATAGATCTTAAATTCTCCTCAATCATTTAGTAATCAAAAACATGTCAAGCTTTTGACGTCAGCGAAAGGTATTCTTCCGAGGCTCATTGTAAAATGTAGCCATACAAGTAAATAGAGCAAAGGATAGTACTATAGATTTTTCTGGCAGTTCCAATGCTGATTTAAGTCTCATTAGTTAAGACAGTAATATTTCTGCAGCAATTTCAACTCTTCAAAATTAGCCTGCAATGTAAAATGTTAAGCAGACTCTTTTTCAAAGTTGATAGAGCATCTGACTTGCATAAGGAAGGTTATAGGTTTGAAACTTTGAGATCCACTTTGACCAATTTTCCTGCTTTTATAGTATATCCAAGCATTTGTTTTATACTCAAAATATTCATATGAAAAAAACAAAATTACCTTTCTAATTTGTTTAGCATTTTCCTGATATGGACTATCTATGATTAAATGTCCCATTTTTGATAATTTACAAAAATCATAACAATATTTACTCAGTTGTGCAATACCAAATATGTTTGACAATCTGAAAAATATAACATAAAGGATACAATAATTTAAAGAAGTTAAACATCAATTTAGTTTTAGATCAAAAGTTAAAACCAATAACAGATAATAATTACTTTCTAGGAAATTCAAGACATGTAAATCTGTGAGCTAATGCTCACTAGTGATACCCCCGCCAAAATCTAAAAATATGCGACAAACAAGAAGTAGATGAGCAAGGAGCATGAAATCGCTTTACACCACATGGGACAATGGGATGAAGCAATATGCAAAGTATTAGGCTGCTGCATGTTATAGTTGCTGAGAAAACTGCGACGGAAATTTTGTAACGGACGCACGCACGGACGGACAAGGGTAAAACAGTATACCCCCTCTTCTTCGAAGCGGGGGTAGAATAATGGATAATAATTACTTTCTAGAAAATTCAAGATAATCAAATTAATTGTTTTGTATCCAACTCAACAAGTGCATAGTACATATACTTAACGAAACTTCTAAGTACTCCGATTTCAGTATTGTAGGAAGTCTTATTTTTCAACATTAAAGTCTGATCGATGATGGAAATGTGTTTTGGACCATACCGACCTTTGCTTTCATGGTCTTCATGCTACTTTATCAATGCAAAACCATTTTTTGTCATGCATGCATTGAAATGGGAAGATTTTCTAATTGTTTTGATAGAACAGAAAATAAGCAATTAGAAGTCTTATTCTGCAGGTGACGCACTGTTTGGCAAAAGACCTATGGCAATTTCTCTTTCTTGAAGCGACATTCGAGCCATTTCTTGATTTTTCGTTGTACATATCAACACACAAATGATTTTCACTAAAACTAACGTGCAATTTTTGCACAATAAGCATGTGCGCATTTCTGCTTGTCTGCACATGCACAACAAAACCAATTTTGCATCAATTAAGAAGCATGAAAACCATGCAAGCAGACGATAGTATAGTCCTGTATTCATTTTCATTAAAGATCGGACATAAATGTTGAAAATTGAAAATTTCTGACAACATTGAAATCGGTGTACTTAGAAGTTTTGTTAAGTATATTATTTAACAACATATGGCCTTTGGGCAGAACTATATGATTGTAGGTACCTGGAATTATTCATGTCTTCTGATTGTAAGCTATTATCTATTACTGATAAAAGATGCCTGGCTAGCTCAATTGGTAGCACGCAAGTCTACAGATCGAGGGGTTGTGGATTCGATTCCCGGGCAGGACATACTTTCGTGGAGCTTGGTCATGAAATTATTTCTAACGCCATTCTCCCTCCTACCAATGATTTTTATTATCTAGGACAGTTGTCAGTCACTGACAAAAGTATGCACTTAGTAGTTGGTTAACAGTTAAACCCAGAGATTTGGCTTTTTCAGGAGGAGTGAGTAGGTTGACTGGCCGCTGTTATATGACCTATACAAAGTGTTGCTATGGTGTTAAACCCAACAAACAAACTAACAATATAATCATAAATGCTATTAACATACCTGTATATTTGTTGAACGTTATAAACTGACAGTTTTAATACACCATGATATATATAATATAAGAACGTCAGTACATGTTCCGATATAAAATCTTTAGGTAATACAAGTTTTAATTCAGTTTCTAATCTATGTGACGTTTCCTTACACATATCCGGACTGGCCCCTATCAAAACAAGTCTATGCAACTGAAAAATAGTAAACACAGAATAATAAGAAGTAATGAGGGGCAGGGCTTGACATAAATTTTTTTAACAAGGTTGCCCTAATGGACAGTCAGAAATATATTCAACTTGCTCGAAAAATATCTTTAATAGCAGTAACAGGTTGCCTGAACTCATATATTAGGTCAATAGGACGACCCTTAAAATACAGCCTTGTTGGGGTCATCATTGTCTTCAAAATTCATTGAATTTTAAGGATTTCAGACAAATGTTTAGTCGACTTTTTGTCTAATTTTCAGGTAAATTATGATGCTTTTTACAGAAACTATTCTGTCATGTTTGAGCACTGGTTCAGTGGTATGACATGTGCTTATGGATCAAGAGGTCCTGGGTTCAAACCCCACCAGAGGCACAGCTAATTTCCTTGAGCAAAAAGTTTACCTTCAGTTGTTTCACTCCACCCAGATGCAAATACTGTAAAGAATCACCTGCCTGAAGATGATTTCAATGATCAGGGGTTATCATACAAAAATTGTAAAGTAGGTTGAAAATGTATAAGGAAGCAGATTTTAAGCCACACTTTAACTCATCAGTGAATATGTGATCATTGCATTATAATGTAAAATGCACATTTCAAACCGAAAACAGCTAATACTATATTTTCAAGGGTAAGCTTTGAAGGTTTTGAAAATACAATGTACTGAGTCCAGAGAAAAGCTACTTTTAAATGACTGAAATAGACAGATTTCATATGAATTACATAAAGTAATTTATTCCATAGGCGGATCCAGCGGGGGGGGGGGGTCAGGGGGTCCAGACCCCCCTAGAATTTGGAAAATGTACAAGTCCATTAGTGTATTTCTTGCTTGTAAGTAATTTTTAAGTAGTATAAAGCAATTTTTCTAGGTGCTTAACATAGATTTAATGTTTATGTAGTTATTATTATCAATATGTTGCATTTTTTCTGCAAAATGTGTATAATGTGGTTGTGCTTCGGACCCACCCCTAGAAAAGTTCGGAACACCCCCCCCCCCCCCCCCTAGAAAAAAATTCTGGATCCGCCCCTGTATTCTCACAATACTGTAATCGGTATTAATACTTAAACTTTCACCCATGTCTTACCTTGATATGTTCGTCACCAACTATCAATACAGCATCACAGAATGCACCTTCCACTCGTAGCTCCCATAATGCTTCCAGTATAGAATACCCGAGACCTAAGTTAGTGTAGGTCTTCTCTTTAATCACTTCTGTTTGACCTAAGACTTGATTTATAATAGAGCTATTGGTAGTTGAAATCATATCAGTATCAAAGGATGCAGGCATATTAGTATTGTTCATGGTGTTAACACTACCCGCTATTTGACTATCAGCTGAGTATGTTGCTTCATCTAGCACGAGAGAAAATTGAGATAACGGCTGCGTCTGAGGTTGTGTTCCCTCAAATCCTTGTTTCCAGGCAGCGGATGAACGCATTGGAGGTATTTTACCAGAGATAAGGTTTTTATAATATTCAGCAACTTTGGACACTTTCACTGGCAGTTTAGTTGGAGAGCTTTTAAAGTCTGAGTCAGAGTTTCCTCCCTTTTTGCCCTGTTTTAGAGCACTAGGGCTAGTTAGAGCTTGCTTCAATGGACTAGATTTTAAACTTGTAAATATAGCACTATTTTGCGATGAAGAAGTGACACTGACCGTCACAGCAGCTGGTTGCCCAGAGTGACTGGCAGGTACGGATATTGATTTAGGTGGGTTACTTGAAGTTGAATCTTTAGCCATATTCTGCATGAGTAGATTCTGCGCCACGGCTTTTTCAAGTTTTGATTTGTAAACAGGACTAGCTAAAGACTGAGATGATGCTACTCTGGCAGAAGTCTTTAAGGTAGTCGGCAGCCCTGACAGTGACACTGCACCAGGATCTGCAACATTTGACTGGAACCCAAGCAAGTTTGTTTGGTTTTGTATACTCTGTTTAACATTGTCCAACTGCAGAGGTAACACAGATGATGGATTGTTAATAAAAACTTGACTCCCAGTGGAAATGTCTGAATTTGATGCAGTAGGGCTACTCAACACATATATATTATTCTGCGACCCTGACTGACTTTGAACGTGGAATATTTCATCTCCAGACACAAACACTGGTATCAACGATGTCTGTCCACCGGAACTGGATGTTAACAGTTGAATATTCCCAGGTAATTTATCAAACTTCAGAGGTACACCGGCGTCTGATAAAGACTTCAAACTATTACTGATTGCTTGTTTACTTGGTGTACTTCTTGCTACAGAAGTCATATTTAAGGGTCTAGTACTCGTGGTCATGTACTTCCCGGTCGTATTCACTGAAGCTCTGGATTTTAGTCTTTCCATTAAATCTTGAGGGTTCATCTTGAAATTTTCACTTCATACACACTTATCACTAATTGAAAATTAATAACCAGTACAGCCTGACAACTTTCATATCTTGAAAGACATTCTGAAAATGAAATGGATTAGAAATATAACACTTCTAAGCAAAATGTCACTTAATATTTATTTAAGTTTATACCTCGATTATAAAACAAGTTCTTACAACTTAGATTGATCACTTCCGAGTCTGCTTCCTGGTCCCCCTGTACTGAGCTTGCAGGATAAAGTTTCTTGCTTATATGGAAACAACAGGTAGGATTTAGATGGGATCAGAACCAATGTGATAATAAAATGAAGTGTGCATGCTTGGTCTTCACCTTAATTTAAGGCTGAATTGACAAGCACTACCCCATGCAGTTTATTATGCTTAAATTTCCCTTTATTGTAACCAGATAAAAATTCATAGTCCAAACTGAGATTCGAACCCACAACCTCTTTAGTCTTAAACTATTTATTTGATATTTAATCTGCAATTAGTGCATCATAATGGACTTTCATTAAAACTTGCACCTCTACTTTCAGTTGTAAATAATACAGAATGAAACAGGCTATATTTTTTTAGTAACTGATGAATTTTGAAAACAACTTTAACAGAAAATATGGTTTGTATCCAAAAATGTTGACTGACCTCTGCATGGGTGGAAGTTGAAAGTTTTGTAAATACTGAAAACCTATTTTCAAAATACTGAAATAGACAATTTCATATAAATAACATACAGCAAATTTATTCTCAAAATACTGAAATCAGTATTAATACTGAACACTTTCACCCATGCCTCTGCTCTGTCTAAAATTGTAACAAGATTTTTTTCTGGGAACATAACAGAGCAGATCAGTCGCTGACAGAATTTTGACTAAAATAAATATTTTAACTAAAAAATCAAACAGATTACAAATATATTAATGATAGTACTTTATAACAAAATAACATTATGCAAGGACGTATTTACTGTCAGTGACAGTTCGTGTAAACAAGGCCATTTCGGACTGATATTATTTCCGACTAAATCTTACATCGAGTTCGACTTGTGTTGCGTTAATTCAATCAAACTCGACGCAAAGCAACTACTGTTGTGATTACGTAACATTACTCACCTGAACGAGTCCACTATTTAGGAAACAAACTGTATTATACTTTGTTTTAAAATGTCGTCCATTTACTCATTGACTAGGTCAAGGTGAAGGTCGTTGATTTTTGTTATTACCTCCCTTGAGTTTTGTAACGGTTGCTTCCCTTCATTTACAATATCTGTATATTTTTGTGGGAAATGGACCCACCTTAATTTTTTTTCATGAATGAATATTCATAAATAATATATCATTAGAAAGCTATAACAATGCCCTTTTAAACAAAGTTAAGATGTACGATATCGGATGGTTAGTAAACATAGTAAGCATGCATTGGAGCACAACTCTGTCCAGTGCAAGTGAACTGTGTGTAAGAACTAATGAATGTATGGGAAAATGGACCTTTATAAAATATCTAATACAATGCACATAAATTATCTTAAGGCTGCAGAAGTATAAAACAAACAAAAAATATGTACGCACTTTCAAATAAACTGCTAATGCAATTAGCCGTTAATCTAATTAATCATTAATCCAATTAGCGTTTCATCCAAGTAGCGCTTATACGCGTGTGCATATAATTATTTTATATACATAAACACGCATGACCAAGTATACGAACTGTGTACAGAAATCCAGAATTTTTCTAAACTTAGACTTTGTGGAATACTAGTAATAAAAGAAATAAGAGAAATAAATCACCATGAAATTAGATCTTCTATAAGCATTGTGCTGAATATGTTTTAGCTATTATTGCATTTTTTAACTTGGCGCGTCAATTAAACAAAAGATTAGTCTAACAGTCAAATATAGGGATGATAAATTATATTCAGATGTATTCTTTTATTATCTATATAAAACATGAGAGTATTATACAATGTACCTACAATATTTATTCAGTGAGTCACACGAAATGAATAACTAATTTTAAATACATGTACTTTGAAACTGCTACACGATAGTGTGGACTCGTGTGCTTTTCCCATAAACGGATGAATCCAAAATTAAAAGAATAATAACGTGCCATGTTTTGAAAATTAATTTATAGTTTTAGAAATCAGAATAAGGCTAAACATACCCATCGAATAAGCATTGTATATCGATTAAAAAAAGCATTCGTAAATTAGGAACAAAGGGAGGCAACAATGGCAATGACTTTAATCCGACTTAACTCCCTTGCGTATTAAATAGTATTACACCTTTTAAATATACATTAATTTGTGTAAATTATGCCCTGGTGATATGTTTTAAATACATGGTAAATACATATTATAAAACATGTACATATCTGATGACTTTAAATTTTCATTTCCATATTTTTATGTCCTTTTCAACATATTTTTCAAATATTTTTTCATTTGTTTGATTAAATAATTCACAAAGATTCTGCAACCTTTAGTAAGATGGAATTGGAGACCAATTTAATTTAATTGACATAATAAAGTGCTTTCGTTCACAACCCGTTTCTTAGTGTTTAATATTGGGTATAGAAAAAGTATATTTTTCATTAGTGGGTCGTTATTGTGACTACAGTGTCACACAATATAGCCAAGCGTTTGCCTTCTTTTGGCGAAGCATTTGATTGGTTCTGGTCGTTCCTAAACACCATGCCACTCCTTTTTCTATAGAGAAGGGAAAAGGCATGGTTACCAGAGCTGTTAATGTTTTGCTAGGAGTTGGCTTACGCTGTTGTTTTTGTGTTTGTCTCCGAATGGGGATGAACCAACCTGCATGAGTCGTGCATGTGGTCGCACGATCATGGCGCTCTATCCTGACTCCACTTTCCCCCTCATAATATTTCCCCTTTAAAATGGTATTTTTAAATAAATATCTAATTAATTTAGATAAATTTATTTAACTAACAATTAAATGAATTAATCTAAATTAAAATGATACTAATTTATCGTAATTAATAGTGGCTTTTCAAAGATATTTAGTATCAAATATCTCGAATAAGAATTTGGCAACAATTAAGTACCTTCCAATTTATACTTGCAATTCTCAAATTTAAATGTTTTTCACTAAACCCCTTACGGTTGTAATAATGCCAAGACATACTGAGGGTTATAGTGGTCAGGAAATTGTGCCAGAGAAGTTTTGCAGGTCTTTATATAATACTTAATCTACAAATTTATAACAAAAATGTGGACGAATAACTCGGTCCACGTCAGTCGGGTGAATTACCTCACTTTAAGGTTTCTATAATATGCAAATTTTAAGCCAGTTTAATAGTAATTTAAGAAATTACAATGTAACAAGTAAATTTATTTTAGGAACTTCGTGGGTGGTTGACACGCATGAACTGAGGTCTGATTCATGAACTATTTTTTTCATTCGGTAAAAATCGATATTTTACGTTTATTTCTGAAAAAAAAATTTGATAATTTAATAATAGTTTTATAATCATCTTGCAGGTGATGCGATAATGTGTTACACTTGTATATTTTATAAATACATATCGTGTAAAGAAGAAGCTAGATTGATAGTTTTATATTTTATTTCTTTTATATAGATACAATAATAAATGGAATGTATATGAAGAGTTTATATTATTCAAAATTTAAGTAACGCAAACATAACTAATGCATATACATGTATTACTAAACAATGAACACCGTATATCGATGAATAATGTACATTGCACTCATATAATTAAAACTACATTAAGTGGCAACTTTATACATTTACGAAATAAAATATTTTATAAATCACAATGATTTCATTTCTTAAAACAATAACATTTCATATATACAAACTAATGTACACGTAGCGTATAGTATTTTTCAGGCTCGTAATAACCAGGGGCTCGTATTATCAAGCGTCTTACGACCAATTTCTGTCGTAAACCGCACTTTATTGTATTGCTAAATTATTGTAAGATTTTTTATAATTTGCTGCCCAGGGGAGTAGGGGGTTTTACCTCCAATAATTTTGAAAGTCATCACGTAATAAAACACTAGACCAGGTTCAAAGTAAAGAACGTATCAATACATTTTTGACATCTAAAAGGAAATTCCACACATTTTTGGATTTAATAGACCAGTTTTAAACTGTACCACAGTGCCAAATGAGAAAATTATAGCCCCAAAGCAAGATGGATTCATCAATTATTTTTTAATTATATATTTTGTTTCGATTTTGTCAATTTCACAAATCCATTGAACTGTCCCTTTAATGTTATTTTTAGAAGCATTTTCTGTGAACAATGCCGGGGCCACACTCATCGTATTCTTGTTTAGAGATCCACATCTGACCGAATGATGACAGAGACCCTAGGATGGATCCACCAATCCAAACAGAGTACTTTCTTTCTGGTGGAGCAATGACCTTGACCTTCATGGTGGACGGAACAAGGGAATCTAATTCTTTCTTCATTCTGTCCGCTATACCTGTGAATAAAAGATATGCCAAAATTTTAGTTGTAAATTAATGTAGAGAAAAGACAATTAATACGATCCATGCTTAAAGTTAGAGAGCAAACTCCTCACAGCGGTTACGTCACGCGTTGCTACATAGACGAAGAATATTATACTACATCATTGCGTCGCTACTTTAACTTGATAAAGGGAAATAACCGCTGCGGGGAGTTTGGTCAGAGAGGTCACTGCTGAAACTTTACAGAGGACTAAGTTTCATTAAAATTAAGCGAAGGAGCTTGACATTCTGTATTAATTGTACTTTGAAAAACATCCCACCCTCATTGGTATAAAACTTTTACGATATCGGAATGTCAAGCTCAATTGCATTAAGCAGGAAAATCTTTAATAACACTAAAGCAAAATGTCCAGCCTCTAAATGTTTACATTGAATGGAAATGCATATAATATTTAGAGCCATGAACTAGAATAACATCTATGTGTATGGTGTATATGTTTAAATTTGTCATTTAGACCAGACGCGTATCAAGACCGTTTTGGAGGTTACGCACAATTGCTAGGGGTCCGGGGGCATGCCCCTTCCCCGGTAAATTACGACAATTACTGTTCGTTTCAGAAGTTTCAATGTGCTTAAAGAACCATAGTGATTAATTTGTGTATTGCTTTGTATGACTACTTTTATATGAAATTTTCATGGAGTAAAGTTATCACAGTTGAGTCAAATAATGCCTACCCGGGTTGGGCATCCAATTTCTCATGGTGTTTGGCACTTTTAGATTTTCGATTTCTGGAATCGAGGTTACGCACGTGCGTAAAGTGCTTAATGGCAGATGCGCGCCTGATTTAGACAATGTAAGTTGTATAATTAATACTTGTTAACAAGTTGATTATTCATGTAGCTATATAACGTAATGTAACGAAATGTAGCGTAACGCAACATAACCACATTGCATAAAATGAACAGAACATTTAAAACAATACAATATAATACAAATGGTATACCTGGAAACATGGTTGTTCCTCCAGAAAGTACAGTGTTAGCAAATAAATCCTTTCTTATATCGATGTCACTCATCATTACAGATTGATATAACTGTTCGTGTATACCAGCCAGTTCTTCTCCTGAAAGCAGAAAGGTATCATTTTATAGAGCGGATCCAGGATTTTTTCCAGGGGGGGTCTGAACTTTTCTAGGGTGTCAAACTTTAGAACCAAAACCCCATTTTACGCATTTTGCAGATTATTATGCAACATATTGATAATAATAACAACATAACCCTTAAATATGTGTTTTAGCACCGAGAAAAAAATTGTTTTTATGCTACTTAAGAATGACTCACAGTCAAGAAATACACTAATGGACAGGTACATTTTCCAAATTCGGGGGTACGGACCCCTCCTTGACCCCCACCGCAAGACCAGCTTATGTTTTATATAAGATTGAAGAATATATTTGTACATTTTTGCGCTAAGATGGGGATATCCGGTACATCAACAGTAAAAACACAGACATTCCTTAAATCCTGGCAGCCAGAAAACAAAGAGGTAGGGAGATTTTAGATTTTATTATGATGGAATTAAATGCAGAAATAGCTTAACAGTCAATGTCTCATAAAATACATTCATGAGCACTAGCCTGATTTATGTTTTTATAGTTATAGCTAAAATTATCAAAATACATTCATGAGCACTAGCCTGATTTATGTTTTTATAGTTATAGCTAAAATTATCAACTAGCCTGACTATTTGAAAAAAAAACAGTCAATTTTTCACGACACATATTGAAAATCTTGAGGGCTCATAAAAAGATTTGTTCTTAAACAGGGTAACTGAATGTGCTGGAAATCGAGTTTCAGAGGCTTACATTCACAAAAAAGTTCGAACGGTGGGAGGGGACACCCCTCTTGACCCACCCCATCTGCGGCCCCAATATTCAGATCCTTTCTACGCGCCTGGACTAGTATTGTGGTACGGGCTAGTGGGTAAAAGTGATATTCGTGTCTTAATATAAAGTGCTACGAGAGAACTAAACCTACCAAGGAATGAAGGTTGGAACAATGTTTCCACAGCCCGGAATCGTTCGTTGCCAATAGTGATAACCTGGCCATCTGGTAGTTCATAAGATTTCTCGATCTGTGAAGATTTAGCTGCAATGTCCATTTCTTGTTCAAAATCTAAAGCAGCGTAACATAACTTCTCTTTTATATCTCTGACTATCTCTAACTCGGCTGAAATCATGAATAAAAAAACTTTACAGAATGTTGAACATAGGGCTATCGGTATAGGACCCATATGAATACACCCATATGAATACATGCTGCCCATATAGGGCTCACACAGGTCCCATATTGAGTGTTAACGGGGTGCCCAAATGGGATTTATGTATAACCCGGTCGCAGTCCCTGTATGGGTCCTTTTTGGAATATTTGCTAAGGATGACAGCGCCAAATTATGTGAACATGAATGTGTCATTATAAATTGGACAATGTTATGTGAAAAGATTCAGACTATAGTTAATTATTTCCATGTGCCTCATGAACTTAATTTAAGTTTAAACATTTGGTAACATTTGAGCAAGATAATTAAGAGGAAATGTTGTTTAAGTCAGATTGATGACGTACGACGAATTAGGCACGACACACGATAGACACAGACATTTCTAAATAGATCACAAAGTGCTTAAACGATATAAAATCAAAACAACGATATGCACATACCTGAGTTGGTAAAATTATAACCTCTTTCATGTAATATTCTACATAAATATTTAGTTAAATCTCTCCCAGCAATATCAGCTCTTTTGATAGCATGTGGTAATGCATATCCTGAAAAAAAGATAATTAATTACAATACTACGTTTTAAAAAAAAACAGTAAATAGTTCAAATTATCATACGATATATCAAGAAGTCAAAAGTTAAATACCCAGGATTCGTTGCGCAGTTGACTACATACAGGATCTCGAATCTAGTGTCCTGAAGAGGTTACTGGTTCCAGCCTTGTAACAATACAGACTCTTGCATTAATGCTATGACACTATCACTGAGAGCAAGTTAATATTTGGGCCAATGAGAGCATGCCTGATGATCACATATAATATGAAATAAAAGACAAACCTTCGTATATAGGCACCACATGTGAGACACCATCACCAGAGTCAAACACTATACCGGTTGTTCTACCAGAGGCATACAGTGACAGCACGGCTTGTATAGCTACATAGAAGGCTGGTGTATTAAATGTTTCAAACATTATCTGTAATAAAACAATAAATACAAATGTATATATATCTTGAGTGTGTTATCTTCCATGATAAGTAAGTTATACTTCAATATCTTCAGTACTGGCTTCAGTAATTATTGTTAAAAGCGTCCAAATTTCATTCGGAACTTCTTGAAGATTTTTCTACGAAGATATCTAGGTAGAAAAACCCCGAGGTTTCTGAATGGTAAGATATTAAACATTAACAAACGTTTTTCAAAATTTTATTTTCTTAAATAAAAGGGAGAAAACAATTAAAAACTTCATAATAAAGGGAGACAATAATATTTTACCTTCCAGACTAAGGGAAATAACTATTTCTACCTTCCAAAAAAAGGGAGATAATTATTTCTATTTTAAAACGTTTCAAATAAAGGAAGATAAGCATAGGAGATAATTTATTTATTTTCTAACCCTCCAAACAAAGGGGGATAATTATTTTCAACTTACCTTACAAAGGGAGATAACTACTTTCAATATATAATAAATTACTCGCATTACAAAGGGAGATAAATGTGTAAACGTACCTGTGTCATTTTTTCTCTGTTGGCTTTAGGATTTAAGGGTGCTTCAGTCAGTAGTACCGGATGCTCTTCAGGGGCCACTCTAAGTTCATTATAGAAAGTATGATGCCATATTTTCTCCATGTCATCCCAGTTTGTAACTATTCCATGTTCCACGGGGTATTTTAGCGATAAAATTCCACGTTTACTCTGGGCTTCATCCCCAACATACGATTCTTTACTTCCCATTCCGGCCATTACAATCTGTAAATTGTAATTTAAAGTTTAAATTGTTAGTTTTGTTTTTGCGTCTCTTTTTAACCTTTAGAGTTTAGTCGGTTTAAACAAATTTTATAGACTTTTTTACATTGTATTTAATCGACATATTCATGGAACATAAGATTCAAAATGTCAAAGGGGGTCTGTCCACAATTATCACAAATTAATTACGGGCAATTCCAATGAGCGTGACTTAAGAGTAACAGTTCACATTGATGCATAAACATGTGCAGTTCAAATCGGCAAAAGATAAGATGGCAAAGAAAAAGGGAAACAAAAAACAAATGAAAAATGCAATTAAAATATTGCCAAACATGATAACTAGCATGAAGACTTGAGGACACCTTAATTTACATTGATATTTCTTAAAATAACTTATAGGTATGTATCGGAGAATATGGGAAAATGACACATTAGATTTCTATGTACATGTATATGAAATTAATATGTAATAAGATTCACGAAAAAATAAGAATTAGTTTGTATCACTGTAGCCAATTTGTTAAAGGTATAACTATGATATTGAATCCTGACTATGGCGTATTGAATACAAAATATTTTTTATAAAACGTTACTTTTGACGTTACCCAAATTGACGTCAGTATTGGACGCAACGTCATAACCGTTCTTTCGTTGATTCAGAAGTACAGCGAAGTTCAGCTACAAACAACACATTAATTATTGTAAACGGCCGTGTGCTCTTGGGCGATTTTTAGGTCCCAAATCCACACAGCGATAAAATACAACATTGATAAAATATTTTTTTAATTTGTCGTAATTAATAAAGTAACTGATTATAATCTTGATTTGATTAATTTTATTTATTTGTGAGATGATGTAAAACAAATATCAAACTTACATCGTATCGTGGTCGTCCTGTCACAGCAGGGAACACAGCTCTGGGAGCATCGTCCCCAGCAAACCCAGCTTTACACATCCCAGAACCGTTGTCTATGATAAGAGCCGCAATATCATCGTCTTGGTGACTTCCCATCTCTGTAATAAAAGTGTTGGAGTTTAAGAAGTTAAGTCATGTTAACATCGGCAGGTCTTAGACCCAAGCGACAATCGTACAAAATCTAGAATTGTCAGCGTACACTATTAATAAAAGAACCTAACACTTCACATTCAACGCGTTCTTCAAAATACAATATGCACCTATATTAAAAGAATTAACTTTCAATTCATATAAAATATATTTGGGTACATCATAAAATGTAAAAACTTCGAAGCCGAATTATCGGAAAATAAATTGTTCATTAACTGTATGTAAACAAAATGTTTAGGTCAGTTTCATTATTAAACTTAAAATGTTTTCAGAATATATACATTCAAACATACAAAATTAATAAGGATATTATAAAACTTTATTTAACTGGCGCATACATTAACACTCATCCCACTGATTTAAATATTCACGACAATACTTCTGTACTTACGATTAATAAAATAGATACTCGTGTGTATGTACGGGGAAATCGCACAAATATCGAGTATTTAAATCAGCCGGGGTCAATGTATGCGCCAATGACAGTTGAATATAATACTACAATATAATTATGCAAATATGATTCAAGTCAAGCAACATAAAAAATAAAAGATTACAATTGCTATATAAAAAATTAATAAATAATAATAAAAAATCACTTACTGTTTTATTGGTACTGGAAATATTAAATAAAAGTTTTGATATTTTATCTTGAGCACAGTTAGTTGTATGGTCATTCCTCCATGCATGTCTGTACTTATATAGAGTCCTCATTACTGATAGCACCAATTCCACGAAACCTGTTACAAATATGGGCATTAGTTTAAAATCAGTGATTCGCACCATATACAGTGCCCTACAAAAGTTTTTGGACATACGAAATTTGGAAAAAAACTGATACTGAAAATCGCAATAAATTTTCCTGTAGTTAAAGCTTATTCATATAATATGGTTTAAATCATATGTTGGTGAACTAATTAGGGACTTAAGTCAATTATTTTTCCCTGATAAAATCTGAAGCAACCGGATTGGTAAGTAGGTCCTTACAGTTGGAATCCTTGGATTTTATCATTTAAGTCCTATATATGTAAGAATAATAAAATATTTCATCTAATATATTTCTTGTTAATTATGATATTAACAGAAGTGATGAAATTTAGATAGTTCTTAACCCTAAAATTACTTAGCTTGATTTCCAAACAAATCAAAATATTCACAAAAAACGTTTTTAAGATTAATTTTGGCGAATTGACATTGAAAAGTGATGGTAAAATCCGAGTAATCCAAAAATTGGACCTACCTATTTGAAGAGTATACAAGGGGAAATAACTAACAAAGGTCCCTTATTAATGTTGAATTTTGAATTTGCTCAGATGACTCTTTGTTTCTTTAATTCATGAGGAAAAGTAAGTCAGTTTATCATAAAATCAGGATATTTGTCCAAAAACTTTTGGAATGCTCTGTACTTGAACCAATTTTTAATCGAACTAAATAAGGCATGAATATTCATGTATATTTATAGACCAGTAGTAATGTAACCGCCTATTTTACTACGCCGTATCATGGCTATTTTTACCTGAGTGTATTCATTATTTACAGTATTAACAAGGAATGGTGTTCAGTTGGCGACATAAAAGTCGATATCTTGACCCGGTACATTTTTTTACTGAACTTATCGATATTTATAAAGTTAAATTCTATTCAACTGTCAGTGGGGCAGATATTAACCCCGCTGATATAAATACTCGATATCTGTTCGTTTATCAACGTACATAGATACGGGTAACTATTTTTATCGATCGAGAGTATAGAAGTATTATTGAGAGTATTTAAATCAGCAGACTAAAGATACGCGCCACTGACAGTTGAATATATAACATACAATATTTAGGCCCCTATTGATATTAAATTTTGTAGTAAATACAAATTTGAGAATTTGTAAAAATCAAGGATCTCTAAGAAATATTACGCATTTAGTTGTTTCATATATACATAGTCTGCGATTTCACCATTTTGTATAATAGCCCTTAATCATTGAAATCACCTTCAGGCTGGTGATCCCTCACAGTACTTATTTACACTTGGGTTGAGTGGAACAACTGTATGTACGTTTCATGCTCAAGGAAATTAGCAGTGCCTCCAGTGGGGTTCGAATCCGGTATCTTTTCGATACATAGGTGCGCGCGTCCTGTAAACCCCACGTCAGTTTTATTTTTATTGAACATTAAACATTATATAATCACCGTACCCTGATACCATATATGGTTATATACTAAATCCCAAACAGGAGTTTACAGACCAGCATTTCACCAATGACCATAAATGGTAATGGTAAACAAAGACTAAAAATAGTGATGACAGAATAATAAAACTGTTTATATTCATATATAATGTAAATACATTTAGTTACTAAATCGATCTGATTATAGATAATAAATATATAAAGAAGGTTAAACTAATATGGGACCTTAGTCAGTTATTTCCCCTTGAATACTCTTCTACTAGGTATGTCCAATTAGTTTGATTACTTGAATTTTACCCTTTATTTTCAATGTCAATTTGCCAAAATTAATCTAAAATAACTTTTTTAAATAGTTTAATTTGTTTGAAATTCAAGCTAAATACTTAAAGGTAAAGAACTATATACATTTTATCACTTCTGTAAATATCTCCATTAACAAGAAAGATATTAGATGAAATATTTTGTTATCCTTACATAGGACTTGATAAAACCCGAGGATTCTAACTGTAAGGACCTACTTACCAATTGGATTGCTTTAGATTTTATCAGGGAAAGATAACTGACTAACGTCCCTGATACGACTGGCCATTGAAAAAATAGAATACAACATTCTTAATCTACATAATTATTATGTGGTTAGACTGTTTTTGTGCTTATCAGCCGCCAAGCTAGCATGATCGATAAATTGTTAGCACGCAAGTCTACTGATAGAGAGATCGTGCATTCTGTACACAAACTGTCTGATATCTTCACCTTCTATACACAGAATGAAGATCATGGGTTCGATTCCCAGGCAGGACATACTTTCGTAGAGTTTGGTTATAAAATAATTTCTACGGCTATTCTCCATCCTAACACTGATTCTAATTTATGTAGGGCAGTTGTCAGTCACTGACGGTAGTATGTGCCTTAAGTAACTGGTAAACAGCTGAATCTAGATATTTAGCCTTTCCAGGAACGACGAGGAGGTGAACAGACCTATACAATGTGTTTCTGCGACGTAAAACCCAAACATTTTGAGTTAAACCAACCAAAAAAAGGTAAACAATGATGGATCGTGCCTGGTACAATATTGGTTAATCTATTTAAATCACCGTTAATTGTTTAAAATACTTAATTGATTATCAGTGTATGTAATTTAATTACAATTAAATAATTATATTTGTACGTGACTCAAATACACAATGAATAAATGGGCATTTTTATTATAGGGAAAAACAGTCAAGCGTCGCAATGATTGGTCCCGGGCGTGTCATAAAATTATCTTTCTCGCGAAAACTTTATACAGTACTGTACATTGTACAGTAAAGTACAGGAAAGAAAAGTTCGAGACATATATTTAGATCAACAGTAAAGTTTCACTTTTAAGGCATGGTCGAGCGGTTACGTCATTTGACTGGTTATCATTTGATAGCCAGCTTCGCGTTGGTTCGAATCTTTTCCAAAACATACGCCGTAGTTTCCTTCAGCAAGAAACTTTATACAACTATATACTATATAGCTCAGTACTGGAACAAGGATGGGAAATCGAAAGTGATTAATCTTAGTTCGTAGAACTTGTTCCACATTCGAGCTAAGAGACAAAAATAATTATCAAAATCGACAGTCTTTAATAGCAGAATAGTTTTAATAATATTGTAGTGATCATTTTCTTCCAAAATGAAGCTTTTACATGGTATTTAAATCCGTAAAGAATTGCATGTTTTTTGCAAAAGTCCTTCTTGCTCATTGCAAAATTATTCGCGTGTGAATGGTTTTTAATTCCCAACTACTAAATTTGAAAAGAAAAGGGTCCCTATATTACGACCGTTTCGATATTCAGAGCAGTGCTTTTAGTGGTCTTTATATTGGAACTTTACTGTACATTTTATATTTTCAATCATTTTGATACGGTGCAAAACCGTCAAGGCTATCAATTTGAATAAAAAATGCAATTCCTTATTTCTTTTTTTCGACATAGTTCAGCAGGCATAATTGTGATTGATCAATGCATGCACTTTGGTTTCATATAAAAGTACAATTCAAACTTATGCATCAACATCATTTTAATCAAATCAGATTTATTTGTAGGTCTATTTAAACGGATTTTGTTTTTTATAAAATTCAGACGGATACATTAATTTTAAACTAGAGTGGTGTATTTGTTTAAAAAGAAAAAGGTGGTTACTTAATTGAATATTGAAAACAATTATGTTTAGGGCTAATGGATTAAGAAAAACTAGTGGCTACATCAGTTTGGTCGTAAATGCGGCCACAATGTGTTCAATTTGTTTAATATTTATAAAGATCTTTCATGTTTTACAACGAAATTCGGTGTTATTCGAAGAAAATAGCTTTTTCATAATGATCCGTTTCTCAACTTTAAAACCATCGTTTGAAACTGTCGTACATTGACACATGGCCGGTGTCCAAGACTTCCTTTTTGGTCACTCGATTTCCTTCATGAATAGTCCCGGTTCATCCCGATCTACCGGCCCGCACCGTGTGTATACAGAACGCACCGAAAACATAAACTAGGACGAATCGGATGAGTACAGAACGCACTGAAACATAAACTGGGACGCATCGGGCGAACACAGAATGCAACAAAACATACACTGGGACGCACCGGGGCATACACCGATTCAGTGTGAACTAGGCATTTATGCGATCTTTCAAATCTTTGCATCTATATTTATATGTTTACAGCTCACTACAGTCCGAGATGGAGACGTATTTTAAACTCTGTGTATTTATGACAATGGTAGCAGTATCGTTGGCATGCACCTGTGTTCATGAGACTAAAAGAGAGAAGTTTTGTAACCGAGATTTCGGTACGGTATTTACGCCGAATGATATTTGTCATACTCGTACCCAGAGGCTATCAAGATTTTTCATCTTAAAAAGGTAGATCGAGAATGTTGATAGCCTTTGAGTACGAGAGTGATATTGTTTGTTAATGAGTGTACGGCCTCTATTTGTGTCACACTGACTATGTGCATAAAAACTTACCCATAGGCGGATCCAGCGGGGGGAGTTAGGGGGTCCGGACCCCCCTAAAAATACACCTGTCTATCGGTGTTTTTCTTGCTTGTAAGTCATGTTTAAGTAGCATGGAGTATTTTTTTCTTTGCTCAACATAGATTAGCTTTTATATATTATCAATGTGTTGCAATTTTTTTATCAGCAAAATGTGTAAAATGTGGTTGTGGTTCGAGGTTCGGACCCCCCCCCCCCCTAGAAAAGTTCGGACCCCCCTCCCCCTAGAAAAAAATCCTGGACCCGGCCTGGTTAAACCCATTATTCTAGTGACTCAAATTATTATTCAACATTTTTAAATAAATTATACATATATCACTCATACCATACGTTTAATCCTCGATCTAAGCCATTCTCGTACCCAGTGGCCATCAAGATTCTCGATCTATGTTTTAAGAGCGAAAATGTCGATATAACTTCTGGGTCCGAGAATGAACCTAAGCTAGAATACATATCAGCTCTCTCTGATCTCACCTTCCTGTGGGTATTTAGGCTGTAACACGAGCACATGTTAAGCCATTCGGAAGCCACTCGGTCATTCGCAACGAATTATTCATTCATGGAAGGTCGAGGGTGTTCCGAATGATGTTAAGCAGGCACGCTTTCGTTGGCCCATATTGTAACCGGTTATCAATGATGCATTATCGTCATACTATAGATAATGGAGACTGTATTGGAGACTTATACATGGGAATAAGCCTCTCATTACCTCAGAAAATATTTTAATTAACAAATTGACATCTGCTTGGGATTATGATCAACTATAACTGTTATAATACACAGCTAATTGAAACTTAGTGTCCGGTCTTCAAAGGACGTTTTATGCATATTTAACATTAGAAGCCATGGCAAAAGGTCCGGTATTCGGAATTTAGAGTTTCCGGTTTTCAGAGGATATTTTTTAATGCATTTAATAATAATTGAGAAAATGTGGCACTTTAAAAATTGTCCGATTTTCAGAGGATTCCGATTTTCAGAGGATTCCGGTTTTCAGAGGGTCCGGTTTTTAGAGTTTTTATTGTATATGAAAACAATAGACTTTTTATTTACATGTTTAGCTGTTTTATTTATGCAATAGGTTTGATGGTAAGGGTTAATGGTCAAGTTGGCCTTACTTCTGAAACCAGGACCTACGCCATTGATGTTGTACACGTTTTTCATAGAAGGGTAAGGCAGTTTATATTTATCTATTGTTCTTTTTTCTGGGGTTTTACGCGGTGTATAGCAGTGTACTGAAGTAAATCCAAAGTGCAATCTGCCGCGGACGATTACATTAAGACGCACATGGGCAATCAAAAGGGAAAATTACTTCTGCAATAAATGTCGTCCGCTTTCCGCGCTAACACATATGGTTCCATTTGTAAAGAGAAAAAAACAACAACACTGTACATGATGAAACATCGATGTGCAGTTATACGCTAAACTGTTACAAGTAGATTGTATCTTTTATTACGAGTATATCCATGGTAATTATATGTATGATACAATCCGCATTCAAATAATGTTTTTTTATTGAAGAGGTCTTCTTGTTTAATTGAATAGGTCTTCTTGTTTAAGCATTCTTTTGGACATGTTGCATCTCTGTCAGTCAATAAGTAATGAAAGGAAAGGCATTTTAAAGTTTCCCCGATTTTACAAAGGAAAAATGGTTCGCGTATGAATACCAGTGAAGGGTTATTAATTTAACATTGAAAATGTATATTCTGTGCACATCGAATCTAAGTATACCAATAAATATATGTCCTTATCTTTTCAGCCCGTTTTAGGAATTTTGATGCACGGAAGACTAATCACACGTCCCCACTCAGCAGCGTGTGGTGTTCTGCTTGATAATGGATTACATGTAGTGTCAGGTAAATCAAAGTACTTAAAGTACTGATTTGACGGTGCTACTGAAATTCTTAATCACCATTATCATTAAATACCAAATTTGTATATATAGCGCTCTTTTCATATTGAATACATGTTCAAAAGCTCTTAAAGAAATTAAAACTAAGCACTGACAGTAATGATTCGACGGTGCTACTGAAATTCTCAATCAAAGCATTGATAGTACTGGTTTGACGCAATCATAACACCTTGATCTTTTATGAATGAATAATCTCGGAAGGATTCGTGGGAGTCTATCCTAACTGCCTAGGTTTTTACTACCTACGCGAGGCGATGCATGTAACGGTTTAAAATAGTTCTTGTAGGTACATGTAACTCACAGATCTTTGTCAAAATATATTTCAATGATATATATTTTATTAAATAAAGTTTATCGATATAATTGAACAGCGTTCTTGCAAATTTATTGACTGAAAACGAAACATCACTCATCGCCTTCATATCTATTTGTGGAAGTCGCCATCTTTGATTGCCCGGTTGCAGTGAAACTTTCTACTGAACTCGTATGTTGCAAAAAGTGCCATGAAACGTTATAAAATTATGGCGATTTCTTTACATTTCAGGAACTATCGTTCGTCGAGGATTCTTCTATTTCTACCAGACAACGTCGTGTGACTTCCATTCCGGTGTATTACCTCCCTTTGCGGCGTATACTTACAGGCCCCATACGTGCTAATATCATGATAAAATAAATTATAATATAAAAGATAAATCTATATCATGCGTTATAGTTTTGTATTCTAGTAAAGGAATATGTCCACGGACAATAATCTGCACTCAGCACAAAGTCTCGAATTGGTATGAAATTTTATGAACCTTTCTGCAATAAAAAAGTAACGCCTCTAACAGAGTACACAAACACAATATAAAACTCGAGGTATATAGAGGTTCATTTAACGTGTTTTGGAGCTAAACATAATTTAAAACATTTTATATTCCCTCTTATACAAGTGATAAAGCATATGGATTGAACGTTGGTGGTGTACGTATCTTAGATTGTAGGAGTGTACAGTATATATATATATATATATAGTCTATACAGAGAGACCCTCTTCGGAACAATCCCTCTGCACAACCATATCAAATAATTTCAATGAAATTTAACCTCTGTAGAACAACAGCATCTAACAACAACACACCTTGGCCCCTCAGTGGGTTAAAAGAGTTTGTACTATCCCCCAAATATATAGAAATCTACCTGCGTTCAATGCATAGGTGAATTCATAATTTACACAATATATATGGACAATAATTAATATGTAAAGTCAAAAAGTCATTCCAGCCAGAGACATAGAAGTGGCATATATGTCGCTGTTCCAGCATTTAATTATTTGTTTTCCTTAGCTGGAAAACCCTTATGTATTATAAAATTATAAAATGACATTATTCATCAAAATTGTTTCATCTAAACGACAGAAGGGAGTATATTTAAACAAATGATTTATCTAGATTACACATTTTTCAAATAAATTATTACAGATATTTAGAATTAAAAGCATAATTTCATTTCGAATTAATTGTCCAGCTCTAATTGATTATAAACCGTGCCAAATGAAAAGGAGGCGCGTCTTCAAATTTTAGGGGCGTGGTTTTCTCTCAAGGATTGCGATTAAGACACTCCCCAATAACCAGCACATGTGTTGAATTTTGATAATATTTTTTCACGATTTGTTGGTTAATTATGGTAAGGTTAGGTTTTTCTATGGATTTATCTTATTTACATGCTTTTTTCTTCAGTTTAAACGTATTTTGTTGGGTTGTTATGATTTATTAAACGAACTGATCGTATTTTTGCAAGTTGCATATAATTCGGATATGGATTTAATTTTGGATACTGTACTGTCTAGTATTGCATTCTTGTTGTTGTTTACTAAAGTCAGTGAAAAAATCATTAAAATTGTGTGGATATAATAGATTCTGTTCACAAATCAGCTTTGTTCTGGCATGAAATGTGTCTACATATGTTAAGATCTAAGCAGTGGCTTGAGTTTCGGTACCGTAAAGTTCTCTAGACCCAGGTTCTAGAGTTATGGAAGTTCCGCTACTGTATACAACCCTTGCTAGGGTAGGCTAGAGTTACGGAAGTCAAATAACATGCGTATGTTTCAACTTTAAAACATCGGAAAACTTGATTATATTTCATTATTACTAGAAGTAAACAAATATTTACCGATGTGACTATCCTATCGTTATTACACGCTCCATTTTGGATATTACTAATTAAATTACTGGATGTGAAATATATGGCGATATGGTGTTGTCGTCTTCAAAGTGTCACATACTAAGTTTACTTGAGCGATAACTTGAGCCACTGCCTAAGATCTATCTATTTGACACAATAAGACTATCCGTCTCCTAATTATGTCAAAGCAAGCAAGGGGATGTAGACATTTGCATGTCAATTGCAAAGAGTATTAATAAGGACAAAAACAATAAGGTGAGATATGTGGTAAAATAAATTTTAGTTATGTTAAAAGCAGAGATATCTCTAGAGATAACTTTGTTGATTGGAGGGTCATTCCATACCAAATCACCCAAAAAACAAAAATTTTCCCAGTTCAAGTCTTAGATTTTGCTGAAATTTTAACCACATCAAATTTAATCTTATTCATGGAGAAATCCAAAGTTTTAGTGTTATGCTCAAAATAGTTTTTGAGATACAGATGTTTGAAGTTGGTACGTATTGCACTATTATTGAAGTAAGAAATTGGTCAGTTTTGAGCCATCTTTGAGGGCAACATTTATAAAGAAAGAGAGCTCTTAGAGTCCCTTTATTTCATATATGTACTCACATTTAGGTAAATTTTTGAATTTAATAATCATTTAGATTCTTATTTTTTCCTTTTTTGAGAAATATTGATCGGAAAATGGCCCCGAGGCCAATTTGCGCAAAAAGTTAATTTAGTGCTGTAAAAGTCTTGATTTATAAATTGCAACATTTTCTTTATTTTTCAGGATATTACTTTAAAAGTTTCAGGGAATATTCTTATAATCATAATTGATATGTATATGGTCTTAATTTATTGTAAAGCAATAAAAGAAAAATATTTTTGTATTTTATTCAAGGGTACCCCCTCTTTTTTTACGAAATTAGTTTTTTTCATAAGTTTGGTGTGCTATAATTTTTCTATTTTTTAAGATGTTCTTATAGAAATGGGTATACATGTTCTTGATATTGCTCTTAATCATGTTATTGTATTTAACTAAGTTTAAAACTATTTGTCTTGAAGAAAATAGTCTCTAAAAGTGGCCCAAAATTGAAATTTTTGGTTTTGGCTCTAGTGTTCAAGTAGCCATACAAAAATAGGGACAAATGCTATCGCTCTGAAACTTTTTTATTGCATTATCCAACTATATATTAATATAATACTAAAAAATAGAGAATGTAATTTTCTTCCTTCTATAGAAAAATCATGTTTCATAAAACACCCATTTTTACTGAATCTAGCTGCATTCGCGCATTCTTGTTGATAGTAATTTTTCTATGTTTAGGTATTATGGATCCTTATTTCAGCAGATTTAAATTGATTTTATTATAAACTGATAAGTTATAAATATTTAGGGTTAAAATTTGTAAACAAGTAAGTTTTATCAACTAAACAGATGAAGAAATGCAGACTGCATTGACTCAAATTGTAATTCCTTGTAAACCAATTGCATCACACTTCTGACTATCCATTGGGTACCAGAGAAACTATTCCATTCTAGTTAATAAAATTATGATTATAGATATTTTACAAGGTTACATCACATATAATTAGCCTATACTATCCATGAAGAATGCTTAAACTTAACCTTTCTAATTTCACTTTCCTGCTGTTTACCATTCGTAACATGACCACATGATCAGGCGTGCACTCATTGGGTCAAACTGTGTCCAGCTTTGTTGTCACATCATTGATAAAAGAGACTGCTATGTTACAGAAGTTTTTAATCCTACCATCATAATTGACTACCAACTAACACATGTAACACTTCAGACTCTATTTTCCTTTCATGAAAAAATTCTCAAATAAGCAGCAAAATAAATTCCTTCTATCCTGGCTACTTTTCAAAAAATTCAAAAAATGTATTTGAAAAAAAATAATTTAAGGGTATAAAAGTTGTGGTATTAAGCATAATATAGTTATATCATTTATATAAGCTTAGAATGATAAGTACATGACATTTTATAATTTATTCTTTTTCTAACATATAAGTGCTATCTTTCTAGTCTCTATACTATATTTCTAACTCTATAAGGGGTAACAATACGGTAAAAACCGTATTGCAATATGCAGAACCCATATTACAATTTATTGCAA
The DNA here is from genome assembly GCA_025267735.1 of Mactra quadrangularis. Lineage (NCBI taxonomy): Eukaryota > Metazoa > Mollusca > Bivalvia > Venerida > Mactridae > Mactra > Mactra quadrangularis. Next base: position 2,246,845 of record CM046304.1, on the reverse strand, counting down.
TACGAACCGGTTTTTCGCTTAGACATGCAAAGCATTAATTAATGCATGTACCTCGTTCTTATTGGATCAGCGTAGCACGCATATGGGTATTTTCAAATGATCTCTTATCCAAATGTTTGACTCACAAATGTAAAATGGTCTATATGTTAGAAATATGCGTGGTTTGAAACAGACTCTTGATGATATTTTTCTTTTAATTGACTAAATGTTTAACCTTTAAAAGCACAGTAAGAGTATTTTAAGTATTTAATTCATTTTAACATTTGTTTAAACATTTAACTATCAGATTCTGATAAATACAAGTAGTATGACACTTAACTACAAAAACCGGTTCAAGGAAAAATGAACCGGTTAAAAACCGTTAGAACTTGTATTGCAATATTAACCAGTATATCGGTTAACCGTTACACCCTAAACTCTATACAGTACAGCCTTACATTTTTTGTTGACTGAGAAAACACACTGCTCAGTATTAACTATTATCATTAAATTGACCAGGAACAGGTACTCAGTATGCATCTTCTATTGTAGGCCATTGGAATGTGGGAACAATGCCATGAATATGCATGAATAAAACAAGCACTGAGCTTCCCCACCATCTTGGGACAGGTCCTTTATGTTCTCTACCAACCATTTCCGATCGTATTTGCAAACAATATACAATGTATGGTCTTGACTGAAAATGCATGTTGTTGATCAATTTTAGTTGCAAACTTGAAAATATTGGTGTAGTGTAAGTAGCAACAGTAATTTATGCACACTTCAAACACAGTGTGTCACTGGAACACGTAACACCTTCAAAATCTTAGATAGTCTTCATGTTCATGCTTGGCTATTTTAAAATGAAAAATAATTGTGCATTTTTTATGTGCTTACAACACCAGTTTAACAATAGGTCTAGGTATTAAAAATTAATTGTATCAAAATATACCCGGTTGAAGTCATTAAAAGGTTGCTAAAATTCTTGACAATTTACATCGCAGTAGTGCCTTTGGAATATTAGAAACTACTGAGTAGAGCTTCATTTGCACTTTATGGATTGATGTAACAAGAGTACTAAAACTGTAAAATGATGCCTATAGTCATTGATTACACAAAGACGTGCTTGTGTGACCAAGATTTTATGACCATCTCTAAAGTTGGCAACAAAAGGATGAAGTGTTGCTTAGTACTAGTAGTTGCCCCTGTGAAACCTTTGAGCAGCATCATGTACAGCTATCTTTTATCTTAATTATATATTCAAAAATAAGAATTAACTAAAAAGGTCAAATTTTAACTTTATATTCAGAAAGATGTTTTAATAATTTAGCAATGAAATGCCAAGTTATTAGTTTGTCAATCTTCGTAACAATTTATGTCCACAAATTTGATGATGTCATTAAATTGTGTGTGTCAGTGATGAGTATATGTATATTAAATATTATTGTAATAATAACCAGTACAGGTTAACTTTTTTCTATATAACAGCATGGTAAAATTGATAACAATAATTAAAATTATAAAATTGTATAATATACAAATGTAGTTGTAAGTTTTACATTGAATTATACACCATTTTAATTGTTATGAAATAGCTAAAATTAATAATCATATAGTTTATTCTTTAAATAAAATCATAGAAAGCATATTATACCAAGTAAAATGTGTTAAACAAGATTGGACTTGTAAAGACCAAGAAAATCAGTCTGATTTGGTAAAAAATAATGTTAACATAGAAAAATTACTATCAACAAGAATGTGCGAATGCAGCTAGATTCAGTAAAAATGGGTGTTTTTTGAAACATGATTTTTCTATAGAAGGAAGAAAATTACATTCTCTATTTTTTAGTATTATATTAATATATAGTTGGATAATGCAATAAAAAAGTTTCAGAGCGATAGCATTTGTCCCTATTTTTGTATGGCTACTTGAACACTAGAGCCAAAACCAAAAATTTCAATTTTGGGCCACTTTTAGAGACTATTTTCTTCAAGTCAAATAGTTTTAAACTTAGTTAAATACAATTAAATGATTAAGGGCAATATCAAGAACATGTATACCCATTTCTATAAGAACATCTTAAAAAATAAAAAAATTATAGCACACCAAACTTATGAAAAAAACTAATTTCGTAAAAAAAGAGGGGGTACCCTTGAATAAAATACAAAAATATTTTTCTTTTATTGATTTACAATAAATTAAGACCATATACATATCAATTATGATTATAAGAATATTCCCTGAAACTTTTAAAGTAATATCCTGAAAAATAAAGAAAATATTGCAATTTATAAATCAAGACTTTTACAGCACTAAATTAACTTTTTGCACAAATTGGCCGCGGGGCCATTTTCCAATCAAAATTTCTCAAAAAAGGAAAAAATAAGAATCTAAATGTTTATTAAATTCAAATATTTACCTAAATGTGAGTACATATATGGAATTAAGGGACTCTAAGAGCTCTCTTTCTTTAAAAATGTTGCCCTCAAAGATGGCTGAAAACTGACCAATTTCTTACTTCAATAATAGTGCAATACGTACCAACTTCAAACATCTGTATCTCAAAAACTATTTTGAGTACAACACTAAAATTTTAGATTTCTCCATGAATAAGATTAAATTTGATATGGTTAAAATTTCAGCAAAATCTAAGACTTGAACTGGGAGGCCCTGGGTGACTTGGTATGGAATGACCCTGGAGTTAGAAGTTTGGTCATGAAATAATTTCTACGGCCATTCTCCTTCCTACCATTGATTCTAATTTATATAGAGTAGTTGTCAGTCACTGACAGAAGTTACTCCTAGTAACTGGTTAACAGCTTAAACAGACCAATAAAATGTACTTGCTAGGGCTTTTAACCCAACCATAAAATATATATATGATGCAATTATGTTAATTTCAGGAATGCTAATTGTTGAGCTAGTTATAATTTAAATCTTTAAAGATGGTACGAAAGAAGATAGATAACAGGATTCGTGTGTTGATTGAAAATGGTGTGGTTACTAAGCATCGTACCATGTTTGTTGTCATAGGCGACCATGCCAGGGATCAGGTATTTAAGAATTTGTACCAAAGTTTTGTTATGTGAATTTTGTATTTACTTGAATGAATGAAATTTTAAAATGTAGTAATAATTTTTTTATAATAAAAAGTTAAACTATCAACTTGTCTGATGAAATGAATTAAAATACCTTTACTTACTCAAATCAAATTTTCACTTGCCTGAAGCTGTTTTTGACTAGTTCTGGGATTTGGACTAGTGGGTAAAGACAAAAACTGTTGACTGTTTATCGTGATATATATTTTGATGTTGTATTGTTGATAATAATAACAATAATTGTACATTATAGGTTGTTATTTTACATCACATGTTATCAAAAGCTATGGTTAAAGCTCGACCTTCTGTGTTATGGTGTTATAAGAAAGAACTAGGATTTAGCAGGTTAGTTACTTTTTAACATTTTTTCCTTGTGGCCCCAAATTGAGTGCCAAATGTCACAGGGTACGAAAAATATGCAGCCGGACAGGGACTTGAACCCAAGACCCCTGGCTTATAAGCTGAGAGTTTTCCTGACTTAGTTGTACAGCCCCTTAGGTATGATTTTCCCCGAAATGTGAACTGGCAAATACTGTGGCACAATCACTACATCATTCTTCAAGTCTTTTTTAATAACACTATCAGCTGTCTGGTTAGCTCAGTGTATCAAGGAGTTGTGTGTTTGATTCCCTGCTTCCCTGCAGGCATACTTTCTTGGAGCTTGGTCATGAAATTATTTCTACTACCACTCCTTCCTACCAAGGATTCTTAATCATACAGGGCAGTTGTCAGTCGCTGACAGAAATCTGCAACATAGTAACTGGTTACCATTTAAATCCAGTGATTTAGCCTTCCCAGGAATGTTGAGTAGGCAGTGATTTGAACCATACAATGTGTTGCAATGGTGTTTAACCCAACAACAACAAAAATCACTCACAGTCAGTCTATGAAATTAAAATAAGAAATTAAATGTTCCAACAGATCACTTTAAAAGCAAGTTCTTAATCTCATTTGCAGAGATTTGGTTGCCCAAATGAAACTGTTGGTTGCCTGAACTAAAAAGTGGTAATTCTGGGCAACTATACACCCACTAATTTTGTTGACTGAATTCAGTGCATCAAACTTCAACTATTTCAGTCACAGAAAGAAAAGAATGAGACAAATTCAGAAGAAAATAAAAAGTGGAAGTTTGGATGTTAAAGAAGACGATCCATTTGAGCTGTTTATATCTGCTACATCTATCAGATATTGTTATTATTCTGAAACACATAAAATACTGGGTAATACCTATGGAATGTGTGTGTTACAGGTATGTTATCAGGGTTTGACACTTATTTTGTTTACTTGGGGTAACTAGGGGAACCAGGAAGCCTTCTTAGGATTGATAATTTAAGTTGTTAGAAGTTGTTTCATAATCTAGTTAAAATAAATTGTATGTTAATTGATATGTATATAATAATGTTTTCTTTTTCTCTACTTTTAAGTTCACTACTTTCATGAAAATACCAGTTATTGACAAAAGTCCAGGAAATTTAGGTTAGATGTACTGGCCTCCATTAAATAACCTTGATTTGAGTTGACACAGCAGTAAACCCAGTTAGAAAAAATTGTTATCATCATCAGTACCATCATCATCATAATCATAATTATCATCATCGTCATTATTATCATCATAATCAACAATGTTGTTGTTATTTATTTCAGGATTTTGAAGCAATGACCCCTAATCTGTTGTTGTTATTTATTTCAGGATTTTGATGCAATGACCCCTAATCTGTTGTTGTTATTTATTTCAGGATTTTGAAGCAATGACCCCTAATCTGTTAGCTAGAACAATAGAGACTGTAGAAGGTGGTGGTATTATAACAATACTGTTAAATTCAATGAATTCATTAAAACAATTATATACAATGACTATGGTATGTATATTATATTACGTCTTATTAATTTGGTATGAAATGAGCTAGTACTTACGACACATGAGCATTTGTTTACTTCTGACACATGTGTTTGTGAATTGTTTTGAATCTATGGAAATTTATTTTCAAGCTTTTTAGCAATTATTTTACATAAACACTAATTGTTTCTTGTATTTTTACTAGAATTTAACTTTGGTATGTTTGGTGTAATTGAATCGTAGAATTTTGTACACCTCCCCCCTGAACGTACAGAGGAAACAGTTCAAATTAATAATGGAATTCATTTATAACTACAGGATGTACATTCAAGATATAGAACTGAAGCTCATCAGGATGTTGTTGGTAGATTTAATGAAAGGTTTGTTTTAGTTTTATTTGTTGGTTTTAATGCTGTGTCTACTAAAAATAAGGTCATTTTACAGTAGTAAGCGCCCCTGACCTAGCTTTCCTGGAACTTAGTCTACAACAAGTACTCGCCTACCTTTCTACAAGGCTGGAAACTTCTCCATATACCTTACAAATGGTGGAAAACCATATATTATTATATAACTATATAATTGTCAAATTTTCATGGAAGAGTATAACAGCCCAGGTGTGATTTGAAACCATACCCCCTTTGGGAAACTGGATTTGAAATCCCAGTGCTCCACCAACTGAGCTAGGGATCGCGATGAAAAGTAAAATCAGCTCATTTTCAAATGGTAAAACAGTTGTAACTACCACATACCCCCGATACCTCCTTATAGTACTTCAGCAAAGTTTTTTATTAAGCCTTTCTACTGAGGGTTATCTATCACTTACAACTTTTAATATTAGGGCAATATATATATATCATTTCAGGTTTATTTTATCCCTAGCATCATGTAAACATTGTATGGTGATAGATGATCAGTTTAATTTGTTACCATTTTCATCACATATGTTAAATATACAACAGATACCAGCAAAAACTGCTGTAAGTATTCTTATATCAATACATTGAAATTAATATTTAAATCATGATATGTTATTCAGGACAGTAGAAAGCATTTTCAGATTGAAGGGTTATTGATTTTGGAGTGCAGATTTGTGCAGTGGGGAAGATAGCTACAATTTTGTAAATCTGGTTAAGTCCAAATTGCATTAATTTCAACATTATATAGGGGCTTTTTCTGAGAAGCTGGTGTTGTCAACTGATTATGACATTGGACTGGTAATCATTTTATTGACAGACCTGCATTAGTTAAAAATTTTAAATGACATCCAAAAATTCTGTTTTCTTGTTTCCTTAAGCATGAAACTTTATCTTTACTGCTAAGCCCTGGGGTAAGGTAAGCCTACTTGAGAGTGATGATTTAAGTTGTTGGAACTAATGTAAATCAAACTAAAATAGATTGTATCTTAATTGATATGTTTATAATTATATTTGTATACATTGTATATACATTGTATATATGTATGTATGTATGTATTGTAGGATGATCCAATCAGTCCAATAGAACAAGAATTGATAGATTTAAAAGATTCCCTACAAGACACACAGCCTATTGGTGCTCTCATAAAATGTTGTAAAACATTAGACCAGGTAGAGTATAACACCTACAGTCAAAATAAGTGTTTCACTTGTTCGAATTTTTGTTAGCTAGATTTTTCAATGAAAAAATTCGACTGATAGTTTGGCAAAACCTGGGTGGTCGGGCGGGCCTCCGGTGTCATAACAATTGCATTAAAAGTTTTTTTCTTTACCATATATTTCTGCCATTTATTGTCAGATCTTTATGAACCTTCATACAATGATAACATACTATGTGATGAACAGAATTAGAAAGTAACCACAGCTCTACCTGGCTTTATTATGGATTATTTCCTTTGTAATTTTTGTGTTAAAGTTTTTTAATGTTGGATATCTCTGTCATTTATGGTCTGATCTTGATGAAAATCTGGCTTTGATGTGGTTTCCACATTACATTTTGTGTTTCTAAATTGTCTGTAGACGTTTTACATAGATGAATAAGAAAGGCAACTTTAAGCCCCATAAAAAATAACACTGAGTTGAAGTTATATTTGAGCCAATAAAAATGGCTGTTAAATGTAGCTTTGGGACTACAAAACATTTTATGAATTCTTGCAATATGATACTTAATGACTTTAAAATGCTGTACATGTACATAATGTTTTGTTATTGGATTTTCTTTTGAATCATAATGCCTTTGTTTGCAATATAATAATTGTATTTTAGTTTTCAATTTATCAAGATGTTTTATAAAAAGGGCAAAAGAAAGCAAGCTAACAAAATATGTCTAATGGTTAGAAATAAAATACAAACATGTTTATATAATTTTGTTGGTCAACTTAGTAAAAAAAAAGATCTGTGATTTTTCAGGCTAAAGCTTTGTTGAAATTTGTTGAAGCCATTTCTGAGAAGACTCTACGTAGTACAGTTGCCATGACAGCAGCTAGGGGGCGTGGCAAATCGGCTGCTCTCGGACTTGCCATAGCAACGGCTGTAGGGTTTAGTTATTCCAATATATTTGTGACGTCACCTAGTCCTGAGAATTTGAAGACTTTGTTTGAGTTTATATTTAAAGGTTTTGATGCCTTAGAATATCAGGTGAGACAATTGTCTTGATAAAAATTTTTTTATAGTTTATATTGTCTGTGATGATTTCTTTTTTTTTTCTTATACTTATTTATTTTTGCTCTATTGTAAAAGTTCTTACAACTTAGATAAATCAGTGAGTCTGCTTGCTTGCCCCCAAGAACTGATATAGTAGGATGTAGTTTGTTGCTCAAGAAAACATCAAGGTAGGTTTTGGACGGGATTCAAACCAAAGCTCAGCTGGCTATCCAATGATTACCAGTCCAAGGTTGTAACAGCTCAGCCACGCCCGCTGCTCCTGTGATGATTTCTAGCTTTCTCATGATTTTATAACTGCGATATGTATTAATTCATTAATAAAATTAAATTTTATTCATTATGTGATATAAATTATAATTCTATATTAATTTTAAATAGAGCTCAGGAGCTCAAGTTTTAGGGCACAAGTTTTGATATGCTATGAATATTAAAATAATGAATAATGAGTGCTTTAACGAGACTTACTTAATAAGAGCATCAAATAAGTGTATTTGTTGTACTCTAAAATAATATATAGGTAACTAAGCGAGTCGAGAAAAAGAGCAGGGGCACGATCTGCAAGGAAATCGCTAGCTAGCGATTCGTCCCCTGGTACCCTCGATTTGGTGTCACATGGTAAATACTTTTAGTGCAAGAAAGGTACCAGAGGACGAAGCGCTATCTAGCGATTTCCTTGCGGAACGTGCCCCAGGTTGCTGTGCCCTACCAATTGGCTTTAAAGCAATCACTAATGATTTATTTATGTTTGTTTATTTTATCAATTATTTCACTATCAGTATCATGTATATATTTTGTTACAGGAACATTTAGATTATGAGATTGTACAATCAACTAATCCAGATTTTAATAAAGCTATTGTACGTGTTAATATATTTAGAGATCATAGACAAACTATACAGGTTAGTTGATTTCATATTACTTTACTTATATGTTCCACTTGTCATCAACTTTTGCCTAACAACCCAGCTCTGTTGTTTGGGGTTAGTTTGATTTTAATCAACTATATATCGAGGGTTGCCCTCAAGACTGTAGTAAGGGCATTGCTTTTAAGGGCAAATTACTACAGTCTTGCGGGCAACCCTCAATATATAATCAAATTAACAACAACATGGTTTTAAGGTAAATAATTGTAAGTAATTATGTTATTATGGAAATCATATTGTCATATCATTAAATACTAGTAGGTGACAGATGTGATTAGCTTCAACTACAATTAGATCTTCATCAAGTAATTTGGCATTGTAACAGTACTATATGTCACCATACTTGCTGTTCACATTATGGGGAGAAGGGTACGTAAGCAGATGGAAAGCTCAGCCAATAGTACTTGCTTTGTAAGCTAGGGGTCTTGGGTTTGAGTTTAGGTCAGGCTGTATATTATTTTTACCCTGTGACAGGGTTTGACACTTACTGTTTTCGCCAGGGATCCCAAAGGAATCCCTTGTCAGATTCTCTGGGATTCATCCTTAAGGTTAAGGATTCCTCCAATAAAAGAGCAAAGATGGATACAGAATATGCTGTCACTAACTCTGATACACAAATCATGCCAATTTTTTAGGGATTCTGGCAGTAACTGTTTTAGGATCCCGGAATCTTAGGACATTGTTAGTGCTGAACACTGCCCTTTGACCTATATAATGATGTTTATTATATGCTTCTCAGTCGAATACCAGGATTTATCGGTGAAATAAAGATATGTATAACTTTGTCTTTATATTACAGTATATTCACCCATCAGATGCTCACAAACTTGGTCAAGCAGAACTTGTATGTATAGATGAGGCAGCGGCTATACCTTTACCATTAGTAAAAAATCTACTAGGACCTTATCTTGTGTTCCTATCTTCAACAGTCAATGGGTAAGTGATTTAGTGCGGAGGATTCAAAGCAGAAAGCATACCAATAAGTGATCTATGGTACATTATTTTGTTAAATTTTATTCAAAACTGTTTGTGGGGCATACATTAACCCTGCTGATTTAAATATTCACTCCAGTACTGGTTTTCATTTTTGATGCTATTAATGTTACTACAACAGTCTCTAACTCCTCAAAACGATGTTCAATGTTATTCTAGTCCATAATGTAGGTTTCAAGCTACTTTTGTTGTCTCATCTGTAAATAGAAGGGTGATAAGATGAGTTAGCAAAACTAAAAAGCATTTCAAAATGAATGGTTATTATAGTTTTTGAAGAAAGTTAATTAGTTGGCATACAATGTGAAAATGTCTTCTAACTTTTTGTGGGCACTGTAATTATGAAACTATCTCTTTGTTACAGATATGAAGGTACAGGCAGATCTCTATCATTGAAGTTGATACAACAATTACGTCAACAATCTTCGTCATACGGAGGTCATACAGCAGATGTCAAGGCCATCACAGGAGCCGTTACCAAGGGAGATAAGCCACTATCATCAACGTCAGGACGTGTTTTACAGGAAGTCGTTTTAAACGAATCTATAAGATACGCCAACAAAGACCCCGTTGAAAAATGGTTAAACGATTTATTATGCCTGGACGCGACTGATGTGGAGAAGATAGCGTCCGGATGTCCGCTACCGGAGCTCTGTGATTTGTACTATGTTAACAGAGACACGTTGTTTTCCTACCACAAAGCATCTGAAGGTTTCTTACATAGAATTATGAGTCTGTATGTATCGTCACATTATAAGAACACACCTAATGATTTACAATTGTTATCGGATGCTCCTGCACATCATATATTTGTACTACTGGGACCTGTTGACCCTAACCAATCATCTCTGCCTGAGATACTCTGTGTATTACAGGTAAGTGTGGCTATTTAATAAATCTATAGAAAACAAGCAAGTTTTTTTATAAGTGTGAACATAATGCTTTTAAATAAAAAAAAATAAACTTTGCCTAAATCCGCTGGCCTGATTTGAGCTTGTAAAAATTAATTACTTTTTTATAGTTGGGCTACATTGTCTGTCATTGCCTTAATCCACCAGTCCCATGCTTAAGATCAGTGAAAAATATTCAGGCTGGTAAAAACGGGTAAAAACACTTATATTACATAGGTAGGCTTGTTAATTATTCTGCACTTTGTAATATGAAAAAATGGGCTTGTGCTTAATGAAATTTAATGATTGTGACAATTAAAAAAGTGATAAGTCTGTGAATATAGTATATAATTGAGTTAATGGTTATATAAAAAATATTGATAAGTATTATATTGATGACATTTATCTGTTAAAGTTTAAGGTATGAATCAATTGTTTCTTTATATTGTAGGTATGTTTGGAAGGAGAGATATCTAAATCTAGTATAATGAATAGTTTATCTAGAGGTAAAAGAGCATCAGGTGATTTAATACCATGGACTGTATCACAACAGGTGCGTAACTCTTACTTTATTCTCATTGTTTGTATAAATGTTAGAAATATGTGTAGTCTTTGTTTTGTGAAAATTATATTAATTTGCCCGTCTGGTAGCTTGGAGGGTATAGCATATGACAACAAATCCAGGATATGTGGGCTTCCTACATGAATCTGTTGGGGCAAGAGTGAGGTTGGTGCACCCTATAACCAGGTTTAAACTCCCTGTGGCAATTATTTTGCCAATGTCCATTTCAAGATGAAAATCCCATAGGTTCTTGTTATCTTTATTTGTGTGTCACATTCATGTTTATAAGAAACATTTAAACATCTTAACACATGGATATCTCCCTTTTTGGCTATATGGCTGTGTGTAAGTTCTGTGCTATTTGACTGTTTCTGTTCTAGATATATTTTCACACTCATTTTTATCAGTTGTTTTATAATATAAATTATTGAATTTATCTTTCAGTTTCAAGATCATGATTTTCCTAGTCTGTCAGGTGCAAGAATTGTTAGAATTGCAACACATCCTGATTATCAAGGTGTAAGTACATGTATAGTCCATTTTTTCTCAACTGTCAAAGCTTGAATAATTTCACGGTGACTGAATTTGTTAAATTAAGGCTTATGCACTTGACGTAACTGAAATATCTAAACTTCATACAATGGTAACATACTATGTGATGAACAGAATTAGACAGTAACCACAACTCTACTTGCCTTTATTATGGATTATTTCCCTTTGTAATTTTTGCGTTAAAGTTTTTAAATCCGGCTTTAATATGGTTTTCACATTACATTTCTTGTTTTGTCTTTGGGCAAGTGTTCAAAACCAATTTATGTCAATGACTGTTTCATTTAGAAAACTTAAGACTTTGATGTGGTTTCCACATTACATTTCTTGTTTTCAAAATGAAATCCATAAAATTTGTATTATACATATTTTTTGTTCCACACAGATGGGGTATGGTAAAAGAGCCATGCATTTACTGGAACAATACTATGAAGGAAAGATACAGAATATTTCGGAGCAGACGTTAGATGATAACACTGAAGCAGAGAACGTAGCAGACGATGAGGTTTCATTACTTGAAGAAAGAGTAAACCCTAGGAAACATCTACCACCATTGTTGATGAAGTTAAATGAAAGAAAAGCTGAACAATTAGATTATATTGGTGTATCATATGGCATGACTTCTGATTTATTGAGGTAAAGATAACTTTAACTATTGAGGTATTAGATGTATGGCATGTTACTTAACTGTTCACATTATTTATAAATTTTGTTTCCATTTATGAAATCTAGACAATTATACCTTGAGACTAGCCGCTTCATGTGGGCTATGCAAAATTTTGTGATGTGTAAATATTGATATTCATGATATAATGTTAAATATTGTTAGTCAGTATGCAATTAAAAATTTACTATCTCCGTTTTACCAGTCATATTTTTATTCATTTTCTTTTCATTTGTGTATTTTAGGTTTTGGAAGAAATGTGGCTTTGTACCTGTGTATTTACGTCAAACTGCAGTAAGTGTTAAGATTTATGAATTAGATAATTATGTCTTATCAATTTTGTGATTCTTATTATATTCTTGAACCTCACTTTATAATTAAAATGCTATTTCAATAAATTAAGGTTTCTTTTTTTTAACTTAAAATTGAAACTTAATTCTTATGATTTGAATAGTGTAGCCAACGCTCACTTGTAAACTGAAATCTAATTGAATTCAATTGATTTCTAATAAAATGCCTTACATAACAAATAGATTACTCGTGATTACTAAATAGTTCTATTATGACAAGATTCATTGCATAGTTGTGTATCTTTGGAATTAGATGATGTGAGTATGCATTATTCTTTCATCTTTTGTAGAATGAGTTGACAGGAGAACATTCTTGTATTATGTTAAAATCTCTGAGATCTGAGGAAAATGAGACAAGTTGGCTTCAAGCTTTCTGGTTAGGTAAGCAATATTTGTGTGAGTTTGCCTCAGTTTTGCATTCATGGCTCTGTGATTGAGTGCTACCTTATCATTTAGAAAGAAGCATTACTAAATTAAATGTATTGTGGGAATGAATACTTACATGCACTCTTTACTTCAAAAGCTTTTTATTAGTTTATACAAATAGCCATAATGGCCCCTTTGTTTGAGAATGTGGGCAGCTGCTTACAAAAGAATGGAGTGTAGCTCTGAGGAAATCTGAGTAAGATGGTTAAGCATATTGTTTGTCATACTGCTGTATATCTCAACCTCTCACTGATAAACAGTTATGGATTCAAGTGCAGCTACCTATCTGCAGCTCTTTTTATGAAAAAGCAGTTGGTATTGAACTATTGGACGTTTAATGCTTAAACATCCCAGGAATGAGGATTAGGATTGTTGAATTGTACAACCTTCTCAAATAAGTGCGTATTGATAAAGCACAAAAAAGAGATGATATTGTTTGTTTTCAATGATAATGTTGGTATTTTTATTATTTCAGATTTCCGTAGAAGATTTATATCTTTGATGTCATATCAATTTAGAGAATTTACTCCATCTATGTCTTTGAATGTTTTACAGCAGAAACAGTTTAAAGAAGCCGACAAAAGTATGGAAATTTTTTATATTTATCTTGTCAATATTATTGACAGTTTCCTGCTAAAAACTTGAACTTATTTCTTTACTAACTACTTGAAAGTATACAGTTGAATAGATCTCATAGAAGTGCTGCAGTGCACAGGAAGCTCAACTTTTGTTGGGCAACTCATCTGATTTGTGGTTTTTTAGTTGTTTATCCAGTTCCTTTCAAATTTTCAATTAACGTAGATCCACATATAGACAAATCATCTAAAAATTATCATCCAGCAAATCGCTGCCAATCTGTATCTATGTTTTTTGTCTATTATTGGAGGAATCCCTCGGATTAAAAAGGAATCTGCGAATAATTGACTAGGGATCCCCTCTGAATCCCTAGTAAAGCAGTATGTGTCCAACCCTTGATTTTATAATAAAAATGAATTAACTTTATGTTTGTATATTACAGGAACATTAAGTATTTCAGAATTAGAGAACTATTTAACAAGATACGATATCAAACGTTTAGAATTGTACTCCCAGAATATGGTAGATTATCATTTAATAATGGACCTGGTACCTACGATAGCTAGAATATATTTCCTTGATATCATAGATGTCCATCTTAGTGTCGTACAATGTGTAAGTTAGCTTAAATTCATTATATTTGATAAAAAAGGGGTTTGATGGGGTTTTTATACCCCCGCTTCGAAGAAGAGGGGGGTATACTGTTTTATTATACCCCCGCTTCGAAGAAGAGGGGGGTATACTGTTTTACCCTTGTCCGTCCGTCCGTCCGTTACAAAATTTCCGTCGCAGTTTTCTCAGCAACTATAACATGCAGCAGCCTAATACTTTGCATATTGCTTCATCCCATAGTCCCATGTGGTGTAAAGCGATTTCATGCTCCTTGCTCATCTACTTCCTGTTTGTTGCATATTTTTGTATTTTTGCGGGGGTATTACTAGTGAGCATTAGCTCACAGATTTACTTGTTTTTCTTCAGTTACTCCTTATATTCTTGTATAAAGGATTCTATGATGAGGAAACATTTCTATCTGTCCTTAACATTTGTAGGAGCAGTGGTTCAGTGGTAGGACACGCTTAAGGATGTTGAGATGTTGGGTTTGATCCTACTAGGGGCACTGCTAATTTCCTTTAGCGAGAAATTAACCTATAGTTGTTCCCCTCCAATCAAGTGTAAATGGGTACTGTGAGGGATCACATGTTTGTGTGTAATATTCATTAATGTAGTAAGATGGTTTAAGAATATTACATACATGTACATACTTTCCACTCATTATTGCTATTGTTTTTAGTTAGTTGATATCATTGTAATTTATGTAATGGGTTTGAGGCCTTAGTCAATAAACAATGTTGTTTGGTTTAAAAAAGGGGGAAAACAATGTTATCTTATAATTACAAGTAGGAGCAGTAGTCTAGTGGTAGGACGCGCTTAGGGATCAAAAGGTCCTGGGTTTGAATCCCACCTGGGGCACTACTGATTTCCTTGAGCAAGAAATTTACCTGCGATTGCTTCACTCCACCCAGGTGTAAATGGGTACCTTGGAGGGTGGTATAATTCCGCTGAGCCAATTTGTAGGCTGCACTAAGCGGAGTAAAAAGACTCCCCAGGGAGATTGATAGATAGGTTCCAGTAGCCCAATGACCAGGGGTAATTGCTGTAAAGTCAGTGAACGTGCATAAGCATGGAACTTAGACTATAAAATGTAATTACATTTTTACATTTACAATTACAAAATTAATTGTGCTTGCAATGCTCTCAAAATTATTATAAATATTCAATATTTACTAGGCCCTTAATATATTTATATTCTTTTTATTTACAGGGTTTATTACTAGGGCTAGGATTACAACATAAAACAGTGGATGATTTATGTAAACAATTAGATTTACCATCTATACAATTACTTGGTCTGTTCAATAAAATTATACGTAAAATGGTACAAGCATTTAATACAATACTAGAGAAAAATGTTGAGAAAGATATGATTGAAATACAAGATGTCAATATGAAACCTGTGGAGATGTCCTTGGAAGATGATTTGGTAAGTTTTTATAGATCCAAACATTATCTAATTTTCACAAGTCTCGGGCTTCAAGCTAGTGGGTTAAGTTGATGAATGTTTAAATGCTCAAAACATATTTAATATTTCTGATTCCATTGATGATACATCTATGTATCAGATGATGTCTTCATATTAAGTTGGTGGATTGTAGGGCTGTCACGATATACCGGTATACAGGTATATTGCAATACGCAGCTGCAGCGATATGTACTGCTGTACGATTTTAATGTACCGGTATTTGGCGATATATTTTTATTTCATTGTGAAATTCTTCCCTTTGCGAAATAAAAGTAGCGAAACGTCAGTTTTTCCATTGTTTATTCCGTCTAACCATAAATTACAAGAATTTAACTGATTGGAACGTGTCACAATTCTAAATGACCGTGTATAATTAGAGGCTAGATTCTATCAGTAGCTGCATTAAGATGTGCAATGTTTCTGTTGAATACAGCAGAGGCACAACGAATCTAAAAGCCAGCAATATATCGTGGTACGTATCGCGATACGATGACAGCGTATTGCAATATACCGCGGTACGCTTCTAGCGTATTGTGACAGCCCTAGACGGTCCAGTGGCTTTTCAATGCTGAACTTTTTACAGCCACCATTATCCTACTTTTATAAAATCATTTAATTAATAAGAAAATTCACATAATGATTAGTTTAAAACTGTTAACTTCAGATATTTTTTATTTCTGTATATTGTTTATTCAGTAGAGAAAATTCTATTTTGCTTGACTCATTTCCAGTGCTATTGAAAGTTTGTCATGAAGACTGTATATCGTGTATATGTATTTTAATTATGTTTACAGACGCAAGCAGCTGATGAGTTTACAAAGAAAGATAACTCTGCCTCTATATTACAACAAGCTGATTTATCACAGTATGCTATTAAAGGTTCCGAGGTTGATTGGGGTAAAGCTTTACAAACTGGACCTAAAGGCCTTGTTAGCGTTAAAAGGTACTTGACATTAAATTCTATCATATGCTAGATAGTGGAAGTGTATGCATTGTACATTTAGGCCACTACAAGTTGATCATATGTTCTATGGATTCGCTTGCACCTTAATTTTGACGTTTTTACAAAAAAAAATATTTTTATTTCCTAGCTCGCTCATAAAAATTGGGTCAAACCACTTTATAAAGCTACTGAATTAAGATTTGCTTAAAAAAAGATTTCTTCCCTTGCTCGCCCCGTTATTTTTCAGAAAAATCCGTAGAACACATGATCGACTTGTAGTTGCCTTATTTCATTTTTTTCTCAACTGTCAAAACATGAATAATTTCACAGTGACTTAGTGTTCTTTATCTAACACTCATGATATTGTGATAGTGTGGTTTCAATCATTGAGAAATTATTCAAACTTTGACAGTTGAGAAAAAATGGACTTTACATATCGCGGGTTTAGCGGAAAACGTTCGTAACTCACTCTTTCCTTATATTGAGTTACGTCCGTTTTCCGCTAAACCCGAGATATGTGTTTCTGTTCTAAGAAAAATTATTATGTCTTATCAGATTACTAGTATACATGAAGGTGTTAGAGATTTTTTTAAAAAGTTTATCAAAAATGTTTTTAATTCATCTAGTTGAAGACATTCCAGTGTTTTCTAGTTGTATGATAAAAATAAGGGAACAGCCATATTTCACAAGATTTTACTATTTATTTTGAACCATCTGGCTAGCTCCTTTGGAAGGGCACAAGTCTACTGATGATCAAAAAAGGTTATCAGGGGCAATTGGCATTCGGAACACCTCGACCTTTCATGAATGAATAATCTTGGAAGGATTCGTGGGGGGGTCTACCCTGATGGCTTGGGATTTTACTACCTACGCAAGGCAAATCACGTAACGGGTATACAAAATAGTTCTTGCAATATGCACACAGATCTTTGTCAAAGCATATTTCTATGTTATATATTGAAACAAATATTGTTCAGCAATAACTTTTAACTGTGTTATTTTAAATTTACAGACTAAAAACGAAACATCACACATCGCCTAAACCATTGTGTATTTGTTTACTTAGTTTCAAAATGGCGCCTAAATATGTCTGAGGTTATTCGTAGCGAATGACCGAGGAGTTCTGAATGGGGCAATTGGATGACATTTAATGTTGAGCTTCGTTTAATTAAAGTTTTGTTTTGTCTTACAGTACTCTGGTAGAGAAGAAAAGAAAGAAGGAAGAAGAGAATAAACCAGATGAACATCCTTTAGATGGCAAGAAGAAAAAGTTTAAGAAAAAATGGAGGAAATAAAGAAAATGATTGATTGATATAATTGATATAGATAACTGATACGTCCATGCTGGCTAGTGGGCTTTTAACTCCTTTGCAAATTTAGACTGCATGTACTGATGTGTTCATTTTAAATGATAAACTAAAAATTAACAGATGTTTTAAAAAAATTTCTTTTTGAAATATATCTGTTTATCATTGAGTCTGTGGCAAACCAGTCTTACCTCATGTAAATAAAGAAAGATGTTGACTGGTTTTGTGTTAACCCATTGTTATAGTTCACTCTTTTTTAATTCTGGATTCATACAGTACCCACCAAAAGTTTGGAAACATTTTAGATCATTTGCCTACTGAATAGCTTTTTGGTGGCTTTAGGTTATCTTATAGATATGTTGCATTTATTAAATTTATTTTTTTATCACAAACCATACTTAAATATATATATTAAAAATAGTGATTCTACAAAAATAATCATCAAAATTCAAGAATTTTAGTAAATTTCTTTTGTCTCCAAACTTTTGGTGGGTACTGTATGAGGTGATGAGTATTGCTCAAGCTCTGAAATAAAGTATCTGTTCTGTATGTTTGTTTGTTGTTGAAGAGTTATTGATAGAAATGTTTACCATTGAATGAAGATTGACCTGTAAGTACTTATATGTGAATTGATACTTGCATTGGTGAAACTTAATCTTTTAAAAAACTTTCATATGTCTGTTGTATTGTTTTTTATACAGCTTGAAAGAAATTGTCCTGAGGCGCAAGGAATGTATTTTCATTTTATCCTGTCTCGGGTCGATTTTCACTATTAACTATAAATCTTCCAAATGGAAACAGTTATTATTTTGAAATATGATAGTACAAAATATGTCTTCATGTGTTACTTTTAATGTAGTTGATTAAATACATTGTACATATAAAGTAATAAAATACAAATTTGTAAATAAAATGTGTTGTTTTGTATGTTGCCTTTAAATCATTTTTATGTCCATCCCCACTCAAGTAGGTCTCGGGGCCTGATGTTGAGTACAAAAGATGTGACAATAAATGGAAGCATACTTAATACATATATAAGTGGGCTTACAAATTGGTTAAATTTGATCAATGAAATAAGTTTAATATCATTTACTTATGTTGAAATTATGGCCTATACATACAGAAAACTAATTTATTTTTTGGAGGGGGTTTAACACCATATCAACACATTGTATAGGTCATATAATGGTGGTCACTCAACCTACTCGCTGTTCCTGGAAAGGCTAAATCTCTGGAATTGGCTATTAACTGGTCACTAGGTGCATTCTTCTGTCAAAGACTGACAACTACCCTACATGATTTAGAATCAGTGGTAGGAGGAAGGAAGGCTGCAAGAATTATTTTATAACCTAGCTTCATAAAGTATGCCCTGCTTAAAATTTGAACCTACGGCCCCTTGATCAGAAGACTTGTGTGTGTGCTACTGACTGAGCTAGCTGGGCGGCTTTCTAAATTGGATATACTGAATTTTCTCTCTGACGATCAACACATCTGTACCAAAGAGTGGTTTTCCAAATGAAACCTGTAATCAAATTGAACACCGAAGTACAGTATTTTAACTTGGCTTTAATGCAAATGTAGACAAAATAAAGGCTCTATACCTGAGCTACCATGGGATACAATGTGGGTTACGAACCATTGATGCGAAAGCACACATTAAATGTCATGATGAAATTAAAATAACAAGGTGCAGAATTTGTTATGCTAGATTTAGACGTAATAAAATCTTGTATAACCAACTTATTATTTCAATTATAAAGGTAGACAACTCTTGAAAGCTTAAAATCTAAAGTCATGTTTTATTATTTGAGTTGCTTCCCTTTAGTCATCTCTGGGTGTCTGAATTGACACATTATTCATTAGTGATTTTAATGTGATATTTAAAATTACAATATTAAACATTAGAATTGATTAATATCATGAGTTAGATAACAGCCTTCTCGAGTAATGAAAGTTAAGTTCTAATCAATTCATTTATTATTCTGATCTACAGAGCCCCTAAAGTGACATTTCGAAACGAAATTTTACTTCATTTTTACGAAATATTATTTCTTTCAAACGCAATATTTCCCTTTTTCAAAGTGATTTTTTCGTATTTTCCAAATAATCATGATGATTTTTTCGAAATAATCATTGCTTTTCGTGAAATAAACCTTCTCATTTGAAAATAATATTGTTTCGTTTCAATAAATCGATATTACGTTAAAAACGAAATAAAATTTCGTAAGAACGAAATATTTCGTAAAAATGAAATGATATTTGGTACAAACGAAACATATTTGGTAAAAACGATATAATTATAACAATAGAAAGTACATGTATCTCAAAATGTCACTGCATGGGCTCCGTACTTAGTTTCAAGCTGTATTGATTATATATCCCAGCTTCCGTACCTGGCCGGTGGGTGAATCACGTAACACAATATTTGTTCTAGACGTGCAATCCAGTTTTAACATAATAAATTAAACTTGGTGATCTTATTAATGATTTTATTGATTAGTCACTTTAATCACACTTCCCAAGTCTAGTTTATCAATTCTATATGAAAAAGTCTCCCGCGAAAGCCGAGGATATCCAACTGCAGCAGTTACATTCAGCGTTTCCGTTGGAAAAGTTTACGGTGAGGTGTCACGCGTCATATATTCTTATACATTGATGGGACTCGTTGCTAGATGAACTGTTAATTCAACCTCTAGTTCACCTTGAAACTTTTTATACATTGTTAATTGAAGGGAGAGATTGTTTTTCTATCTTCAAATATGGATTACAAGAGCATTTTATTAATTTCTAGCATTGTGATTTTAAGTGTTATATACCAAGGTAAGATTGCTATACTTTTTTTGTATGTTATATATTACGTTACAAGGTACAGATTCTGATGTTGTACAGGCGATGCAACAAGAATCGCTGTTTTATTACCTGACAAAAATTTATACATAGTTTCGCGCGAGCGCATGCTTTCATGGCATAGTTTCTTAATTGTGCACTCTTTTCAATGATCAAAAAGCGTTACACATGCATCAGGTCCAAATGAGTCTTAAATGAGCAGTTTATTAAACAGATCGCAAAATGAAATAAGCTCAATTAAAACTATGATCGGCTGCCGGCTGTTTCGCACCCAACGGAAAATTTAGGACAGAAAAAGGCAGACGCAAATAGCGTGCTGCCAGCTGTGTCAAAGCCAACAGAAATTTTATGGCAGAAAAAGGACAAACGCTTACAGAATGCGTCAGAGATTATTAAAATGCATTTAGAACCTGAATCTAGGCTAAAATTGCACCAGTTGTCTCTATTCGTATTTCTACTCACGTAAGAACAGCTGTAAAGAGTATAATAATAGTACGTGTATACGCTCTGATGCTGGGACTAATTGAAAAAATATGTCGCCCGATAGTATATAGTCGAGAATGATTGAATCATACGGCCTATATATCTAGATTGAAAAACTAATGTAGTACACCATACATACTGTTCCCTTCAAAAGTTCTTTGACGAATGAAATAGAAAAAAAACACCATGAATGTATGTCTTTCAGGAAAACTTGAGACAAAATCAAACGATATTTTATATAGACAATGTCTTATGTTATCCTAAACGCGCTTCCCCAAAGTAATTTTACTATAATGAAAGCTTATTCATGTAACATAGCTTGAATCATATGTTGCTAAACTAATTAAAGGTACTAATTCACATATTTCAACTTTAATATCAACTTTTTCTAAAACTATCAAAATGGTATGGAAATATTTTTAGAAGCAGGAAAGTAGTGTTCTGACAATGACAGTTTTAGTGCAAATTGGCATACAACTACAAATGATGGTGTTTCATGTAGTAAATATCTACCCCGTATGTCACGGTATATACACGTTTTATGCATTTTTGTGACTTTTATCGTATATTTTTTGCAATATATAGGTCAGTTTGTCTTAGAATAATGAGAATTAATTGTTGACTCAATAACAGGCACTGATCGGTATTTTGAAATTATAGACAAAATAAACCAACTCTGTGAACTAGCACCTTTAATGCTGATTTTGAGAATGTGTTCAAATGACCCTTTGTTTAGTTTTCACATGTGTGAATGTGAATAGATTTATCCTTGAAAACATAATTTTGTCCATAGTCTGGATTACCTGCCCCTTACCACTATCGTTATCGGGTCAGGCAAGCCGTGATCATGGCGGCCTCCTCAGTTATTATTCAGGTATTACGTTGTATTACGTTTTTTTAATCTTGCATGATCATTTGCTGACGATAGTGACTTTAGTAGGAGTTCGGTACTATATAGGTCATTCGATTTCGATTTTTCTGATTACACGTATATTTAGCGAAGGATTAACAAAAATATGTTTCAAGTGAACAGAATTCGGACGTGGATTAGTCTCGTTAGAATATCAGATACTTAATTTAGCATAAATGTAACCGAACAACTAAAAAAAGTATCCATTGTAATTCTTGTACAAGGATCCTTTGATTTAAGCCTGTTTAGTTTGAAATGATCATTTGAAAACATAATTATCCAATACCGAATTCATTACATCGGGCGCGGCCATGATCATGGTTTGCCTGACGTACTTTTACCTGTCAAAGTACGACTGGGAACCAGACAATATTGTTAAAAGACTTTTGGAGGGCACTGTAAGCGCCACAGCTTGGTGTAAGAACGATTTGCATAATTAAAGGTACTAGTTCACAGATTTGGTTAAGAATGTTCTATATTTTCAAAATACCATTCAGTGTCTGTAATTGTGTCAAAAAATTGATTCTTAATATTTTAGGACAAACTGACTTATAGATTGCAAGAAATATACAATAAAAGTCACAAAAATGCACTAAAAGTGTCTATACCGTGACATACGGAGTAGGGTTTTCTACTTGAAACACTATCATTTGTAGTTGTATGTCAATTTGCACAAAAAATGTCATTATCAAATCACTAATTTCCTGCTTCAAAAAATGTTTCCAAACAATTTTGATAGTTTCAGAAAAAGTTGATGCTTAAGTTGAAATCTGTGAATGAGTACCTTTAATATTGATTAAGTTTAAGTTGCTGAGAATTGTGTCTCATTTCTTTCACTAGGAGATGAATTTATTTAATGAAATCGTTGATTTACAGCCCGACCAAGTCTTCTCTCGCAGTATTGACCTTGTCAAGATCATACAATCACATTAGATGGTCCAATAAATTTGATTATGTACCCAGTCTTGCAGAAACTACGGTATTCAATTTAATTGTGTTACATTTTAGGTGAAATTCATTTTATGCGTATATTGTAGCGTACGATTAGTTTACGATGATCAAAGATCGTACTACTGGGTGACCATCTCGATTTGTATGTCTGGCTGACGAATAATATAATGAATGTAAGGGTTGTGTTTCGTATTTCGGAATGATGTTTACAGTCCCGAACTTCAGTATATACTTAAAATACTTGTTTAACAAGAAATGTAATGTGGAAACCACATTAAAGCCAGACTTAAAAACTTTAACGCAAACATTACGCAGAGAAATAATCCCTAATAAAGGCAGGTATTGTTGGGCTTACTTTCTAATTATGTTCATCACATGGTATGTTATCATTGTATGAAGTTTCATAAAGATCTAACAATAAATGGCAGGAATACATGGTAAAGAAAAACTTTTACGCAATTGTTAACGACACCGGACGCCCGACCAACCACCCGCCCGTGTTTCGCCGAACTATTAGCCGATTTTTTCGTTGAAAATCCGGCTAAAAAATGGCTGCGGCGGTTCGGACTTGTGCCGATCGCTTTTAGCAAAAAAAATTATGGGGAGTATGGGGTATTCGACTTGAACCTGTTATCTCTAACTTTCAAAGTAAAGACAACTGCATATTTAACAAGATATACAATGTGCATGTAAAAACACCATTGCACGAGGTATCCGAGTCATGCGCTGATCCATTCGGAAAACCACTCGGATGATTCCGTAAACTGACGAGTGTGAAGCTCAGCTATTTCCGAAGTGTTCCGAATGAGGGTGTCCATCAGTTTACGATATCACTCGAGTGGTTTTCCGAATGCGAAAGACGTTTGCAGTTATTTCAAAAATATAGTTTAAGTCTTTAATCAATACACAATGAATGTTACATTATGAAGGAGAAATGCTCGATGTGGAACTAAAGTAATGAGTTTCTATAATCGTAAAATCAATTAGTATAAAAGCCACGACCTAACTAATAATTGATTGCCAACGACTAGTGACGTCATCGTATGGCGCTACATACATTTACGATGAATCTCATCCATTCGGAACACCTCGATCATTAAGTGAATAAATAATTCCTAGTGAATGGCGGAGGAGTTCCGAATGGATTCTCACCAAGTTCAATGCATTCGGATCACATCGGCGATAGCTGCTCGTCAATTAACGGAATCAGCCGAGTGATTTTCCGAAGTTCAATGGCGGCGAAGTCATTCAGATCACATTGGAGATCGTCCATGCTGATACTTTAATTTAAGTAGAAAATCGCTGAGGATTTCCAAATGGTCGAAAATGACTTTAAGTTCACCGAAAATGTTCAAAATGTTATTAACCATGCAACTGAGTGTTCAGTAACGACTGTTAGCTAACCTTACGGGTACGGGAGAACTCAACACAAAGGCAACTCAACCCGTGCATAACTCATATCAAAGTTGGGACAACTCAAACCGTTAGTATGGGATTGAGTTGTCTCGAGTTGAGTTGTCTTTGGGTTGAGTTGTTCCGACACTTCCATTACGGAACGTTTTGGAACGTTAAGGGTAACTGAACACGCCACAAGTATCGGTAATTGACGTAAAATGACTGGCTTGGAACTAGAATCGCTGAAGCCTTTAAGTGTATGCATGTATAAATGCAATGCCCCCAAAAAGTGCTTGGGCAACGGCAAGGGCAATATGAGCAAATTCCAAATTGGACAATTTGTTTATTAGCATAATTATGATCCGAACCATAGTACATGTACTTGAATAATTTGGGACAATCACTTAGTGCAAAATTTGTAATTACATGTCCAAATGTTGAAGCACATAGAGCAATTGCAACATTCGAGGAGTAATTTAATTGTTGACACGAACCATTTCATGTTCATAAATATGTCACAAAAAGTAATGTTCATTTTATCGTGAAATATCTAGAACGCTCGGTTAATCATGGGTGAACAATACTGTACATGTATGTTACATTATGAATGAAAAAATCTTACAAACGGGTTTTTATTCAGCGTACCGAATATATTTTTTCTTCGCATACTTTGTTATGCACCGTAGCCTGTTCAATTACCCTTAACTTTCCAAAACGTTCCGTAACTCCACGGCCATTCACTGCGATTAATCTCGGACATAAGTTTAGACGCTAGTTTGAAACTACCGGTGTTGAAGTAAGCAAGTATATGATCGTTTAGGCAATTAGTGATGTTTCGTTTTTAGTCCGTAAATTTTAAAACATCACTCATTGCCTTAACGATCGCATAATTGTGTATTAAATGAGATTATTTGCAGTGAATGACCGAAAAGTTCCAAATGTACCGTTACGGAACGTTCTGTAACGTTTTGTGTAATTGAACAGGCTACTGGGATGTTTGATAGATTAAACAGGATAAGTTTTTACTGAACTGTTCGTTTGTACTAGGGCTGTGGATCGTCGAGCTCGTAGCGATCCGATCCGAACCACGATTCATGTGTAGCGATTCACGAATCGAACCACGGAACACTTGTTAATGGAGAAGCATACAGGAATTCATGTAATAAAAATAAGTGAAGATTTACAGATGCTTTTACTTTATGGAAAACCATGTACTCCAAAAATTTCTATTACTAGATCTTTTATGGGAAATTTTAGTACATGTATTTTTGTTTACATGTGTTTCAATCGAAATTTTGACTCAAGATATCACGGTTCCTCTAATGAAAGTTTTCATTAGTAGTGTGGCTCGTTTTCAGTGGTAATTAAGCTGAAAATGTTCTTTCATTTTTTCCAAAAAATAGATCGCCATCCGACGATTTCGGACGTGGCGGATATTCGTACTCGATTTTCTAGTCGAGATCGCGAATATCTGAGTTCTCGGATACTCGCAGCAGCCCTAGTTTGTACATTTACGACAAATGTTAATATATATTTAAAAAAAATGAAATTCAGCTCATCTCAAGAAAAGGTATTAAAAAACAAATGTAAAAAAAAATGCTTTTTATTTATGTTAATTTTTTAGTACATGTTTCTATGCATAAAACTTGATAATATAGTAGTATGTACAAATATGATAAAAAATAAATATTATGACTGTGACAGGGTTTGAACCAGCAATGTTTGGTTTAGAACTGTTTTATATTTTTATCTTTTCCAGCGGTCTATCCGATTACGCTATTTTGGTTCCTAACATTATACAGGTTAGCTGACATATATATAATGAAAAGAGTCCCTTCTTATTTACTTATTTCCGGCCCCTAGATATTCATATTGAAATGGGGAACAGTGTTTTTCGTGTTTATAAAATGTATAAATTCAGCAAAATTAATAAAACTAACTTTTATAATTCTTGTTCATATTATTTAGTGAGAAAATGTTGAAAAATATGTATTGTGATACCTGTTAAAGCCCTTAGGGGCCTTATTGATCATTCTATTGTACGCAAATTATATAGACATGAGAAGATAATTTCTACACACCTTTCTTTATCTTTTGTGATTGATACTAAAATCTTTGTTATGACAATAAGTATTTAAAAATAAAAAGATATTTCATGCAGAATAAAACATATTTATGTTTCCAGAGAAGTTTTAGATGTATGAAATGTTCGTTTTTATTTACTAGACATGTTTAAAACTTTAGACATGTGCTTTTGCTACAAACAAATTTATTGTTATTAATTT
The DNA here is from genome assembly GCA_025267735.1 of Mactra quadrangularis. NCBI lineage: Eukaryota > Metazoa > Mollusca > Bivalvia > Venerida > Mactridae > Mactra > Mactra quadrangularis. The sequence continues at coordinate 2,220,160 of CM046304.1, read as the reverse complement.
TGTGTATAAGGGTCCTAGGTTTTCATGTAGTTATTCGGTGTAAACCCAAGTGCGTTGGTTCCGTTTTTACGGTATTGAGGCACATTTTTTGTGTTTGACTCTCTAGAGTTGAATACCCAGTCCCTAATAGGGACAATTTTGGAAGAGTAGTCTCCCTTTAAATAGGGATCTGCTTTTCGAACCGTTTTAACTCTGTTTTCTACGGAGTTAAAGCGATTTTTGTGTTCGACTCTATAGAGTTGAATACCCGTTCCCCTGGGTGGGAAAAGAAGGACGAGTAGTTCTCCCCCAGGCAGGGTGAGTTCCGCTCTCCTCAGCTCTGTTGCTGAGGATCTCCGGTCCCCTGTGTGTGGGACAATGTGGGAAAGGCAGTTTCCCTATGGAAACACCCAAGAGTTGGGAGGGAATGGTGCACGAAGTTGCTGGCCCTAGTGGCAGCTGGCTCTGGGGACTGTAGGGGATGGTCCTGGGGTAGTTGGTCTTGGGGGTACTGGTTCTGGGGGGCGGCCCTGGGGGCTGGCCCTGGGGGCTGGCCCTGGGGGCTGGCCCTGGGGGCTGGCCCTGGGGGCTGGCCCTGGGGGGGGGTCCTGGCCCTGGGGGGGGGTCCTGGCCCTGGGTGGGGGTCCTGGCCCTGGGGGGGTCCTGGCCCTGGGGGGGTCCTGGCCCTGGGGGGTCCTGGCCCTGGGGGTTCCTGGCCCTGGGGGGGCTGGCCTTGTGGGGGGCTGGCCCTGTGGGGGCTGGCCCAGGTGGGCTGGCCCAGGGGGGGGGGGGGGGGGTGGTGAGGACACGGTGAAGTTGTGAAAAATGAGGTTCAACAAGTGCTACATTGTTATAATTTATTAATAATATTCGAAATAAACTTAAACTTTCGTTTTGTTTATCATGATATATATTTTTACCCTAGTAGTGAAAATTGCGTTTGACTATAAATCGAAAAAAAATGTCTAACGTATTTTTCATATTGCTCATTTGTGAAAAACTCGCACACATGTGCGTATTTTTCACAACTCCTAAAAAACACGGTTTTTGAAAAATGAGGTTCAACAAAGCCCCATTACGAAGATAGATTCATTTACAGAAATTCTTTTTTCACTGGAGGTGTTTGAATCTGAATATAAATGTACCAGAAAAATGTTTTTTTTTCAGTTTAATTTGACTTACTTATTACATTGAAAAGAAATGAAGCCTAACTGTCCTAGTAACAAGATCCATGAAAATAAACATCCCTATTATTCGAATAGTTAGTTTTAGTCGAGAGGTATTTTAAATCAAGTACTACGACCTACACAAAAGAGCCTGTCATCGTGTTGCATGTTACTTAATCCTTCAAATTGAAAAAAATATTACCTTCTCATCCCACTCAAATTTGAGATTTTTATCAAGAAATACATACCAGTCTACGATTTCAATTATTAGACACAGCGACACACTGAGAAAGCATGATTGTGAAAAAAACCTACGCAACGTATATTACAAAAACCCCGAGTCTCAATTCTGAGTACCGTATAACCGGAGAAACACGAACCTATCTTGTGTTCCGGAATCCTCCGAATTACAATATAAGTTCTCGGTACCATTCGATCGTAACTATTCGGCAATTTCCGTGACATGAGCATTTCATTTGCTAAACCCGATTGAGGTCAGAGTGAGAACCATTTGTCATTTGGAACTCTTCTGGGACTTTCTGTATATTTGACGTTTGCATTATGGAGACCAATTGTTCATATCATGTGATCATTTCCGCACGGGACCCGGTGTCCAATGCACTGTAACTTATTAAAAACATGTCAATTTCATGAGTCAATTTCTGCACGGGGTGCTCGTGCGTTGTAACTGATTGAAAAACAAGTCAATTCCGTATGTCAATTTCTGCACGGGGCGCACGTGCGTTGTAACTGATTGGAGAGCTTGTCAATTTCATGTGTCAATTTCAACGCGGGGCGCCCGTGCTCTATAATGTGACTAAGCATGAGTGGCAGTTTGATATGAGATGTATCAATGAGCGAAGCACTTTTTTATTCATGGGCCAATATGTTTTGCACAAAATAGACACAAGCAGGTCGATAAGTGCATTTACAAGGTGAAGTCTGTTCGAGGATCACATGTGACAGCCTCGACTGTACTATAATGCACTCCTTTTAGGACAGACATTATTTTTCTTGGAAACGGTCAACTTTTCCTTTAATTTCAAACGGTGACCTAATCCAAGTAGAAGGAAAGTTAAAACTAATGTACATGAATAGATAACAATAGTTTCAGTTAGATATTTACTGATAATGATCCATTTAGTTTCCCAAGAGATTGCAACACGGATGCAACTCTAGTACTATGATAACTTTATTTTAATAATTGAAATGGTTAACTTCAAAACTACTTAAATCTTAATACCAGTTTCGATATTTTAATCTCCGCTTCGATATTCAAGTGATAGATGCTGATCAGATTGAATCAAGTTAGATACATTGCACTCTTGATATGTGAACGCTTGTAATTGAATTGTCCAAGGTTTTGAGGTGCATATACGAGTATCTATACAATATAGAAAATCATTTGTACCCTCATCAACAATTCCTACACCAGTACCCGGCCAAATCGCTTTAACTCGAGATTCGCTTACGGAAACATGGCCCATCTGAGTGCTGATATTATACGGATCAGGCAAAGTACCGACATTTATTGGTCTTTGGTACAAGCCCACGGAATTTCCCCAGGGTAGCACTTTTGTCCACATGACAGCCCTAGGTCAAACCTCTTGCGTGGTATATGCCAGTACCCGGCCAAATCGCTTTAACTCTAGATTATAGCACGGAAACATGGCCCATCTGAGTGCTGATTTTAAATGCAAAAGGGAAAGTACCGGCATTTAGTGGTCTCTGGCCCAAGCCCACGGAATTTCCCAGGGTAGCCACAAGCCCACGTGATAGCCCTAGGTCAGACCTCTCGAGTGGTATAAGCCAGTACCCGTCCAAATCGCTTTAACTTGAGATTTGTGCCCTGAAACATGGCCCATGTAAATTGTATAATTACCTTTTAGAGGCCTTATGCTCTGAAAATGGACTTGCCCTGTTTAATAATTCGAAGTGATACCTCGTTTTATGACTAAATTACTATTTCGATATTCGTTATTAAAAAAATTGCTAGCAAAAATAGCAACTAGTGGCCGCTTTTGCTAGCAAAAGTTTTTTGATATGAAAAAATAACTACAGCGACGTCTTTTGTTGCGGGATACTCGAAAGGATTTAACACTTATCTCAATTCCGAAAGATGCGCCTAAATACAAAAGGCAAGCTATTTCAGATTGAAATCATAATTTTATAAGAAAGAAAAAAATAACATGCCAGCAAATATAGGAACTTAGAAATGTAAGGTTCAAAAGACATTTTTACACGTGAAAAGATTTATTTGGATACGAGAAAACATAATCCATAAACTGGCGAGCTTTTCAAGTGTGTCGAAAGGATTTGTGGAATGTGTTAATATAAAACGCTGATATTTCGTGTGTTGATCAAAATATCGTTTATATGGTTTTGAAAAAAATGCTTTTTCTTATTAACTTTTAACGGAAATGGGCTGTACAATGATTGCATTAAAAACCAATAAAATGCTGGCAGTAGAAATCGAAAGGATTTTGTCAGGTGACTTTTGCCCATTGCTACAAAAAACTACCCATCACAATATCACGGCGTTGAGACGCCGTGAAATCAAACATATGTTTATTTCGTCAATTGTGGATGTGCAATTGAATAATTACTTTTTTTTCTTAAAACCAATACAATGAAAACAATCTTTAATATATAGATCTTTGAAACTACATGTACCAGGTTTTTTTACTAAGGTTTTTTTTCATGTACTAAATAATATGTTTTAAGAGTTACACTTCAGCACTTATGCAAATTAGATATCATCAAAATGACATTTATTTTTCGATGAAAGTCAGTTTTCTATGATTTCAATCCTTAAATATATATGTTAACGCTATAAAACCTTACAAAGGTTTCCGCTTCTAAATCCAAAATGGTTGCCAGGATAATACAATGAGTAATTGGGTATGATGAATTATTACCAATTTCCTCATCACAAATGATAAAACATTGAAATAAAACAATTATAAGTTCAAAAGAATGCTAGTCTCTGTAAAATAATCATGTTTACATAATTCCTTTGATCAAATTGAGCCAAACTTCTACCTGTGACCTTGATGAAGGTCAAGGTCATAAAGGATCAAGGTCACATTTTTATCTCCAAAACTTAAGGGCTTAGAATTGTGGTCATTGTGTCCAAGTATCAATACAATCTAAGAATAAATCAGGCAGTAAGGATTTTTATTTACATTAATATATTTGTAGTCTAGTTTTTTACGGTGGCCATTTTGAAATCCAGAATAGCTCCAAAAATAAAACCATGAAAAGTTGAGGATAATACTTTTCCTGATTTAAAATGATCAAACAGGGAAATAAACCAATTATAAGTTCCAAAGAACCTTAGACACACAAAAATAATCATGTATACACCATATCTTATATCAAATTTTAGCAATATTTTGACCTTTGACCTTGGGAAAGGTCAAGGTCACAAAGGAACAAGTCACCTTTATACCTCCCAAATGTAAGGGCTTATTATTGTGGGTTCTGTGTCAAAGTATGAAACAACCTGAGCATAAATGAAAAAGTAATGAACACATTAAATAAATATTGTATGGGTATTGTTTTCATAGAGGTCATTTTGAAATCCAAGATGGCTGCCAAAATAATAACATGAAAGTTTGAGGAGGATACTTTTTCTGTTCAGAAATGATTAAGCATTGAAATAAACCATTCATAAGTTCAAAAGAATGTAAAACTCAGAAAAAAGTAATGTACACATAATATATTCGATCAAAATAATACAATTTTAACCTGTGACCTTGAAGGTCAAGGTCATAAAAGATCAAAGTCACCTTTAGATATTCAAAATTTAAGGGTTTAATCATGTGGTCATTTTGATTAAGTATGAACAAAATATGAGCATTAATAAAAAAGTTATGAGCATCTTTACAATAATATTGTATACTTATTGTTTTCATGGCGGCCATTTTGAAATCCAAGATGGCCTTCGAAATAATGACATGAAAATTTGAGGATGATACTTTTTTTTAACTACAAGGTCCATAGTTTAAAATAAAACTATTATAAAAAAGTATAGTATAATTTTTTTGAACCCATTTTTTAACCATTGGAAACAGACTATATGGTCGAATTGCAAGTCGTCGTGTACATTTTGGAGTTGTCATGCTGAAACTATATATCGTTATTGACAAAAGGCAAGTGGTTATGTACATTATGTACAAAATATGTCGTTATTGGCAAAAGGCAAGGCGTTAAGTAAAGCTTACAGGTAGTTATGCTCAATATATAAGACAGTTTAGGCGTTCCATAGTGAACTGCTTATGAAAGTTATTATGGTATTAATGAACAAATCTTCATGCAGTTGCATTAACTGTATATATTTTATATTTACATCGTACAAAATGCAATGTCAATCTAAATAATCACACAATGATGGAATGTACATGTATTCAACAATCGCAACCTAAATTTTATCAACAGTCTGTTTGAAACCCCCCCCCCTTTATGCTCGATGTATCTGAATACTCGAATCAGTCTGGTTTAAAAATTATGTTGAACAGAAGACGTTTAGCTACAATGACTTGTCTCATTTAAAAACTCATTTACCTCGTATCATGTTACCATCTTTAAACACAAATACAAATGATTCAGTAAAAAGATTTGTTGTCATTATGTTTAAACGTAGGCGGATCTAGCGGGGGGGGGGGGAGGGGGTTCCGGACCTCCTCAGAATTTCCAAAATGTACCTTTCCATTAGTGTATTTATTGACAGTAAATCATTTTTAAGTAGCATGAAGCAATTTTTCTCGGTGCTTTACATAGATTTAATAGTTATGTAGTTTTTATTATTAATATGTTGCATCATTCTGCAAAATGTGTTGTGGTTCGAAAGTTTGAACCCCCACCCTAGTTCGCACCCCCCCTTAGAAAAAATCCTGGATCCGCCCCTGTTAAAGATTCACTATTGTAACAACTTTGTTCATTTCGTACTGTTTGATGTAGCCATAACAAGCATAAATTAAAACATTAAAGCGCGGTTTTAAGTTTCCTTACATGCATGTGCATGTCCAGCCGACAATCTTGCATGATACAATGTAACATTTGCACATTTAGAAAAACTTCAGGCAGATGACCTTTCTACGGTGGCATAGAGGTGACATGAAGATATATTTAAACTTTACGTGGCCTCGTAATAGCTTTACGTGGCCACGCAGTAGCTATTACGTGCGCACGTAATAGCGTTTACGTGGCCACGCAGTAGCTTTTACGTGCGCACGCAATAAAGTTTACGTGGCCACGTAATAGCTTTACGTGAGCACGTAATAATTGACCAATGAGAGTTGTCGAAATTGGCGGCCATTTTTCGACAACCTTCATTGGTCAATTATTACGTGCGCACGTAAAGCTATTACGTGGCCACGTAAACGCTATTATGTGCGCACGTAAAGCTATTACGTGGCCACGTAAACGCTATTACGTGCGCACGTAAAAGCTACTGCGTGGCCACGTAAAGCTATTACGTGGCCACGTAAACGCTATTACGTGCGCACGTAAAGCTATTACGTGGCCACGTAAACGCTATTACGTGCACACGTAAAAGCTACTGCGTGGCCACGTAAAGCTATTACGTGGCCTCGTAAACGTTATTGCGTGCGCACGTAAAAGCTACTGCGTGGCCACGTAAAGCTATAACGTGGCCACGTAAAAGTTATTGCGTGCGCACGTAAAAGCTACTGCGTGGCCACGTAAAGCTATTACGTGGCCACGTAAATCTATTACGAGGCCACGTAATAGCTACTGCGTGGCCACGTAAAGCTTTTACGTGGCCACGTAAAAAATAAAATATATTTCCATGTCACCTCAATGCCACCGTACCTTTCAGTTTTCAAATGAACATTACGTCTAAAATATAACCAATCGGCGTTTGATCGTCCTCTACTAGTGTTTCGCCCTTTAGCTTTCCAAGGTGATTAATGGTGAGTCCCATATGCATTAATGGTATGAGAACAGCCTTGCTACAGCCTTTAGATTGATGAGATATATATTATATTCCAGTATTAAAGCACCTCGTTCACAGATTTCAACTTAAAACTCAACTTTTCTAAAACTATCAAAAGTAGAAAAAAGTAACAAAAATGTGTAGAAATGGTTGGAGGCAGTACAGCAATGGGCTGATAATGACAATTCAGTGTAAATTGACATACAATAATAAAAAGTGGTGATTTTGTGTATTAAAACAAACACAATAAGTAATGGTACAGATGCTTTTAGTGCGTTTTGAACATTTCATCTTTCTACAATCCATAGTTCAGTTTGCTTTGAAAATATTAAGAACTCATTAACTTAGCACTATACTAAAGCTCGTTTAGGATAGCATGAGACGCAATTTACATTGAATTATCGTTTGAATTTGTCGCAAAGATACGAATTGTTGATAATGCGGTCTTAGAACTTATCCTATGCTAATCGTAAAAAAAAATCGTAAGAATAATTTTAAGATTTTTTTACGATTTTTGATAATACGCTACCCTGAACGACATAAACAGACACTGATATGTACAGTCTACGAAAGGATATGAAAGTGGTTGTCCCAACTGGTCATTTTAGCAGCTAGCACTATATCTTTGTAAAAATTTGGTTGCCCAAAATAAATTTTTAGTTGCCCTAGGTAGAAATATGTTGTCCCGGGCAGCCGGACACCCACTAGTTTCGTAGACTGCATGTATTTTCAAAATATTAAAAAATGGAAAGTCTGCGAACTATAAGCTTTAATGCCGATTGTTCAATTGAACTATATTTTATTGTCAGATTGTTAGAATTGATAAAGTAATAAATAATTCAGACTTTTACTTTGTATAAAATGAACATTGTACGAACCACGTGTCTCTTCGATATCTCGGATCAATGGAGCAAGCATTGTGTGATGCCATTCGGGACACCTCGACGATTGCTACGCTACACACTATAGATCGTCATTTTACGGAATCACTCGAGTGGTTTTCCGAATGAGTGCGATGATTCACGATTATTTAACAAGTTTTAATATTAAAGCCAGAGTCATAGATGTTATCTACGAAAGTATATAGCTTATTCATTATGTAATACAATTTGAATCATTTTTTGATAAACTAGTTATAATGTCGATACTAGGCTTAGCTATAAGAAGTCTCTTTGTTTCTTTTTTATGCGTTAGTGTAAATAAGTTTATCCTTAGAGCAAGATTCTTTTCAAGGACTTTAGGCTGTCACTGTAACTTGACGTCATTCTGATGCTCAGACCAAGCATGCATGTTGCAGACAACGCATTTAGGTATGATCTGATACGTAATTATCCAATGTTTTACGCCGATATGATTGGCCGATATTCTCCTTGTCTGTTCCACATTTCTGAAATGAAAAGACCGTAAGTTCACAACACAAGTCAAATACGTAAGAGAACCAACGCTCTAAACTGTTACATATATAAATTTCATACTTTTTTTAAAATGACACGGGTCGCTGTGAAATTGACAAATGTCATAGGGTGAGACAACGGTCAGCGTTACTATACTGTATGATTTACTGGTCAGTACCCAAGATAAACTGTATCCTTGAAGCCCCTGAAAAGGAGAATGGACAGTTAGCTAGGTAAATAGGTAAATCATTGCTTTTCGGACGTGAATTAATGGGTTACTTCAGTCATTGATGTTTTTACATAGATTCTACTTATAAAGGTCAAATTAGAGTGAATGGACTCTGAAATGGCTAATGAAATCCCAAAACGTCCTGGCTTTGTCTCATTTAAGTGATAATTGTAACCAAATGTATTGACTGTCTCGTTTACGTGACCAAGTGTCACAGTTTAGTTTTCAGTCATGTTTAAGACTGTAAACTCGAGTCTTAATTTACACCCGTGACAAACATTTTAAGCGGATAACTCACTTAGAGAACATTTTCAGTCGGTACCATCATATGTAATATTAAACTATCTGAAGGAAATAAATATTTATCATAAAATCGGTTACATTAATAGTATCATCAATTGCCTTTGGCGCGATATAACCTTCCTGTGTTGATGCGCCGTAACACCAAAACATCAAACAAACAAACAAATAGAGTCTTAACTTTGAATTAGCTTCGATGCATGGTGTTGTTTATTTGACGTTCCACTGTAAATTGCACTCGGCAGTATTTACAAATGCACGTCGTATTCTTTTGCATAACAAAACACGATATACAGCCTGCAGTATTTTTGACTAAAACCTATTTTTTCTATATGCTTATCAAAATGATCGGCACCGAAATTACAAGATAACACTCCGGCTTTAAGTTGTGTTCAATATATAATACAGAATTAATTACATTATCAGAATTAATCAAGAACAAGAAAGCCTGACAAAGTACTTAGCTGTAATTATCAGCGTAATTACAACATGCAAATACTTTGTGAGGAATGGACATTTTTATAGAGCTACTGAGTCTGTTATAGCCGTTCAACTGTGTATGTAGACTAAAAAAACCGAAGTCACCAGAGTCTCTAAGTTCAATAAACGCGCACTTTGAATGGGTGAAATTTTGTAATTATACAGTAGTGCGCTTGGCAAAGAATGCAGGTATCATTTTTACTACATGAAACACTATCATTTGTAGTTAAATGTCAACTTGCGCTAAAATTGTCATTATCAAAACACTACTTTTCTGCTTCCAACAATAGTTCCATACAATTTTGATCGTTTTAGAAAAAAGTTGATATTTAAGTTGAAATCTGTGAATGAGTACCTTTAAGGGGACGATTCTATCACATACTTCTGTATCAAGTATAGGACAATTGTCAGCCACCGGCGATGGTTTGTACTCAGTTTGTAATGCCTCAGTTCCATAAAATCGTGGCTTGTTGCGGACCCGTACGTGCAGACAGCCGTAGATCGTGGGAAGCCTTGCGTATAAAGGTGACGGTACGCATGCACATGGCACAAAACAACTTACCCGTACGAAGCCGTAGCTGGAAGATATGCAAGTTTAATTCATACTCGGTCACGAATTTGTTCACGATTTGACTTTGAAACCGATACGTGTATCCTGGACTCATCTCACGGACTCTGGCAAAAACGTAACAGTTCGTACGGGTACACAAGAGTTTGTACGAATCCTTGCGGACTTTGATCGCACGGCGCACGTACGGTGCCCTCGCGGCTATTTTTATGTTTATGGGACTATAGCTTAACTTGGGTCCAAAGATTGCATATCTGAAGTATGACAAGTGAGTAGTCGCCCGGCTAGCTCAGTTGGTAGCACGCAAGTCTACTGATATACTGGGTTCGATTCCCGGGCGGGGCATACTTTCGTGAAGCTTGGTCATGGAATTATTTCTACGGCCATTCTCCCTCCTACCAATGATTTTTAATTATGTAGGGCAGTTGTCAGTCACTGAAGAAAGTATGCGCTTAGTAGTTGGTTAACAGCTAAATCCAGAGATTTAGCCTTTCCAGGAGGAGTGAGTAGGTTGACTGACCACTGTTATATGACCTATACAATGTGTTGCTATGGCGTTCAACCGAACAAAAAAAGACAAGTGACCGCCCCATTATGACTGAAGAAAGTTGAAACTCGGTGTAAATCTCCATACGTTACATTAACGCAAGTACTAGAAATAGGTCATTCGTTAAACCTCTCGGGAGATTCCGTAATCGCCGAAAACCACTCGGGTGATTCCGCAATCGCCGAAAACCACTCGGGAGATTCCGTAATCGTCGAGGTAGTTCCTAATGAGAAATATGCTATACATTTGTACTATAGTAAGTGTAATTATGCTGTTACCTACTATATTACATATAACTGCATTCCTGACAATATAACACTGTGCAGAAATAATACATACCTTATGATACACAGGTAATATACATGTATACGTACAGACATAAGTCATTCACCAGTCATTACAGTAAAATTCTGCGATATTAGGCAACAACAAGTAGATGACGAGTTCTACGATTTTTTTTTCTGGAAAAAATGGGACTAGCGAGCAATAAAAACATTTTAGAAATCCTAATTCAGTTGCTTTATATAGCGGTTTGACCAAATTTTTTATGTGCAAGCGAGGAAATAAAATATTTTTTTGTCAAAAACTGCCAAAATTAAGGTGCGAGCGAATCCATAGAACATATGATCAACTTGTTGTGGCCTAAAGACCACCTTGGTTATCGCAAAATCATGAGCAATTTTTGAGGATTTTTAAGGCCCAATTGTTTAATTAAAGAACAAAAAAGGTCCCTACATTATATATAAGACCGTTCCGCTGTTAATAACACCTTGGTTACCGCAAAATTATGCTATTCTTAGGGGTTTTAAGGTCCAAATGTTTTATCTAAGAACATTGATGGTCCCTTTTATGGGTATTGAGTCCCATATGTTTAATTTAAGAACATACAAGGTCCCTACATTAAGAACGTTTCGCTAGACCATCGATTTTGATGGTCTGAATAGTGGAACTTTGCCGCAGCTTTGACAGGAAAGTTAAATATATTGTTTCATTCTTTAGACTTTGCACGTAGATACAAATTACTGTACATAGGCTTAAACGATTTATACATACGAGTTTAAAATGAAACATGCGTTTTGCCATAGACAGTCGGCACTGTTCCGCGTCAAAAGCAATATGAACACCGAGTTTGTTTTTGTCTCGTCCACTCAATATCTCAGCTCCTATTGCACGGATTTGATTCAAACTTCACACATCGACCGGGTATCAAGCAGGCATGTTTATATACAATTTTGGTTACGGTTCATTTATTATTGCAGAGTTATGGCCCTTTGATGAAAAACCTTGTCCGTTCATTTTTTTCAGCAGCCATTGTACGGATTTGATTCAAACTTCTTGATGAAGCCCTGATGTGAAGTATATCATCATATTCAGAGACAGATCTAGTTCAGTTGATAGGTTGTTATATTTTCAGTGAAAAGTTTACTATGTTATATATTTTCAGTGAAAAGTTTACTATGTTATATTTTCAGTGAAAAGTTTACTATGTTATATTTTCAGTGAAAAGTTTACTATGTTATATATTTTCAGTGAAAAGTTTACTATGTTATATATTTTCAGTGAACAGTTTACTATGTTATATATTTTCAGTGAACAGTTTACTATGTTATATATTTTCAGTGAAAAGTTTACTATGTTATATATTTTCAGTGAAAAGTTTACTATGTTATATATTTTCAGTGAACAGTTTACTGTTATATATTTTCAGTGAACAGTTTACTATGTTATATATTTTCAGTGAACAGTTTACTATGTTATATATTTTCAGTGAAAAGTTTACTATGTTATATATTTTCAGTGAACAGTTTACTGTTATATTTTCAGTGAAAAGTTTACTGTTATATTTTCAGTGAAAAGTTTACTATGTTATATATTTTCAGTGAACAGTTTACTGTTATATTTTCAGTGAAAAGTTTACTGTTATATTTTCAGTGAACAGTTTACTGTTATATATTTTCAGTGAACAGTTTACTATGTTATATATTTTCAGTGAACAGTTTACTGTTATATTTTCAGTGAAAAGTTTACTATGTTATATTTTCAGTGAACAGTTTACTATGTTATATATTTTCAGTGAACAGTTTACTGTTATATTTTCAGTGAACAGTTTACTGTTATATTTTCAGTGAAAAGTTTACTGTTATATTTTCAGTGAAAAGTTTACTATGTTATATATTTTCAGTGAAAAGTTTACTATGTTATATATTTTCAGTGAACAGTTTACTATGTTATATATTTTCAGTGAACAGTTTACTATGTTATATATTTTCAGTGAACAGTTTACTGTTATATATTTTCAGTGAACAGTTTACTGTTATATATTTTCAGTGAACAGTTTACTATGTTATATATTTTCAGTGAAAAGTTTACTATGTTATATATTTTCAGTGAACAGTTTACTATGTTATATATTTTCAGTGAACAGTTTACTGTTATATTTTCAGTGAAAAGTTTACTGTTATATTTTCAGTGAACAGTTTACTGTTATATATTTTCAGTGAACAGTTTACTATGTTATATATTTTCAGTGAACAGTTTACTGTTATATTTTCAGTGAAAAGTTTACTATGTTATATTTTCAGTGAACAGTTTACTATGTTATATATTTTCAGTGAACAGTTTACTGTTATATTTTCAGTGAACAGTTTACTGTTATATTTTCAGTGAACAGTTTACTATGTTATATATTTTCAGTGAACAGTTTACTATGTTATATATTTTCAGTGAACAGTTTACTATGTTATATATTTTCAGTGAACAGTTTACTATGTTATATATTTTCAGTGAACAGTTTACTGTTATATTTTCAGTGAACAGTTTACTATGTTATAAATGCAATAGTGCTGAAGTGAAGGGGTGTGGTACCACGTGGGAAGTTAAAAAAGAAGATGAAAACAAGTATATAGAGAAATGTGAGGGGGAAAATGCTGCATGTAGAAAATTAGAAACTACAGACACACCAAAACGTATGTAGTAAAACATATAAAGCTTGTTGACATTGACAGTAGATTAATATTTAAATAGCATTTCACGTAGCTTGTTCAGTGTTACCTGAGACGCGGAATACAATTGAAGAATGATTTTAGTCATTTTTGATAAAGCCATCAATTTTGATAAATTTGCTACATGTACTGTTCGTTAATTTCTATTACTATCTTAGAATTGTAAACTAAGACAGTTTTGGGGTGTCTTCGTGGAGAAATGAATAATTTAGACCTGAAACATCACAGAATAGCTTATCCAGTTATTTGGGCGGCCATCTTGGACGCCATCTTGAATTTCACATACATTGAAACCTTGCTACAATGAAGCTTACGGCAGTTTAAATGCCACATTCAGCAAAAAACATTTAATATAGAACAATATACATGTTTAACAAAATCAGAACATGCCCCGAAATTGAAAAGGAAAGGCCACAGCTCTTGGACTATAACAATGATATAATTTTGACTTGATTTGATATTTCTCCATTTCAGAGCATCCAGTTGTAATCAGATCATGTTGGAATTCATCCAATGCTGAACTTAGCGATGATTTCTTCACTTGTACAGAGCTGGGAAAAGTAGGAGAGTCATGTTATTGTAAAGTTGAGCCAAACGCTGAAGGCGAGGATGGTGCACCATGCAATGGGAGACAACCCTTACTAGCTAACTGGAAAATATTATCTGCCCTTGTTATTTTAGTCTGTCTAACAATTGCCCATAAACGTGCTTTATAATTATGATTGTAATATATAGTTTAAATTAACTGTTGGGTTCACATTAAAGTTTACATATTAGTGCAATTATAGTGCACTTCATCCCCAATTGGAGTGCACTCTTAGTGAAATAAGTTTCTAAGTTAGTTTAAGTCGAATAATGTAAAACAAAATTGCATAGAGTTGGTAAAAAAATACTTGACAAATTACATTAATCTGATTTCTTATACTATGTAATCAACCTTTTGCAGCATTTTTCTTTATTAATTCAAAAGTGCACAACAAAGCACAGACCAAGTGCACTTCATGTTTGGATAAAGTGCACACCAAGTGCACTTTGTGTTAACTTTAGTGTGAAAACAACTGTACTATTTCTATGCATGTAAATTTTTTTTTACTAAAATTTAAAAAGATGTGATTATTTTCCCCTAAAAGAAACTATACGGAGACTAACATTTGGAGATGTTCAGAGTAATAAGTATTCCTTTGAAATATACTTGGTATGTATTGTTTTATTTTATTTAACTGTCAGTAGCGCACACATTAACCCCACTGATTTAAAAACTCACTACTGTACTTCTGGAGTTATTTTTGATATAAACAGATATCCATATTTGTGGACAGGGATTATCAAACTAACATTTAGTATTGAAATCAGCGGGGTTAATGTATGCGCCACTTACAGTTCAATAAAAATTTACCAATACAGTCATTAATGAAATGCTCAAGAAAAATATAATTAATTGATGAACATCAACAATAACTGTATGTGTATATTTATGTATTTATACTTCTTGTTGATAAGTCCATCCATGCATGCTTTTTTCGAGTAATTATGGAATTTTATATAATTGTTACATATGTAAAATCCACGGCAATTATTTGTTGTTATTTTAAGACATTAACAAAACGCTTAGTATAATTTAATACCATTTTAAAATATTTGCTATAATTTGACATTCCCTGTTTCAACCATTTATTCCAGATAATCATACTCTGTGCATACAATAATTTATTCACAAGTTACATACCCCCGGTACACTTATAAACCAATGGTTATATTGTTCAATTTCATTCAACTGTACGTGGCACATACATTAACCCCACTGATTTAAATACTCAATATTTGTTTGATAATTCCTGTACATAAATACAGGAACTGATATTCATCAATTGTTAGTGAAGAAGTATTGTAGTGAGTATTAAAATCAGTGGAGTTAATGCACTTATTGCCCACAGTTGATAAAGTCTAAAAATACCATTATCATAATCCTTTCTTGTTCCCTAAAATTTTTGAACAATCTTGAAACCAAAGCCTGGCATATGAACCTAACATAATGTTTGAAATGCTCAAGAAGTCTAACCATATTGGTGTGGGCTACAAGTATTAGAATATGGTTTTAAAAACAATAGATTTGAAATCTGGCCCAAGTTGAAACCAGGGCTTGAAAAGGTGACTGGCAAAGTTCCAAAGAATCAAAAGCTCTGTAAATACACATAGGGTCTTTGATTGCACAGGAATGTCTTTGTCTTTGATTGGACGGGAATGTGCAAGTCACTTTTGGGTCAGAAAGATTTTTACAATGCATATGTAGAAAAAGCTTTTGTAAATAATATATAAATCTTCTCTACTATTGATAAATTTTATTCAGCCATTTATGACACATACATTAACCCCACTGATTTAAATACTCACTTAAGTACACCTGTACTCTCTATTGATAAAACTTACATCCAAGTATTCAAATAAGCGGGATAATGTATATACCACTGTGGTTGAATAAATTTTAACAATCCTTTTATACTTATTGTCTTTTGTATTGTACCAAATATTGTTCCTTAGCTTTATCATAAACATTGTCGTGTTGACACATCCTCGGTAACCAAGGTAATATTCATAACATATGAGAACTGTTAGTTACAGAGGATAGTGTTTACATTGACTAGTAGAAATCATATCATGTAGCTGTAATAAACATTATGTTATATGTGTACTTTGTTTTGTTCTTTGATTTGATTGTTTATTGTTGGAGCAGTAGTCCCATGCTTAAGGGATCAAGAAGTCCCGATTTGAAATCCCACTATGAGCACTTCTTATTTCATTGAGCATGAAATTTACCTGCAATTGCTTCACTTCACTCAGACGATGGTATATTGGAAAAATTCCCTAGCAACATTTTTGTGGGCTACACACATTTGGTGTAAGACTCCTCAGGGAGACTGATGGATTAATAGGAGTAGCATAGGGACCAGGAGTAACAGCTGTAAAATCAGTGATGCCAGTTTAAAGGGACCTTTTATCAAGATCTATCTAAGATGCAATGATAAGGGGTCAAGTTGGTTCCCTACCACAAGGGTGGAAGTCAGGATTTTTAAAAATGATGAAAACATACTTTCAAAATACTAAGTTTGACAAAGTTCATATAAATTACATAGAGTAATTTATTCTAAAGTACTGAAAACCACAAGGATTCCTTACAATAACCATTTATGCCTATAATATATAGGTATAACTGGTTATTGTTAAGAATCCCTATGCTGAAAACAGTATAAATATTGAAAACTTTCAACCCATCTTAACATAATAAACAGGGTCGATAATAAAATATAAGATAAAGAATCTACAGTGAACTGTGATCAAATTTTATTAGTGTATATATATATAGAAGTACAGCAGATCAACACAAGTTGCAATAGTTTTTTTTAATGGTATTGCAATAGAATATTTAAATCAACCAATAAAGTATCAGAGGGCTTAGCGCAAAATGGTCATAACTCAATTTTAATAAAAAGCTGCCCAGCTAGCTCAGTTGGTAGCACACAAGTCTACTGATCGAGAAGACGTGGGTTCGATTCCCGAGCGGGCATACTTTCATGGAGCTTGGTCATGAAAATATTTCTACGGTCATTCTCCCTCCTATCATTAATTTTTAATTATGTAGGTCAGTTGTCAGTCACTGACGAAAGTATGCGGTAGTAGTTGGTTAACAGCTAAATCCAGAGATTTAACCTTTCCAGGAACAGTGAGTAGGTTGACTGACAGCCTTTATATGACCTATACAATGTGTTGCTACGGCATTAAACCCAACAAAAACACACAAACAAAACAACCATTTTGTGCCAAGCCCACGTATTGCAGTAGAGAATATAATCATGCAGTCAAAAACAAAATGGTTTAAAATATCACAATATTTTATAATATATATACAATTATTATTTTACTATAGAGGTCTCATCTTTCTGGTGTACCAAGGGAGAATACTCTAGCTGTTTTATCTTCTGAAACAGTCACTAACCAGTTACCATCCCTGAAAAAATAATACAGAATAAATGAGACAGTTGGAAAGAAGGCAATTATTGAATTAAACAGGTTAGTGATAGGCACTACTTACAAGACCTGAATAGATTAAAGCCTTCATTATTAGAAACTAGACTTTAAATCAAACATTATAGGCTTCTGTGATATTTAAGCTTTTTTGGGGGGTTTTCAGGCTGTGTAAACACAATTTAGGTCATTCTATGGAGTCCAGGGCACCTAATCTAGCTTTCCTGGACCCTTGTCTACAACCAGTACTCACCTACCCTTCCAAAAGGCCAGAAACTTCTCCATATATCTTATTAATGGAGAAAAATTGACATTATTGACAAATTTTCGTGGAAGGGTATAACCTCCCAGGGGGGATTCGAACCCGTACCCGCTTCGGGACACGAGATTCCAAATCCTGGTGCGTCACCAACTACGTCACCGACCAGGGTTAGAGTGGTAAGTTGATAGCACTCTATGGCAAGGTAAACAAAGACTGGAAAAGAAGAAAGATGGTTATTTTATAGGTTAAACACCTATAAAACAGGATGTGAATGGGGTAGACAAAAAAAACCATACATGCATTAAACACAAACTAAGAAAATAAATTACATCTACATGTAGTATTATATAGTGGTTTAATTATAATGACTGAGTCTATATTTCATTTTTTTATCATTTTAAATTCATGGGATTTAGAATTCACACATTTGACATATATCCCATCATAACAAATATAATTTATATTGATACTGATATATTAGCAAGCTTTAAAATTCAAAATCTCTGTAAACCTTAAATAAAGTCAAAATCAAACCTGTAAAAATTACCAACAGAACAAATACAGAATCAGAAATATCAAGTTAGACAACTCCTGTATAAAAAACTTACTTTGATATTTCAAAACCTAATATAGAATCTATATGCCCAGTCCATGTAGATGTTAGTTCCCCACTTCTAGCATTCCATAATCTTATAGCACCATCTAAACAACTCGTATAGACCATAGGTGATGACTTATCCCAACATAAACTTACTATACCTGCCTAGAATATATAACATAGGTATACATCAGTAAATAGTAAAATAATTTCATTAGACAGTTCATCCAAAATTATCTCGACAGTTGACACTTATAAAAAACTGGCTTATTAGTGCAGTTGTCAGTCACTGACGAAAGTATGCACCTAGTAGTTGGTTAGCAGCTAAATCCAGAGATTGAGCTTTTCCAGGAACAGTGAGTAGGTTGGCTGACCGCCGTTATATGACCTATACAATGTGTTACTATGGCATTAAACCCAACCAAAAAATACCAATTAAATTTTATTTCAAATGTATTTATGCATCATGACAGCTATAATAGATTGTAACATTTGAATGAAGAATAATAATAATTTATACAGTTTTAATTATTATACATTGTATACGAATCTAAATTCTCAAATATTGGTGAAAATTTTCAAAACAAATTATAAAACAGATGGAAATTTTATTAGCAATAATTTAGATGATTAGAGAGGGTTTTTGTTTCTTTTATTTTATATTTCCCTCTAATTATGAGTCAGTTTGCCTTAAAATACAATAAGAATTTATAATTGAACATTTCATGAATGATTATAATTTTAACTTAAGATAAATTTTAAAGTAGATTTTTATGATTAGTTAGCAGATACATGACCCTACCTCATGTACACATTTATGTCTACATATCTGTGTGTTTGTATCCCAGATACATAAATCACCCTTTACAGTACCAGTAGCAGCAAATGCATGTCTGAAATAAAATGATTTAATGTAAAATTAATCCATCAACAGAGTATTTCTATCACGCTATACAGAGAAATGTGGTGGCATTGTTCAATGAAAATATATAACAAGAAATGTAATGTCGAAACCACATAAAAGCCGGATTTTCATCAAGATCGTACCATAAATGACAGAGATATCCAACACATTAAAAACTTGAACGCAAAAAGTACAAAGGGAAATAATCCATAATAGAGCCAGGTAGAGTTGTGGTTACTTTCTAATTCTGTTCATGACACGGTATGTTATCATTGTATGAAGTTTCAAATAGATCTGACAATAAATGGCAGAAATATATGTAAATTTTTTTTTTTAACACAATTTTTAACAACACTGGACTCCAACCTGCCCGGGTTTCGCCAAACTAAAAGAAGATTTTTGTTGTTGAAAAAAACAGCTAAAAAATTATTTTTATCGTATTGAAAATATCAATTCAAAATAACCTTGCTTTAGATGATTAATTATGTCATCTTAGAGAAGAAATAACATCACATAATAAAAAGAACAGAAAACGCAAGAAAGACACAAACTATCTATTATAGGAGTAAAATTTTTTCTATATCAACTGGTGATTTAAGAAAATGACTTGTGGTGATTCCACTCTTGAACACATAAATACACATATATAAAGTATGACTACAGACTATAATGTTGAAAGAACTTACGTAGGAGAAAAACCGACAGCTTCTACAGAATTTTCATCAGAATTTGGTGAAGAACAATCAAATGTTGTTAAAACCTGAAATAGTAAATTATTTACTTCATTAGAATACAAAAAAAACCCCCAAAAAAACCATTTGTCGATAGATCATGGATATTTTTAGGAATTGAACTATATTTAGCTATCACCTAAAATTTCCCAAGCATTAGTAATAGAATTTTTATGTTACTCCCTAGCCTCTATGCTAAACTAGTTTTTATGGCAACACAGACATGCAGTACTGAAAATATCTGCCGACTACTCCAAAGGTTGTTGGTTCGATTCCACATCATACCATAGACCGTTTTAATTGACATCATGACAATTATAGTACCCACCAAAAGTTTGGAGACATCAGAAATTTATTACAATTCTTGAATTGTGGTGATTATTTTTGTAGAATCATTATTTTTAATATATTTAAGTATTGTTTGTGACAAAATAAAAACAAATTTCATAAATTCAACACAATTTTGAGATTTAGCATCTGACATTCTAAAGTCTCCAAAACCATGTTTATTGTAATTATTTACCATAACATAGATTTTAAGCTATTTTTGTAGATTCAGTTATAAATATAATGATAACAAAAAAAAACCCAAAGCAAAACTAAAAAGCATATAAGAATAAACAGTAATCAATTTTTAGATAAAAACTATTCAGTAGACATACAAAAGTGAAAATGTTTTTGGTGGGTACTGTAGATCAAGTTACCCAACACAATTGGATGATATCAAATAATTCCAGAATTATATAATATGCATTAAAATGCAGTTACAAAACAAAGAACTAACCTTGCCTGTAGAACTATTGGTTACTTTAGCTGTGACATCAGTAGAACCAGTTATAATTAAATTATTTAATGAATTACTATCAATAGATAAAACTGTAGATTGGTGTCCTTTGTTTCCTGAAAGAAATAAAAAAAACAATACAATTAGAAATAATAATATTAATAATCTACTTACAAATACAGACATGATTCATTAATTCTAGAGGTAATACAGTAGGACACTTTTAGAGGGGAAAATAGGGACAGAAATGAAAATGCCACATTTTTTCCTTCATTTTCAATAACTCAGATAACATCTACTGACATATATATACTTTTTGTACATAAAATATTTATTTTAATGAAATTTCAACAAATCAACAAAATGTTAAGGACAGGGGAAATTTGGTACAGAAAGGAGAAGGCTGAAAATACACTCTCTTTGTGAAAGGAATGGGGCCAAATTTCAGCCCTAAAATGGCCAGGAAAATAACACTGAATCAGCAAGTTATAAAAAAGGTCTAGATAGATTTTGATGGTCATCATTGTGAAATGTTACCGAACACTAATATAAAACTCACCTGTTATATTATGTTTTACTGTACCAGATTTTAAATCCCATAATTTTATAGAACCATCATCATATCCTACACACATATGTAAACCTGAATTATAGAAAACAATATATCTAAATAATATGATAGTATACTCTGTGCAATATATTCTATACGCAACAATAATCAAAGCTAAACATTATCTCGAATCCATTTAGTCAATCTGTATTGTGTTTTGGTAATAGCTATTTTATTGCCATCATAACTGCTATTGTTGCTATAATCCCCACTGATTTAAATACTCACTATTGTTGAGATCATAAAATAGGTATCTGCATAAATGTATATAGACCAATAAACAAATAGTGAGTATTTAAATCAGAGGGGTTTATGTCTGCCACACCGAAAGTTGAATAGAACTTAATAATACTTTTAATTGATTGAATATGTAAATTTTATATGTAATATTAACAATGCTATCAGTTAATTCTAATCAACAGTCATATCCATTAACCCTGCTGATTTAAATACTCACTATAGAACTTCTGTACTCACAATTGATAAAAATAGAGTATTGTTTTTATGTACAGAGTATTTAAAAATCAGTGAGGTTAATGTATGCCCCACAGACAGCTTAACCAAATTTCCCAATATACTTGACTTAAGGCCACAACAAATTGATCATATGTTCTATGGAATCGCTCGCACCTTAATTTTGACGGTTTTTACAAAAAAAAATTAAAAAAAAATTATTTCCTCGCTCTCTCATAAAAATTTGGTCAAACCACTATATATAGCAAGTGAATAAAGACTTTTTAAAAAAATTTTCTTCGCTCGCTCGCCCCATTTTTTTTCCAGAAAAATCCGTAGAACATATGATCAACTTGTTGTGGCCTAAGATTAAAATGTACAGACATATTAATGTACAGCGACCATTGAACAAATACCAAGTATTCAAATCAGTGGGCTTATTGTACGCATCACTGAAAATCAAGTACAATTTAACACTATTAATTGATTTAATGAATGCAAATTTTACTTTAATTGTATATTTGTCTCAGTGTAATATCTACAAGCTATACATGATGTGAAATAAAAACATACCATCAGCAAGTATCACACCACATGATGCAGTACAACCATGAGATTGAAATGTTTTACAATCACCACTTGGAATCTTCCACATCCAAACATCACCATCAACTGTACCAAGAAATAACACATGACTTCCTGGATGCCATCTTAACCACTGAAGTATCCATACATAATATTTTGAGATTTGGTTTTATCTGTTTTAGTTTACACCCCTTTCCCACTGTCAGTATTACATGGGGGACATCAACTGATAAATAATGTTTTTTTTTTTTTTTTTAGTTTAACGCTTTAGCAACACATAGTATACAGTGCAACCTCTCTTGAACAACACCCCATAGGAGGGGCTTAAGTGTGTTGTCTAAGGATATTTTTGCTCTGCAGAGGTAAAATCCAATTAAAATTATGGAAAACATCAAAAGCTGTTGCTGTGCAGGATTTTATTCTGAAGAGTGCCGCTCTGCAGAGGTTATACTGTAGTTTTTATCACAGCAGCCAGTCAACCTACTCATCCATTGAGCTAAGTATGATCACAGCTTGGTTTTAAGAATTTTAACAAGTTAATTAAACCTATCTCTTATGGACCTATAAAATAATGAAATATACATGTATGATAATTAAATAAGAATATTCACTAACCTCCGCATCGGAACATTCAAAAGCAAATACTTGTGTTTTAGTTTCAACTTTCCATACTAAAACCAGACCAGAGAGATCTGCTGTAGCTACATAAACACCATCATGACTAAAACCAACACATGTGACTGAATCTTTATGTCCTGGAATTGACAAAAAACAAACCAAATATAATAATCCAGTGATTATTTTCAAATTTAGGGAAAGGAGGAAAATGGAAAATAGAGACAAAACCTTCTCTATGACGCTACAAAAAATGCCGAAACTGCAGTTAACAGTACACAAAATAAGAAACAACTACTTTTTAAGAGGAAGTGGTTAATTGCGTGAGGCGGGAACAAGTCTAGTACTAGTTCTATTTATTCATACTGGGTTCAACTCCGTGTCAACACATTTTAGGTTATTTTACAGCCTCAAGCGCACTTACATAATTGTTAAATTTTCATGGAAATGTTAAATCTCCCCAGGTTGAACCTGCACTTCATTTTGGGACAATAGATTTGAAATCCCAGTGTGCTACTAACTGCACCACCAACCCGGGTTAGAACTGGTACTAACAGAAATTGCGCTGACTTATTAACTTAGACTCAAATGTTACAAAGTAACTCTGAAAGAAACATTTAACAGTATTTTATAAAGCAAATACAGACCTGTACATTCAAATATAATTTCACCAGTAGAAAGTTTCCATACGTAAGCTTTATCATCTTGTCCACCTGTGACAACAAGATCACATGACTTAGGATCTATACTAACACAGAATACAGCATCTGTAAATATAAAATATTGTATACATATAAATACTTTTCAGCATTTATCATCAAAAATCATTGAATTGTCAGTGGCGTATACATCATCATTACAGAACTTCAGTACACATGGTTGATAAAAATTGATAGCCATAATTATGTACAGGGATTACCAAACACATATTCAGTATTTAAATCAGAAGGGTCAATGTTTATGTCACCAATATTTAAGTTAACCTTATTCTACAAGATTGCTTAACAATGATCCTAGGGCACTTTTTAAACACTTAAGGCAACCTTTATGACTTATGTCATGCAAAATGTAAAATCTAATTATACTGCAATTACTAATGGTAAATTCAACTGCATTCAAACACAACTTGGGTCTTTTCAACTCATATGACCTTTAGATGTTTCAAGTTTACATTTAATATCTAAGTCGAATACTTGAGCGATCATAAAAGACTTCAGTAATGCAAGATCAACAAAAAATCCAAGTCATGTTTCAGGTCATAATCAACTAATATAAATTACAAGTTATATTACCAGTATGTTTATCAAAGACAACTTCAGCCATATCTTTTACATCCTCCTGTCCACCAGAAGCTCCTTCCATTTCTACATCAACTTCTTCATCTAACTCAACATCCCCTAATGCATCTACCATCACTGTAAATAGTGTACCAATAATACGTAGTCACATATGAGTACTTGGAATTGGGACTTTTATAGTAATAAGGGTATGAAGTCAGTCACATGTGAGTATTGGAAATTGTGGCTTATATAATATGCAAGAGGAAAATTAAGAAACAAATGCAGGGTTTAACCCCATAACCTCCTGCTTGCAAGTCAGATGCTCTACTAACTGAGCTAATTGGGCTGATGAATGTACCACACAAATGATTTAGAATTAACATAATAAGTTTATACAATTATTAACCTATGTGTGGCAAAACATTCATATTCAAAAATAAATGAAAATGATATGATGATGTTAATTGTAGAAATTATGCTGTAAGAGAGTGAATATAAAATAAGCATAAGTTCTAACAGCAAATATGGGAATTTATGTTAACTAACAGACGGATCTGTTAATTGGATTGACATGCCATGATTTCAAGTGAGTGTCACCAGCATTAAGAAATGCTTGAAACGGGTCATATACAAAATATATTGAGAAAATTAAATGAGCCCAGTAGGTTGAAATGTGCTACTTTCATTTTATAATAGAGGCAATAATTCAATAATTTCAATTGATTTGCCTGGACAACAAATGAAAACAGTGTTGCCAGGGGTATTATCTCTATAAAAAGGTGAGTTGGATACTTCAAGCCAATTTGGAATTGAAAATTTGGCTACAATTGAAATGAATCAAGGCAAGGTATGAAACAGCAGACGACCTAACTCATAAATATGTGAAAATCAATTTCATATCCGAAATTTGAACGTATCCGAAATTTACTCAACTCATAAAAACGAGAAATTATTTCAACAAAATTACCTCCATTATCGTCGACTTCTATAACTTCTAAAACATCTTCTTCTGGAATGATTCCCTCTGTATCATCAATATTTTCTCCCTCTTGATCCGACATTTCGCTAAATTACTCACAATTCACGTGCAATTATCTGGAATGACTAAAAGTCACACAGACCGTTCTGTATTTGTACGGACCAAATTATTCTACGGTCCTACGGAATAGTTTTCATTTTTCAACAGTGTTTGTTTACAAAATGTTAATCTTATACCATATAGATTAAAATAATTCGTCTAGGTAATGGTTTGTTCTTTTTTGATGGATTATATTTGTTGACATATTGTTTACTTTACAACCAGGAAGTGTTCTGATTATTTATTTATTTGTTACACTCGGACCATAACCATTTCGTACATAAACACTAGTAAAATTTTCATAAGATGTTAAATTTTGTGTGGTTCGTGTTGATTATAGCTGAGCATTTGATTTTATACAGATTTTTACATTTCAGTGGGTTCGAAAATTGAGGAAAAATATGCAAAACTTAATTGTAAAACTAATTTTTCATGTTATACATGTATAAAACATTCTTGTTAACATATTTTTATTTGTATTTTAGTTGTACTCACCTGGTTTTATCATCTGTGAACTTGAGACTTGTAAATTTAACCATGGTTAATACACCGATTCCACACAGTTTGAAATCTGAGGCCAAGAAGGCAGCTAAGATATTGAAAGAGTTTACAGTACCCACAGCTAAAATGGGACCTGACAAATTGATTCCTGGTTAGTTTTGTTTAACTTCTTCTTGTTTCAGAATAACAACGTTTCTTCCAGAACTATTGCAAGTCTAAAAGAGTCAATGTTATTTTATTCTATTGGGTGAATTGGACTTGAACACTGTCATAATGAGACTAAAGTTGTTTTTTAAATTACCAAAATGTTTGTTCTTTATAATTTATATAAATATTTTTTAAGTTAATGATTTAAATCTTGACCTCTAAAAATATGAAAGAGACATTCTACCACAATGCAATAATTAATAGTTTTATAGTAATTGTGTACACAGGCTGTCAGCGTCCCCACAATTTTTTATATTTGTTCTATATATGTGTGTTTAGAAAAACTTTTGTGGGGAGGCTGACAGCCTGTGATTGAGTACATGTGTTGTATAATATATTTCTGCTACAATATTTATGTTTATATTGATATTTTTACTCATTCAGGTGGTATATTATTAAAGGCTAAAGGTCTTGCCATATTAACTGTGGTCAAAGCTGGTTTTCTGGTGACAGCTCGTGGTGGTAGTGGTATTGTAATTGCTAAACTTAATGATGGTATAACCTCAGGTATGTATTAAAAAATTTCCAAAAAAACTTTAGCTCCAAAACTAGTTAAACTTATTGAGCTATGAATAGTTGAATTATAATCTCTTTTTCAACAATATGTGCCAATTTTTTGACTAACCAGTACTCATTTCTTAGCAATTAAGAAAAAGTTTCTTCTATTTTGAAAACTAAGCAGGTTTTTAAGCTGGCTATTTTGAGGTATGAAGTTATTCACTTTAATTGTTATCAGGTTTATCTTCATAGAGTTATTTCCCTTTGATTGATCATCATGTTTTATAATCTTTGAGTTATTTCCCTTTGATTGATCATCAGTTTTTATCATCTTTGAGTTACTTCTCTTTGATTGATCATCAGTTTTATCATCTTTGAGTTATTTCCCTTTGATTGATCATCATGTTTTATCATCTTTGAGTTATTTCCCTTTGATTGATCATCATTTTTTTCTTCATTGAGTTATTTCCCTTTGATTGAATATCATTTCTATTCTTCATTCAGTTACTTCCTTTGATTGATTATCAGGATTTTTCTTCATGGAGTAATTTAAGATTTCATAATCTTGGAGTTATTTCCCTTTGATTGATAATCAGGTTTCATCTTCATTAGTTACTTCCCTTTGGATGTTTTTTAATATTTTACTTTGTTATTTACAGATTGGTCAGCGCCTACAGCTATTGGCATTGCAGGACTGGGTGGAGGATTTGAAATTGGAGCCGAGGTATCGTATACTTGTTATCTTGTCACTATAGCAACTGATTTTTGTAATAATGCGGCTTTTAACATCCGTTAACATGCTGCTTCTTCTTAAGAAATCATGTCTTAATAATTAGCCGGATTTTTCAACGAAGGGCGGTCAGTCGGGCATCAGGTGTTGTTAACAATTGCATTAAAGTTTTTCTTTTCCATATATTTCTGCCATTTATTGTCAGATCTTTATGAAACTTCATACAATGATAACATACCATGTGATTAACAGAATTAGACAGTAACCACAACTCTACATGGCTTTATTATGGATTATTTCCCTTTGTAATTTTTGCGTTAAAGTTTTTAAATCCGGCTTTAATGTGGTTTCTACATTACATTTCTTGTTATGCAATTTTTCCAAAATCTGGATTTGACCTAGGATTTCTCTACCCCTATTGATGGAATAGCAACATAATTTCACCACTATTTTTGTGTCAAAAGGCCCAAGATGTCTTTGCAAAATGCTGAAAAAGTCATGACAATTACCTTCTTAATTCAGCCTTCACAATAAACTATTTTGAGAACTGGACATTTGGTCCAGCAATTTAAATGTATTAAAATGACAGAATAAAAGTTTACTGGACTGAAAAAGCTTTTGCTGATGAAGGAATACACAGTGGTTTACATTTTAATTCAAACAATGTGAAATCAGTACTACTAAAGAGTTAAGGGCATTTTTTTCTGTGTTTATTTTGAAGGTTACAGACTTTGTGATCATTCTTAACAAACGATCAGCAGTTGAAGCGTTTTCCAAGGGAGGTAATCTTACATTAGGAGGTAATTTTACGATAGCTGCAGGACCACTGGGACGTAATCTAGAAGCAGACGTAACTTTACGAGGTCAAGCTGCAATATATACCTACTCTAAAACACGTGGAATATTCGCTGGTATATCTGTGGAAGGAAGTGGTCTCATTGAGAGAAAAGATGCTAATAAAAAGTAAGAATAGATTAAAATTTAAAGTCCATTTGTATCAGGCTTTACTTTATAATATACTTTAAAACTTACTGTAGTTTTCCATCTTGATCACAGCATACAAACTATTGTTAGAGTAGTATCTAGTGGTAGGAAGTGTGCTTTGGGATTTAGAGGTCTCAGGTTTCAGGGGCGGATCCAGGATTTTTTTCTATGGGCGTCCGAACTTTTTCTAGGGGATCCAAACTATGGAACCACAACTACATTATACACATTTTGCAAAATAATGCAACATATTAATAATAAAAAACTACATAACCATTAAATCCATGTTACACACCGAGAAAAATTGCTTCATGTTACTTAAAAATGACTTACAGTCGAGAAATATATTAATAGACAGGTACATTTTTAGCTCGACTTTACGAAGTAATGTAGAGCTCTCCTACTCGCCCCGGCGTCGGCGTCGGCGTCCGCGTCCACCTTTCTGATTAAAGTTTTTGTGCAGTAAAATACTTTCTTCAATATCTTTGTTATTTCTTAAGATATTAACTTCAAACTTTAAATATATGTTCCTTACTATCAACCACATCTCATGTGACAAGGTCCATAACTCCAAACACATTTTTTTAAGAATTATCTCCCCTTGAACTGATTGAAGTTTTTGTGCACAGATTAAAGTTTTTGTGCAGTAAAATACTTTCTTCTGTATCTTTGTTATTTCTTAATATATTAACTTCAAACTTTAAATATATGTTCCTTTCTATCAACCACATCTCATGTGACATGGTCCATAACTCTGAATGCATTTTTTTCAGAATTATCTCCCCTTGAACTTAGAGTTTTCTTTAGAAAATGTTTGTTTTTACTGCAACTGTTTTATTTCTTTAGGTATTGATTTCAAACTTTAAATATATGTTCGTTATTATCAACCACATGTCATGTGACAAGGTTCATAACTCCGTATACATTATTTTCAAAGTTATCCCCCTTGAACTTATAGTTTTCTTTAATAAATATTTGTTTTTACTGCAACTGTTTTATTTCTTTAGGTATTGACTTTAAATATATGTTCCTTATTATCAACCACATCTCATGTGACAAGGTTCATAACTCCAAATATATTTTTTCAGAATTATCTCCCCTTGAAATTAGAGTTTTCTTTAAAAAATATTTGTTTTTACTGCAACTGTTTTATTTCTTCAGGTATTGACTTCAAACTTTAGATATATGTTCCCTATTATCAACCACATCTCATGTGACAAGATTCATAACTCCTTATACATTTTTTCAGAGTTATCCCCCTTGAACTTATAGTTTTCAATTTTTTTCTTTTTTTTTCTTTGAATTTGTTAAGGTTATATTTTCAAATTTTAAAATATGTATGTTCCTTATCATCAACCACATCTCCTGTGACATACACTTACTAAGTCGAGCATGCTGTCTCCTCTGACAGCTCTTGTTGTTCTGGACCTCCCTGACGATGATTTCTTTGAGCAACAAATCACCTACAGTTGTACTTCTTCAGCCAGGTGTAATTGGGAACTGTTTGGAATCACCTGCCTAAATGTGATTTAAATGATCAGGTATAATACAAAATTGTAGAGTTGACTGAACATGTTAATTTAAACCCCCCTATTGTCAAAATTGTATAGGATTGACTTAAACTCTCCCTCTCACCCACATTTCCTACAATTCTGTATTTAATGTACATGTACATATTTCACAGATTTTATGGTCGTGATATTAGAGCGTATGAGATATTGCGAGGTGATGTTGACCCGCCAGAAGAATGTGCATGTTTATATGAAGTGTTAGAAATGCATAAGAAAAGAGCTGAGAAGGAGCTGGTTAAAATGGCCAAGAAAAAAGCATTACAAGTTGCTACTGAAGGATTAGACCCTAAAAGTGCCAGTAGATTTAGTGTAAGACATTCTTGTACCCAGAGGTTTTCTAGATTCTCATTAGATCGAGAAACTTGATAACCTCTGAGTACGAGAATGAGTGTAAGATTACTTTATAATGTATTTCTATCATGCTTTTGCTTTTACTGTAAAATTTGATGTTATTCAATGAAAATATTTTTTGAAAAAATTTATATATAAAATCTTATATTTTGATTGTATTGAAAATTTAAAGTCAAAATGAAGTCATATTAAAAGATAAATAATGTCATCTTAGAGGGTTCGCTTGTTTAAGTATTGGCCTGGGAGCGTATGCTTGTTGTTGATAGATACTATGAAAAGAAAGAAACATTTCATTAGATTGGATGCCTTATTGCTGCTAAGGCATAACAACTTCCATGTGCTGAAATACTACAGTTGTTTGACGGCTGATGTGAAATGACCATAAGTTGCCTCAATATGGAATTTGCATGGACACATTTGGAAGTGTGCCTATATCATATTTTGACACAATTGCTCAATACTGGAATATTTTGACCACATTGAGGCTATATCAGCACATTTTCAAGGCAATATTGTTACTATTTATAGTAACATATCACAGGTGTAGCCCAAAGCAGACGTAACTCAATATAAGAAAAGAGTGAGTTATGACTGTTTTGCTCTAAACCCATGATATGCAATAAATGTATGTATTCACTATTCTTCCAGAGTATGTCAAGTTTTGCTGGATCTTTTAAATCTGGTAAAAAATCCAAGGAGAAGAAAAGACGAGATAGTGCAAGTAACAAAAGCTGGGACTCAGATGATTCAGATTCTAGCCCCGGTAGTTGGAGAATGACTCCGCCTTCAAGTAGAAAGTCTCCGCCCAGTTCTAAGAAAACTCCGCCTATAAGTAAGAAATCCCCATCTGGTGGTAGAAAGGTTACTACAACAAAGATTACGAAGACCACTTCACAGACTGTCACTAAAAGTAAATCTGGCGGACATTTGAAATCCTCTTCATTAGCAATGAGACCTAGATCCATATCAGGTACGTATTTGTCAATCTTTTCCAACTGTCAGTGGGGCTACATAAACACCTCTGATTTAAATAAAAGCTATTTGTTTGATAATCCCTGTACATAGCATAGGCGGATCTAGCAGGGGGTTCGGGGGTTCAAAAGTTTGGACCCCCCTAGAAAAAATCCTGGATATGCCCCTGCATAGTCTTCGATAGAAATTTAACAATGATATCAATTTCTTCTATTTTTAAGATTACTTTGTATTGAGAAGTTGCTGACCTTGATTAAGGGTAGGTGAGCACTGATTACATGTATAGACAAGGGTCCAGAAAAACTCAGTTAGGTGCACTGGCTGACGTAAAGTGTCTAAACCTATCAATAAAACCTTGTAAAATTTTCATTTTTCCAACTATTAAGACACTGTTAAAATGAAGGTTTCAGCTTACATGTACTTGGTAATGATAAAAAATCAATGCAACATATCATAATGCAATAGAAGATTTCTAGGTAGTAGTTTTTTAATTCATACAATATTTGTCTACATACAGGAACAAGTTTATCATCGTTAGATAACAATGACTTATGGGATTTAAAAGTGACAGCAATATATCCATATGATGCCCAATTACCTTGTGATTTATCATTCAAAAAAGGTAAAGTATTTACATGTATTTTATTGGGACAGCGCCAAAAACTACTTTAACACCATGTAAACAAAGAACGATTTTAACAATTTTGTACTGAATCATCAATTTAGAAAACATTTTTTACTTGAAGGCAATTTATGATTCAGGTTCTGAAAAGTGCTTCTTGATTAAATTTTAGTTCAGTTTACTAATTGACTTTAGTTTGATTGCGAAACAAGTTTCTACAACTTGGGTTAACAACAGATTGTATAGACTATGTCATGGAAGTCAGTCAACCTACTCATCATTTCTTTGAAAGGCGAAATCTCTGGATTCATCTGTTAACCAGTTACTAGGTGCATACTTCCATTAGTGACTGACGACTGCCCTACATGATTTAGAATCAGTGTTAGGAAGAACACTGACCACAGAAAATATTTCATTGCCAAACTTCACAAAAGTATGCTTGGCGCGATATTACCTTTTTGTGTTGATGTGCTGTTAAACCCAAACAAACAAAAGTATGCACTGCCTAGAAATCAAACCTACGTTCTTTTGATCAGTGATATTGTGTGCTAGCTACTGAGCTAGCCTGATAGGCTTGTATATGTCGATAAATGTAAATTTTTAGCCAGATTTTTCAATGAAAAATCTCGGGTTATAGTTTGGCGAAACCCATTGCTTTACCATATATTTCTGCCATTTATTGTCAGATCTTTATGAAACTTCATACAATGATAACATACCATGCGATGAACAGAATTAGACAGTAACCACAACTTTACCTGGCTTTATTATGGATTATTTCCCTTTGTAATTTTTGCGTTAAAGTTTTTAAATCCAGCTTTAATGTGGTTTCCACATTACATTTCTTGTATATTTATTTTACAGGTGATGTAATATTGGTATCGACACGTACAGATACACAAGATGATTGGTGGGAAGGTTCTATACATGGTCATCATGGAATATTTCCTGCTAATTATGTTAGAATTAATAGATAAATTAATTATTATCCTTATACAGTGCCCTCCAAAAGTTCCTGGGCAAAACTCTGATTTTAGGTGTAGTTTACATTATTTTGATAACCTACGTATACAATTACAATATTATGTAATGCTTATTAAGTAATTGCATATAATGTGTGTTTATGATGATGATTTACATTTACCTGTGAAAAAGAAACAAAAGAGTCATTTGAGCAAATTCCAAAATCAGCATAACATTGTAATTAATTTATCAAAATATGATTAAAAATGTGTAAGATGAATAAGATTTAATTGATGTAAATGTAATGTGGTATGTATGATCTGTGTTGTATGTTTACCTATACCATACAGGGGCAGATCCGAGGTTTTTTCTAGGGGGGGGGGGTTCCAAACTTTCTGGGGGGGGTCCAAACTTCCCCCTGACCCCCCCCTTGCTAGATCCGCCTATGCCATATAAACATAACAATCTGTTTTGCTCAGACTTTCATTTGACTAATAACTATAAAGATGGCCCTAAATGGTACATTTTGTCAATGAAGTGTAAAAGTGAACTAACTTTAATGGTAGAATTTTCCTAATGTTTGTGAATAATGTGTTTGTTCAAGAACTCAGAAATGAGCAGAGGGGGGGGGGGGGCGGGCAGAAAAAAGGGAGAAGGGCATAAGGAGAAGTTTACCTTTCAATATTCAAGCCTATTGTGATTTTATTTGTTAGATATATGTTGTATACTCAGGTTATATTTGATTGTTTCATTCCATAGGCAGCTGGCAATGTTCTAAGACAAAAACACTATACAAACATATAAAGTATATTACTCAAATGAGGAATGGTAGATTTTTTACCCAAGTTCAATTAGTGGCCAGTTTCTCCATTATAAATAATTTTATTTCACAGCGTTATAATTTGTGTGGATGCATAGCTAAGGTTTTGCCCTTTCCAATGACACAAACATCTTTTGCATATGCTGAAAATTAAATTCATAAGCGTACATAAAACACCACAATCAGTTTTTTATTTAGTCGACCCAGAAGTCGAAAAATCAAAAGAAGTTTTACTTTGCATACCATTGTTGTTACTTATGTTAATTTTCTGAGTAATATGCCTTATATATTGTGTGTAAAATGTTTTTGTCTCGGATCTGCTGGCTGCCTTTTTTTCATTCCATGTCAGGGCAGGATCTTGACTATTTTTTATTGTTATTTTATTATTGACATTGTATTGTTTATTATATTTACTTGTATATTTTGATGTTTGACAACTATTTATTGGTTTTACTTGTACCATATTAATTCTACAGAACAAAATATTTTAATATTTATAACCAATATAACATTTTAATGTTTTCATATCATATACTTGTATATTGTAACTATTTTCTATTTATATGTATAACTTGTAAATTGTTGGGTGTTATGCCTTATATTTCGTACATAAAATATCCATCCATCCATCTATATTTTGTACATTTTCATTTGTTCATAATTAATTGACATGAAATTTGAACAAAGATTGTTTATGAATTTTATTATTGTTTAATGGCTCTAAAACACTAAAAACACATTGTTAGTTGGGGACTTCTATTGGTGTATGCTTTCATTGAAATAGATTTTCATTCAGTTCCTCTGCCTTATTTTGATAGGCATGACATTCCCCCTGTTAGATTTTTATTATGAACAATGTTAGTCCATAATGATCTTATACTGTTTGCAATATTTTGTTGCTGATGAAGGTTTGATGTACAACTTGTTGACAGCTGTTCCAAGACATTTGTTTGTTTTGTATTTTATATTACCCGACTTGCTTTTGTATTTGAATATTTATACTTTTTATACTTGCAATATTATGGTTGTTCATTTTTCTTAAAACTTTGCTTAAAGACATTTTAATTAGTTTTACTTTTACAAGAAGGAGTTTGACATATCAGGAGCAGCAACAAAAAAGGAAGACCTTTCATTAGTCAAAAAGTAAAGAGAGTAGTGCTTTAGTTTTTTAAAATTAAGTTATTGAAAGACCCGAAAAACAAATAACAAAAACATGAATCTAAATGTTGTAAGATGTGCCATACGTAAAGTGCCTTTTGGCCACAACAAGTTAATGATATGTTCAACGGATTTTTCTAGAAAAAAAATGGGGTGATCGAGCAAAGAAAAAAAATCTTAATTCAGTTGCTTTATGTTGCCGTTTGACCAAATTTTTATGAGCGAGCGAGGAAATAAAAATATATTTTTTTTGTAAAAACCGTCAGAATTAAGGTGTGAGCAAATCCATAGAACATATGATCAATTTGTTGTGGCCTTATAGTGGAATAATTTACTTAACTTGATTTATATTTTCTGAAATTGTATTTTATATCTTTTTAGTGTGTAGTATTTTTATCTAATAAGGGCTTTTTCTTTCCAAGTATGTTTTTTATTTTATCTAGTCTATTTAAAATGTCGACTATTTTACTCCTAATATTTTGGTATTACAAATGTATATATGGATTTTTATATACTACATAAGGCCTACCATGTCATAATTATTTACATTGTGATTCATGCTACATTAATTAAATTATATTCTCCACTTGTATTTGTATTACATATTGGTTAATTTCATTCAACTGTATGTTGTGGGTAGATAATTCTTGCTGAGTTAAATACTTAATGTTTGTTCAATAAACCCCATACATTCTCACTACAGTTCTTTTGTACTCACTATTAATATAAATAGATATCTGTATTTAAGATGGGAATTATTAATAAAAAATTGAGTATTTAGATCAGGGGGGTTAATGTATCTTTCACTTGCAGTTGAATAACACTTCTCAAAACATATTAATACTATGGCCTATGGTATATTGATACTTTGCTTATGGCCTACTGTTTTATATAAATATCAAATGACAATTTCCAATCTGACTCTGTATTATGTAAACTAAAAGATGCCATGCAATAAATATAACAGAAATAATTTATTTGTCTTTTCTAATTAGTACGATTTATCTCCCTTTAGTATGCTTATGTTTTTAGCATTTGTGATAAATTGAATCGATTAACTAAGAGATCTTTGAGTCAACACATTAAATTAATAGTCCAAATATATATTAGTACATTCTCATACCCGGAGGTTATCAAGATTCTCGAGCTAGTATCGAGAATCCTACTAGACTCTGAGTACGGGAATGATATAAATACAGATGAACATAGACTAGTTTTGCACTACAATACACATGTTACATTTACAACGTTGACATGTGTTTATCAACATAAGAGGTTCTATACATATATACAAGTAGGAAATAAATTATCTATAAAAACTAGGTCAGATGTGTTCCATTATCTATACAGCATATCAATATGACATACTAGTTACTTTTGTGTTATGTAAATATACCCATCCTTGTTCCCTGATGAATTCAAGATCATTTAACCATCTCTGGCCCCCAGAATGAAAGATACTAATTTCCCTGAGCGAGAAATTTACCTATGTACAGTTCAAGGGTTGCCTGCAAGACTGGTAAGTGCATTGCGTGAAAAAGTGAGTTACTACAGTCTAGCAGGGAAACCCTAGAGTTGTTCATCTTAATCCTGGTGTAAATGGGTACTGTGAGGGTCATGTTACGCTAGATTTTATTGCACCGTGGTAGAGTGTCTATTTATGACTAAGAAGGTCATTGGTTTCATCCCAGCTCAGACAATGGATTCAAATTGGGTCACCGTTACTTGGATACAGGGTATTTCAACTGTCACATACCAGTAGAAAAGGCTATCATTAGTTTCATGTAAATATATATAGTTGAGGAAAGCATGATTCATTAAAATTGGAGATGAAATAATGTTTATGGCAGTACGAGTACCCTCATGACAAATGTATATACAGTAGCAATCTAGATTAAACAGGCAAAATTATGATGAAATATTGAAATACAAAGTTATTTATGCCTTCTAAGACGAAGTGCGCTCTAAAAATGAAAAAAAAACAACATTTATAGCATTCACTGTCCCGTTTGAATAATTTATGAGCACTAAAAATTATTGAAACCCCTTCAGTTTTCTGCAAAATGTGCATGCTTTCAGAGCGTAAACAATTGATCTCAATAACATCTCATCGATCGCTGAGAGAGGGCAGGGGCGGATCCATGACTTTTCTAGGAGCGGGGCGGGGTCCGAACTTTTTCTGGGGGGGGGGGGGGGTCCAAACTTTCGAACCACATTACACACGACTATGTTCAGCGCCGAGAAAAATGCTTCATGCGACGTAAAAATGTCCCCCGCTAGACCGCCTATGGTATGATCAGTTCATGACTCAATAATCCATTGATCGTAAACAGTGGGAACCCAAGTTTATATCTATGACTCAACATGAATTAATTGCCTCATAATGACGATAAAGTTTAAATTTGTTTACAAACTCGTTGAATTATAAATTTTACACTGCAGTCTGTTACTTCAGGTCCGTAGAAACGTTGCGATGTTGATTAAGAGAACCCGAGCCCCTTAAATTTATGACAATGGTACAGTTTCACTTTAAGGGACAAAATCGATGGTCTTATCGTCCGTTTTTTCTCAACTGTCAAAGCTTGAATAATTTCACGGTTACTGAATGCATTGTCTTTGTACTGGCGGCCTAATTGTTTTTAAATATATCTCGACTAAAACATATCATACGGCGTAAACAGCTTTACTCGATCATAATACACACTTTCGGAAACTCATGGATGTATTACGACAATAATTTTAACAAACGCATTCACCGTGAAATTATTCATGATTTGACAGTTGAGAAAAAACGAACTATTGTAACGGGATGACCTTAATAATAGGAATCGTTTTCTGCCCAAAATCGCATGATTTTGCTTTGACCAAGTAGTCTTTAAAGCGGGACTTAACTGTTGTGATTTTAAAATAAACCATGTAACAATTGAGTTATTCTACCAACACACTAAACAGATCCAACCTCCATAAAATCTAACCCCTACAATGCTGTCTACGTGCCTGTAAATTGATTTGAATTTGATATAATCAAGTTTTTATTTGCATTTTTTTTATCTCAATAGTGCGTACGACTTATTTATTCACAAATTTAACGCCGGTTCACGCCTCAAAACTGCTTCTGCATAACTAATATATAAAAACTATGAAAATCAACACTTTTTAGCACTATGCTAAATTTATTTCAAGGACGCGAGTACTAAAACTTGTACTTTCGGTTTCGAGTTAAGAGTTATAATCATTAGGTTGGTCGATGACGAAGGACGTTTGATTTAGAACAGACTTTACTTTCGAAATTAATGTAAAATACATTTTAAAAAGGTACGTATTACAATGTATATTACTTATTTATTTGACATTTTGTTACTTAATCGAGAAAACTTTGTTTTAAACTTAAAGATAAAGTTTTAAGTTACATTTTAGATTGAAATGTGTGAAAGCCTTTGTACTCATTCATAGAATTAAGAATGGAAATCTTAATATTACTTTTTGTCTATGTTCTAATTTTGTATTAAATTTCATTTCTAAGCTTTGTGAACGTAATGCTTCCTGAATACCGCTACAAGAGTAATTTCAATTAACTAATTAGTATTTTTTCTACTTTCGTTTTTGATTTATTTTTATGAAGCTATGGAAGATGACGTGCATTATATATACATATGATTATTACTTGATATTTGGGAATCCTAGTTTCTTTTTGAGTCAGAAATGTACGCTTATCGTTATGTCATTTTGGTGACAGCTATTCCATATGTTTCACACTACAGTCACGGTTCATTTAATACAGTTAAGCCCTACTATTAAAACCACGAATATCTATGGCCTTAATAGCGGGGTGGTCTAATTTAAGGGTCATTTTTCTTCCTTAAACAAATCAAACTCTTATGACGTAAATATCGTAATATATCAATTAAGCATGATTAACTTACATCATTACGTGTATATAGCAATAAACAATGTAGTCTTTAAAGCGGAACTTTACTGTATCATACCAGGGAATTCGAAAACATGGCCTCAAAAATAAAATACAACTCAACTTAATTATGCATGAAATGATGATATGTGAAACTTTATGTGAAGAAAAATAACTGTCTTTCATGTATATTCACATGAATCTTACTTAAGACCATGTGGCGTGGAGACCAGATTTCTGGAAAATACTTTACATCGGTGACCTAGATTCATTTTTGGAAAATACATATACAAAGTAGAGGTGAAACGATTAATCGCGGTTCACAAAGAATCGCGATTTTTAACGTTCGATTCGGTTCGGTTCGATTCGATTCGGAAGAGGCAGTTTCGATTCGATTCTTTTTTTAAATACTGTCTTTTTCAGTAGTTTTGTGAGTTGAATGAAACGCCCCTTTTCGGTTAAAATAAGCATTTTTTATAGTAAACTAAAATAGTGTACCCTTATTGACCGACGATTGTTAATCCAGATAAGAGTTGTAAAAAGTGAGACTGCCCGCTGCAATTATACATGTTAATTACGCGTACATGTCAATTAGACCTTATTGTCGGTCACACGCTGGGAGATTTACTCGCTGACAGAAAATCGATAATGGAGTCGCCGAGTTAGTTAACACGCTTGATATCATTCATATATACCTAAGACTGGTACCTAGAGAGAATATAGTGATAAAGGGGCCACCAAGATATAACCAGTCGATTTAGTTTTACACGATCGGCAATATTGGGGGATTTTTCTTAAGAAAAACAAATTAAACTTTTCACGTCGTCGTTTCCTGAAGCATCATTTGTTAAATCAAGATGAAAACATTGAAAACAATAAGTTTTTTAATCACAAAAGATGTTTCATATGAAATTGCTATCTAGCGTGGGTCGCGAAAATGAATGACATAACGCCGAAATGGTTGAAGCGATTTCGTTCCCTATGATACAAAATTAAATCAAGCATGATAAAGTAATTTAGAGATAAACTGTAAACTTAATTGTTTGTTTTGACGTTATTTACGTTAATTTTCGGGAAAATTCTCTTTGTTTTTCTTAACTATTAAAATCGGGCAAAACGTGGTTGGTTAGATTTTATTTACTATAAATTGGAAATGAATTCTATGAAATGTCCGAAGATAATTGTATATTTTCACTAATACGTTCATTTAAGCCCAAAAATAATTTTATTTTGAAATAAACATTAGTGTAAGAAAGTTATAAATATAGATCTAGAGTTGATAAAAATTAATTTATAAAACGTTTATGATGTAATGAGAATGATTTTAAATCATGCCAGAGCCAAAAGAAAATATTTTGAAACAAACTAAATTAAGCTGGTCATAGTTATCTACATTTGCTGAATGCTTGCAATTTTTTATTGTCTAAGCGTAACCTTAACTAGTCATTAATTATGGCATTGATGCACTGATGAATAATTTTATTTTGATAATGACTTGAGTCATATACTGTTTGCACGTACATGTAGGTAAGGAGAAATAAACAATTTGTCCATGGGCATTACTTTTCATTAAAAAGTTGGAAATAATACGATTTGTCATTTATATATGCTAAAATGCAGTAAAATATTTTTAACTATTCAAGCTCTAATACCTGTAAAATGGGTATTATTAAAGAATTAGAATTAGAATTTTTCGTCTTCCGGGAGGGAGGTCCCTCAGATAAAAATGCACTGTTCTTAAATATATATATATATATATTTATTTATGTTCTATTGTCTTTGGGTTGTATCTCTTTCTTAATTCTTTTTATAATTTATTTTTTGTTATGTCCTATATAATTCCAGTAGAAAATCGAATTGAATCGAAAAATTGAATCGTTTGATGAAAAATCGAAATCGAATCGAATCGAAAATTTTTGAATCGTTTCACCTCTAATACAAAGGGAATTCTAAGATTGACTTGTTACTAGTATATCAATTTATCATATCATATTCAATTATATCAAGTAAGCTGTATATATAGTATATACATGTATTAAAGTTTTACCATTATCAAAGTACAGTACAACCTCTGTTGAGGAACACCTACTGGGAGGGACTAAAGTGTATTGCTGTTCAGAGTTTTTTGCTCTGTAGAGGTTAGATCCAATTAAAACTACACCTAAGGCAAATATCAACACTGTTGTTGTGCAGAGGATTTGTTCTGTAGAGTGCCGCTCAGCAGAGGTTATACTGTATACCGTATGACTAGATATCTAACTAGTGTAAATGTACAACTGCTGTATGTCCATCAGATAACAATTGTGAACAGCGAGTATGAAATACCACAAACACTATGTATAATCCGTACGCGATAAAGACTGAGCCAAGCTTTATTTAACATGGCCATAATCAACAAATAACACTAGCGATAATGCTATCAGTAAACTTAATTCAACTGTCAGTGGCGTATACATTAACCCCGCTGATTTAAATACTGGATTATCGACATAGAGTACAGAAATACTGTATTGAGTGAAGAAATATTTATTACAAGTTCTTATTATCGGATCTGCTTTAGACCAACTTCTGTCACGTAAATTTAGTTTTTGTTGTTACTTCATGCTTGAACATCCACCTCGTCTTTTATTTCAGCGAAACATTGGACACAAATACATATTTATTCATTAAATGCTGCTAGCTGAACCAGTGCATGATGGGAAAGAATGGGAAGAAAAGCTCAGAGACAAGTAAACGGTCGAGGTGGTCCTGTGGTTTATGTTGTGGCAGAAGTAAAAAGTATGTTGACTCGACCGTATCAGATGAACCTCAACCCAAACCTTTAAAGCAGAAAAATGACAAGAAAGTTCATAAACAACCACGGACAGAAAGGAAGGAAAAGCTTGACGACAATATTGATTCTGATGAACACACCGACCGTATATCTCCAGAAACGCTAAGTGACGTCGGAAATCAAAACATAAGCAGACGACCGCCAAATAATGAGAAAGATGAAAACAACGGTCAAGTTAAGCATGTTGATAGTGATAAAGTAACAAACAAAAAGCATAATAATATCACCAGAAAAACAAATGGTGGAGACGACCTAATTGATGGAAGTGGTTCAAAAGATGCAGACGATTATCCTGATGTTCCATTCATTGATGCAGACAATGCTACCGATGAAACCGATATGAAGAATGAAAGTGAAACCCCAGAACATGACCTTTATCATTCTTTTAAAACAAAAGGTTCAAATATACCAAGTAATGTTCCATTGAAACAAAGTCAAGCTACAAATTCGACTATTAATGGCACTGGAAAGTTAAAGTTTGAAGAGTCAGACGAAACTCTTGAAAATGAGGAAATCCCTGCAGTAGTTCATATTGATATTAGTTCTCCTGTTCAGTCTTTTTTGGATAAGACATCGGCCGAAACTCTTGATGATAATGCATTTTACGAAGGAAAAGACATTAAAGATGAAGAAACAATTAACAAACGCCATGTCCTAATTGAAACAGTCAATGAAGAACGAACGAATCACGAAGTTCGTGCAGAAGTTTATTATAGTCCGAAAGGTGAACCAGACACAAATAATACACTTGGTGACGATGTTGTTAGGGACGATGTTGATAGTGAAGACACTGATGCTTCACCTGATGTTATTGGTAGATCTAATGATATCAATGATTATGGACCATCTACTGAGAACTACGAAGATCCAAGCAATGAACTTGGCAATGATAAAAATACTACCGCTTCAACAAATACTACTGATGGGCCTTATGATATCAATGATTTACAAGAATCTATTTCAAATTCTGAGAACCAACTACTGACCAGTTGTGTTGGAGATGTTGTAATGTCTCCAATACCTCGACAAGAAGAAATCGAAGACAGTGACAGCAGTATTGAGGGAAGTCTTCATTCCACGGACAATGGTAATAAAGTTGGCATTGTCTCTACTGACGAAACAGGCATTGATGAGGAAGACAATGTCAATAATATCAAAGAAAACGAAGAAGTGTCTACAAAATTTGAGAGTCACGAGACAGAGAAGTATGATATTCTGGAAACAAATAAACAAGTAAGTTCTTTCATAATAATTGTAGATGAAAAGTTATAAGCATGTATTTATTAACTTTTTACATCCTAATTGAAGACTTAATGCTTTTGGTTTTGCTATAGTAAAGTCCTCTATTAATAAATATCACATTAGGAGTTTCAAGTAAGAGTTTATACACTTCTAGATGTACACATGTGCTGA
Source organism: Mactra quadrangularis (assembly GCA_025267735.1). Classification (NCBI taxonomy): domain Eukaryota; kingdom Metazoa; phylum Mollusca; class Bivalvia; order Venerida; family Mactridae; genus Mactra; species Mactra quadrangularis. Next base: position 2,177,086 of record CM046304.1, on the reverse strand, counting down.
ATTGGTCAGTAAATTGAATGTTTCAAATGATAAATCGTTTTGAATATATTCTTACTGAGTGAATATATATAAAAGACGGTAGGCAATTTTAAATACTGTTGATCATTTTCAGAGCGAGCATGGTGAACATCTGGATTATCAAGATCAGAGAGGGGATGCTTTTTCATCGAATGATGAGTCCTTTGAATCTATATCTGGACGAACTCCTTTATCAACAAACGACTTTAGCGCCACTGAAGGGACTGAGGTTGTGTCGCCTGGATTACCAAAGACAGGCATAGCAAAAATACTAGCTCCCCAGGTCAGTATATAGCTAGTTAATGCACAGTATTATCTTGGCTGATTTGATTTGTAAAGTATTGAGTGTAAGTAAATAGATACTGCCTTCGATTAATAGTAAAATATAATTTCATTTAGTGTAGCATTTTAGATTATTATTTGTTTATAGTTATCATCGTAGCTTTAATTGATGCAAATACCAATAGTGATAAAGGTTTATTTCAATAGATAATAAGCTCTTAACATAAATAGATAAGTTATACTGATAATTGGATGTAAAATTAAATACCCCCTTATTTCATAAATAATTTATAAAAGTTAATGTAGTAATCACTACAACTGAAGTATGTACAAAAATTAACATATGTGTGTATGATATCTTTCTAGTGCAACATTTAACTGATAGGACTTCAGTTATCTTAATAATGATTAAATGTCAACATATTAGAAACAGTTATAGTAAAATATTTCTGAAAATGTCTATTATCAGATGCTTTCCCTGTTTCTTCCAGACTAAGAACGAACAAGATCCTCTGCCAACTGAGATAGAACTACCTTCTGGTCCGACAGAGATATTACCACCTTTTAGTGACAATATAAAATTCTACAAAAATGAAATACATTCACGACCAGCTGTTGGCAAGTATTTGTTTGATTATTGTTTAGTTATTACTTTGTACTTCTGTTTAAAGTTTCTATAAATAAAGATTAATCGTTTCTTCCATATTTAGCCTTTCATACTTAACACTTCACATCATGTCATTGTTCCGCAGTTCGCGATTACATCAAAGACGGATATTTACACATGATAAAATAAGAGATACATTTAAAAGATTTAACGCTAGTAATATAAATCAATTCTTTTTATTGTCTATTACATGTACATGTATTATCAAACTTGTAACATGCGGGTACAAAAAATCGGCTCTAACTAAAAACGTATCGAACTATTGCTAAATAAATCTTTTGATCTATTTAAACTAATAAAAAAGTATAAGGCACTAATAATATGAACTACGGTAATTTCTTGTTATTTCGGCTTTGTTAGGACTATAAAAAGTCGGAACATCAAATAGCCGAAATTAACGATATCAAGTTTTGTTTGAAGTTGCCCAAGGAAGATAACTGAAATGTATTCAGATAGTATTAATGTTTACAAAAAGTCCGAAGAAAGTACAAAATCATTACAATATGACCGTTGTTACCTTCTTCAGGAATTTGCTACTACAGTATTTGGATAATCAAATCAAAACTTATAAAAGAAACTTGCCTTTTTGAGTGAAAAATTGTATTTGAAATATCATACAAGTTTCCATAGTGTTCAATAGATTTGTTCTTATTTATAGGATTCAAGATTGAGGATATGTTACAATGGTTTGGTAATTATGAGTTATTGGAAAGAAATCATACATATATTCAATGGTATGTTTATCTTCTTTCATTACGAACATTCTGGTTTTCTTGATAAGGTTATTGCACACTTTGTTGTGTGGTCTTAAGTACTGAGCTGTAATAAAAATTAAAAATTTCTTCCTTAAGGAAACAACTAGGTAGACTTTGGATTTGATTAGAACTAGTATGGCTCTGGCTAGACCTAATGATTACCAGTTTAACGTCATAATTGTTTAACCTCGTCCATTTCTTATAAATTTTAACAAAGTCTATACAATTTAGCGTATATTGTGAGCATTTCATGAACAGGCTAGTTAAATACATATATTAATTAACTAAATCAACAAAATATGATTAAACTAACTAAATATAGATTCATCAATTCAAAGTAGAAAATACATGAGATAAAATGAGATAATAACAACTATGAGATTAGATGAACACCTCAATGTGAAGAATTATTTTGCTTTATTTCAGGTTGTTTCCAATATCAGAAGGTTCTGGAATGAATTATCAAGCACAGAGGCTACTTGAACATGAAGCAGATGTATGTATACTAACATAAAAAACTTACTAATATAACATACTAACTAACTTATAGTCAGTGTGACTATCGTGTTGTATAATATAATCATATTGTTGATAAATATTGAACTGGCATGTATGAAATCGTAACAAGTTCTTTTGTACCTGTCACTAATGATTATGTATCTTTACATGATTTTGATTTTCGAAGTGAGCGTTATGTTTGATTTTAAATTTAGATCTACATACACTTCCGAATATGTTTTGAGTTGTTGATACGTATCGGCTATGCCTGGGTCCGTTTAACACTGTTTAACCAAATTCATTGTTTTACACAATTCATGTACGTTTCTTTGTCATTTGAAGAAAAGTGCTAGGAAATAAAAGACAACAATTAAAAAAGTTTTGTGATATTGTAGATTTAAGACCATGTAACATTTATTCAACTAGCTCAATTTCTATTTTACAGTATATCAAAAGTCACCAAGAGTTAAAAGATCGTGTATTTCGATCATTTAAGATGATGCTTGATTTCTATGGTATGGCTATAGTAAATGGTGAATTTTGTCGTAATAAAGATAACTGGGAAGCAAGATACCAACATCTTAACTCGTATGTACATCTTGATTTGTTTTCAGTATAATTTTTTTCATTTTATTCATACGCGTGTGTACAATTGTATAAATGTACTTAGTTTTGCAGTGAAAACTTATTTTTGAAGCAACTTTGTAACAGGATATTAGTTTTGAAGAATTATTACCTTACAGTAAGGATATCTCTATAAAGGAAACGTCATTTTAATCATTTAACAAGACTCGACGTATGCGAACTCATATGTTGACAGAGAGAACATATTTTTAAGAGAAAAGCTTTGTTAATATAAATATGTCTTAAGTGTTTGCATTTATGATTTCAGGTCATTCCATAATCGGATGCGTATAACAAGAATAATTAGATGCCTGGGAGAACTTGGATTTGAAAAATTTCAAACAAAATGGTTGGCATTCCTCATGAAGGAAGCAATGGTAACCAAGGAATTAAACCGACTCGGCGGTAACTCTATGGAATACTTTATTGATGCCATAAAAGAAGATAGTGATAGGGAAAAGATCTTCGCGAAATACTTCAGGTATATGTCTGAAGAGTCTGACAAAGAAGATGAAAAAGACGCTTGCCAAGATGATGTTGGTGAAAACAATGCATCTGCCGGTGGTGGACAGTCTGGCGAGGTAGGAAATGAAGAACAATTGAGTGGGGAGACAACTACATCAAAAGAAAATAATGAGAATAATGATGATGTAGCCAATACAAGTATAATTGATAGTAATGTGAACGGAATCGAAAGTGACATAGTAACTGGAACTGAACATTCTGATGATAGCCATAAACATGATGAAAATATAAGAGAAAAGACACATACAGAGGTCAAACATGAACGAATGATTTCTGGGGTAAATGCAGAAAATTGTGAAAACGATTATATTGATTTTGAAAACAGTGTTAATGGTATGAAATCTAGCAATAACGTTGTTGATGTAAAGCTCATTGGAAATATGGATACAGTTGAAGTAAATAAAAAACAAACCGCTGATGAATCACAAACAGAATTATGTGAACAGTCTGACAATCATGAACAAGTGGCTGCAAGTAAAACAGATGACGGCTATAAACAAAAAGACGATGCAAAACCCATTGATTTAGATAAAACTGTTGTGACGAATTCTGCAAACGCTGAGATGGTAAATGCCTATAATGTTGAAGATGGAAAGCAAATCAATGCAGATGTGGATAAGGTTCAAGATAATAATACAGTCGATACAGAATCATACGAAAGTAATGGAAATGGTTCAAAAAGTTCTTCTCGAGATGAACTGTTTAATGTTTACTGTCATGATAAAAACCATGGAGAAAATACAAACAATGCTAAAGGGACTGGTAGCCCAACTGATTATGACCCTTATAAAGAAGTCAGGGACACTGGTGATGACCTTGGAAAAAACGAAGGCAAGCAAGAGGCAAATGCAGAAGTTATTGCAGATGATAAGAAAGAATTTGAAAAGACTACTTTAAATGTTAATGATAAAGAGCAGCCTTGCAAAACAGGCAGTGAAGAAAATCTCAGTGGAATGACAAATTTGTCGGACAAACATGATTACAAAGATGGTATGGATGGCAATTTAAATACTTATTCAAACAACATTAATCCACCTGATATTGAAGATAATGGTGAACTGTCTGGAGCTGAAAAAACTCTACATGGGCAGAATACTACTCACCCAGATAATATCACTGGATTACACGAACACCCTGATGAATATATGCAAACTGGTGAAACTGGTAATAATAACTTGAGAACTGCAGATGGTAAGCTGCTAAATGATAATGTTGATCATAATGATAGAAAAGTAATTGAAATGAAAAATACCAGAAATGATGATGATGGCAAAGACAGGAAAGCAGAAATAAATGATAATGGTGATAGTGATCCTGAAAACAGTGATCGTGTTGAACAGCATGATGTAAATATTAACAATGGAGAGCTCGAAGGAAACATAAATACTGTACGAGTAAACGACGGTCGAAATGATAATGTCAGTAATTTAGATAATGTTCCAAATGATTTGGCCTATCCTGTGTATGATGATCAGATATATAGTGAAAAACAGGCATCCCTACAAGAACCAACTACAAACACAGATTTAGATAAAAAGACTTATGTTGATTTAACTGATACTGAATTAAATGGAGCAGATAATGATTTCGATGAGGAGCTTAAAAGAGTTGCTACGGATGAAGCAAACAATGACAATGGAAGTGACACTGACGAACATAAGAACTTCATTAATAACCTTGATGCAAGTGATGATGAAAGCGAAACTAATTATTCAACAGCAGATGAAGACAATTTAGATGTAGAGAAAGGAACGGTCAATACAGACAATGATAATACAATGGAATGGATAAACGATGCTGAAAGAAGTAGTGAAATTATTATAACCAATAATGTCAATTCTGATCAGAAAATAACTCAACCTGATATCATTGCCAGTAGAGAAAATATTGAACCTGCAGGTGATCGATTAAAGGAACAATATCATTCTATGGATTCGATCACTGACGCTGATGATATAAGTGAAAATGACAAACAGAAAACTGAGAAACTTGGTATAGATTCTGAATCAGATGACCGAGATACTGACACTAAATTAGAGTCTCCTGATATATCTGTAGCTTTTGCTGAAAATTTGCAACAGGATTGTGAGTAACGAGGAACTTCAATGTAAATAACTGATTTCATTTATACTCAAGGTTGTAATATTTATTTGGAAGGAGAACTTTATATCCAAACAGATATACAAAATGTATTTAACGTTCGTTTAAAGATAATAAGAGCAGGGAATCCTAAATGTTATCAGTAATGTATGAGCATGTGCAACTCTGACAGTTTGTTATTTTATTTGTAAATTATCAAGTATCTATTGTTATATTTACTATGGACATAGTATTGGCATAAAATGTCAAGTAAAATTACTGATAACATATTTATAATATAAGTCATCGTCATCATAACCAAATAAGGTATATGTGTTCTTTAGATTATTCGTAATGGTTAACATTTTATTCGACCTAAGACGTCGTGTTGTCATTCTTGTTTGTAAAAGGACCTTAATTACTTTGAATTAACCGACTGAAATGCCAGTCAGCCCAACCAACCAGTCAGCCTTATAGTCATGCCAACCAGCCAGCTAGCGAGCAAACCAGTCAGATAACCTTGCAAGTCAGCCAGTCCGTCAGTTCGCTAACTCGACCAACCAGCCATCTAGTGATTATACAACGTAGCCCGCCAGCTAGATTTAACAACGAACCAACTAGCCACTTAGCTAGCCAACCAGTATGCTAGCCAACTGACCATCCTACTATCCTATAACAACAATCAAACAAACAACAATTTCAAGGTTAGTGTTGTTTATGTATGAAAAGGTTATATAAATGTACTTATATGGAATCTCTGTTGTTTTGAGAGAATTATGTCAACCATCAAGCAGTTTTAGACAAATACAAGGAATTAAAGACATAGCAATATATTTTTTTCCTTTCAATATCCGCTGTTACAGAGCCTCCCGAAGCTCCAATAATAAACCTTGTTTGAAAACCAATATCATTAACGCCTCAGCGTTCATCGGCTGACTCGCGGTAGATTTGAATTAATGTTATTCACTGTCTTACATTTTTTCACTTGGAACTTCAAAGGACAACAACATGTTTTCATTGGACAAGAAATAAATATGTGAAAACATTTGTGGTTATAAGTATTGAAATAGTAACGGTCGTGTTGTGACTTGGAATGTATTGAAATGTGTCTTTAAGCGTCGTAATATTTTAGAATTTGTTGTTAGTCGTTTCATCGACGGACTCTTGTGGTACATTTAAGTTATATTGAAATGAAGTAGCTTTAAAAATGAAATAAATACAGTGATTAATAAATATTTTGCGCTAAAGTGGAAAGGTTGTAGGATCAATTTGTTTAAACATGTCAGTTTATTCAATAACCCGTGTTGACTATGAGACATGTAAGTTTGTCATTTATGTATTTTGTCTGCCGATTATTTGCATTTCCGGTTTGGCGGGAAACTCGTTCAGTTTGTATATTCTTCGAATTTATCCAGCTCGTCATGCATTTTATACCTACCTTTCAGCATTGACATGCATCGATACGCTATTACTAGCATGCGCATCGATAAGGAGTTTATTGCATGCTTTTGAATCGGCAAAGTTTCCTTGGGCGCAAATGGCGAATGTTTATGGAAACTTCAGCGCTGGAATCTTGGTTGGATCTTGCTTACAGAGGATGTCTTCATCGCTGATCACTGTTATTAGCGTTGAGCGACTTTTAGTTGTGAAATATCCGTTCAAAGTTCGACAAATGTCTGTGGAGACGCGGCCTGGAGTAATTATAGCTTTGCTCATATGTTTCCAAATTTTGCTTCACTTACCAACTCTAGCCATCGTGGAGATACGAAAAAGAAATTCATCACAGTATATGAATGTGACACAATATATGCTACAAAGATCAGATTTCGCACGAGAGAATAATTTATTTTCACGAGTGTACTTGTTTGCGGTGGCTATCATCGGAATTGCTTTACCATTTCTGATTGTTATATCAACGACGATAACCATTGTCGCTCTGGTAAAGTCCAAGTTAAGACAGTTCGCCGGGCGTCGCTCTGTCGGAAGAAGCGTCGAGACTGAGAGGATGACTCTAACTCTAGTGATCTTGGCAGTTTTCTTCTCATTGTTGTCAATTCCCGCCATCATCATCTACGTCTGGAGTGCTTACGATCGGTCTTACGATACCCTCTATCTGAGGCTGTTGTTCACAGACATCGAAATTGTCCTGGTGTGTCTCAACTCTGCCAGTGATTTCATCATTTATTGTTTGGCTTCGGAAAAGTTCAGAGCCGTGTTTTTGCAGCAATTGTGCTGTGTGTGTCGTAGAACAACGTCGGTCAGCAATTCTTCTTCAGCAATCAGTACTGTTGCGTTAAGCAATGGTAAAAATAATCCAACGAGCTCTAATAACTCGTGTTCCACGTGCTTAGATCAGGAAGGACCCCATTTTCAGAACAATGCATTTCAACCTGAACTGACTTGATGTTTTTATTTTACAGTAAAGTTCTGCGATAAGGAGCATAAAAATGGATGGTTTTGGTGGTTTAGTGATTCTGTAATAAGAACATTTTCACTTCTCAAAATTAAGCATTTCGGACTTAGAAACCGTAAAAATATACAATTTTGCCATGAACAAGGTGGTCTTTTAAACATAACATATCATTAAAATAGACTCAATTGTAATTGCTTATATTTGGTTGATTATAATGACAAAAATGTTACATGATGTATTGTACGTTTTTTCTCAATTGTCAATGTTTTAATAATTTCACGGTGACTGAATGCATTGTCTTTGTACTGGTAGCCTAATTGTTATTAAATATATCTTGACTCTAACATTCCATTCGGCATAAGCATCTTTACTCGATCATAATACACACTTGGAAACTCACGAATGTATCATGACGACAGTTTTAACAAACGCATTCACCGTGAAATTATTCATGTTTTGACAGTTGAGAAAAAACGAACTATATTAATTAGGCCCCAAATGCCTTACCAAATGAAGTACAATCGGACAGAAATTTACATTATCTTTAAGCATAAATATGCTTTGTGGTGAAATACTTGACTATATTGTTGTAATTATGTTTTATTTTCCTTTGCTTGAATGTATATATTTGTTATAAATATGTTTTCTTCATGTATATATTTGTTATAAATATGTTTTCTTCATGTATATATTTGTTATAAATATGTTTTCTTCATGTATATATTTGTTATAAATATGTTTTCTTCATGTATATATTTGTTATAAATATGTTTTCTTCATGTATATATTTGTTAAAAATATGTTTTCTTCATGTATATATTTGTTATAAATATGTTTTCTTCATGTATATATTTGTTATAAATATGTTTTCTTCGTGTATATATTTGTTATAAATATGTTTTCTGAAATTGAATATTTAACATGCTTGTTGTAAATATGTAAATACAGTTCCATCTATAAATAAAGTATCTATCATTATAAATATCATTTTCATTATTAATTATTATTATTTATAGTTCCTTCTGATCTTTTCACAAAGAAACTTACGACAAAAAACATCGTACGTCAAAAGTAAACAAAAAGCTCATTGCAATAATATATTACACGTTTTCCTGTTAATTCCGAAAGACGTAATATAATGTTTGATAATTGGTCATATAATTAGCACAATATTTTGAAATTTATGGGAATTGAATGAGACTTGCGATAATTCATTGTTATTTTTATTATTCTTCAGACTTAAAACTGTAAAATTATGAAAATAAGTTACGATAATTTTTTTCGTATGAATTTTTGTGAAAAGATGCACTGGCTTTCTTGTTGAGTGGTTTAATCCAAAAATGATCGAAGATGTATAGAGACACTCGATCAAAAAAAAAATGTTCATTTTTCGATAGCTGAGAAAATTCGAATTTCAATGCGTTTTAAATGTTCTTGGACAAATTGAATATTGCATTAAACTGATCATGCAGACGGCTAGTAATTTTATTCTGATAAAAAGGTAAAACACAAGTAAGATAACTAAGGTGAGATATTTCTATTAAAGGTGCTCATTCACAGTTTTCAACTTAAATATCAACTTTTTTGAATTTATCAAAACTGTATGGAAATATTTTTGGAACCATTAAATCAAAGCTCTGATCATGATTTTTTGTGCAAATGGACATACAACTACAAATGATGGTGTTTCGTGTAGTAAATATCTACTCTGTATGTCACGATATAGGCAAGTATAGTGCATTTCTTTTACTTTTATTGTACATGTATATTTCTTGCAACCTATGGGTCAGTTTGTCTTGAGATATTAAGAATTAATTTTTGACAAAATTGCAGACACTAAATGGTATTTTGAAAATACATAAAAAATTAACAAAATCTGTGAACTAGTACCTTTAATAGAAATTAAAAACAATATAGCTAAAAGTTATTTTAAAGCAAGATTTTTGAAGTCTACTTCTAGTTGTGTTCACTATTCAGTCGACTCTTGACATTAACTTCTCCAATCATTGAGTCACACACCAACTGTTAACATACAGCACAGATTGCAGCCACAGCATACAGTGCATGACCCTAACAGGTACCCATTTACACCTGGATGGAGTGAAGCAATCGAAGGTAAATTTCTTGCTCAAGGACTTAGCAGTGCCCCTAGTAGGATTTGAACCTAAGGACACTTTGATCCCCAAGCGCACGTCCTACCACTGGACCACTGCTCATACAATACCTTACTAAGGACTTGAACAAAATCTTGTTTTAGTATTACCCGATTTGTATTTTGGCCACAACAAATTGATGAGGTGTTCTTCGGATTTTTCTGGGGAAAAATGGAGCGAGCGATGAAAAAAATCTTAATTCAATTGCTTTCTGTAGTGGTTTGAACAAATTTTGATAAGCGAGAGAGGAAATAATTTTTTTTTTTTTTGGGGGGGGGGGGGAGGGGTAAAAGTCGTCAAAATTACGGTGCGCGCGAATCCATAGAACATATCATCAATTTTCTGTGGCCTTAAAACCCATGAAAAAAAGACAAAATCCTTCTGAGAAAATTCTCACGTCAGCATTAGTTCATCAACATGATTAAAACCATTTTATGAGAATTAGATTTAGCTACATTTATGGAAAAATGCATGACCAGTTTTTCTTGAATTATCATTTGTGAAAGAACTTTTCGAGGACTTAGTATAATAATAATGTTGAGATAATTATTTGTAAAATATGTTCTCGAACAAGATAATTATTTAATTATCATTAATCTTCGTTGTTAAATGATCCAGAAATTATCGTCAGTAGGGATTGCGAGATTTAAGGAAAGTCGTACGATATTAATTTAATTGAATAAAAAATTCTGTTCTGTTTAAGTATATGACGTCATAATGTTCGAGATGTTAATTTTCATTCGGAATCCATCGACGATGGTTTTGGCAAATTAATTAAATTATCGAATGAAATACTTTTAAAAAAGATATTTTTGATAAAAAAATTACATACATTTCTTACATCTGATTTGGTTTATATGAGTTTATGTTTCTTAGGTTTGCAATAAGCATTACGCATGAAAAATTAAAAAAAAAACATATTTGAATGTTGTATTTTCTTTACATTCGGTTCATTAAAAGAAATAATCAGTAAATAATTAACACTGTATGCACTTCAGTACACTGTATTCTCCCAACCTTCATCCCTAATCCAGGGCTCTGTTGTCCCGAGCTCAAAAGCGGCGAATTTCAAAGATCATTATTAATTGCTATCAAACACTGATCAATTGAATTTTTCAGCCATGACATGGTTTACGAGTACAGCCACTGTTAAATGAAGGATGTCATCTCGTATAATAATCGCCTGATAATATCATTAATTAGTGTTCCACACATTTAAATATAGCCAATCGCACATCCTGTCATAAAGCAAAAACTATATTCTTGATTGGTGTATACTGCAACTGTGCACTTTATTAGACTTTCAAAGGATTAAAGTCATAAAACAGCAGCACTGCTGTAAAGTTTATGTAGATAGACCCCAGATTATACATGTGTTACCTTGATTACAGAAATAACTATCACTGCATGTATCTTAAACTTTAGACGAAGGCGCTATATAAGCGACAATTAGATTGGATTGATAAGCCAGTCGCCAGATGGCGCTCGTCGCGAAAATTTTCGTGAAAGCATTCTGATAGGACGATATCGGTCAAAATTATGACGTTTTATTTCTGATATTAGCCGTGTGGCGCCAGAGGCTAGTATCGAGAATTCTACTAGACTCTGGGTACGAGAATGGCCACTGGAGGTTAAAACCAGGTTCTAGGATGAACATACCTGTAACCTCACTCCAGGGACATAGATAAGATCCCTGCTCACACTAGCCCAAACAGGCTATGTACATTACAAATAGTAATGTAATACGACTACAAATAGTCTTAAAAGATCTTCAACTCATCTTTCGTATGCGACAGTGATGCGTTAAAAACACTATTTACAGAGTTCCTGGAGTATGGAGCCCTTTAAGTGACATTTTGATGTATATATATATATTTTATTTCCACTATTAATCGCTTTTTTGCGAAAAAAATCTTTTCGTTTTTACGAAATATTATTTCGTATTTACGATAAAATATTTCGTAAAAACGAAATAAAAGAAAAAACAACAACAAAAAGCGGCGACTCTTTATACTTACTGACCCTGGACAGTCTTAGATATAGTCTTAACAACATACTCAGGCCAGTGACTGACCACTGGTCAACTGCCCTTCTTCATACAGAGGCAAGCGAGAGAATTGCCGTAAAAATATTTCATGATCAAACTCAACGACGATATGTAGCACCTACACTGAAATCGAACCTACGATCCTTTGGTGTAATCAGATCCGCTACCGACTTAGCAAACCGGGAGAATACAGATGTCAATTAAATGGTTCAGCATTTAACGCTTTTCAAGGTAATGTGTTTGTTTCAGAAGTTAAAAACAACATGTGGGTCACATGACCGAGTTACGTCATTTATCAGCCAAGCCTTTGACATTTTTAATCAGTGAGAATTCACCTGTTCGGAAATGATTCCGTATAAAAACGGATATTAAAAAAAATCGGAAATGAGTAGAGCAGACAACCGATAACATAGTCTAGGTTTTTATCATTGCTTCATTTTTGTGATATTAGGCTGTCTTGTCTTGCGTTGCGTTAAGTTAGGTAGCGTAGCGTAGCGTTGCGTTGAGCTGCGCTGCGTTGCGTTTAGTTGCGTTGTGTTGAGTGGCGTAGCGTTGCGCTGCGCTGCGTTGATTTGCGTAGCGTTGCGTTGAGCTGCGCTGCGTTGCGTTTAGTTGTGTTGCGTTGAGCTGCGCTGCGCTGCGCTGCGTTGCGTTTAGTTGCGTTGCGCTGTGCTGCGTTGCGTTGCGTTGCGTTTAGTTGCGTTGTGTTGAGTTGCGTTGCGTGACGTGGCGCTGCGTTGTGCTGTGCTGGGCTATACTACGCCATGCTATGTTTTGCTATGTTATGGTATTTATTTTATATACGTCTATCATTGATGGTGCATTCTAAGACTTGTAACCAAGGAAAACAATTGAAAGTTGTTCATATTCATCGTACGGCAATAGCGCATGTCATCAGCATACGATAATACCAACAGACTTTAGCGATGTACGTCAACAATGTACAAGCGGACGCTAGAAACGTACGTCAACCAAGCCCGCGATCGCGAGCATACAACAGCAACGTACGATTACTTTGCTAGCTATCAGCAAACGTTAACAAAACACGTTTATAACTAATTAGCTTAGGATGTATCACGAAACAGTTGACCATTTTTATAACCTACATGTCTGAAGGTAGCCAAATGGGAATGGAATTGAAACTTCAAGGACAGAATGGTAAAAAATATAAATCTAGGCGAATATGACAAGGAATCATAATTACTATATCTTAATTATGATAAAAACTGTTCTATGAAGCTAGTTTTAAATGGTTTCTACAGCTCAATGAAAGCTTAGCAACACGTTACTCGGTGGTACAATCATATTAAATACATTGCCCTAAAAAAGTTCTTAGACAAATAAAATGTGGAAACAGGTCATGCATATCACAAGTAGTTTTCTATATATTGAAAACATATTCGTGATTGAATAATTTATTTTAAAAAAACTAATTAAAGCTGGTTTTGAAATTTGCGTAGTTCACTACCTCATTATACACATTTTGCAGAATAATGCAACATATTAATAATTAAACTACATATATGTAGTTAATGGTTATAACCATTAAATCTATGTTAAGCACCGAGAAAAAATTCTTCATGCTACTTAAAAATGACTTAAAGTCAAGAAATACACCTATGAACAGGTACATTTTGGAAATTCTAGGGGGGGGGGGGCGGACCCCCTGACTCCCCGCTAGATACGCCTATGAATTATAATCCGATATTCTTTTCTTAGAAAAAATGCATAGAACGTCTTATAATTTACTTTTTCTTGATTCTCACGTAAGCAGATGATTATTCTCAAGGTCGGTGTTTTTTAAATAAAATTATAACCTTGTAAAAAGTATTAACTGATACATTGGTTAGTATGGTTGTATAAAAGGTACATCCTTGGTATAATCGATCTTTCCAAGACTATATCGGCGCGATATGATCTTTTTGTGTTGGTGCGCCGTAAAACCCAAACAAACAAACCCAAGACTTTATCTATTTGCATATAACAAATATTGACTGTAACATTTTGTTCTACAAAATCGGTGTTGACAAAAGAGCGCATGATTATGTTCAACATTTTTACATTATTTTAAGGTAAAATCATTTAATTTATCGAAAACTATTTGTGGTGATGCTTTCAGTTCTAATATTGTTTTTCATTCGCGTATGGTGGCTGATTTATGCCATGTCGTATTTTCGTTCCTTCGAAACGAAACACGAAAAATCCATAGTTTGTCGGATCTTCGTGTTTTCGTTTTTTCTTTTCTTCACGGCGTAGAAACGATCACATGACAAAAAATGCAACAATACGACAGATAAAATGTGTCGTGTTTTTGCCTTACATCTGTCGTATCTTCGTCTTTTAGTTTCTTCGTGGCGAAGAAACGAAAATACGACATGGCGTAAATCAGCCACCATATTCGCGCCTGCTTTTTTCATCTAATTAGCTTTTCTGGCCAATGCAAGCACACACCTCATACTATGGAGCGGATATTCTCTTCTTTAAAATATGACATCGATTAAACTGTAAAAGTTAATTTGTAGTAATTAAATAATGCATTGAAGAGATATTAATCTATGTTCAGAGAAAATGTCAGTTCTTAGAATAGGTAAAACCCCGGAGCCATTTCGATACAGCTTAATTCCCGCATCCGTTTATAAGTACGTACAATCCTTTGAGTTGAAGTAGAAATAATAGTGCCGAGATTATAAAAGGAAGGGTTAACAAATTTGATCATTTAAACAAGAAATACCTTTAAAAAGATTTTCGGGTCTATACACGATTTATTTTGTTTGAAGTATAAATAGTCATATTCTGTTCAGTCAAACTCATACTACCACGAGCGTACCGAGACAAATGTATAATCAATAAGTACAGTGATTCATCCATAATACACACAGTAAATAGTCAGCAACTACTGTCCGGGCTACACACCTTTTTATCAAAAATAACCAATGGTACCATATCCGTTATGCATTTCTCTATACCAGAAGAGAATTTTATTGGACAAACAGGTATGTTAGAGCAACTTATATTGGTCAAAATATCGACAGTTGCGCCAAAAGGGCTGGGCACGATCCCAAAGACGTTGACTTAAAGTGGATATACAAGTGTCTTTGTTAGTAATATTTGTTTTTAATGTGTTGCTCAAATCAACTGATATGCTCAGTTTCTGTATAATCCTTGCCTGGTCGCATGGTTTGATGGTTTAAAAGGAAAAAGATAAATAAGATAAAGCATACGTTTTATGGATCTAATTTTGAAGATTTAACATACATATCCAACTATTTGTCCTTTATCGATAAGCCTAATAGGCTAGTGCGCGCTATATAGAAATAAGAAGGACATTGGTACTTAATCTAATATAACTCGGATTTAAAAGTATTTATTATTCCATCCCATTCAGTTTCATGTAATTCAATTTATCCTCTTACTTATGGTATATATCTTATAAAAATTGAAAAATAAATAGTTGGGGGAATTTTGAGTTAAAAATGTTAACCCTATTTCCTATGCATTTCAATACAAAAATGATTTTTTTACCTCAACATTGGCAACGTTTTGTCCAATTTCTGTTTTATTATTTAAAAATCTTTTCTATCCCAATCGGATTCAATAACTACGATCTTTGCTTTAATAAATGATATAGGTTTTATAATTTTTGAAAAATATTTAGTAGGGGGAAATAGCGAATTAGTTTAGTAAGTATTGTTTTTTTTCCTTCTTTCGGGAGATTCCGTTTCGCTATACGGAAACTGGCGAAGATAGCCGAACGACCGATAGACTATGACGCTTTATCGCTACCGATCTTATCAACGGTCAAATATATTATTTGTTATCGAGCATTATAATCAAAGCCATAATATGAAGATATATTTATCAACAGTCAACTTGAACACTAACTGCTTTACAGACATGAAATTATTTAAATATAACATGCATTTAAGAAACTAAAAAAACTGTTCAAACCATTCTGGTTTTTTTGAAAAAAGTGGGATACTTAAAATTATAAGACCACGCTATATATTCATTTATATGTCTAAAAAGCTTGTTATGATAAATGTCTATTTTCTTTGCAGTAAAAATACTCTTACCTTTGATAATGGGGCTTTACAGACTCAAGATTTTTTACTCAACGAAAATAAATCTATGTGACAAGATTAAAACGTATTATTTTTAATTTCAAGTTTACTTGCTACAAAAGTTGAAAATCGTATAGCATTGTATAATTCGTTATTTGTTTTGTATAAACTAATTATTTAAGAAGAGGAAAATACATCATTTGGTTTTATAAAACGATGCTGTTTAAATGATTAATTGAAGAACTTCACATTTACAAGGTTTCCATTTCTAGAGAAATCATAAAATAAGTAATAAAAATCAAATGAATTTTAGCTCATAAAACTTATAAAAAATAAATAATTTATGCATAGGTGAGAAAAACAACAAAAGAAAAACTGTACATGTATTTTCTCGTCTTATTTGCCTACTCATACAGTTTAATGCTTTTTCAACTTATAAAATTTGTCTTTTCGTCACAGTATTTTTTTCAATGTACTAATTGGACTTGTTAGTTTGCATTTTCTATAATTCTTAATTCTTTCAGATACGACCTAACATGCATTAATTAACTTTATTACACTCCTTATTGGACCCCTGTTGGTGCGTTTATCTACATCCAAGCGGGTGTCATTTTATACAAGGACCCTATATAAACAGGGTCCTTTTTTATGACAGGATACTACTATCATTATTATACCACCGCGGTCGTAAAACACACACATAGTAGCGAGGATGATATAGAATTTTATTTTTTAAACAATAAATCTGTGGAATGCTGTCTGCCTGTTTTTGGCGCTGAAGTTTTAGAAAATAGCCGGTGTTAATACTTTTAAAGGATAAAGCATATATTGATATTGATTGATGTTCCAGATGTTTGTCTTTATATGAAATTATATTTAATATTTTCAGTGTTTTAGTACAATTTGTATGCCAATTGATTGCTTTTTTAATTGTCATTGAAATACTTATTTATGTTTATTATAAGTATTAATATGTACGTTTACTTATGCTGTTGCAAATGGAAATACACACAAGGTGTAATGAAAATTATATGTATGATACATAGTTTATAAATTTTAATTCTTTCCATAAAAGGAAACGTAAATCAAACTCCATGAAATATATTTTTATTCTTACCGCGCACTGCAGCGTTTGTTATTTATAAGTTTATATGAAAATATAACATATATCAAATGTTGGTAATAGACGTCATGCAGTGTCAATCACGTGATATATTGATGGGGTTGATCAGTTTTATCAATCTATGATCACAGCAGGGTTTCATATCGGAAATTTCCGAACAATACCGAGTGCAACGACGGAGGCTCTGATAAATTACCGATTTTATCGAGAAGTAAAATCAGTAAGTTACGAAAGGACAAATAGTTGGATATGAATAAACAACTACATGTATATATCTAGTTACGTAACTAGTTAACCACTTCATTAACTCGTTAGTAATGTTGTTAATTGTTGGCAGAAATATGTCACCGTATAAAAATCCTCTGAGTATAGTCCATTTTTTCTCAATTGCATAGTTTGAATAATGTCACGGTCTTTGAATACATACGTTCACACTATCACTAAGGTTAGACAAAGAACACGAAGACGCCGTGAAATTATTAATGTTTTGACAGTTGAGAAAAAAACCGAACTATACGAGAATGAGAGTTCGTTCATCTCAAGATGTTTTATTCTCCTCTTGTTTGACATCCTCGTCTATTTTATCAGGTGCCTCTTCCATTAAATGTTCAGTTAATTTATTAGATATTTCAGTTAACACATTATTGGTATCAGTGCTTCCATATCCTGTCTTAGTGTCGTGTGTTTTATCACTTACAACAGGGCCAGCGTCTGATATCGTGTCTTGTAGTTTAAAAGTAGAGTATGGTTTTCTAGCTAATGGGTCGGTTTTCTGAATTAGTTCTATGTGTGCTGGGGGATTCGACCATGGTTGTTGCTCACCTGTGAATAAAGGAGTTTGTTGATTTAAAGCCACTATATGAAGATATATATTCATCCACAGTACACTTGCAAACCGTTTAACAAACATGAAGTTATCAGAATATAACATGTATTAGAGACGCAATATACTTTTCAAACCATTTTGCTCTCAAAATTTGAATTGGACAAAGTGTCCATTACTTAAAAATGTAGGGTACTTTTATAAGGGCATACTATATTCATTTATACATTAATTGTCAATTTACTCGATCCAAAATAGTTTAAGAGCTTAGTTATGTAAGTTGGAGCAGTTATGTTCTATAATCAGACTTCATCTTAAACATACTGTGATCAAAACTATTGTTTCAAGTATTGACAACCAAATTCTACTTTTGGTTTCGATCTACTTTCACTTTAAAATGCAGTAAATAAGATAAACATATTTAATTAAAATATGCACATAACTAAAAAAATGTTGTTTAATAGAGGTGTTTTAAATAGATAAATGTGTATTTTCTTTGCACTCCAAAAACAGTGTTACTTTTGATAAGGAGGCTTTAAAGTGTATAAGTCTATAATTCATAGATTGAATAATCTACATTTCAAAAAAGTGTTAATATTTATTGGCCATGCATCAAATTGACAACATCACATACGCATATGTAAAAACATATGACTGTCAATTAGTACAAATACTAAAACAAATCGAGAGTTACCCTCAAGACTGTAGTAAGTGCATATTAAAAAAGAAAAGGTAGTTACTACAGTCTTGCGGGCAACCCTCGAAATGTAGTTAATAAAAATGGACATCAATGATCCTGATAGCAGAATGTTCTTTACATGGTGAACTTTTTCTTCTCAAATTAAGAACTGCATGGGACTTAAAAAACGTCAAGAATCACAGGATTTTGCACTAGGATGGTCTTTGTAAAAGAATTTTACTTTTTATATATTAGACAGTGTCTTTGGTGGTCCTGGACCGAACCGGCCACCTATGTCATGGAGTTTTTAAAAAATATTATAGATTTGTAAGCGCAACTCACCTGTTCCAAAAATGAGATAAAATATGGCAGCACTGGCAACTATTGCTGCAGTTAAATAAAATACATACGACCAACTTTCTACAGTCTGAAAATAAAAACAAAATACTTAATTAAAACCCTTCACATGTAATATTTGAGATATACAGTAAAGTTCCACTATTGGCTACCAAAATCGATAGTCTTGGCATCAGGCAATTTTTTCTCCTTGAAAATGTAGCATGATATATTTCGTGATGTTCAAATCGAAATCACTTACATTTGACTATTTGGTAGTAAAATAAGATATCAACAATATTTGAATGCGGCAATTAAATCGCCCGTGAAATTATGCAGTAAAATCCGAAGAAATGAGGAAAAACACCACAACCAGTACATGTACATGAGGCTCTTTGTGGGTCAAGGAGCCTCGTTTGCAAGAACCTCACTAGTGCCTATATGGGTATGTGTTAATATGTACAAGCCTACGTTTATCAATATGAATGCCGCATTTCCACAAAATTTGGCCCAATGAATCGTCCAAGCGGTTGTGGTTGTGCTCAGTCAAAAAGATTTACATAACTTGGGCCTTTATTTCATACTACGATGAAAGTAGACCTATGTATAAAACTTATTTTTAAGACGAAAAACAACATACTTTTGTAAGTAACCAAATATGTAACAATAAATACCTGTGCTGCAGTAAGACTTCCTGTTGCTAAGGGAACGATAATAGCTCCTAGACAACCAAATGTTGATGACACAGCTACTAAACTACTGGCATATCTTGTGGATAAATCATAATGATTAACTGACCAACCTGTAACAATGATATTGTTTGTGATTTTATAATACATGTAGTTGATGGACCATACTTGTTGGTTATGCCAGTTTGGTGTTAATGCAGGAGCATAGGTCCATTGGTAGGACGCGCGCTTAGGGATCGAGAAGTTCTGGGTTCGAATTCCACTAGGGGCACTGCTAATTTCCATGAGCAAGAAATTTACCTGCGATCGCTGCACTCCACCCAGGTGTAAATGGGTATCTGTTAGGGTCATGTAATGCGTGCTGTGGCTGCAATCTGCGCTGTATGTTAACAGTTGGTGTATGACTCTATGATCGAGGGAGTTAATGTCAAGAGTCGACTGAATAGTGATAACTAATACATGTAGTAGACTTCAAAACCTTGCTTTCACTCTAAGTCTTTGAATTTAGCTAGTGAACTCAGTGCACCAAAACCGCCACCCGGTCAGATACTTTTAAATGGTGAGCGGTCCGATCGTACCCAACTTTTTATGGTCACCATTTTTCTAGTTCAATATTAATCAAGTATTTAGTAAGATTTTTACGTATGAATAAAAGTAATGCGAAATAATTCATTAAATTCATTAATCTTTGATAGTTTTTTAGATATTTGTTTATATATGTATATATCTTAGGCAGAAGTAAAATAAGCCAAACTACAGAAGGCATAATAGGTTCAAAACAATACGAAAGTATTTATCCAGGAGTAAACATTAATAACAGGCAGCCAATGTTCATGTTGTTTATTCACAAGAAAACAACAATGTGTATTATATATACCTGATGTTGTTAATCCCAGAGCACCAACAGCAACAGTTAAAACAATAACAACAATAGTTCCATTTGTCATAAATGATAAAACAATAAAACCAACACATTGTAATCCAAAACCTGTCAAATAATACAATAAGAAATGTAATATGGAAACCACATTAAAGCCGGATTTAAAAACTTTAACGCAAAAATTACAAAGGGAAATAATCCATAATTAAGCCAGATAGAGTTAAGGTTTCTTTCTAATTCTGTTCATGGCATGGTATGTTATCATTGTATGAAATTTCATAAAGATCTGACAATAAATGGCAGAAATATATGGTAATGACGACGCAATTGTTAACGACACCGGACGCCCGTCCACCCGCCCGTGTTTTGCCAAGCTATCAGTCGGTTTTTAGTTGAAAACTCCGGCTAAAAAGCATTATACACAGTGTTACTACATATAAATATTTCAAGAACTAGTCTAGGTTATACCTTCATAGAATGATGTTAAATGGGTAAATAAGATACATTTTTCAAGAATTTTCAAGAATATCATCCTTTGTGTCAACTTCTTCGCATTAATGTACAAGTATATTACTAAATTGTAACAGAATATTTAATAAAAAATCTTTCGCTTGCATCTCCTAATATTTGACAATTCTAGCCTTCAAATTGCTACTTGAAAACCAAAAGGCGTCCGAAAGTGTCATAAATTAAAGGCACCATATATATTGTCTTTGGTTCGGCACAATGCCGACCGCCTTTGGTGAAAACTTGGTTAAAAATCTCAACCGTTTGTGACGTGCATTAAGTTTTAACATTTCTCCGGCAACACTGAACATGCTACAGTGATAATGCTGTTTTTGTTGGGTTTAACTCCGTTGCAACACGTAGTAAAGGTCATATAACGGCGGTCAGTCAACCTACTCACTCCTCCTGGAAAGGCTAAATCTCTGGATTTAGCTGTTAACCAACTACTAGGCACATACTTTCACCCGTGACTGCCCTACATAATTAAAAATCAGTGGTAGGAGGGAGAATGGTCGTAGAAATAATTACATGACCAAGCTCCACGAAAGTATAGCCCGTTCGGAATCGAACCCACGACCACTCGATCAGTGGACTGGCGTGCTACCAACTGAGCTAGCCGAGCGGCTTTCAGACAGTACTGAACATGTTACAAATGTTAAAAATTCAGAAACAATACAACACGAAGACTTACCTATACCAACAAATAATTTCCTGACAACAGTTGTAGATAATGATGTTGAATTTAATAAACAATCGGCTATATAACCACTTATAAATGATAATATAACTTTTACTATATGTGGTATAGATGCTAGAACTCCTGTCTGAAATACAAACAACATGATACATCATATATTGATGTTATATCTAAATGTTTTATCAAAGAACAATATAGAAAGAACTATTGACTCTCAGCATATGGTATCTTGATGTTACTTATGGTTAGTAGCGATAAGTCTTAAGTGAAATGGTGCCTTTACTACATGGACACAAATATAACGTTTCTTTGGGAGACATGTTTCCTTCAATCGCTTTTTTTCTTTATTTTGACGTACAAGAAGTTGTATGGAGAGGAAACGACTGACCAAGAAACAAAATACCGATATAATATCATGACAACTGTCAACATAAAAAACATCAATCGACCCAGTTATAACCAGTCAATTCAATAATGCTTCTAATAAGAAAAACGTCCAGCACTAGAAACGATTTACATTTGATTATAGTTCAGATTAATTAGAGTAAAAACTAAACCAAATTTATTAGAAATAACAAAATCTCACCTCAGCTATATTAAATCCAAACTCATTCAAATATAAAGCTTCATTTGTTAACATTAATCCAAGCACCCATTGTCTAACAAAATGACATAAACATATTGAAAATACAGGCAACGATGTCAGTATAGAACCCCAAGGTGTCTCAATATTCTGCAATAGATAACACAATATTAATAAACCAGCGAAGTTCCAGTATTACGATTTTGGGCTGCTAATTATTGGATAGCCAGCCCCGTGTTGGATCGAATTCTACCTAAAACCTACCCCGTTATTTCCTTGAACAAGAAACTTCATCCCACTAGCTCAGCACTTGGGGACCAGGACGTGGACTCGAAAGTGACCTATATACGTCGTAAGAATTTGTTTCACAATCGAGCTAAATGAATTAGTTTAACAATCCAAATTGATTGTCTTAACTATTGCTTCAAGTATTGACAACCAAAGTCTAATTTCGGTTTCGATCTACTTTCCCTTTGAAATGTAATTAATAACTAACTTTTTAAACAAACATTTACATTTATAAAAAGAAGTTTGTAATACCATTTTCGAAGTATATTTGTACCAGATAAATGCTTATTTCCTTCGCAATCTATGTACAGTGCTATACCTGTCGTGTGATATAGGGCCTTAACTAATATTTGTACCGGATAAATCTTTATTTTCTTTGCAGTTTATTAACAGTGTTAGTCCTAAAATAGGGCCTTTAACTAATATTTTTACCAGATAAATCTAAATTTGTACAGTGTTAAACTTGATAAAGGGGCTTTAAATAATGTAATAGCTCTAATTAACACATACCTCATAATCAATGACATCTTCACCTTGTGATTTTTGCATAAAATTAAATTCATCTTCACTGATGGAAGAATGATGTGAAGGTCTCTCATAGACTAAACATAACCAACTGACGAACCATACTATACATAAACTACCTACAAAATAGAGATTTCAAATGATGCATCTAAACCTTTATTTTAATAGTCAACAACGTCAGAGAAAACATCGAGGTCTCTGTGTGCAGGCAAAAGACGTAGTTAGGTGATATAATTGCATACGTTCATGCTCTGAAACATTGATTCAGAAGCAAAAGGTTGAAAAAGAGAATGCATTGTACATTCGGCTCTTTTAGCCATCTCAAGCGTTGTCATGGTAACTTGGACATGGGCTCGGATGGCTTAAATTGATATTTCTTGCAGCAAATCACATTAGCATGCGCTCTTGCTCGCTCATTTGATATTTCTTTTTGACATTAAGATGCTTTAACACTCCGTGCACAGATCTTTTTTTAAGTATGATGCTTCTGCAAATCTTACGATAGCTGTTAATTATATCGCAATAGTGATTCGACTATCACAGTGTCCCTGGATCCAGGGTAGCATATTATCAAAAATCTTACGGCAATTAAACATTACAATATAGAAGGATTTACGACTAAAATTAGTCGTAAGACGCTTGATAATACGGGCCCCTGATTACCAGGCGGACTTAGAACATAAAACTAATTCCTAACACAAAGTAACTATGGGGATATTACTAGCAATGAACAATGAAGTATTTCTATACAATAAAATAAAATATCATACCACTTATATAGAATATATATTGCCATCTGAGATAATGAGTTATAACACCGGCCATGGGAAAACCTAAAATAGCTCCTGCATAAGCACCTGGAATAAATAATGATAATAATATTTATTAGGCATAGTGTACACAAAGCATAATTACAATAACATATATCACAGCATGTTACGAGTAATAAGCTATGACAAGCACACCAACACCAGGGATAGCAAAAAAGGGCAAGCCCTTATTTCCATTGTGGACCCTGAAGCATGTACATGTATATAAATACATAAGTTTGTATGTATTTGCAGAGAATTATATATTTTATGGTAAAGATTGGCCCTTGTGTCTGTCATTGACAATCAGAAGTAGAACAATCTTAAAGGTACTAGTTCACGGATTTTGTTTATTTTTTCTATAATTTCAATATACC
This sequence comes from Mactra quadrangularis, assembly GCA_025267735.1. NCBI lineage: Eukaryota > Metazoa > Mollusca > Bivalvia > Venerida > Mactridae > Mactra > Mactra quadrangularis. Next base: position 2,152,648 of record CM046304.1, on the reverse strand, counting down.
ATACAGTGTCTGTAATTGTGTCAACAAAAATAAGTCTTATTATTTTATGACAAACTGACCTATATGTTGCATGAAATATACAATAAAAGTCACAAAAATGCACAAAAAGTGTTTATACCGCGACATACGGGGTAGATATTTATTACATGAAACACCACCATTTATAGTTGTATGTCAATTTGCACTTAAGTTGTAATTATCAGAACACCAATTTCCTGCTTCCAAAAATATTTCCATACAATTATGATAGTTTTAGAAAAATTTGGTATTTAAGTTGAAATCTGTGAATGAGTACCTTTAATGAAATAAAACATAAAACTGTTTAGCTTGGTTCGCTTTGAGTATATGAATAAAAGTTGGTACATGTAGGTCAATTAGGCTATATATTACAATTACTCTTCTTTTTATTACAATAAATTATACTCTCACATAAAATTATATGCTATGACAAACTGACAATACAATCCGGACAATATATTATACATTCGTTCATCCACCAATGGGAGAAATGAAAAAAAAACAACTCAAAATTGTTATATCAGAAAGATGTAACCGACGTTGCTAACACCAGGGATTTCAACATGTTACATAAAATCCCTGCTAACACTCATGTACAGTAAACAGTATTGTATCCATTGTAAACACTTCTACAATGTAGCTCATTAACCTTATTTTTATTCAAATGAATGAACTGTTAATCAGTTTACATAGAAACTAGACTCTAATCTTTTTCCCAACAGATCGCCATGTTCTTCAAACTAAATACGCTAATGACTGGCGCGAATGACTGAATAAAGAGCTTCCTTTGTAAGAAAGACGATATTTCTGTCTGTCAAACAACACATTTACAGATAGTTCACTGTACTATAAGTTAATGTACGTTGATTAATTTTGTTCAATGTGTTATTGCAATCTGTTCCCACACGGAGATATTTATAAGAACAGAACATGACATATTTATTTCGCTCCATTAGACAATTCATTTGGAATTAAGGCCAATCACGTTGTTGTTTATTTGAAATGTAATCAACTTGTGAACACCCTTTTCAACTGTTATCGAAAACAAGGTCACAGAAGCAGCTTTTTGTAGCCTCTTTTCTTCATTCTTAAATGAGATCGCTTTTATTTGCCACGAGGTGACGACGGGTTTGTTCCCAGAGACTTGGGGAGGCTTTGGGTACCAGACGCTCGAGTTCGTCCCTTCGTCGAGACTAGGAACTTAAAGAACTGACTACCGTACGAATAATTGCATTAATTTTAAAATACATGCTAATGTAAGAATTTGCTAAATTGCTTTTGGGTATTTAGAACCTTTGAGGCAAAATATGATCATGGTTTAAAGTACACGAGACGAGTTGTAACAGAATTGATTTAAAATACAAACTAATTTGTTAAGATGGTTGGGACCTTTGAAATAATATGGGACCATGGTATGTTATGCACGAGACGACCATGTCACAAATAGCATACTAGAACTTACAATCAAATCATAAAAGACATATTTACATGAAAGTACGGCAGCAACTTGACGACTACGTTCACTAGGTGCTGTCCATAATCTTAACACACCATAACATGCTGGATATAACATTCCCTGAAATATTGAAAAACTGTATTGGTAAATTCTATTCAACTGTCAATGGTGCATGCTTTAATCCCACTGATTTAAATACTCGATTTGTGTTCGATTATCTCCATACATAAATACTACTATACTTTTCTCACTTTTGATTAAATAGATATCCGTATTTCGATGTATCATATCTTTTATCCATATTCACGAACGACAACTCAGTTGAGATTTGAACAACGTTAGTGCAAGAGTTGATTCCCTTTAAATGGAAAACTATAATCTTTGATGATACAAAAAACTACAAACAAATTTTGCATATGTGACTGTTTGATTAAATATTGGTGTGTCAGTTTCAAATACAGCTGTAACATAATGACTGAACTAGCAATTTGATAAATATTTATAGCCTTTTTATCAGATGAGTATACGAAAACACCAATTACAAACTGTTCAAGGTACGGCCATTTAATCTAGTCAAGACTGTGAGAGATTTCAGTCAAAGCGGAATTTGGCAAAGACAATAAGTTCAACCTCGAACGGCTGACCACCGAAGTATTTTATATCCATAAACACTCGTAATTCTATCGGTGGTTCGAAACGATTTTTCCTCTCTGAAGACCGTGGATCATTTGGAGGCGAATACACGGCAGAGAAGGGCCTTGGGATAATTATAGGCCCACTTAAATGAATAATTGCCCGAGTGCTTTAGGCGATTATTATAAATTAACAAGTATATTAAAATTGAAATATTTGATATTGAAATAATAATAAATACTTTTTTATATTGAAATAATATTTGTAACGTAACTTACCTCGGATAGACCTTGACAACATCTTACAATACAAGTTAATGAATATAGATCATTATCTATGCAAACTGGTAATAATAAATTAAGTAAAGCTGATATTAAAATACATCCACCATAGATCCTGTAAAACATTATATGGATTTCATTCAGTGACGGCAAACAATACATACATTACGAGAATACTGAATTAAAAATACAATATTTTCAATTGCATAATTAGAGGGGAATTCACTGCCGAGGCGGGCCTGGTGGCAATTGACGGCCATTTGAATGGATAATGGTCCGAGAACTTAAACTCATACGTGTATGGTGCGATATTAACTTATAGAATTTCACAAAATGGAATCGCAGCCAGGACTTCGTGAGCCATAAGTTAAAACTCTAATGTTACAATACTTATGTACTGACGATTGATAAAAGTTTATTTAAATCAGCGGAGTTAATGTATACAAATAAACTTGTGTTATAGAATCAGCTCTTCTTTGAAATGCCTACGATATTATGGGTCAAGTTTTCAATATTTGTAATGGGATTGGTCTTAAAATCTGAAAATGTGCTCAATATGGAAATTTTGAAGTGCCATTGTTGTTTGGGATTGATAATTTAACCTCAACCAGAGTTTTGTATATTATATATGTAAACTTACTTGTAACTTGGACATAATGTTGTAAACAAAGCACCGGGTAATTGTGTTATTATATGACCTATATAGAAGACACTGTGTAGGAAGCCTATCATTTTACTGTCCCATTTTACTACTGGTAACTGTAATAGAAAGTATAGCATATCATTTAACAATTAACAGAGTTAAACAAACAATTTTCTACCCGCTAGTTTGGAACCCTTTAGATGGTGTTGCGCGATAAGAGACATTACTCGTACATGAATTCAAACAAGCCCTCTAGCATTTGGGACTAAAATATAAAATCCCATCTCGCTCCTACTGCGAAAATACTCACAATGTCGATTATACAATGCAATCACCTTTAATAGCCATGTTCCATCAACAGTCACCTCTAATCACTCTAATCACCAAAGTTTCCATTAACATCGTAAGCCTTTAAAAAGTTCAAGTGCGGTTAAAAGTCTGCCTCCATATACAATGAACAAGTTCAGTTGACTCATGTCCACTGATCATTGAAAACACCGAACATGTGATTCCTCACAGTACCTTTTTTCACCTGTGTGGTTTGGAACGACAGTTGGTAAAAATCTTGATCAAGGAAATAAGCAGGGTCATTTGTAGGGTTTACACCCGGGACCTCTTGATTCATAAGCGCGCATCCTACAACTGGACCACAGCCTCCTATACACACACATGCCATCTACCGACAACATACACCTCTCAACATCAGTCATCTTACAACGCAAAAGTTTACTGTTTAATTGTGACGACGTGCCAGGTATCAAATACAAATTAGTTTTACACGTCGTCGAGTTTCAAATGCGGAACTAACAAATCTTAACGGTGCTGCCGATAAGCAAACATGAGTTGTAAAACACCGCGAAATGCTATACAAATAAATGTAGTTGTTTTGGATAAGTGTTTTTTAGTTGGTTAAAACGTCGGTAAAAAAACAAACATTGTTATTTGTTTTCGCTTGTAATCTGTACATTTGGGAGTACAAATTTATTTGGTAGCATCCTGGCTCAAAACATTGATATCAGACCGTCAAATAATGCCAAAACCGGAGAAAATAAATCAAATTAGTTTAGTTGATACAAAACTGTCGACAACCAGCTGTTGACATCCAACATTGTATAACATACCTGTGGTGTTAAAACATAATATTTAATCAATTAAATATCTATATACAGTGCCCTCCTAAAGAACTTGGACAGAATCTTGTTTTTAAGATGAAAGGATTCATATTTACCAATTACAGAAGAAACAATGAGTCAATTGAGCAATTCTTAAACCAGCATTTGATTAAAATTATGTTATTTGAATAAGCTTCAATTATTGTAAAAATACTTGCAGTATGCAATGAGTATAATATTCTATATATTTTATGTACGTTTCACAATTTTTTAAAAAAGCACAATTTTGTGATATGTTTGTATTTTTACTTGTAAATTATTTGTTTTTAATATTGTATTTCGTGTTTATATACAGGAATGTATTTATATATGTTATAACAAAAAACATGTACATGCTGTAGAAGTTAATAAACGTATGTTCTGAACAGTTCTGATCAGTTTTTATCTCGAAATGCTATTTGTCTAAGATTTTTTGGATGGAACTGTACATATTTAAAACCATGTTATGAGTCAGAGGCTAGAAACCTGGGATGTAATTACAACTGTAATAAATCTTGCACAACTTGCAAAGTGTGACACAGATGCTGGTTATTGTACAGTATGACTTGTGGGTTTAGAACCCTTGAATTCCGGCACCGTCTGCACTTAATGTGAAAATGATTTTTCGGCCGCATTTTGGACAATCGAGCTAATAATATAACCGATTTTCGAAAACCCAAATGCTAGAAATCATTGATTTTTATTTTTTTTCTTTGTTTTTGTTTATATTCGAACAGAAAAAATGAGGTTTTTGGAAATTAATATTAAATTTATCGAATACCAGTTGTCATTTGACGGAGGGTTATATACCATGAAGTATCAAAATAGATGTACCCCTGAGGTATCATTCATTGATACAACGTACTGTCAATCGTAAATGTTTATAATATATATACTTTTCTAAATGTCAACCATACACATTTATACGTACAGTAGAACTTGGTTATAACATGCTCGGTTATAACATACACTCGGTTATAACATACCATTTTTCCTGGCCCAATTTTCATATTTTGTATATAACATACTTAGTATGCTATATGGATATAACATACCTCGGTTATAACATACCTTTTTTCTTTGGCTTAGCGAGTATGGTATAACCGAGTTTTACTGTATATAGTTTATGTATTGAAGTTCGAATTTTACTACTTTATCTGTCTGTTAGCCATTTTCGTTTTAGCCTAGCGTTAAATGAAACCAAAGTTTGATAAATGTTGTTAAAAGTTTATCAAATACCCCTTTTGCATTAAAATGTTTTAATCGGATGTTCAATACTTATTGTAGCTATTAAACCAGTACCCTGTTCAATTACCCTAAACGTTCCAAAACGTTCCGTAACGATACATTCGGAACTCATCGGCCATTCGCTGCGAATAATCTAATCTAATAAACAAATATACGATCATTAAGGCAATGAGTGATGTTTCAAATTTTATATACTAAAAATGAAACATCACTCATTGCCTAAACGATCGTATATTTGTTTACTTCAACACCGGTAGTTTCAAAATAGCGTCTAAATATGTCCGAGATTATTCGCAGCGAATGGCCGAGGAGTGAGTTCCGAATGTATCGTTACGGAACGTTTTGGAACGTTTAGGGTAATTGAACAGGCTACTTGTTATAAGAGATGATATTTAGAAAGCATCTTAAGTGAAACTTTAATCTTTTCTCCTAAAAGCAAGTTTCATCGTAAAACCATTTCTTTACACCTAAATATCTAGGTCAAAATCTTAAAGGTGTAATTTCGTGAAGAAAAAAAACTTATACTTTACGAAACTTCTAAGTACTCCGATTTCAGTGTTGTAGTAAATTCTTATTTTTCATCATTAAAGTCCGATCGATGATGGAGAAATGTGTTTTGAACCATACTGACCTATGCTTTCATGGTTTTCATGCTACTTTATCGATGCAAAACCATTTTTGTCGTGCATGCGTTGATATGGGAAAGTTTTCTTATTGTTTTGATTGAACAGAAAGTAAGCAATAAGAAGTCTTATTCTGCAGGTGACGCACCGTATGGCAAAAGACATATGGCAATTTCTCGTTCTTGGAGCAACATTCGAGCCATTTCTTGATTTTGATTTTTCGATGTGCATATCAACACACTAATGATTTTCACCAAAACTGACCATGCGGGATTTTTGCACGATAAGCACGAGCGCATTTCCGCTTTTCAGCACATGCACGACAAAACCAATTTTGCATCAATCAAGAAGCATGAAAACCATACAAGCAGACGACAATATAGTCATATACAACTTTCCATTAATGATCGGACATTAATGTTGAAAAATAAAAAATTCCGACAACATTTTAATCGGGGTACTTAGAAGTTTCGTTAAGTATATTTGGAAGCATCTATAATGAAACTTTAATATTTTCTTCTAAACGCATGTTTCATCGTAAAAACCATTTATTTACACCTAAATAATCCAAATCCAATTCTTATATGTGTAATTTTGTGAAGAAAAAAAAAACTTATTTTTTAGATAGAAACCTCAATGAGAAAAACTTATGAAACATTCATAACATTTCTATTAGTTCATCTGTAGGTTTATAGAATAACTACAGATGCAGAGGAGTTACTTAAAACAGTGGCGACAAGCACTGCCTCGGTTCGCCTGAAAACATTGCACATAAATAAACCCCACTGATTTAAATACTCACTACAGTATTTCTATATTCACTATCGATAATCAAGTATTCAAATCAGTAGGGTTAATGTATGCTCCACTGACAGTTGAATGAAAATATTACGAAAGATTGGTAGTGCAATTTCAACTTCATGATTTCCCGCTTTCATCTTCAAGAATTCACATTTTTAACTTGTTTTCTACATACGGAATTCACGAATTCACGATTTCAGCTTCATGAATTCACGATTTCAACTTCACGAAGTCAACTTCACGATTTCAACTTCACGAAGTCAACTTCAGGAATTCAACTTTACGAATTCACGATTTCAACTTCATAAATTCACGATTTCAACTTCAACTTCATACGGAATTCACGATTTCAACTTCATAAATTCACGATTTCAACTTCATGAATTCATGAAGTTGAAATCGCGAATTTATGAAGTTGAAATCGTGAATTCGTAAAGCTGAATTCCTGAAGTTGACTTCGTGAAGTTGAAATCGTGAATTCGTGAAGTTGAAATCGTGAATTCCGTATGTTGAAAATGTGAATTCTTGTAGATGAAATCGGGAATTCGTGAAGTTGACACGGCTCTACAGGTCTTTCGTAAAATATACCCATACTTACGCTTATTAGTGAATCTATACTTCCAACTTTCATAAAAGCTTTTTCATCCAGAATCATGACAACAGTTACACCAACATTGGTCCTCATGGCGTACACTAACAACATACCAAGTCCTAGCAACACTGTCACTATGATACGTTTAGGTACATAGCAACCACACGTTGACCCTTTGGTATCACTATTATCTGTGTCATCCGTTGTTTTAGAACTGTTTGTACCGCTAAACGATTCATTTAATGCATTACAGTCTGCAGACTGACTTTCAGAATGATCCGACGGTTGAACGAATTCCAGATTATGGACAAGTCTTTTCTTTGGTGATGTTGACTGTTCGTCGGTCATCTTTGTCAAGCAAATGACACAACTCCGATTAGTTAATCCTTTGACTGTTAAAAGCACTTCAGAAAATTATTTACACAAGCTGATTTCTCCATGATTGAATTCCAAAACCTAAAACCTGAAACGGAAAGACAGAATTCTAGACACAATTTGTTGATAAAAAAACACGAAAATACGCAATAATCTAATCTGAAACGAGAGTGCACGAAAATGAAAAAATATTCCACAAAAAATGCAAAATCTGAACATATGGAAACTACGAGTTTGATTGTTTTATGGAAATGTAAATGAGTCATTGAATGTTAAGCTAATAGTGAACATCGGCAAATCGCTCGTGTGATTTCGTACATACTAGACAATCGCTCGGATGATCCCGTAAACATCGGAAAAATCAATCATGAGATTCCGTAAACATCAGACAATCGCTCGAATGATTCCATAGACGTCGGAAAATCGTTCGGATGATTCCGTAAACATTGGAAAAACGCTTAGATAAAACCGTAAACATCGAAAATCGCTCTGGTAATTCCGTAAAATGACAAATAGTACATGTAAAATACCAAGAAGGCAATTACGGACGACATTTAACATTTATGAACACTGTGGCAAGTTATTTGCATAATGCCTTGTTACGGAACCAGTCTCATACTACACAATTTCTCTTAGCAGAAATACAAAGGGAATTACTAATTACGTTATTTCCTTGTGTTTATGGTAAATTCTTATATTATTGTTAAAATGAATTAGATCTACGAGGTTTATGGAGAACAAGATCATTGGTACATACTTAATATATTTAGATTGTCTTCAGAAATGAAATACGAATAAGGGACTTTAGTTAGTTATTTCCCCTTGTATACTCTTCAAATTGGAAGGTCCAATTAGTTGTATTACTCGGATTTTACCCTTACTTTCCAATGTCAATTTGCCAAATTTAATCTTGAATAACTTTTTTGTAAATCATTTAATTTGTTTAAAATTCAAGCTAAGTATTTTTAGGGTAAAGAACTATCCTATCTAAATTTCACCCATTCTGTTAATATCTTCATTAACAAGAAAGATATTAGATGAAATATTTTGTTATCCTCACATAGGACTTCAATGATAAAATCTAAGGATTCCAACTGTAAGGACCTACTTACCTAAAGATAACTGACAAAAGTCCCTAATTGAGTATCATTTGCATACATTATTATATCAGTTACATGTTAAATGATGTAGTTAATCTGTCTCGAGTCAGTTTGCATAGACTAGACAAAGAAGAGCTCAGAGGCGCTTTTCAAATAAAATCTGCAATGAAAATCATCGTAAGTCAAAAGAACGAAACATACATAATACAGTCATTTTTTGGCCAATCAATTCCAACGATTTTTTGATTATGTAGAATATTGTATACATTTCGAATATCATATCATCGTTATGTTTGATATCCTTCTGACTTTAAAATGCAAATTTATGAGATAGACTTACGATAACCATTTTCGTAATTTTTATCGTAAATTTTAGAAAAATGTGCAAAGAATAGTGCTGTTTTCAATGAAAACTATGAACAATCATTAGAAAACCGGATGAAATAATATTACAACGACCATTAGTCTCATACAACCATGCCTATCAAGAAGGATGACCAATAATGAACATAAACTACTATTCATATAATCAACGAAGTATTGTTTATGATATATAGCTGCCAATGGCGCATACATTTACCCCGCTGATTTGGATACTCACCATCGTACTTCTGTACTAATGATCGAGAAAAATAGATACTCGTTTATATGTACGGGTATGACCAAACAAATATCAATTATTTAAATCAGACGGGGTAAATGTATACATGTATTGTGCGTAAAGTTTGACCCCGACCCGACCTTTATGCAAGAATATTCATTTACATTGAATACGAATGTAGTATTAATGCTCGATTACACCGTGGCCGTGAGGATTATGTGTTGAAATTGAACACACAAACATACTTCTATAATTTTACAATCGCTGCCGAAGTGTAGAATAGGAGTGGTACTGACTTTCGTCGGGATATGTGAAGATAATTATTAGAAGAAAATGTGAAAGGTCAGATCGGGGTCAATTTTTACGCACTATACCCCTGACTGCTAAGAAATGTTCAGTAATACATGAAGGTAGCCTACTTAATACATGCAACTTTAGACAGAAGGCTAAGTGGTAGTTAAAATTTCATGACAAAAAGCCGACAAAGGTATTAAGGCTGGGTCCTTGAATCGGATCTATGAACCCTACAGTCGTAGTCAGGGTCTAAACAGACTTATGCCTCAGTCCCATAAAATCGTGGCTTCTTGCGAACCCGTACGTGCAGACAGTCCTAGGCCGTGGGAAGCCTTGCGTTTTATATTAAGATGACGGTACGCACATGGCACAAAACAACACACCTGTACGGAGCTGCAGCTGGAAGATATGCATGTTTAATCCATACTCTGCCACGATTGTGTTCACGAATTGACTTTGAATCTGATACGTGTATCCAGGGCTCATCTCATGGACCCTGGTAAAAACGTAACAGTCCGTACGGGTACGCAAGAGTTCGTAGGGGTCCTTGCGGAACTTAATCGCACGGCGCCCGTACGGTGCCCTCACGGCTTATTTCATATTTATGGGACTGTAGCTTTAGTCAACCGGACGGACAACTAAAAAAGTGACATCAACGTGACGATAAATGCGTTTGTTTGATTAATCAAAATATCATAAAATATCATATAATAGAAAAGCGTACTTACATTTTGTTCTTTAAGTATAAATGAATATTTTATCACGTCCAAAATCTATTCCACACCATTCAGTGTTCATGTGTTGCCATTTATAAAATCAAACTGACAGAAGTCCAGATTGAGTAAATTAACACAAAATACATGATGTTATAATTTTATGTCCTATAGGGTATAGAAAACACCTCATTCGACACACTATTTATTTTACTGGCAACAGATGTGTCGTGTTTTTATTCAATTAGTTATAATCCATACACAATGTACACAAAATATCTATGTGCTTATAGAAATACACCAATCGGCGGAAATCGAAAAATCGCTCGGGTGATTCCGTAAATTGACGAAGTGTAATAATGAAAGCTATCGCCGGGGTTCACCGAGTGTCGTTGTGTATCACGCAGATTGAAAAAATAAAATTTTGGTTCACTGAGTCGAGTTCAATATAGATTGAATGAAATGACTTCATTCATATAATATATGTTTCTACATATACTGGCTTGATTTTTCGATAAATACAGAATATATGTATATATGGATGATTCATTCAAAAAAGAAAAGATATTTTAATCCAAGCTTAAAACATGCGTATCTTTATTTAGGAAATTTAATATATTTTGTGTTAAATGTTAAAGTGTATATTCATAATGACACATAATTAAAAAACACCTACACTTGCTGAATAATTAGAACTTACTTTCAAATATGACCACCCAAACCAGCCGCGTATCAACGTTTTGCAGTCAGCGTTTCATTTGCGTACTATGTAAATGTAATAGTTATTATACATTTTAGTTTCAGCAAGTTTTATCCAAAGCAGTGGACAACAGAACAGAGCAGAGCAGCACAGAGCAGAGCAGCACAGAGCAGAACAGAACAGAACAGAACAGAACTGTTTGGACAAATATTCATTGATACTTAAATGAACAGAACAGAACAGAACAGAACAGAACAGAACAGAACAGAACAGAACAGAACAGAACAGAAATGAACAGAACAGAACAGAACAGAACAGAACAGAATAGAATAGAACAGAATAGAATAGAATAGAACAGAACTAACCTTCATTTACTCAAAACATGAAACATGAGCAATGCAGACACGACAAATAAAATATTTTACAACCAGTTTTAACCAGATTTGTCTGACTAGGACAATATGATAATAATGCTATTTATGATAGATATCATCAAAAGCAACAATGTCGATAATAGTATAATGAGGTATAACCAACATAGTTGTTGCGCTGCGTAAGTCACGTGACAAAATGAAAGTTATTACTGATATGAATTATTGTATAGTAAATTACATTTTTGTCAACGTCACGATTGTTTTCTATTAAAATAACTATGTTCTATCCACATGCAATACTTGGACGAATTGACATAGCTTTGTACTGTAGCAATAGATGTTTAGATATTTTACAATTTGACTGCAACACATACAGTACCTACCAAAAGTTGGGAGACATTTTTACTCTGTAGGCCTACTACATAGGTTTTATCAAAATTTGGTCAACATTTATTTTGAAATGCTTTTTAGTTTTGTATATTTTTCTTGTTATGGTACTATTTGTATTTGTTTCAACCAAAGTTGCTTAAATTCTATGTTATAGGAAAGAATTACATTGATTTTGGTTTCGATGCTTTGGGATATCAGATGCTGAATTTTATAATTTTGATGCATTCAAGAAATTTGTTTTCAATTAATCATCAACCATATAAGATACATTAAACATGTTATTTCTACCTTATACAACCACTGACATTTAAAATGTTTCTTAAATTCCTCTTGTCTCCAAACTTTTGGTGGGTACTGCATATATGACTGGTTAATAATTGAATAATGTTTTAACAACAGCTGACGTGTCGCTGTCAGCAACAAAATATAGTTCTAAACGATGGTAAAAATTGGAAAATACAAATTAAAAGCTCAATTTTAACACAATTGACAGACATTTGACATTGTAGCATATGAAATGTTGTTTTAATTAACAATAATAATGTATCATAACTTAAAGTGCGATTTGAAGTCTACTTTCATTTACATGTTCAATCGACTTTACATTTTTGTATGAAAACCCTTGATCATTGAAATTACATTTAGGCAAGTGATCCCTCACAGTACCCATTTACACATGTGTGGAGTGGAACAATTTAAGGTAAAATTCTTGCACAGGGAAATTAGCTTAGCTGAAGTGGGGTTCGAACCCAGGACCTCTTGCTTTCAAAGCACACTTTCTTCAACTGGACCAATACTCCTTCTATCCCTACTAATATATACATGCTATTTACATAACAAAATATTGCACGTACGTCTGCAACAAATGATATATTATAATAAGAATACAAATACCAATGTTCAGTAACATATATCTGCATTTTTAACATGTTTCACTGTATTTTAAGAGTCGTCAGAAACTTTACTTTAAGGTTTGATGTTTAGTTATAGCAGGAGAATTTCAATTTAATTCTCTGTACATACATGTACGTACGTCCGGTTTATAATTATGTATTCTTATTGAAAGTTTGAACAAACTATATTATATATTTCTATTAGCTTGCAGCTAAATAGTGAAAATATTTTCATTTGTAGTGTATATTAATAAATAACTTGTACCACATTTGCTGTAAAGGTTTGACCTTTTATTGCTTGGTTAGCATTGAACTAGAATGAATAAATATGAATAAATAGACTAAACATTAATGTAATATTTGTACTATTTATGTATGGTTTGGTTCTTGTATTTATATTCAATGCCTAAAATTATCTACGTAGCGGTTACTTCCGCTTAAAAAAGATAATCATAACAGTGACTGATTTACGCCATGTCGTATTTTCGATTCTTCGCCGCGAAGATTATAAAATACGAAAAAAGGAAGGGAAGACAAATTCACAGATTGTCGTATCTTCGCATTTTCGTTTTTTCGAATCTTTGCGGCGAAGAAACGAACACACGACAAAAAATGCAATAATACCACATGATAAATCTTATCTGTCGTATTGTTGCATTTTGCAGCAGTTATAGCAGCTTGCCATCAGTTTTGTTGTAACGTTTCCGACTTGCAGATATACAATGCGCAGTAAGGGCCCCCAAGAACTTAAATAATAATATTTCGTTAAATCTCAATTAAACGACTGTCCTCTAATAAACACCCCTTACATATTATAAGAAAAAGAAGACATAACTTACCTTAACGATTTCACTTTCATAATGCAACATAGCAAATAACCAACACTACTGTTTTTTATTGTCACTTTCATGTCCAAACAAATGGTCTTCAGACCCATCCAGTGCTGACGAAATAACGGACATAAACACTACTCGCGCACGCGTTCCCGATAAACATTCAATATTTTACAAGTAAAATGTTACCATGCGACTCGGCAACTTCAATTTTTCAATAATAATGATAATAATTATAATAATACTGGCCACGCAGTAGCTATTACGTGCGCACGCAATAACGTTTACGTGGCCACGTAATAGCTTTACGTGGCCACGCAGTAGCTATTACGTGGCCACGCAGTAGCTATTACGTGCGCACGCAATAACGTTTACGTGGCCACGTAATAGCTTTACGTGCGCACGTAATAATTGACCAATGAGAGTTGTCGAAAATGGCCGCCAATTTCGACAACTCTCATTGGTCAATTATAACGTGCGCACATAAAGCTATTGCGTGGCCACGTAAAGCTATTACGTGGCCACGTAAACATTATTGCGTGGCCACGTAATAGCTACTGCGTGGCCACGTAAAGCTATTACGTGGCCACGTAAAGCTTTTACGTTGCCACGTAAAAAATTAAATATATCTGCATGTCACCTCTATGCCACCGTATAATAATAATAATAATAATAATAATAATAATAATAATAATAATAATAATAATAATAATAATAATAATAATAATAATAATAATAATAATAATAATAATAATGACTTTATTTATAGAGGCAACACAGTTAGGCAAAGCCCAATCTTCCCTGTGTGCCACTTAACCACAGTATTTCAATAGTGCATACAACAAGCAAGGTAAAACATTTGACAAGTGATTTTACAAATTAACAACAAATATACAATAAAAGAAGTTTTAATGATTTAAGATTAGTAAAGAGAATAAACCCTTGAAATTTACTGGCGAAATACTATTGAACACAGTGCTGGGTATCTCCAGTCAAGATGCTATATTTAATTAATATAATCTAGTTTGATGATGCAACGCAATGTACTTAATTGGTGTAACAAAAATTCTAAGTTGTCACGCATGCTCCTGAATTTATCCTGAATAAGTCAGTATATTTGATTTTACTTATAAGCTAATTTGGCTTAAATAAACTGAAATAATTCATTTTTGTTTTAAAATGAAATTAAGATATACAAAAAATCAATGTCAAATAAAATTCCTTTTTATTTATGTTAATTTTTTAGTACATGTTTCTATGCATAAAACTTGACAATATAGTATTATGTACTAATATGATAAAAAATAAATAATAAAAAATAAATATTATGACTGTGACAGGGATTGAACCACCAATGTTTGGTTTAGAACTGTTTTATATTTCATTTTCCAGCGGCTTAACCAACTGAGCTATTCTGGGTCCCAATAATATACGGGTTTGCTAACATATATATAATGATTAGAGTCCCTTTTTATTTACTAATTTCCGGCCCCTAGATATTCATATTGAAATGGGGAACAATGTTTTTCGTGTTTATAAAATGTATGAATGCAAAAACTTTAAATTAGCTAACTTTTATATTTATTGTTCATATTATTTAGAGAGAAAATGTTAAAAAATGTGTATTGTGATACCTGTTAAAGCCCTTAGGGGCCTTATTGATCATTCTATTGTACGCAAATTATATTGACATGAGAAGATAATCTCTACACACATTTCTTTATCTTTTGTGATTGATACTTAAATCTTTGTAATTACAATAAGTATTTTAAATATAAAAATATATTTCATACAGAATAAAACATATTCATGTTTCCAGAGAAGTTTTAATATAAAAAAATGTTCGTTTTTATTTTCTAGACATGTTTAAAACTTTTGAGGCGTGCTTTTGCTACAAACCAATTTATTGTCATTAATATTGTGTATAAGTGTTCTAGGTTCTCATGTTGTAGTTCGGTGAAAACCCAAGTGCTTTAATTCCGTTTTAACGGTATTGAGGCACATTTTTTGTGTTTGACTCTTTAGAGTTGAATACCCAGTCCCTTATAGGGACACTTTTTGAAGAGTAGTCTCCCTTTTATTAGGGATCTGCTTTTCGAACCGTTTTACTCTGTTTTCTACGGAGTTAAAGCGATTTTTGGTGTTCGAGTTGAATACCCGTTCCCCTGGTCGGGAAAAGAAGGATCGATCAGTTCTCCCCCTTGCTTGGGGAATTCTGCTCTCCTGGGCTCCTCAGCTCTTTTGCTAAAAGGATTGAGGATCTCTGTTCCACTGTGTGGGACAATGTGGAAAATGTAGTTTTCCCCTATTCCTAGGAGAAAATTACAAAACTCTGGTGGGTTGACACTGGGTGTCAGGAAGGAGTCGGCCCTTGGGGTTGGCTCTGTGGGACGCCTTTGGGAGATGGCAGGGGCTTGGAGGGGGTCTGGGACAGGGGTAGGCAGGGAGCCTCGGACGGGGGTGGACAGGGAGTCTGGGACGGGGGCGGACAGGGAGTCTGGGACGGGGGTGGGAAGCGCGGGGCATGGGGAAAGGCCTTAGGACGGTTGGCCATGGAGGAGGTGGTGTATAGTAATACGCCAAGATTATATATATATATTTAATTCAAATGTCAGTGGCGCAACCCCGCTGATTTAAATATTGAAACATGTATTTCTGTCCTCGCTATCGATAATCGAGTATTTAAATCAGCATTGAGAAAGACGTTACCGAAATTGCAGTATTAATATAAAGGTGGACCGGATGAATATCTTTTATCAGACCATGGGAAGTGATATACTTGAAATAGGGGCTTTAAATAGATTATATAGTGTGACAGCGTTTTTCTATGTATTGGGGCTTTAAATGATCTTTATTGTCTAAAGTGTATTCTCCACCTAGTGTAATTGTCGGGTCAAGAAGGATAAATAAAACAAATTAGATATCACACTATTTACGTTAACCCCACCGGCTTATTACATCACGATACCAAAGGGACATATTTGTATCTCATGGAAGACAAAACTTGATGAAAATACTAAAGCTGCTGGCTTAGAGGGTTAGTTAGTTATTTTTTTATATTTTAAAAGTACCAGTCAGTAGTTCTGTTTTACCGCTGTTAGTCAATTTCAACTGAAATTGGCATCATCGTAATAATGCTTTACTGCTTCCATTTTCGTACCCAGAGGTTGTCAATATTCACAATTTGGGGCACGTTTTACAAGACCAAGGCGAGCGCTTTGCATCGCTACAAAGCGATTTTCTATGGTCCGCTACGATCGAGCAAATGGAGTCGCTAGCTAGCGATACGTAGCAAGTTTTTTTCTTGTTAGCCGTATCATTCGGAACAATTGTGCTTTCTTCAAAATGGCGCCCCCCATGGGAACGTGTTTCTTTTTTAAGAATACTGATATATATTTAATTTAATGCATATATTTCGTCAAAGCGGTAAAATAGAATAATCATAGTGATAATCGATTTAAATATTTTTCATTTGTTACAATTCTGAACTTTTTGTTTGAAAAAGTCGCCATCTTGGATTTGCTAGCTTGAAGCAAACCGTTCCATAGACCTCTTATGCTACAAAAATCGTTTTCAACAAGCGCTAGCTAGCGATCGCTTTGTCAAACGTGCCCCTAAATCGAGAATCTTGATAATCTCTGGGTAGGAGAATTAACTGTTTCCAGAATGTTCCTATACCATTTTGGAGAGTTTTATAAATGTTGATATTCATGTCGAAATATGTGAATAAGCGGATTTAAAACTTGAGAAATTTACAACTTTATCACTCTTAAACTAAACTATGTGATTCATATTACTTGTCAATTTTACTCACTAAGTGATATTTTTCTTTGATGTAAGCGACTTATTTGAACATATTTGCTAAAAATGATAACTGTCTAAAAGTGTCGAGTTTATCTTTAATTGTAATATTAAGGTTGTCCATCTCTTGTCTGGATTACTTTAATTCCGTATTCCTATATTCTCGGCTTTTAAACTTTCCTACATTTTTGTTTCAAATTTGACGAGTAAAGTTCACTATTGATCTTGTTTCTTGCTTATATCTATGTATGAGTATTTTGTTTGTCTATTAAGTGGTTTTGACCCGGGTCGATAGCGCAGTTGGTAGAGCGCCGGGATTTGGAATCTCGTGCCCGAGGGGGTGCGGGTCAAATCCCACCCGGGGAGGTTATACGCTTCCATGAAAATATCGTTTTTCCTCCATTGATTAGATAATATGGAGAAGTTTCCGGCCTTGTGGAAGGGTAGGTGAGTACTGATTATAGACAAGGGTACAGGAAAGCTAGGTTCGGTGCGCTGGACGCCGTAAAATGACCTAAAGTGTGTTGACACGGCGTTAAATCTAGTAAAAAAGAATAGTTGCTGTTATTGTGAAACATTTTGCGGTTATAACATGTCATGAAAGTGCGGCAATAATGTCATTTCCCCCATTTATAATTTACTTGGAATAGTATCTGGTCTAACAAATGTCCAGTAAGTGCTAGGTTAGGTGCACTGGCCGTCGTGAAATTATCATGATTGTGTTGACACTAAATAAATCAATAAACATAAAAAGATTTTAGTTTTTGTTTGGTTTAACGCCATAGCAACACATTGTATAGGTCATATAAGGCGATAAATCAACCTACTCATTGTTCCTTTAAATGCTAAATCTCTGGATTTAGGTGTTAACCAACTACTAAGCACATACTTTCGTCAGTGACTGACAACTGTCCTACATAATTAAAAATCATTGGTAGGAAGGAGAATGGCCGTAGAAATAATTTCATGACCAAGCTCCACGAAAGTATGCCCCGCCCAGGAATCTAATCTACGACCCCTAGATCAGTTGACTCGCGTGCTACCAACTGAGCTAGACGTGCGGCTTTAAATTTTACTACATTTTTGTTGCAAATTTGACGAGTGAAGTTCACTATTGAACTTCAATAAGCTTGTTTCTTGCTTATATTTATCTATGAGTATTTTGTGTGTCTATTAAATTGTTTTGTCTAAGATCTCCAATATATTAAAACGCCATTTTAAAATTCGGGATTTTGATGGACCGTAAGGAATGAAACAGCTTTTAGCTATTTAAAGAGCGTAGTTAAAATGAATTACCAGTGATTTTAACGTGAATTATGAAAAGTTGCTGATCGTGTGAAACATTTTGCGGTTATAACATTTCATGAAAGTGCGGCAATAATGTTATTTTCCCCATGAATAAGTTTAATAATTAATAAGTATCTGGTCTTACAGAAGAGTAGGTGAGTACTGATTACAAACAAATGTCCAGGAAAGGCTAGGTTATGTGCACTGGCCGTCGTTAAATTATCATGAGTGTGTCGACACTAAATAAATCAATAAACATAGAAAGAGCATTTTTAAAAAAATAAGGCACAATGAAAGGCACATCAGTATGAAAAGAGCGCTATACAAGTGTCATAAATAATAATAATAATAATATCAAAATTTAATGGAAAAATACAACATATGAAGATTTGCTATTGAAAAGAGACGCTAGTATAGGATATGACAGTATACCTTTAAAGTGAACCATTCTTCATGGGTATTTTTGGAGACTGAAGAATGCTAAAATTTTACTAGGTAACCATTGGTCCTAATTTGAAGAAAAGGTCATCACTACTGAGTTGCCAAATTGAGGAATGAATCATGCTAGGATATTAAGTCACGTACGCATGATCAGGTCGCTTATCAAAAACCTTAATTTAATCGGCAAGATTCACCATGGCATTTCAATATTCGGCGTGGATAAATAAATACGTGTGTACGTGATAAAATTTTTCATAATAAAGTGTATATAGGAAAGTTAAAGTTGACCAAATGGGGCAAGAAAGCGAACATGACGCGGATGGGACTACTGGTCAGTCAAGTAAAAATGACGCAGGCCAATCTAAACAAACATTTCGCAACGTTTGTTATGGACAATTATTGGCTGTGATAGTGTTTGCAATAGGTTTAACAGGAGGAATATTTATTGGTATCTACGCCTATCATGGTGGACCTGACAGTGAGAAAACGATTGTTTGTTCAAATGGTCAAAATTCGAGACTTGATACGCAGACGACAAATGCACCAAAAGCTACATTGCCACCGGCAAATGGCCAAGAAGGAACTCTGAAAGAATGCCCATTTGACAACCCGGTGAAAAACACGATATATGAGGATTACGTTTATGCGCCACTAACTGTTGCTGAAATGAACAAGGCTGCAAAATATCTGCTCGACAACAACTTGATATCAACCTTAGATGCGCCAACTGAATTAACACAGAGCTTCATATTGTACCAAGTACTAAGTCCTCCGAACAAATTCGAAGCGCTCCAACACTTAGACAGGGGCGGTGTAAAACCCAAACGGTACGCACAAGTTACGGTACAACGCGGAGCCGCCACTCCACCCGATGTTATGGAATACAAAGTCGGTCCTCTTGGTGATACCACTATGTCTGCGGTTGCACAGTTGCAGCCAGGCGATATTAACTTCAACAGCCGACCTTATGAATCACTAGAAGTAGCCGCTATGACAAAGCTTCTTCTTCCAGATATTGACATTTTAAAACCACTTATCAGTGAAAGTTTTGATGGGGCAACTTACCCTAGGGATTTTTACTTCAATTTCTTCAATGGACCACCTAGTACCAGTGGTACTGAACGGAGAGCGAGGTTAGTCAAGTCAAAAGACTGTTTATCATAGCCGCAAGCATGTTATTGAGCGCACACCGTAGTGTGCGCTGTTTAAAGAAATCGGTTTTGATTTGCTCCCTGCATGCGGAACTTCTTGGTTTTTACTGCACTTTACACTTTTTTTAGATAATCATGGGGCCGCCATGAAGTTTGACTAAAATTTGACCTAATTTTTGTGATTGACACGAAGATTTTAGTGAATTCTAATGAATTATACATGTAATGTATCTATATACTTGTTGTTCATATAATCGTATTAAGTTTACAGATTTTTTTCTGCCGAGTCCAAAAGATGCGGTCTTATAAAGTAAGTCTTTTTTTAATTTCTCTATTCAAATTTCAGTGGCCAGCAAATATTGAAAAAAAACCAAATGGTGCTTTACCTGTTAAATACCATGAAACATGCCTGTGAACAAAGCATGCAAAGTGTGCACATCTTGAACAGGCGATTACGGTAGCAATACAATACCTATTGTTGATATGACCAAAATTCAAGTGGGAAAATTTTGATCGAAAGGTATGACTTATTACCGCAGGAAATTGAACCTGAATCGCCGGCTTTTCTTAAACGAATGATTCAATAAAAGATTTAACTTTCATTTCAGATGGAATGTAATACTAAGTGGTTTTGATAAAATTGAAGATATTGATCTTATACACATGTTACCACTGAGCGGTAGCGTACACAACCCTGGCACTAATACATCAGAATGGTACGCTTATGACTTCCATTATTTAAATCAAGGACCCTACAATACATCACAGGAACTTCTAGACGCCTACAACAACGACACGATCAGGAAAGTTAAATTCCCGAAAGGTTTTCGTAACACTCTCTACGACAGAATTTTTCCAAAACGAGACGTTAATCAGCCATTCCGGAAACATGCTGATAAGCCTGGACCAAGGACTTACTACCCGAAAGGACCACGATATGAAGTTTATGGAACACAAGTTAAATGGATGGACTGGGGTTTTGAGATAAGCGGAAGTCAGATCCGTGGACCTGCATTGTTTAATATCAAATTTAGAAATGAAAGAATTATTTACGAACATGCAGTAAACGATATTTCTTTGAATTATGCTACAGATACGCATGCACAGAACAACATTATTTATGCTGACGCCACGTACGGTATTATGGGCGGGGACTATCGTACTACAATTATGTCCGGAATTGACTGTCCGGAACATGGAACAGTTTTGAATACTTCATATTGGTGGCACGTGACGCAAAAGGCATACTCAATGGAATCAATTTGCATTTTTGAAGCAGATGGGCAGGAGGCATCATGGAGACATGTAGCTTATTCATTTGAAGCCGGGCTCCGAAGTCGACACCTTGTGGTTCGAACACCAGTGGTTATAGGAAATTATGATTATACGTTTGAAACCCATTTTCATCTCGATGGCAAAATATTTACATATGCAAAGGCTAGTGGTTATATTCAGGCTGCGTTCTGGGACGAGTCGAATCCTCATTCCCCGGATAAAACTAGAGACGCTTTCGGATACCGACTGTCCGAATTAGCGACTGGTCCAATCCATGATCATATGTTCGGATTTAAAGTTGACTTTGACATTATCGATAAAAACAATACATTCCAAATAATTGATTGGAAAGCCGGGCCACAGCTGGATGCTATGAAGTCACAAAATCCAAGTATAACTGAAGTTCCGGACTATTTTATATACAATGAAACACGTTATATAGAATGGCACAAAATAGATAAAGAAGTTGGTATTAAGTCACCAGACAATCAAGGATTCATGTTAGTTATTAACGAACGAGAGAAGAACAAATGGGGAGTTGAACGTGGGTACCAGGTGGCCCCATTAGCAACTGGTAAGTTAATCATAAGTTACATTAGTTTAATTAGTTATATCTAATATTTATGACCCATTTAATCGTCAAGGGTCACATGAAAAGGGCAATTCGTCTAACCATTGTCCCTTTGATTTTCTTATATTTAGCTGCAAATTAATTGCCAACTTTTTTATGTCAAAGGCACTGAGTGCATGGATACATGTAAAATGACTAAAAATTGTCACAAAAACCTAACACACCTGCATTACATAACTCTTATATTTGCATGTCATTAGATAAGGTATTTGTTTAGATCGTGCATATTATCGATGCGATGATATATCTACGTTCACTGTTAATATTACTTAAGAATATTAGAAGTGGGCTTAAAGACTTATCGTTTTAAGTATAAAATATAATGCTCCTTATATGTAAACTTTTTTCTTACTATTATCAGTTGTAGATATGCATGAAAATGTATCTGGCTTAAAACTAGTACGTGTTCATACAATACCACATTTAATAAATATGCATATGAATTGAGATAAAATATTTCATAGAGCAAATATATAGGAACAAAACTCATTTAGCCTTCTTTTGAGTCAATATGTTTGCACTGACTGAGGGTTGAAAGGGGGTTCAACCAAGGAACCCTTCAAGGACGGTGTATTAAAACGTATTTTGAATCATTTCTCAACACCATTGCGAAGATTTGTCTTCACATTTTATTGTAGTGCATAAACATGTACTAGATTAAAGTCATCACTCCACAGTCCTTATATTTTTATTAAAACAACGTAGTTGATACTAATCTATCATACCTTGACCTTGAATCAAGTTTTTTTCAGTCACGTGTACTCAGCTAGCTAGTGATACATTGTTCATGTATGCTCTTCAATTATGCATTAAGTATCAACATTCTTCTGTCAAGTAATTTTGTAACTAAGTATTTCGCTGACTGCAGAATGTTCTGATTTTAATATAGAACATATAACATTGTCCCTTAGTTTGCATTTTTTCAGTAGATATGAATTCAGAACATTGAAATCCTATGACCCATTTTCTGCACAAGAAGTCATAATCATAAAAGTAATCTTAATGATAATTTTCAATTTGTTTGAAATCAACGGGACATTTTTGGTATCTACCTAAAGTCACAACTTTTCTCATGGTATTTTGTTTAAACGAACTACAACTTTAAAATACAATCGAAAAATCGACACACTAATTTGTTAATGTACAAAATGTATAAAACAGTAATGTTCCACTATTAGATCATCAAAATCGACCTTCTCAATAGAAGAATGGTCTTAATGGCCTTTTCTTTGCAAATTTAGCATTTGCAATTTCAGTATCGTCATCAAAAAAGGCATGAATTTCCAATAACTAATGTGGTCGTTAAAGAGGAACTAGACAGCTTTTCTAAAGTTTTTTGAATGAACAAAATATTATATTGTTATTTGATGCCACGAAACACTCTTATGGGGTTCTTGTCGAAAGAGCCTATCACAGTGGTCTACATGTATAGGATATCTTATTACAGATATTGCTTTTTACGATGCAACAATCTAGCTGATATTTTAATTATCTGATATAACTGGATATTTTGAACATGTTTTATTTTTTTTTCTAGGTAGCCAAGCCTTGAAAACTCACCCACTATTGAATGCATTGTCTTTCACAAAGTACCACTGCGCAGTAACCAAGAGAAAGGAGGACGAACAAACTCTAACGTCAATCTATGACGTCAACAGAATGGACCAACCAAAACATTCCTTAGATAAACAAATAAATGGTGAAAGTATTCTTGACGAAGACATTGTTAATTGGATCACTGTTGGATTTCTACATATACCGACAACTGAAGATATGCCTATGACTGTACGTGTAGAGACTGGCTTCATGATGAGACCCTTTAATTTCTTTAATCGTACCGCCTCATTCGATATGCCGGAACATGTTGAGAAATATGATGGCAGTTATAGTGAATCTGAACCTACTTTTGAACAATGTGCTGAGACTGATCATTATTAACTTGTGGTTGACATTGTAACGTAGCACGTTGATGTAACTATGTTACAATGTTAATACTGTTAGTTAGTTGTAGTTGTTTTTTTAATCCATGTATGATCTCAATCGATGCTTATTTTGAAACAATTCTACTAAAAGCAAAGGCGACTGGAACAGTCCCGAACCGTCATAAATGACAATGGAAACACATGAATATATGTGTATTATTTGAATAAATTTAACTATCTATTTTTAATCAAATGATTTATGTTCATACAAATTATTACGTTTGATTAGATGTCGTACATGTGTTTTACAGCATGCAAGTCGCACGTGACTTCATGTACATTGCTGAAATACGTAAACGCCCAATGGAGATAAATTTAGGTATACCTTTATTCTATATTAACACGATTATGTGTAGGCACAATAATAAAATGTACAATTATGTTCATAAGAACAACACTTTTTGGATATAGAAATCCAAATAACCGAAATATTAATCAAACAGTTACATAAAAAGGAATCAAATAATTGAACAAACGTACAAACGTCTTGCAGTCGATTAGTCAATCCTACGTACTGTTTCACTTACAAAAACATTGTCTTATGTATGTCTAGTTCTTATGGAACGCCTAGACTGCCTCATTGAGAATTTTAGCAAATTGGAGATGGTATATGACCTTTAAGTTGGTTATGTACTTAACAAATTTAACTGTCACGGTAGTATCTGCTTTTTCTACGGAACAATCAATTTTAGAAGAGCACAAACCTTCTTACTTAAAAATGTTTTGACAAAAAACGGAATTCTGCAGTTTACAGAACGCGATACCAAGTCCAACAAACACGCTACTCAAATTCACAATGTGAGTGTTCCATAGAAATCCATATTGGAAAAACGTAAATGGACTGTTTAAAACAGGCTGTAAATGAATGTAACCAAATAGCGTTTGCACTAAACCAAACCATCACATCTTGTCATATTCAATACTGTCAATACAAAAGTACGACCCTAGTGTTGAGGATCCGGTACATGAAGAATCATTATTAATTCTAGTTTTTAATAATTTCTTCACCTAAAGCAAACTGTACATTGTATTCATGAGGCTTTTCTTCTGGAGAACCATTACCTTCAGCAGCTGCCTTCTGGAAATATAATTATTGGTGATAGGATAACATTAGATGAAACAATAGGTTAATAATACTGGTTTCGATGTGACATAATTTTCAATTAATATTTTTAAAGGTTGACTCCATTAAAACTCAAAGCACCACGATATGTTGTTCTTAATTGGTATCGTTAATTAACGCGTTTGCAATTGGTGCTTCCTTTATTAGTTTGAGATATATCATGTATTGAAATAATAATTATTATAACAACATAAAATATCCCTTAAACAATTGTAATTATGCTTTTCATTTATGAATTCGAATAAGCATATTTCTTAGTCTTATACATGACAAAAAAATCATTCATACTAAGCCACCGAAGAGACACAATTTGTTTACGGTGTGACAAAAACAATGCTAATGAATAATTCTAGCATTGCATCTGAATATTCTTAAGCTAAATGATCCCTATGCCCAACTGCTTGAAAACTTGAACTATATACAAACAATACCAAATTTCATACAGAGCTCTTTATCGCTATTAATTATCTATGAACGCTGATGGTTATTATATATTTAAATCAAACAGTTCATCACAATATCTTACCAACTAAAGTACTATAATAACCTTTTTCTTGTTTCTTTCACGAATACATTTGAAGATACACATCCCTATCTCATATAACACAGCCAGTACAGTGAATGCAATAAGTACAATAAATACACCAAACATGTTGGAGATATCTAACTCGGAAGCTGAATTAGCTTTAGTTGCAGACTCTGATATTTGTTGTGTGCAATTCGATTTACTGTCCCACCATCTGAAAAATTAGGATAAAATATAGATAATAACTTATGCTCAGATGATTAAGGTTCTAATTTTCCAAATGTTTAGCATTCGGATATTAAGGATGGGACCAAAGATGCCTGAATCCATTGTAACTGTTTTTTTTCCGGTCAGGTTAAATTTTATATTGAAAAGTTTAAATGAATAATTTACTTTCGAAGAAATTGGCGACGTTTTAGCCAAAACAATTAGTAACGTATAATTAGAGGGAGTTGCAACGAAATTCAATAATAATTATTTCCAAAACTAATGTCCAAATAAAAACTAGGTCACACCACGTGTGTAGGTATGTATTTAAAATATTAAAATTTTACAATTTCTTTCCTGAAAGAAGAAACACACATACAAAGAAAGATACTGCTATTACTTACCTGTCCCGTAATCTATCAAGTGTTCCGTCTTCTTTAAGGGCCAACAGTGCACCATTTATATCACTACGATACGGCGCTCCCTTAGGAAAACCTATACTAAAATGCTTCACTCCAAAGTTTTGCTGGATTGACTCAAAATCACAATTTTTCTGAGCATAATAATTATTGATAACTCCATCATCCAGGTATATGTAGTCTTCATTTTTAACTCCATTAGTGACATAACGTAATCCATCCACACGAGTCTTTAGCAGTGATACTTCTTCATTTAGTTTCATAAAAGCCCACATTCTCTCATAAGGGTCTTCCCTGAACAAAAAATAGAAGTGAAACTTATTCTCTGAGTGTTGATGCGACTCAGGCAGTTCATCAGTCAGTTGCTTGTCTGATTGTTGATCCAAAGGATCATTTGTTTGACTTCGGCATGGTCATATGTGTATTTTCTGTGTGTCGCCATGAAATACTTGCATCAATGTAAGCTTTCAACTCTGAATCTAGCTAGGTAAGTTTTTAACGTCGTTTTCAACACATATAGATAGGTCATATATACGACGGTCAGCTCTTCCTACTATAGGTTTCCTGGACACTTTTCTATCACCAGTACTAACTTACCCTACCATGAGGCCGAAAACTCATGTATAGGGTATGACCTGCCACGACCGGGTTTTGAACCTGCGATCTCCGGATTCGTAGTCAGACATGCTAACCACTACGCCACGGCCGCGGCTAAAGACATCTACAAATGGTACATACATCAGCATGCATTTTGAATTCTCAGAAAAATAATGCATTTATTTCTACAAAAAAACATGCAACATTTCAGTTATTTAAGTTGCGCGTTCGTCTTGAAAGAAAACACTGGCTTTGTTATACATGTGTACATTGTAGTTGCGTTTCTGTAAAAGGATCAAAATATTCAAACAAAATATTAGAATAGGGAAACAGTATGGAGTTGCATACATTTAATAAGACAACAAAACTTAGTACTATATCTATCATACTTACCTTGAAGATTGGAAGAAATGCATCAAATCACTATTATTAAGTACACCATATTTAACTTTAGATTGTCTAGCCATATCATCAACACTTGTTACACGATCATCTATTTGTTGTAATGTGAGAAATGCAGCAAGGTTAGCTGTGTATGCTGCATTGATAACTAATGTACAAAACCAGAAGAATGCCACGATTGTTCTCATTGACGTAGTCTCCGGTGAATACTCGGCTGTACCTGTTGTGTTATAGAAAATAATTGATGATAATAACGCATAGGTTAGATCACTGGGCTTTTGAGATTACAACTCATTTAAAAAAAGGTTTTGTGATAATTGGCATTTAAAGGGCCCGAGGAAACTTGAGAAATTCTTGTCATCGTAAAGATGGTAATACTGCAAAGACGAGTTAACTGGACTCCGTCAGCGGTGTACAAATTGCATCAGAAATTTTCATACACTAGGAAGCATTGGTACAGATTCATTTTGGGAGAGTGAGCAATTATTTGTAAAGAAGAATGTACGGCAATTTATTAAGAAGAACTAATATGAAACAAAATACATGTCTTTAATTTCCATTGTTTAAATTATAAATATTTCTCAGTGAAATTAATCAAACTAATTTCGGTTAATAGAATATTCACCAACCCACCTTGTAGTAATATTGTCAGAGAGTACCACATACTCTCCCTGAAATCAAATTTTTGATCTGAACCAGCCTGTGTAGAATCAAATCTTGCCATGAAATAAAGACCGAAACCAACGACAAGAAAAAATACCACTATCATTAGCCATAGTAGAGGAGAAAATGGTCCAAGAAACTGAAATTGATGCAATTAGAATACGGTATGTACTTAATTAAAACGAATGAAGGACAAATACATACATGTTACAAGCGCATAACATGCCAACATAAAGAAATTAATGCAATTAACATAAAAAATGATACTTAAAAACAGATAAAAGACAAGTATAACGTTCCAACATAAAGAAATTACTTGAACAAAAAACATTGATGCTTTTCCCTCTCAACCACACAATGCATTGAGCCGCAGATTTAATTTTGGAGGGATACCAATTAATAAGATTTTAATACAAGTGCGAATCTCCGTCTTGGACAACTATTCAGCTACAAAAATAACTGCGTAACGATAACGTACATGAGTAATCGTTCTTAACGAAAGATATGCTTCTGAAATGAACTTGCATTACTAAATACACACAGCAGTTATAAATTCAGAAATGAAACTTACTTGGAAATAATTGGTCGTATCCGGTGATCTTTTCATTAACAAACTTACAGATGATGACATTATTGTATAAGAAAATGATATTCTTTCTTCTCTGTCAGCTGTCACAGCAAATGCTCCTATCGCCATTGAGGCATTCTGAATGTAACTTACATATATTAATGAGGTGATATTTAAATAGTTGGATTGTTTCTTTTCGCTTGACTATGAGTATGGCTTTCATTGGATCCCAAGGAGAAAGGAACAAGGACATTTTTTCTTAGTAAAGGAATAAAAAAAGTTGGTTTCATTTGGGAGTTGATTCAAAACAAATGTGGTTCCTCAGCAATGTTTATGTCTAAATGTAATTATACAAGGTTAAACTATAGTTTTGCAAAGATTTATAGACTTGAAATGATGCATCTATCTGATATGTTAGCAGCCCGGCTAGCTCAGTTGGTAGCACACAAAGTCTAATGATCAAGGGGTCGTGGGTTTGATTCCCGGGCGGGGCATACTGTCGCGGAGATTAATCATGAAATTATTTCTACGGCCATTCTCTCTTCTACTAATGATTTTATTCATATAGGGCAGTTGTCAGTCACTGACGAAAGTATGCGCTTGTAGTTGGTTAACAGCTAAATCCAGAGATTTAGCCTTTCCAGGAGAAGTGAGTAGGTTGACTGACCGCCGTTATATGATCTATACAATTACTATAACAAACAAACAAACCAGATATGAAAAGTAAATACTCACTCCAACTTTCAGTTGATCTATAATTTTGTCCCAATCAGAAGTTTTGCCATTTCTGGCTGGTGAATTACCATTTATCTCAAATATTCTATAGTTGAAATTGTCCATTTTATTAGATAGTTCTTTTAAAACATCAACGCAGAAACCTTCATAACCATTAGTTGTTTTCATAACAAACGGCTCATCCTGAATTAGAAATATGTACTTAACATAAACGTAGCCCAAAACTTAGACCATGCAATTAGTGGCACCTATGCAAAGCACCTGAGCTTTAAAGATATAAAAGACAAGATATTTTTAAGATTTAAAGATAGTCAAAATCAAGTATTATATCTTATCAAGATTATTGAACAGATCAATTTACCAGCTTACTATAAGTTTTAGAGTACATGCATGTAGTAGCCTGTCATTGTATTATACTGGAATGTTTTTTATAATTCCTAATTATGGTTAGTCTATTTAGAAGAACAACAAATAAAACTAAATTATTTTATATATAGTAGCATGTAGTAGCCGGTCATTGTATGATACTGGAAGGTTTTTTATAATTCCTAATTATAGTTAGTCTATTTAGAAGAACAACGAATAAAACCAAATTATTTTAGATTTAATTCTTGTCCAATTTACTTGTCAAAGAACATCTAAAAAGGGAGCAATGTGTTTGACATATTAAATATTGCTAGGCAAGTTTGTATTTTCAATATATTTAATTAATACCCGTTTCGCAATGACGTCAAAAGTCTTTCCTTTAAAAGCAGATTCTACAACTGGTTCTTTCTTTGATAAAATACGACTGACTATGATTTCATCTTTTCTGAATACTACTTCAGCAAACTGAAGATAAATGTATATACATACTTCATAAATATAAAATGTAACAAACAATGTAAGTATTGCCTTTATAACTCAAAATGTATTTGTCTAGCCAATGACATGTAATTATGTATGTATGAACTCGCAATAGAGTTTACCTTTAGCCAGAACTGCCAATGACAAAACACAACCATAATGTAATGCAGTACACACACAATATTTCCTTTATATGAGAAATAAATGTACATTTACACAAATACTAATCAAAATACATAATGTGTATATTCACTTTACAATATACAAGTAATTTGGTTTGAAAAACATGTTTACTCGTTTTGCAGTTTTTTTGTCTAAACATCGTTTCTATGTCTGGTAATATCTAAATTGTCACGTGAACATTACATGGTTCTTACCATTTCATTTTTATCAATTTTCCTGTATAGTGGTATAGCATATTCTTTTCTTGTGTTTGATGTTTGTTCTTTACGAAGTTTAGGCCAACTGTACGCACCAAGTGCTCCTCTGTATATTTGTAGCTGAAAACATTATAGTGGACATCGATTATAACTGTCGTGAAGTAGGTAGCTCAATTTCAAAACACACAGACTCACAATTCTATGGGATGACTACATAGTTTGTTACAGAATGTACAATTATTCACAGAACAAATACATACTCAAGAATGGACACATAATTACATAAACATTTAACACATAGTTTAAAAAGTCGTACCACATGTAAATTAAGCATTTGTGATTGATAATGCCATAATATATTATTTTAACGTATACCAGCACATCCATAAGGTTTTAAACATATTTATGTGAAAGGATTTGAGCATATGTTACATTGTTATTCATGCTTCCAATTGTCAATTATATTTTTACATATAAAACAAACAAACATAATGGAACCACGTATGCATAAGAAACAATGATCAATCATGAAAATTTCATATGTTTTAAATACATGCTAATCATAAATACAAATATATGCAAAATGCGAATGCAATGTTTCGATTCATGAAAAAAATGCATGACATGCAGTTGTGATAAACTTTTAAGTTATCATGCCGATTTTAAAATCATTTATAATCATTTCATGGTCAGTAAAGTAATAAAGAATCTTTCAGCTCGGATTGATTTAAATTGATCAGTTTGAAAGCAAATAAGAAAGAAAGTTTGTCGAAACAGTTGTTCATAGAGTTGCCTCTTACAATAATATGGAAATAACTTGTTTTTGTTGTAGACAGCCTGTCATTCCTCTTAATATCGTTTAAAGTAGAACTCAACAGGGGGTCTAAAAGTGTGTGTTTCTTTTACTTATTTGAAAGAATAATACGTAATTAGATCATGGACCTTTAAAGTTGACACTTCCAAAAGGGGTCTGGTACCTAATTTCTTTATCAAAACCTCCATTTTCAAAGGGTCGACATGACTGATCTCCCCTGAATACGGCGTCCGTTGCTAACGAAGCAAGGGAGAAAACTCTCGCCCGAATCTGAAGTGAGTAAACATGGCGGCATTGTTTGATTTTTAAACGTCTCTTCCAAGTTCAATTTTTTCGAATTGGGACCCTTTTGTAGTTTCATTTCATAGTTGAGTTGACTCCGAGTTTTAGTTGTGTTTGACCTGCTAAATAAAAAAAAACATTAATGATCGCTGATAAACTCTGGAGACTAGATTGGGCTTAGTCAGATTCAACGACAGACGAATTGTAAATCTTGCAATGTTGTTCAACTTCAAGAACCAGATGATTGGTTGTAAAGAAGTAAAGTTAAGGATGTGTCAGTATTTTTGAACACTGTAAGTAACGATTTCATGTAGTGAGTAAATGAGTATTTTGTTTATTCACCAAACCACGTTGGATTCGTCCCAAATAATTTCGCCCATCTTGTCACGGTTGGTCAGACCTAGAAGTGAACCTTCTGTAGTGCAGTCTGTTTTATTTGTGATTCGCAGCAATATTAGTAAAAAGTAGTTACGAAATTTGACCATAATATTGATGTTTCACATGATTGATACCTCGATTGATCCGTATGAATCACGTTCATACTGATGGGGTGGAGCCTGGAGGGGTACTGTCTGTTATGATTTTATTATGAAACATACTTTATTTTAACAATAATGAGTTTATTTGAAGTCAAGATCATCTGATCTAGATATGTTTGGTTGTAATCACAGTACAAAATAGTAAACATTAACTGTCACTGATGTATATAGCTCTATCTCTCATTAAGTAACAACAAGGGGTGGGACTTTCATGAATCAAACTTGCACATATTTTTAACGTCATTATTTGTGCATTCTCTTTGAAAGTGACATCTTCAATTCCATTCAGGCTCAATGATAATATTTCATAAAGTTAATATGGTTGTAAAATTGATTGAATAATTTGTTTATTTTGTTCATTGTTACTGGTCGATAGTGCAGTTGGTAGCGCGTCAGGATTTGGATACTCGTGCCCGAGGGGGTGCGGGTTCGAATCCCACCCGGGTAAGTTATACCCTTCCATGAAAATTTGACAATAATGTCGATTTTCCTCCATTAGTTAGATAATATGGAGAAGTTTCCGGCCTTATGGAAGGGTAGGTGAGTACTGGTTATAGACAATGGTCCAGGAAAGCTAGGTTAGGTGTGCTGGACGCCGTGAAATGACCTAAATTGTGTTGATACGGCGTTAAATCCACTAAATAAATAATTAAATATCATTGTTACTTTTGTAGGAGTAGGATGATGTCAATAGAATGCATAATCCTGGCAGCAAGATATAGCTCATCTTGTGTAACAGTTTGTGGGGTTTATATTCAGCTGCATTTTTCATTCATGTAAGTATTATTGTCTGATCTATGCAACACTGCTCTAAAAAATTGAAAAAATTATTCAAGAGGCTTGAAAAATATACACAATGTGTTAACATCTTGCTCTTGATTGAAAATATAAATCAGGTAGTATTGTCAGTTATCAATAAACACTTTCAATTGTATCTTTACCATAAAACTCATATTTAAATGCACGAGTTATTTTTGTAGAAAAAAAGTTAAGAGCAGTGTTGCATTTATCTAACAGGTAATTTCAGCATTAAGATTGATTAACCATTGGTCCAGATACATACTGAATTTTTTTAGTCTGAACATGTTTATATTGTTTGCTTTCAATCAAGTTGTGAGGCACATATATGTGCTTTTTTCTAAATATAATGAGGAACTTTAATATCTCTTCAATGATAAAAAATGACTATCTAATGGACCCTCTAAATCACAAGACAAAATGAATTTTAACATCATTTATTAACTTTAAATATGAAAGACACAAATAAGTTTTGAAAAATGTATTTGGTTACACAAATTCTTACAATACTTCATACAAATTATAATTGAAATAATTCACACAGATATAATATTTTATCATCACTTGAAGTTGACTAACATTCCAGAATCAGTTTATATTACATGTATATCATTGGGTTTTTTTCACCAAAAAGTTGTTACTTGATTTGTAGAGAACTGTTCGTCCCAAATGTTATTTTTTACTCTATCAGCTCATTTAACTTGTTTGAAAATAGTATGCCTAAAAATAGAAAAATGAACATAAACTTTATTTTCACTATGTAATATCATATCATCTTAAGAATAATTTATATTTCATGTCATTTCAGGATATGCATATTCAACAAATATCAGATACTTTGTGTTACAGTAAGAAAATTATATAAAGAAGGCACAGCATTCATATAAAAGATTTAAAAGATCAGAAGTTCTGCTGGAGTCTTTTTTGTATTTTCATTAACTTTCATTCAACTTAGAACGGATTATTCTTCCAACTATCCAAGCAAAACCATGTTTATTATAATCCTACATGTGTCATTTTTTTATTTTGATAATAAAATACTAATATGAAGCGTTTTGTTTTGTACTTGTGATTTCTTTTAATAATATGCATATATGCATTTGTAATAATTAAGTCAACAAATACAACATAAGATTGCCTAAAATTAGTGAAATGTTTGATAATATGAGCCCTTGGAACTACATTGTAATTCCAAGTTATTCAAGTTACATTTATTACTCATTCTTGACATGTATTCAATGCACTTAACATAGAAAGCCTTCTACTAATACTGGGAGGTATACATCTAATGACTTTTGACTCTGAAAGCTGAGGTTGCTTTCCAGTCATAAGTTCCTTGACATATGTAAAAAATAATTACAATATGATTTCCCTGCAAGTAGATCTGGTCAATATTCAACTTATTGTGCAACAATTACATGTTAAAATACAAAACATGATACTTGGTAAGTAAAGTGGGCTTTCAATGTATGACAGAGAAGTGTTTTGAAGAAGTCTAAAATTTAGTTTTTAACCATCAAAAACATAGATTACCTGATTGAGCTGAAGCAGATTTTTTGTCATACTTGGCATTGCATTATGGTACACAAATTGCATTAGATCTAGTTTCTGTCAGGAATTCTGAAAAAAAAACCAGAAAAAATAACTAAAAATCCTGTAAAATAATCTTATAACTGCTTTATTCTGATAGTTGGAAAGCGAAAGTATCACATTTACTTTCATTTCAATGTTCTTGAAAATAAAATAAACAGGAGGGGGAACACGGATGTTTGTCTACCTGAAGGATCCGCCCTTGAAATGTTTCTCTTATTCTTAATTTAGTAGCGGGACACCTCGTTGATTTTTCCAAAGGTGATGGTTCAGTGTTATCACAATAAAATACAATATCAAGTACAAAAGCATAGTATGACCCAATGTGTATGTTAAGCTAGTTATTCCTCAGAAACAAGTATCATTCACAAGGCTTCAATTTTCCGAAATTTCCTATTCTACATTTCGAATGAATACCGGGTCTGGGAACAGACGCCGACATGACGAAATGCAAGCTAGTTGAAGTCAGCGAAAATAAAGCACGTTTTCTGTCAAATAATGGCGTTTCCAATCGTTTGATAAGCTTTATCTTACTATAAACATGACAAAGAATTACTATACTAACCATGAATGACTGAATTTCTTCACCAGAAAGTGATGTTTACAAACAAAAGCAAAATGTCGTCATCATTGTAGAAGTTATTTTTGGAAAACGTAAATTAGGTCATGCAGGACAGACACCACTATAACTTCACGAGGAGTAATATTGATTATTTCCCTTGGCGTTTAGCAAAAGTTTTCTTTTCAAGGTAAAATTTGCGGTCATTGAAAAGAAAAAAAAGGTATTCAAATTTTTTCTTGATAAAATCCGCGGATACAGTAGCTAATAAAATGCATTTCATGCAAGCGTGGTTTTCGTACATAATGAGGACGAACTACAACGTGGCCGAGACGAGTTACCGATGTGCATTATGGGAATGCACGGGTTGTACGTGCAAAGGGAGTTAACTCCAAAATCAAGGGCAGGTAACACACTTAGCAACGCTAAAAGAACGACTTTTAACGGCCCCATGTGTCGTTACCAAACGTTTCCTGACCAAAATGCATGCGTCATATATCTTAGAATTGTCATTTTTATTGAATTAGCAAAAAACATAGGCATGTTTGACAGCGTGTTGAGTTCTACTTTAAACATGCATACATCACATGAATTGTAAATATGTTTAATATAATGATATAATGAAATAAATAGTATTGGATTGGATAAATCATCATTTAAACCCAGTTTTATAACATATAACATAACGCATATCATGTACTCGTATTAGCATACATATAATGATCGTAATTAGAAAACATGCAATGATTAATAATGGAGTAAGTCCTGTAATGTATATGAATCACAAATGCAACATACTGTTTAAACACTGAATTCATGTTTTATTCTGTTCATTTCAACTGCTGAATGAGTTAAATAACTTTATTGTAAAAAAATGCATTTAAAGGTAAATATGATAATAGCTTTATAAAATTAGTTGAAATGCATACTGCATTCAAATGGATTACACTGCATTCAAAAATATATACTTACTCGACCAGTCTGCAAATAAACACTTATATAAAGTTTTCCGTTATCAGATTAATGCATCGGTGTATATAACTAATGAAATTATTCAATTGACAAAACTAATTTTGATAATGTACTATCAGTTCATATCACCAGACATCAATAATATCTTACATGTTATGCTTATTGTAGACCATTCAAAACACTACATCAAACGCACGAAGAACAACTAAATCAATACAAGCAATACATTATTTCATATTTCAAAATAACGTGTATTTTATTCACATTAACCAATGAATTGCTATTGCAATAACTGAGGATGTTTCTATTTCATTTGTTTAATTTCCAGTTTGTATGTTACCGTGGCGACATTTAGGGATTATTTTTCCTGAAATTATCTCTATCTATAATTGTAAAGTCAATATGATAAATCAAGTGCTTTGTAAAAATTCAACGATGATAAATTTAACTCAAACAATGAGACAAACGTCCAATCTATGGGTATTATCAAATGAATAACAAAACTGAAGTTGGCTACACTATTAATTAAACAACAAGACAAATATAAGCATCATTATGTAAATGTATTTGAAAGTATGAATTGGATGTACAGTAGTGCCCGTTTTACAAAATATAATACATTGTATATTTGAAAGAATCCAGCAAGTCGAATGGGCGTCGTAATGTCGGAAATGAAAAATTATGTCCGACTACTTACTAGGAGAATGAATCCGTTCCTAACTTTGATAAAATACTTACGGCATTCCCTAAAGCTTCTCTAAACTGTAAAGCAGTAATACTTGTATTACCAGGAGGTTCTATACTACAGTCTTCCGTATGTTCTTCTAAATAATGATTTAATAAACCTACAACATCTACCATAAGTGCTTGTTCTAAACGTGATTCTTCATCAAATATCTCTAAAATATCAAAAGAAAATTGGGTTCAACTATAAATACTACCTTGGTTATTGCAAAATCAAGTGCTTGTTCTATAAATTTCTATGCTTAATGCTTAATTTAATCAGTAAATTGTGGTATTAAAAGGGAACATTACTGTACTAATTAAATTTAAGAAAGTTAAATAAAAACAAAGTTTTAAAAGATGCATACGAAAGTTAAATATGACAATTTTTCTTAAAAAGAGTCTAAAAATCACAAATTAATGACAAAAGCAAAAATGGATTGGTTTCGGCTTAGAACGGACAATGGCAATGCAATTAAATGTTCACTTACCGCTTATTTCTTTAGGGAAGTTTTCTTTAACAAGTAATTGTAAACCATAAACTTTAGCAGTGCCTTGTATCTCTCCAACTATCTCATCAAAATCCTAAAATAAAATGATTAAAATAAACATGCCATAACTATACAAATTTGATAATGCAGTCACTTAATTCGGGACTTAAAATACATCGTGGATGCAGCGCGTCTGATCATTTATATAATGATTGAACTAAAAGTATATTAACAATTATGGTTACGGGCACTGACATAATTCAAGTATGGTTGGCAATGTTGAGTGCTGATTTCGACATGGACGAACAAATGACAAAAAGTAGGTATAAAAGTCTACACAAAATCTGTGGTGGACAATACTGGCTTATGACCCATGCAACTAAAATGACTCAAAATATTACAAAAAATATGATTGACTGATCAGCGATGAAGCATATGCATATTAAAAATAAATATTTTTACTCACCAAATATGTTATGAACCATCTTATAGAATGATGAAGTAAATGTAATTTCTGAGCCTAAAAAACATAAGATGCAAGTAAAATTATTTCACGTATATATTAATTATGATCTTTTTAATCACATGTGATGCAGTAGTTAACAGTTATCTGGTGTTGTAAGTTCAGTTTCTATCAAACCAAACACATTTTTAGTATGTGGTGAACTTGTCAATGTCTTGCGCAATCTTTAGTGATAAACAAGGCGTGTAATTTAGGTAGAACACTATCTAAGAAATATGGTGATGTATGCAAAACAACAAGTGCTTATAAATGACGTAAAAATCAAAAGGTAATCAAATCTCTTTCTGTCTTACTCTAATGTTAAGTTTTAAATTAACAACCTAAAATTATTTTGTGTTATTATAAACTTACGGCCATCAAGACAGCTTGAACCACTTCCTTCTTCATAGAATGTAAAATAAATTTATCCATCTGTGATTCACGTAGTGTTGTCAATGTTTGTTGTAGTTGTGGGTGTTCTCGTAGTTCGCAATTAGCAGAGTCAGAATTATTCCTACCATTTCTATATCGACATGAGGATGTAAGGTTTGATGGCAGACGAATGGGTGATACAAACACACCTTTTCCGCCAAGTGCTAGAACTGGTGAGAAATCGTCTGAAATCAGATTAACATTCATAAATAGAATAAAGATTCCACGCCTGAGTAACAGTTGGTTCTGAACGGTTAATCTTAAAATTAAGGTTGATTAGTTTTATTAGCTTAATTGTCTGTTGACGCGAATAATCATGTCTAATCAGACAAATGCTTCAAATGCGTTTACATGTATTTAAAACATCCATTTATTCATTTTATGAAGGCGTTCGGTTGTTCTTTGTGAATTAGGAAATAATTAGGTTTGCATACTGAGTATTTGTTAAAATGGACAGACAGTTTTCAAGAATGTTCAAATATTTGAGTATTTTAATACATTCCAGCTATTTGTCAGCTGTCCTGGTTTTTTTAAGTTTTGTAAATTTTCAAAGCAATTATAAACGGTGAAACATTTTTTAAAAATATTTTGGAGAAAGAAAAAAATATCGATGTTTTCGGAAGATCACTGGTTACTGTCACTTTATGGTTTCAATTATCTCTGTCCTGTTATCGACAGACAAATAATTTTAGCAATACCTTGTGATAAGAAAGCTACTTTAGTCCAATCTAGATAATCAACAGCTGTTGCTATAGCATCAGACAAAGATTTTGGATCTGGTAAAATTGGCATAGTACGAGTAGCTGGTTCTATCATGTCATCTGATGACGTCACAAATAGAACTTGGTGAAGAATGACGTAATCAGTTGACGTAAACACATCTATCTGTGGACCAATTGCAACAGCGATATTGGTATCTTCAAATGTTGATCTTGCTACAAGAGGAAAAAATGTATACATACATGTGAAACAAAGCAAACATTTTAACAATTAGAAAACGAAGTTTGATCAACTTAGTCACTTTCACTTAGTTCGAAAATGAATCTTTCTTGGTTATAAAATATATTTTATGATCAACACAATTATGTAACTTGTAAACCCATAGAATAAGAAATGCGGACTATGTGTGCTTCAAAAACTTGTTCGTATTCTGATGATAAATGATACAAAGCTAAAATCGATTTGAAACGGCTATGCATTATTGTTAAATCATTAATGTCCTGATAACATTTTGTTTTAGTCACCTGCAATATTATATAATATTTGTGTAGATTTCCCGTAGGTAACATTGGGAATATATATCAGGACATATCTCAGCAGTATACATAATGTGTTTATAGCAATAAGAAGCGTCTTTATGCTTATGTGACTTTACGTTGACGTACCAACATCACAATTATTATGTCTACTAGATTTTTCAGGGTGAAATATAATAATTATGAATGGTATGGTCTGACGTTCAAAATCATCCCGCGTGTTTGATACGTAAGAAAGCCACATATTATAACTAAATCCATATTGCTTTGATGAGAAATGATAACAGTGATGTTGCAAATTTGATTAGAGAAACGTTGTCGTTTTGTACATCGAAAACAGTTAAGAAACGCTAATCTCATTGTATATAATTCTGAACATCCAATTGTAAAATCATCCAAAAACGTTGTAAAGTGCATAGCTGAAGCGTGAAGTATTAGTAAAACTCAGGTCAATAAATAATACAGCAGGCGAAACAACAAAACGGCATTTTTACTCACCGTTTTGTAAGCTATCATATACCGACTTGCCGTCCGTAGAATCATATTCTAAAGGTTTAAAATCAATTCTACAATAGCTAGTTTTTGTTACATCTTCTAAAGCTTCTGCTATCTTTATATATTTCTCCACATCAACCTGACCTTTGTGTCCAAGGACCACTGAAATCATGACATATTAGCATTAACTTGCATAAATTATTTCATTGAGTAATACTTCTTGATTCCCAAATGTCCAAAGCATTTCCATTTAATATAAAACATGGAAGGTTGTTATTAAATGTGAATAACAAGTCGTCTAAATGCTGCAAACACCTTGTGACAATCATCCTGTGAAACAAAAAAAGTAACGTTGTTGTCTACAAGGGGTATGCAAAGGCAATAAATTTTATTTACATCATTACTCCCAGTAGCCCATTTTATATTGACATTTTACTCATGTTTTGTTTGATTTCATTTAATTGTTTGATGTCATTTCCATGACTAAATCTTTATAGTTAACAAAGGCGTTCTTATCATTATGAAGATTGGTATCTCATAATCTTTATTGTACATAACACTTGCTTGGATATTGACGTCCATGCCTTACAAAGTCAATATACTAATTATGAGATGATTAATGTCTCTGTTACTATAACAACTCAAGAATGTAAATATTTTATATTTCAGCGTCTGATGAAATGGTTCGTGCGTTTTATAAAAAATCGAATATGTAAGCAAAAATATATCAATGAATGCGTAATTCTTATTTGCAATACCATATTTGTTTCAACTACTTACTTTAATATCTGTATTTGATTTGTCATACGAGAACGTTAAAACTTTTGCACCACGGAGGTGAAAAACTTGGTGAAAATCGAGATATTCTGACAGTAAACATTACTTAATTAAGACTTGATTTTTTAATTAAAATATTTGTAGAAGCGCAATTGTCACTGTTTCAGCAACCGATAGTAACTTCATTTTACTAACTAACTAACATTAGTTTGCTTTAACATTATTTACGATAATGCATGAGACCCTCAGTAGCCCGGGGCTAGTGATAAATGGTTCCAGCTAGGAAAATACTCATTGGGCGAGCTGATAATTTTGTTTTTTACTACTAGATAAATAAACAAATAACTAAATAAATCTAACCTGGTCTGACAAACACTTTATACACCTAAATATTATTTTTCAAAAATAACTTACGAAATCACTATTAAAAATCCAGAAGAAGCATTTGGAATATTTAAAACTTTCCAAATTGAATCTAACAATTATTAATACAAATCACTGCATAATCATCACTTCCCTTAGTTTCATAAAGCTGATATTTGTTGCATTGTTTTGCAAAAGGAACATTTTTAAAGAAATACAAAATATAAATAGACAAAATATGTTCACTAACCTGCATGAAGTACCGTTTCGTTAACGCATTCTGCTATATTAAATACAACCATCAAAACTATGGCGAGACGGAGCATTGTTTTATACGCAAACATTTTTAATAAAGTCCAGGCCACACTTTGTAAAAGCAAAACCTCAGATGTTTCAATCGCCTGTTTGCATTTTTTCAGTCGCAGCAAAAATAGGTTAAATATCTGCACCGTATACAAGCATAGCGTCTTTGAGCTCTAGTGGTGAAAAGTCCGCTTTCAGGAGGAATGAAGCGGTTCATGAATCGAGCAATATCATTAATTACACATCCATTTCCCTGACGCTAGTCATACTTAGGTTTATTAATATCCATTAATTATGAATGTCCAATATCATCTTCTATGTTAGATAGTTTTCATGATGCGTTCCTCTACGCCATCAATCTGCGATATTTGTCAATCCTAGAGTATGAACTAAAAATTTACAAAAACTTGATGACTTCGGAATACTTTGTTCTTTATCGATGTATGAATACAGTGATTCTATCATAAAATTCCGAGTGTCATAACTACCAGTGTATCTATCCAATTAAATCATGTTATTACTGGAAATGTTTATACATGTGTCTGGATATTCAATTTGATGATTGGCTCGGCAGATGAGTCCCTTAGGACCCAAAGTTTGAACAAAACATCGCGGGACCTTTGTTCGTGATGCTCGAGGGACGTAGTTCACGTCTTCTATTACTGGCGACCTGTTGACATTTAGAATTGTTCCTCTTACATGAATACAGCAAATGTAATAACACATAGATATCCATTCCCCCCATATTGTGTTATTTCAATAATTAGTTTGGAAATTACGCACAAAGTAACTGTTGGAAG
Source organism: Mactra quadrangularis (assembly GCA_025267735.1). NCBI lineage: Eukaryota > Metazoa > Mollusca > Bivalvia > Venerida > Mactridae > Mactra > Mactra quadrangularis. The sequence continues at coordinate 2,110,199 of CM046304.1, read as the reverse complement.
CAAGAGGACTTGGAATTCGTCTGAGAGATTAGCTTTGTTTCCTGACAGAGTCTAGAGGCGATTATTGACTAGTGTCTTGTTTTAAAATATTTTTGAATCTTTGGAGAGTTCTTGTGACTTCACTAAACATCGAGGTAGGGTTTTTTATTATCTTTTTAGATTAACATTTAAAGTTCATAGGTCACGTGCTAGTGTGTGAATATTAATTAGTTTTTTTTCATATTTCGCCTTAGACAATTGTTTAGTATTCTTACATGTTTATTAACATAATTGTATGTATGTGAATAGAGTATTCTTATAATTTGAGATTAAAGAAAAGTACACTTGAGAAATATTTTCGAAAGATTTTTGTGATGAATTTCAAGTACTTGTAATAAACTGGTATAATTTTCTAATCGTTTAATGCATTGGAATGGTATTTTAGAAGATCAATTATTCATAAAATTAAGCTTACAAGTTGTTGTTGACGAATAAATAAATTAAAACAATAACATTGAAAAGCTTTCACTTAGTGTTTGTGATAAAATTGGTATATGTAATCTTTGACAGTTTTTACAATACTTTGTATATAAAAGGTATATGTCTACATGTACGTCTGTTTATTGCTCAATTGAAAAATTTCAATTATAGATTATGTGTATCTTGTTAAGAATCAACCATGAAGACATAAATCGTAACAATAATTGAAGAAATGCCTGATATTCTTTGATATTGAAATTAAAAAATCCATTTCGTACAATTGTAACTGTAAGCAACTAAGAAAACGAAACTTTTTCAGCAAATAGAAAGTAGAAAGAGTTGCGCAATAAGTAAATTACAAGAAAATACGCCATTCGCTTCAGCATGCGTGAAATATCATGAATTTCTGCTTTGAAATTATATAAATTTTCTGATGTTTCAACCATTGGTAAAACTACGTTTATCAGCTATCTGTTTTTTTCACAAACATATTTTTCAACAAATTTTCTTTGTGCTGTGGTCATTTGTTTGCATGACCTATAAATAATTATACTATTTGAAATTTATATGATATAAGCGGTGAGTTAAATGCGGATTCTTGTTTAGCAATCGAATTAAATTTTGGGATATTATCGTTTGCACAAATGATGTTAGTTCACCGAATGACAGACCCATTAAGATAATGTGCCTAGCTCAAACATTGGTTGTATTAGAACACGCCCAAATCCACCGTATTTATAGCTTCGTCGTTTTATTTATACAGTGTAGTAACATTATAAGGTTAATGATGTTGGTAAACAGTTAAACCAAGGACAACAATGATTGAACCAAAGTTATGGTAATTATATCTATAGGGAATTTCTGATTATAATTGTAACGTAATAATTGTAATTATGTTAACTTACATGACTGCTGTCAATTGTTCAGAAAAGTTTAAGTTTGATATATTACAGCGATAAACTTACCAAATTGAAGCTAAATGACGACGAGCAATCGACGCTAAGGTTTTGGTTCTATTTTCTCCGGCGGATGTGCCGTAGAATTTTTATTAGTTTGAACTTAATGGTATTCCCTACATTATAGACAATAGATTGTTACTTGTTGTGTATGATTGATAGCAGCATATTTTGTCCAGATATATCATAGAAAAGGACATTTGTATTTCCGTATTTATTCTGGAAGTCTTTTTTCATGTTATATATTTTTCATTAAATCATACAAGCAAAGCATCTGATCACCATCAGAATATTCCGCACCGTTCGGTACAAATACAATAACATGTTATTTATCAATTTTCATCCAGATTAATTCCAATCTATTATAATATTTTTTACTTCTATTGCAATCCTTTGCACATTTCATTATAGAACGCCTTGTTCAATGTCCGGCTGATTAAATGTGCAGTACATGAAATAATTGAATTTCCTATTTAATTTGAAATTACCACATTATCACAAATTGACACGGTAAAATTGAATTCCTGCCATAAGATGACAGTTTTAGGTGTCATAGTTTTTCATAACTTTTTGTATATAACATTGTTGTTGGTTCGGAATTCACGCTTCTCTACATCAGATTAATAATTATCATATCTGAATTAATTAACCCAATCATTGTAAATACTACATAGTTGACTAGAGCTTTATATTTGTTAGTGCCTTGATTTGAAAGTAAAGAAGTAAACATTCTCTTAAGTTAAGTTTTTTACCTCCGTCAATGTAAAAAACATTCTGAAAAAAACACATGGTATTTCATTTTAGTAAACATTTGTTCAATTTGAATCAAGTAAGCGACATTTGAAACAACTTGTAATTCTTCAACTCTCGCTATTATCTATGAGCTGTTTTAGTGAATTACGATGAAGGCGAGTGAACATTAAAACGCAAGGCGAAGAAAGAATAATTAACATTAGGCAATTTTTATCAGTGAAAGGAAAGAAGTGCATAGTGCATAGACGTGTTCTTTTCAGCATTGGGTCACAATGGGTTGAAAAACAAAAATTAAAACGCTCTAGATAACGTTGTCTTTCTAAGGATGTTTTTCAAACCTATTGCACTCAGCACATTTGTTTTGGTTGCAATTCACTTCATTATAAGTTCTGAAAAAAGCTTTAAAAGCAAAGGATATAAAAAGCTTCGTCTCCACATTGAAACATTGACGGCGTCTGATAATATGTCGAAACCACCATTATATAACTGATACCCACAAAAACTCCATTTACAAGATGAAAAATTGTTTATTCATTCGCAATAACAATATTTATATTAGCAAGTTGTACTTGGCATTTTGCATTTATTTGTTATCGGTGTCGTATAGACACAGAATTAATTTGAATCCGTTGAACATTTAGTACTACTTCAGTAATAAAATGTTCCATATCGCTTCATTTGGTGTGATTAATTTCAGTGTCAGCTGGAATATGAGATTATTTGTGTATACAATATTAATATAGTCTGTCTCGTATTGCCTTTATACAAGTCTAATCTCTCTTATCTGTCATATAACAACTGTATTATATCATGCATTACGCTGATTAGTTTCTAATTAGTTATTAGTTAATTACAAGAAATTGGACACTAGCATAATTCTAACCTAGTCGCTAAAATATGACCAACCATGTAAAATATCACATGAGAATTAAATATTGAAGTCGAAACATTTGATAAATGGAAACGAACTGTGATTTAGTTTTGTAAGTTATGAATAAATCAAAACATTTTTGAGTGAAGCATATTTTTACTAAATCAATTTACATTTAAATAATTGTATTATATTGCTATTACTGGAAATTGATCAGACCTTTGGTTTATTTAGTATTGTATTGAATTGATGACATGTTCCGTCGTCAAACAAATCATTGATAAATACTGTAGCAGAGCATATTTTTGTATTTGTTAATTAACGAATCACAATATCTATAGATCCACTAAATAAGTCAACACTCCTTTAAATTGTAAATTAATTATGTTGTTAGACTAGTTTCGCTCTGACCAATTTCCAAATTAAAATTGCAATCGTCACAGATAATATAACATATCAATTTAAACTATTGAAACAGCCTATAGTTTTCAAAAGTCTTTAACTGCTTGACAAGTATTTTGTTTATAATGTATTTTAATTTTATTCAATAATTAATTTCAGCTATGGTGCATGTTAAGACATTGTTGTATCAAATTGTTTTGTTCACTTGTGTTAGGACAATCCATGGCTTTATTGATTGCACAAAGAATAATTTCATCGTAGGTAAGTATGAAAAGAGCTAAACTAAGTTTGCCTTTTGTCAACTAATTTTAAGTCCTTCTCAAATTGCAAGAACATTTGAATACCTGGTTACCGAAGAGTAAGAGATAAAAAAATCAAAAGCAAGGATTACCGAGTGCTGGTGAAATAAGATTGTCCAGCAGATTTTATAAGATGTCGTGCTTTGCATAAGTAATGTATCTTTGTTACTGAAATCGGCGTTTATTATAATTAAAAATTACGGCACAAGCAATGTTTTCGATTATATCCAAGTGCATACTAATCCTTGTATTTGTATACAGAAGCACTTGCGAACGGATTTTAAACCTAAGTCACGTGATATTCAATGCACGACATTTATATTGATACAGATAAATAGTTCATTCAAATAATCTTTTTCCATTGCTTGGAGATTAATGACTATGATTCACAGGTTTTGTCTTTCCAAGTACAAGTTTGTGAAGAGCATGATGAGTATATTACAATCGATTCTGACATTCAAACAATGGTTATTGATATTCATTGGTACATTTCGATTTTTCTCGTGATTTCATTGGTTGATATTAATTCTAGTCGAGATTTCATTGGCCAATATAAGTTCTACTCGAACTACTTTTGGTGTTATTATTGAAATGAGACAAACATATAGTTAATTAGTTATTTTACTCTGTTTCTCATAGTTCATTTAATGTAATCATCAATCAGTTAGATCATTTATCAACTCGGATACAACTTGTGAAAGGTCCATATGTTCCTACAGGGAATATTCTTGTATCAACTGTCTTTATGATGCCATTTACTATCACTAGTAGAACCCTGGGAGTTGTTATAGAGTATTTGTACATGCGAATCATTGGTGTATTTTACTGGGCTAGACATTTTTATTGCCAGGGACAAAATAAAGAAGCGAACTTGTAACAGCCATATTGGAGAGGTCAAAAATAACAAATTAAGAAAGCAACTATGATTTTGAGGCCATTGTATGGAAAATCAGATATTGTGAATAGATTTGAAGCATGGACACCATATCTTGGGATGTAGATTTAGTAGAAACACTGCCGAAAATAAGGCCGTTTATTGAATCAAAAGTTACATAGTTTCCAGTTAAGTAAGTGCGAGCATTGTACATTATAACATATACAATAAATCTTAAATTTTAATTCAATATATTTATGTTGTAAACTCACTTTCAAAAAATTTAACTCAGGAATACTTAGTCTTAAAGAAGGGAATTCACCTTTACAAGAGGCATTTGATACCCCAGCAACAATTCCTAACAGTGATGTTGGTAGATGTTTTAGTACACCTCATAATGTCATACTTACAGTTGAAGAATTATTAGACCTACCTAAATCTGGTTGGACGAAGATTAAATCAAGAATCAAGGATGGTAAGTAATGTTTTGGAGTATTACTGGGTTTAATGCTTACTTTGTTACTGTAGATTTTGGGTTCAATTCTGGATGGTTGTTAATTATACTCTTCCTTGAAAACGATACAATACTAAGTAAGCTTCAGGTGAAAAAGGTACATACAAGATTGATTGCCTTGCATTTAGGTTATTTGTCGAATGTACAGTAGAGGTAGTTGATGTCTCTAAAGAAGTGTAAGAAGTAGGTAAAAGCATTGAGCGTCGGACAATCACATTTATGATACCATACATAAAAATAGCATTTCTGTTCAATTATAAATTTTCTCATTTACAGCTGTTCGTATCCAAGCTAACACTAAACAAGATACTGGTTTATCAGTGGTAGTAGGTCCTTTCTACCAGAATGTAGCCATGATATTAGACAATATGACTATACCTTATGTCGTCACTGATTATATGGGATTCAATTGGTCAGATGTTAGCTTGATAGAATCCACAGTAAACTGGAAGAACATGGTCAAAGTTCGACCACCTATGATTGAATTCAACAGGGCTGTGGTGGATGTGTTCGTGATGAAGAAATGGGAAAGTGTTGTAATGATAATGCCTGAAAACCCTAAAGAAAATCAAGGTAATTGTTTATACTACTAACTTCATAGGTAATTGTTTTGCTTGATCATTATACAATGAACTTTACATAAGTAGTAGATTAAGCCATTCGATGTCAGAGGGATAGTGATATTAAAAGAAATTGCCCTGAGGTGGTGGTATTGTTTTGTAATCTTAATGGTAATGTAAGGACTCTGAATTAAGTATTCAGACAAACATTCGACAAATGCGTCACATAAAGTTGCATATAAAGTATTGATGCGCGAATGTTGTTATTGGCAAATTCGCTTCTACAAATAGAAGATATAATGGCATCCTGAAATACATTTGACTTTCTCAGTTACACAATAGCTGCCAATTGTCCTACCCACTGCACCTGACTTTCAGGTATCTGGATCAGAGCTTACAAACTATTACTACGCACATATCTCGCATGTGGCTGACAACTTCTATGTAGAATACATAAGTACGAAGTGTTAGACTGTCCGCAGAAAATATTTCATGATATAAGTCAACTAAGGCATGTATGTCCGCTATTGTAATAGCATTCCGCAATTAAGACAATGATTGTTGTATACCTAATAATGGATCTATACTGTGATAATTAGTCTAACGTATTTCAATTTCCAGAATGTAGAAATCTAGCTCGTCAGATGGTAGAGCAGAATATATCACCTATATCATATACATTGAAATATCAAGAAACAAAAAAGATGAGGAAAAAGTGTGGTGAAGTATTAAAAAATGTCCAGTTGTTAGAACAGAAACGTATAGTTGTATGTAGTCCACGAGAAGAGAAATATAAACTAATACAGATGATTCTGGATGAGGTAAGACTTATATATCATAATACTAACATCCTTTGAATAAATTCTTACATTTGGAACAATCCAATCTTCCATGTGTACCACTATGGGTCAGCGCAAAATATGTCTTTATTCTTTTTTGTATACACTAAACTAATCTGAGTTTATACATTGTTCTGTATAACAGTGAAATAGTGCTATATGGGCCACATTGGCGATAATAAAGTCGTGGGATTCTTTTTACGTTTTTTTTTAAATTCTAATTGCTTTATTTGAGCAGACAAATGTTTGTATTTGTATATTAAGACCATTTGTTATGACCCCAGCGTTTGGTGGTTCAGGATCACATAATGCTATATTATCATATTTTTATCGTTGGCAGCCCATAAGTCAAAATAAGAGTTCATATGTTAAACTCATAGAAGAAATGTTTACAATAATCTCAAAAAGCAAATTGAATACAAATGTGAAAACCCCAAAAAAACCAAAAGAAAACAAGTTAAGTTTTTTTATTGCGATACAGCAAGTTACCTAAAGCTAAAAGAAATGAGCAATAGTGATTAGATGTTATCGATAAAATTCAATAAGACCGCCTTAGATAAATGAAGTCTTATAATTTGTACATTCCACTTTCACTATGGTTTGTATCTTATATCATTTCATTAGATTGCCAACTTAATGTTTAATCAATGGAAACAAATATTGACAATGTATTAAATCTATATTTTCAGGCTAAATTGTTCCGGATGTTAGATGACGAGACATTTAGCTTCTTTATATTAGATCCGGTAAGGATTTATCGTTATCATATCATAGTATTGTTGAGTCATTTGTAACAAAGGTGCTATAAGTCAAAGAAAACATTTAAAACGCAAATTAAATATGGTTGCGGAACGGGCTCTTCGGGCAAGTAAAAAAGCACCTTTATATACACTAATAGGTCTATAGATTACACAGAGTATACTTCGTAATTAAGATACAAGTGTATCTTAATTGATAATTAAATACAAAGTATATTTACAATGAAAGACAACTCTGCATGAATTCCGAGAACGCAACAACAGATTGTCTCCCTTTATCATAATGTATTTACTACAGATTGGACACAGAGAACGAATGTTCACTTTAAATGATTCTTCTGCAGTTGCTCTCCTGTCTAAGTTTTCATATGTTCCAGGGGAAAAAACTAGGTAAAATGTGCTGGTCGTTATAACTTAATCGTAATTTTGGTAAACAATTTGTTAAAGTTAATAAAACTATTTTTGTTCGTTTCAGTCAACACAACTAGATGCCCTCACAGAAATTAACATGTATAGACGAGGATTATTTACAGCAAAATGTGATTTATTTGCTTATAGATATACTGAATTGAAAAATGATACAGTTAGGTTCGCTAGCGGGTAGGTTTTGACCACTTTCAAAAAATATATAAGTAGTAAGAGGCAATCAAAATAACAATGCTTCTGTTTTGCTGACGTCGTTTTATTCATCACTTACAGATATTTCTTTTGACGTCTAAAATATTATATAGTAAAGAAAGATATATAGATAAAATACATGTATTTATCTATGTTTTTCTCAACTTAAGTTCATGCTCTCGTAAGGAAATTAACTACAATTACGCAATTCCTTCTTAAAGTTCTTGAACAAAGAATTGTTTAAGAAATTCACCATGCTAATGCTTATATTTTTGATAATATCAGAAACGCATTTGAATTATATGTTGATAAACTAAGTACAATTAATTATGAAATTTCTTCAAAATATTCTTTTTTTATTCATAAGTAAATATAAATTGATTTGTACTAATGACAGGGTTTTGTCTAAAGGCTTTAGAAGAGCACTTATCGAACATTTGTTTTATTTACAGCTATGGTTATGGTGCTGTTGACGCAGAAAGAATTGTTAACGATGCTAAATACTATTATCTTACCTATAATGATAGGATAAGAAATAGTGGAAACTTCTCAAAAGAAATATTTCTACGTGCATTGAAAAGTGTAAGTCTTTAGTATACCTAAAGCAATGAACTTTTAATTTTCAAATGAGGAACTTTTTTCAAAATTGTCTTTTCATACCTATTTGCACGGATCAGAATTTACTTTGCAAATGAAGAAAGATGTACATTAGTTATATGCTAATCCAATGATAAAAATGTCATTCCCTTGCATTGTGCAAATTTTGTGTTTTGAACGCTGACCTAATCGTTATGCCCGTTCGTCATCTGATGACTGGTATAAATATAATTATGCTAATTGATCATCTAATTACTGGTCTCTTTATAAATATAAATGGCTTAAACAATTTCAAAGTCAAACTGTATATTTATCACGTTTGTTATATCAGCTGCCATCATCAACCGAAAATCTATTTCAGGTTGTCATATCAGATGGGTCAACACACACTGGTATGATAAAGTTTAATGCTACGACAGGTTCTAGGATTGGTTATACCTTATATCTATACAACCATGGTGGATCAAATCTGTTTACTAAGGTAAGACTTACATACTGTCAAATCTAAATGTTAATGACAAATGTATGTCATTTGGGTCTGTGACTCTCTCGATAAGTTTAGTAAATTTGTTTTTTATCTGTTGAATGAGGTTGACCACCTCTCCTTGTATTCACCAGTACATGTTCTCCTTGTTCAATTGACTAATTTTGAAATGAAAACGTATTGTACGGTCCATGTGCTCAAAATGGTGGGCAAGCAAGAAGAAGTGAAGTTGTTGAAATAAAAACAATTACTCAAGCAATATGTTATTGTCTTTTTTAATGTACTGGTATGGAGGTTAGATTGCAACAGGACAGTATGAAGCAAACAATGATCGTTTAAGTAACTGCATGATAATTCAATCTTCTTTGCCTTGAACAAAATTTTCAACTTTGATTAGGTTGGTACTTGGAGACAAGATGATTCAGAAGGTGTGATAGAAGAAAAGAATGAAACAGATATTGATACTGATACAGACGATTCTTCTGATAGACTTTCATTCTTTGAGTTTAATGAAACTGTTGTCAGAGAATCTAGAGGTATATTTGATGAAGTGGAGAGAGTTGTCGTTGTATTGGTAAGTCAGTTGTTAGCATAACTTGATGTTAAATTGGATGTGGAAATAAAAATTGTTTATTTAATGTTACATTTACTTGCAGTAAGTTCGTCCGATTTTCTCTGAGTGAAGTGTGAATTAATTTCAATTGCGGGTTGATTCCTACGCCTGAACAAAATAACTTCGTCGTAATTAGTTACACAAAACTTTCAACGTAAATTGTGGATTATTACAGAAATCAGTTTTTAGTAAATGATGAAGGTTCTTGATTAGTGTTTGTTTTAAACTCTTGTTTAGATATAGCCGTCCAAATATTACTATTACATCAAGGTTAAGATTATGATACGACACAAAACATTTTAACCAACAATCATTAGCACAACTTAAATACTAGAGTTGGCAACATCTATAGACTTTAAGTATTGTGTCGATAATATGCCAATATTTCTATATACTTAATAAAATTTAACCGTGTGAAGCAACTGTCTGTGCAAAATTTTGCGATGTTTCTTTGCTGTTTTGCGCGCTTAATCTGTTAATCTGCTTCTTTTTTCAGGAGGAGCCATTTGTTATGATTAGACAACAACCAAAGGGTGTAGTATATACTGGAAATGACTTATATGAAGGATTTACAATAGATTTGTTAAATAAAATAAGTGAAAATTTAAATTTCAAATATGAGATCATATTATCACCAAATAATGAATATGGTGGTCCTAAGAACGGAAGAGACGATGATGATAGTTGGGGAGGTATTGTCGGCTCTATACTTGAAAATGTAAGACACATTTGTGTTTAGTCCTATGTATGGAATAAAAATGTAATTGAAATTTGTATGCCAGTAATCATGCTTTCAACTTATTATTTTCTGTAGATGTATGCCCCGGATTGTCGGTCTATAGGAGTTTTTAAACACTAAAATGCTGACAATGTCTCAGAAAGGTGTTCATCAGGACTGAAATCCTTCACTTTTATTGCACATACACCCTATTAACACTTGACCATTGCTCCTTGTGAGACTTACGAAGCTGCATTTAATGATAATGACATTAAATCCATTTTAAATAATCCGTAACACGCTCATGCATTATCTGAATTGTTGTTTTCATAATATGTGCGTTGTTAAACCCCATCAAGCCAAATACTTTGTCACCGTCCGTTCCAAAGCGGAAAGGTTCTTGTTTTCGTGATTTTTGTTTATGGCTTCTTTTTTATAGCAAAATTTAAAAAACATGCTTTTTTGTTGTCTGAAAGGTCTATGCTTTTTATTGATGTTTTTTCCTAATATGTTTTTGCACTCCTTTTTATAAACAATGTTGATGCGATGCAATATTTTATATTGTTTGTTTTCAGAATGCAACATTAGGTATGGGAGCTATATCCATCACGTCTAAGAGGCAATCAGTTATAGATTTTAGCCTTGGAGTAGTCAGTACAGGTGTCAATATATTGATTACAAAGCCTAATGAAGTATTCAGCATATTTCAATTCTTAACACCATTTTCTTTAGAACTTTGGATGGCTATTATTGGAGCTTCATTTGGTGTGTGTATAATATACTATATTCTAGACTTTAAAAGTAAAGAGCGTGTCTTTACTGTGAAATCAACACTTTGGTTTTCGTTGGGAACTCTCCTTATGACAGGAAGTGATTTTTCACCAAAGCGTACCTCACAAAGAATCCTGACAACCGGTTATCTATTCTTTGTCATGATCACTGTTTCTACGTACACCGCAAACATGGCGGCGTTCTTAACAAAGAAAAACCTTGAAAGACCAGTTGATTCATTTGAACAACTAGCGGACAGGGATGACATCAGAGTCTTCACCGTATCCGGTTCCGCCACAATGAATTTTCTCAAGACAGCCACTGAAAATACAGTATACAGTAGACTTTGGGATAGAATAGTGAGGGACAATGGACTGATAGCAAATGCTACAATAGGTCGAGATAAAGTAGGTCAAGGGTCATCTGCTTTCATATTTGATTCTATGATAAATTCATATTCAGAAAAGAAATATTGTAGAACACAGTCTGTGTCGTCACCTATACTTCTACAAGAACACGGTATAGCTATGCCTAAAGGAGCAGCTTTTAAGTCTCAACTTAATATTGAGTTGCTTCGACTGAAGGAAAGTGGATTTATACAAGCACTAAAGAAAAAGTAAGTTATGACTATATGTTTCAAGACATTGAAGTTCATTACTCTTTATGATTAATATATTCATCTCACTTTAACCTTTTAAACTTTTAACACTATCAATACTAATGATTAATCAATTTCGGAACTTAATTTCAAAATCTTTTTTCGTACTGCTTTATTCTGTAAAAAAATGTTTCAAATCGGTCAAATAAAAAAGCACATCTCCTTTAGTACTCACTTTTAGACGATTTACAAAGAAGTGTTAACCTCGGAGTACGCCTTCTGTGTTTCATGATAAGTTTTAGCACGAGTACTAGCTAGTAGATATTTATGCATCCATCTTTCAAGACTGTGACAAAGTTCTATTGTAAATAATGTGTACATATTTTACCAGAGGTCCACATGGAAAATTGGATTTATCCAAATGTGTAGCATTGTTCAGTAAAGTTATATATCATGTTTTGGTTCTCTCTGAGCCATTACTATTTCAACGGCAAACATGATGCAATCCTGTAGCGTTTATATTAAGAGTTAAAACCTTTTTGTTTACAGATGGTGGGAGAATACACGAGAATGCGATGCTGATTTTCAAAGTAGAAGTTCTAAACAAGTATCATTTGATTTGAAACATACAGCTGGTGTTTTTATTGTTGGATGTTTTGGATTGGGAGCATCCATGTTATTGTTTATATTTAAGAAGTTATATGTACTAACCAAGTCAGACAATCCATTTCCACCAATCAGGTAAGTTTTCAGAATTTTTCTTTGTTAAATGAATTACAATTCTCTTGTTTCAAAGTCTTTAACGTTTTTGGCCAGATTTGTAACCATGTTCATGTATTGATATCACGCAAGCACGTCTCTTAATAAGTTTATGATACGTTTCCTGTTAAACAAGTGCCAAGAATATTATAGTTAATTAATATGTCTTTTGTCATAGCTTTCGTAAAATAGTTAGATATAGATAAGGTTATGGTTCAAGAACATGCACCAAACAAAAAAGAAAAAGTCTTTCTACCTGTATATACTTTTTATTACTACAACGAAATATGTTTGTGATGACAATCAAAGCAATGCGCGTTACTGGCTATCCAAAAAAAATTTCAGTTCAGCATCGTGTTCGCTCGGTTGTTAGCAAAATAACAGAGACTAAAAAATGATCATGGTCGTCTTGATCGTTGAGATTATTAGGTTCTCTTCCATATTCTGTGCTTTCGTCTGTTGACCTTTCTGTTCTCTTTATTGGTGTTTTATTTGGATGTGAACGTCTTTCTTTACATGAAGTCGTAATATAATTATGACATTTTGCTCTTTTTGATGAAACTAAATACTATATGGACGTTAAACAAATATAGAAACTCTCACAATATGCCCTAATTCAATTATGAAATCAGAATAAATGGTCTGTGTTGATATATTATAGTTTCTTTGTTTTAGACGTGAGGAAAATTCTGATGGGAGTTCTACCACTAAAAGTCATGAAGAGAAATTGATATACGGACATAGTGACGGTAAACAATCAACAGTTTAATGAACTTTGTGTTGTTTAATAAACAACTTGTCTGGTGAAATATAAGAAAAACATACATAGTTAATGAATCTTTATTTTAAAGTTGGTACAATATGCAAATATAGAAAAAAGCTATTTATTAGCTGTTTTCGACAGTCGTTTGACTTAAACATTGTTAAGTGTTGCTACTAGTTTGAATTCATAATGGATTGAACACACTAACATTGTACTGCATGTTTGCATAAGGTTAATTCCTCTTCATCTTCCAAACATGTAGTTTATCCTTGATACAGTCTGTTCGTATTTATGATATTTTCTTAGTTACGTTATCACAGTGTCAACAAAAAAAGTCTACTTAGATTGTCATAAAGCTATAGAATAGGAAAGTTGAGTGATGTTACGTACATTGTTTACCAGTGCATTTACCTTGGTTTGTTTATTTGAATATGTAATCAAAATACATCGTGGTATGTTGTTTTTTAATAAATTAATACCAATTTTAAATATGTTCCATGGGCTGTTAGTGAAGAGGCTTTTGTGTAGGCATCGTAAAAGATGTTTGGAGGCATATCAGACGGTAGCAGATGTTCATTACCACTTGATTTTATGGCCGTCGCTATTGAGAAATGTACTTCATTTTGTATAATTGATGATAGTCGAATAAAATATGGTCATAATATCAAGTGCATAGATAATTTAATTGCAAATATCCCCCACGTATGTGTAATTATTAATGTATCGTAGTAAATTATATATTGTATTGTTTTGCGTGGTTTGTAATATTCTATTTTGTAATTCATTTGCTTAGATTCAACCATTCTATGTATCATAAGTGATGGTACATGCTGCACAGTTGGAGGAATGAATGCACATTCTTATATAGATATATAATTCAAAGTTATACGAATTGTTTTAAATTTTGAAGATATCCTCGATCCTAATTTGAATTTTTGAACATTTTACATTCTGTGTAGTTCAAAATATAGGATATCTTATGTTACTAAGTATTATCAGTAAAAGTTGTAACTCGAATACGTTGTTGGTTCTAAAAGTAGTCATCCTAGAGCTAGCCTACTTGATGTGGCTCTTGAATGTACATTTACTGTAAAATCTGAAGTTCGTTTAAATATTTAACATATTACAATAACAAGCATTTATAACATGTACATTGATTTTACATGTCGAATAAATATCAGTTGATTGAATTAATCTAATAAATGGTTTTTTTGCTATTTTTGTAATTAGTTTTTATGTTATGTAGCTTTCAAGCCACTGTTACGTCATCCAAATGTCATGAACTGTTATTTTACTTATACTATAATTTTGTTTTAATGTTGTATAGGTATGCCAGTTAATAGCTTGTCACAATAAATATCCTATCTTTGAAAATCTCTTAGTATAACTTCCATCTCTTGAAGATGTTTATTATTATTTCCTAGTCAATGTTTACAAAAGTTATATTCAGCTGTTAGATTATATGTAAGGCAAGTTTTAAGCTTACAAACTTGCACTGCCCCAAAGGAGAGCATGATGATGAGCAACTGGGTAACGATTCTTGGAAAGGTCGTCTTCAAAACATGCGAATGTTTCTTGTAAAAATAGCGATATCGTCTTTACTTGGTTCCATCCACATGGTGCAACGTAAAGGAAGTATTGAATCAGTTTTCTTTGGTGTCAGAGGAGACGCATGTAGCAACCTAATAGCAGGTCCTTTTTCTTTTCAAGAATAAGTTTTACAACGTAGGCATTGATTACGGTTATTTATTTTGGTCTATGTAAAATTTCAAATATGCATTCAGTGTCATATTCATGATTATTTTCTACAAGGTATCAATACTAATGTGTTAATTGAATCTATTTATGAGTATAAAATCATAGTTCAAATCGGAATCCTTTAACAATTATGATACACAATATATATTCCGATTTCACGATACAATCACATATCCTGTGACAAAATTTTAAGTCGATGAACTCTATTACTGCAGAAAGAACATATATCATACCAACTTAGACGGTGCCATGTTATTGTTACCAAAATTATCATTATTATTGAATATGACCTATGTAATGTATAGCTATGGCGTTAAACCCATTACACAAACTGTAATGACAAAGTTACACATATTATTTAACATACACGTTTTGATAAAAGTCTTTAGATTTTATCCTTGTGTGTTCATTGCTCTTCGAATACACTCTTCTCTTATAGCTCCATACATATGATTTTTACACCACTGGATTAATGCTTTATTTATGCTAATAGATCCATTTCTTTTATTTAACTCTGGCAGACCGTCTTCTGGAAGTAAGAGCAGTTTCGGTAGATTATCATCTGATTGGTATATGTCGTCTGGTATCACGAGATCTTGTGACTGTTGAGAGCCTTCTGTACGCTTTTGATAACCTTCAATAAATGTTCTTAATAACATGGCTGTGAATTTAGCATTCGAGATCAACATGTCGTCTGAAAAAGAGAGATTGAAATAAAGAGAATAGTATAATGAAATTTCATTTTAGTCGCTGTCTTAGTTTCATGTTTTTGAACAGGTACTGACGTCTAGTGAATAAAGAGTGTGCTCACTTGCTCTTTTAATAATTACCAACAAGTTTACAAACACTGAGTTTTTTTCCACCGATATCTGTTCTAAGACGAATAATTGACGAAAGTCTAACAAGGCATAAAATTTACCTTTCAAAAAATTTGATAAATTTTCTTGGCAAACATTTCATATATAAATTGTTTAAACTTTTGAACATTAGAATAAATTAACCAGTTTATTAGTTTGCCCTAATTGTGTTTTAAATAAAGTACTATGTCAAATAATATGCTTAATATACAAATAAAAATAGAAAAGGATGAACATAATGAGAGTTAAATCGAATGAACCTAACAGTGTTAAACTTCATTTAGACTTTATATGACACCTTAAAAACTACTTTTTGACAAAGGTGATTTTAAAATTTGTTGTTTTTTACTAGCTTCATAAAAAATATAAAAAATCTAGTTCAAATTAAAAAATTAAACAAGTGAACATCGCATAATTCCTTCAGAAGAAAACAAATTAAAAGATAAATACCTTCTCTTACAAAATCCCTCGTTGAAAATGATAAAACTGTCGTTGTGGACGTCAGTAACCCTGCCATTGTTATAAAAATTAAATTGAAATTCATTTTAACAAATTTTTGATGGTCTTGGCGAATTTTGTTTGAACTGATTTGTTCAAGTTGAAATATTTGCTTTAAATATGACAGATACAAAATGTAAAATGCGGGGATTTGATGGTGTCAAGCACCCAGCCATAATATTTATTTCGAATCGGCTAAATTCCAAGTCCCTTTGGGCCGGAAAATGTCAGAACATGTAGCACGATTAAGATCTATCATCGTCAATTAAACATTTAAATGAAACTAAATCGAATTATAAGAGACCTAAAATGCATTTAACAAAAATCAGAAAATGGCATAGAAGAAATTCAAACCATTTCATGCTATTGAAGTATATGATACTAAACGGTTTTCTCAAACCTTGTGACACATATACGCCATTATCACATTTATTGTTACAGCGTGTGCTTCTGCAAACTGACATATTCTGTTATCCTCCGCAATTAACGTTACACTATCATTTTTATTATCAAATTAAGGAATCTAATGAAATATTAAAATCGAACTGTTAATCGTGACTGGACATTCATCAGGGGAATTCCATGATTCGAGTGTTTTGTTGTTTTTTCGACCTGCAACCAATTCAAATACACCTACATTCTTATTGGGGGTTGGTTGGTGTTATCACTGTCGCAACAAAATGCTTAGGTTATATTATAGCGGTCCTTCAACCCACTCACTGTTCCTGGAAAGGCTAAATCCCTTGATTTAGCTTTTAATCATTTCCCAGGAGCATACTTTCGTCAATGACTAACAACTTTCCTAAATGGTTAGAACCAGTATTAGTAAAAAGAATGACCGTAGAAATTGTTGTTCTTCAATGATACAACGGAATGTTAATCTGGTTCCTATGCCAGTAAGTAACTTTTGCTCTTTGGAATCGTTGTCGTTAGATCTTGTATTACCATTCAATAAAATGTTTCAACCTTTCGAACGGTGATTTTTTTTCAAAAACTGACATTGGACGAAGGGGAAATAGTTTTAAAATAGATTCTGTCACTAGTTTAAATTAGATAAATAATTTGCAAATCTGACTATACAAAAATTAGACATTTAGTCCGATCTAAAATTGTCCGCTCGCCTATTCGCTAATTTAGATCTGGCCGTTTTCAAACGAGGGTCACGTTCAGGTGAACTTTTTCATTATGATTTTCATGACGAAATTGTTATGTTAAGTAACTTGTTTACATCGTCTACGTCATACAATTTGGAATTTACCGTCCAATCACAGCCTGTGAATAATACTGCTTTCAAATTATCTCGCCAAACTTGGTCTAAAAATGGAAATTACGACATCAAAATGCTATTAATAGTGTTTCGTCAAGATAAAAGCTACGCATTGATTGGTCGACAATAAGGTCATCCCGACGTAACCCTCCATTGAGGTCTCAGAGATCCTATACGACAACTCTTCACAGGATATCTGTTTACGGAGATTGTGTTTGAATGAATATGTGAATAATCTTTGGCAAACTGCAGTGGGGGAAGAGTTTTTAAAATTGAATTGTAGCTAATTAGCAAAATAGCAGGTAACTTTTGTTTCATTCTATTGACTTCCAATTAGAGACAACTATAGGACTACTAGTCAGTGAGTTATTCATTAGACCTTAAAGCCGCCCAGTTAGCTCAGTTGGTAGCACACAAGTTTACTGACCGAGGTGTCGTGGGTTCATTTCCCGTGCGGTGCAGCTTCGTGGAGCTTGGTCATGAAATTATTTCTACTGCCATTCTCTATCGTACTAATGATTTTTAATTATGTAGGGCAGTTGTAAGACACTGACGAAAGTATGCGCTTATTAGTTGGTTAACAGCTAAATCCAGAGATTTAGCTTTTCCAGGAGGAGTGAGTAGGTTGACAGACCGCCGTTATATGACCTATACAATGTGTTTTTACGGCGTTAAACCAAACAAACAAACAAGCTACTAGGTCTGATGTTTTAGGCACATCTTCGTAGTGTTGTTCCGAGTGGACATTTCAATATACCTTATATTAAAACATAAGTATGTATCTAAATTGTAAGTCTTTTAGGCAGACGATGCAAATGTATTAAGTAAGTTTACGATATAGTATACACTTATACAATTTTACCTAAGAGCAAAGCCTTTTGCTGATACGAGCACCTGTCGCTAACCGAACACGGCAAAACACATACACTTATTGTCTTAAAATGTAAGACTGAAAATGTTTGTTGTGAGTTAGTAAAAGAAAGCTCCCTGAACGCCTCTCTCTTTGTCAATTAGTTATTGTACATTTCTTTATGAATATATGTTTCCAACTATAATGATTGGTTAAATCTACAGTTCTGTAGGGAATGAATAAACTTTAATATGTTTTTGTAATTCAATTCTTCATCATTAATGCGTCAAAAATCAGGTACTACTTCCGGTAGAAAATATTCTGAGGTAAATGAAGTAATTGAAAAACCAGTATTTTAAAGTCAGCATATATCAGTAACTAAAAAATTAGATTAAGTATCACAAGTTATATGTTCTTAATGCATTTTGAATTAAATTCACATTAAATCTGCGTCATTAATGTTTTAACTAAATGACGTAGTTGTTCGGAAATGAAATATTAGACTGGATATTTGAATCCCACGACAATATTTTAATTTTATTGCGAACAGTTTAGTTGACAAATTTGATGCACGACACGTCATTTGCATAATGCTTTGTTGCATTGGGTTGGAAAAATTGGAAAGTGATAAATTTCAGGAATAAAACTGTTCTGATCCGTTGACTTCAGGATGGTCAAGAATTTGCGCAGCTCTTTATGACGTACAAACTAACACCATAGTTTGTTCGATTGTTTTGATTTTTGAACGGTTCCCCTAATAGGGTATAGTGCGTAAAGTTTGACCCCAATCTGACCGTTCACATTTGCATCTAATAATTATCTACACATATCCCGACGAAAATCAGTACCACGCCTATTCTACTCTTCGGCAGCGATTGTAAATTTATAGAAGTATGTTTATGTGTTAAATTTCAACACATAATCCTCACGGCCACGGTGTAATCGAGCATTAATACAACACTCGTATTCAATGTAATGAATATTCTTGCATAAAGGTCAGGTCGGGGTCAAACTTTACGCACATTACAGAATATAGTTAACTGTCAGTAGATTCAGCATTTTGCATTGGTTCTTATGAAGAAAACAGAGACAGTCTGATTCAAAATACGGCAACATCTCATGCGGTTTACTTGGACAATTTTCTTATAAATGCAGTCCGAGATAATGTGTTTTGTACACAAACGATCTTACAGGTATCTTCTGCGTCTATTTATAGAATGGAGAGAATGAGCACCAGTAGCCTGTTCAATTATATTAAACGTTACAGAACGTTCCGTAACGATCCATTCGGAACTCCTTGGCCATTCGCTGCGAATTATCTAATCTAATAAAACAAACATGTGATCGTTAAGGCAATGAGTGATGTTTCAAAATTTACGAACTAAAAGCGGAACATCACTCATTGCCTAAACGATCATATATTTGTTTACTTCAACACCGGTAGTTTCAAAATAGCGTCTTAATATGTCCGAGATTATTCGCAGAGGAGTTCCGAATGTATCGTTACGGAACGTTTTGTAACGTTAAGGGTAATTGAACAGGCTACTGCTCAGCATAATTATGTTTCTAAAACATCTGTAGCTGACATTGCATTTAATCAAAGCGTTTGGCAAAATGAATTGTACATTTTTTCATTCTTTCCTGTAAAACCACATTCTTCTAAAGAAACCCCCGCAAACTTTTGAAGTTGTTTGAAGATATAACTTATGTTTAGCGTCGTCACCAGATTTATCACAATTTCAGTTGCCCAGTCTTATCAGTAATATCAGTACTTTGATTTTGTTATATTATGTAGACCACACTTTCAGTCAAGTAGGCATGCAGGGGCGTAGCAAATGCTTTTTAATATGTACGCATAATTCTAGGGGGTCGAGGGCATGCCCCCCCATTTGTTTTTCTGTTGATCATCTCAGGAGCGTTTTGGCAACTATTCAAAGAGTTTGTATATTTTTGTATAATTCATTACGGGCACTAATACAGGAAGACAACATTCGTACCAATTATCGTTCTTTTCCAACCAGCGTTCAAAGAATTATATAGTCTGGAGTCAAAGACAAACAACGAGGCAAACTCGACTCCCAAAAGGCAATACCCATTGAAACGTAACTTGACATAAGGTTAGTAAAATAAGGAGCAGTTTTGTTTCACACACTCCTATCCCCCTCAGGCCTAAGTTTTTATTGCTTTTGGGTTTTTTTTATTTTTAGGATTTTCTAGATCAATGTGTACGCAGCTGCGTACTCTGCATAATGTTAGCTACGCGCCTGCCATGATTGATGTTAGACGCTGAATTGGTAAGTATACAATAATTTGCTCTGTTGGTTGACGATTGTCATAATTGAGGAAGATGGAGAAATAGCCATTGAAAAATATTTCCTAACCAAAATCGAAGAAGCTAATGTAAAACTTTAAAAAAGGAAACACAAGCCCCTCTGGCTAGCTCAGTTGGTAGCACGCAAGTCTACTGATCGAGGAGTTGTGTGTTTGATTCCCGGATACTTTCGTGGAGATTGGTAATGATATTAATTGTACGGCCATTACCCCTCCTACCAATGATTTTTAATTATGTAGGCCAGTTGTCAGTCACTGACGAAAGTATGTGCTTAGTAGTTGGTTAACAGCTAAATTCAGAGATTTAGCCTTTCCAGGAACAGTGAGTATGTTGACTGACCGCCGTTATATGGTCTTTACAATGAGATGCTACGGCGTTAAACCCAACAAAGACAAAATAAAGTAAAAAAAAACAAAGCAATAACTGCAATATATAAAATGATTTGTGTATTTCATTGTTTAAATGAATACATTGTCAATCAAATTGTTGGTATTTATGCAATTGGTCAGTACGTATCAGAGAAATGGAGTAAACAATATACAAGCATGGCGTCATTAGAAATACAAAATCTTTAATTCAGCACATTTGGTAAAACTTGTTTATTAACAACATACAACAATTATTCGCGCAATAAGTTTATGTTTGCCATTCACATAATGAGCAATCACTTCATATGGATATGAGTTTATTTTGGACCCTTATTTTCATGAGAAAATGGTCACAAACATATGTAATAAATTTGACATTTGATCCTTTATTCCAAAGAGAAGCTTAATTCAGGAATATAGTCCATGATATCGTAAATGATTATAGTTTATTGTTTTCTTGCTTGGTCTCTATGGGCAAAAACATGCGGAATTGTTTGTAATTTACATGTCATATTTTAAGAAACTTGTGATCGATTGATGTAGCTTGTTTAGGATACCATAAGACATTGTATCCATAGAATATCGTTTAGATTTGTCTTAAGTTATCCTAAACGACCTACAAGAAACAATATTTTATGTAAGACGCTGTTTTTTCATCTATACCAACTCATGCGTGAAATTTATTCAAGAAAATGTGGTGTTCACTCAACCAGGAAAATATCTCTTTGTTTTACAATAGTCATTCAACCATGAACCAAAAGCAATGCCTTTTCTACATATTGATTCGATATCAAATCCACGTGTTGGTCGCTGTTGCATTATGGTATCTCTGACGTCATATCCGGGTCTAAACTCGGGTAATACTTCCGGTAAAACATATTCTGGATATAAATTGTAATTTTGTTTTAAGAAATCAATCAACTTTTCGTTTCCAATGACACCGCTTCTGTATCCTTCTGAAAGAAATAAAGAAAACGATATTTAAACCTGTGCTGGAGAAATAAAGGGAGTCACAGACATTTTGTTCAAATGGTAGAGAGCGCATCTTGTTGCAGTCATAAAAGCGCATGTATGTAATTGATTAACATGAATATAGCATTTAACAATATAAAAAACGTAGAATTATAAAAAAGATATTAAGTACGTTTTATTAAGAGTTTGGACAATTATGGATAAATGGATTAAAAATTAGTCTGAAAAAAAAAACACACCAGGAATAGGAACTGTCAAAATACAAAAACCTCCTGCAAAAAAGGCAAAGATGTTAAAGCTTGTGTAATAAAAACGACACCCTAAATAAACTCTGAAAACAAGAACTTAAGGGGAGAAAATTAGCAAATGATATAAAATGAATGCTGTGTAATTGGGCATATGATATAAACGTAAGGAACGAAATTGACATTGTGGCATTTTATGTATAAAACATGATATTTACCTCTTATAGACCTGGTTTGTGAAACGTTGATTAAAGTAGCAACCAATACAATATATGAACAGTAGTTGAATAAAGATGAACACATCATTGTTTTCTATTTGTGTACAACGAGGTTTGAGGCAGAGACGTTGGTGAATTATGTCGATGGAAGCGATGTTGTCTTGACTTGTCAGAGGGTTTCTTTTTTTTAGCATTCAGTGTTCATCTCAGATGTTCTTTAGTAAAAATGGATGCTGAAATTACAAGAATGATCACATGAAAATAATTGTAAGATTTCTGTATTATTTATTATAGTTCTGTTATATTAACCTGTCACAACTTAAATAATTTCAACGGTCACTGAATCTGTTATTTTTGTTTAATATTTTAACTTGTTATTTCACTGATATTCAAATGACCACATATTTGATTAGATCATCAATAATTATTTTGGATTAGTGTCTCGATGGTTAAAAAGGAGTTGAATAAAATCAAATTCAGTGACCGTGTAATTATTCAAGTTGTGACAGGTTAATATAACAGAACTATAACTCCAAGTTATTTGAAATTCCTATCAATAAACGTGAGGTCGTGTGTTATTATAGCAGATGCGTTTTTGGCTGAATACCATAACAGTCCTTCTGATATTATCCCAACCGAGGACCTCTTGACCATTATAAAGAGTAGTCATTACAGTATGTTCGCATAATTGTCTTGTTTTATTCATTTGCATTATATTCTTAGAAATATTTTTTACCAAAGTCGCTTGCTTACTTAAACTCCTCACAGCGGCTTGGTCATTCAGTAAAGGGAAATAACCACTGAACGGAGATTGTGGCCAACTCTCTTTCAAAATACCAATTGTCCTCATACCATGTTGGCTGAGTTTTAACATTGATCATGCGAACAAATTATTAGTAATACTAATGATATATAATTCTATGTAAACCTGCCCATATGAATAAATTACACAGTGACTGAACATGATATTTATACTGACTGGACTTCCCCATGACTGTATTCGCATATTTCCTTGTAAACGGTCAAGGTTGGTCAATGGATATTTTACTTATAAATATGTCAACCCTAAGGCGATTAATTAACATGCATAAGCGACTAATGATAATTGGTAATGAACCTATCATGTCTTTTCAGGCCAAACCTAGTTTGTACTTTGA
Organism: Mactra quadrangularis; assembly: GCA_025267735.1. Taxonomy (NCBI): domain Eukaryota; kingdom Metazoa; phylum Mollusca; class Bivalvia; order Venerida; family Mactridae; genus Mactra; species Mactra quadrangularis. The sequence goes on along the minus strand of CM046304.1, from coordinate 2,086,471 downwards.
AACACACTTGGCCAATATTGAGGTCGGTTGTCGGTTCATAAAACCGTCTCCGTCCAATACAGTTTCGTTCTACATCTTAAGGTATACGATCCCTTACTAAAAACTATGATGTTTTGGCTGTTTAATTTCTACAAATAATTATTATGGTTTGTATATTGATTTTCTAGGTGAGTTTCATCTTGTCATACTATTACCTATGCCAATTAGGGACGTTTGTCAGTTATCTTTCCCGATTAAATCTGAAGCAATCCAATTGGTAAGTAGGTCCTCACAGTTGGAATCCTCGGATTTTATCATTTAATTCCTATGTAAGGATAACAAAAAATACTTAGCTAGAATTTCAACCAAATTAAATGATTTAAAAGATTATTTAAGATTAATTTTGGAATTTTGACATTGAAAAGTAAGGGTAAAATCCAACTAATAGGACCTACCTATTTGAAGAGTATACAAGGGGAAATAACTGACTAAAGTCCCTTATTCAAACGTTTATGGGCATATTTGAAAATGATCAAAAGGGAGATAAGTACAAACTCTAGATAACAGTAATTATTTAATAACTTCGCAATAACTAACTGCTTAGGTAATTTTAATATCAATAATTGATCATAGATAAAAAAGATTAAAGTACGATGAAAATGTATCACGGACAACCTACAAAAAGAAATAAAACAGAAACATTTCATCTGCAAAATGCTCAGGTGAGCTTAAATTTATATAAAAAGTTCATGTGAGAAGCATGTCTTATTATTAGTAAATGCGCTTTCGCCGTAATTTTATGAAAAATCCATTTAAAAAAGTTAAAATCGTATATTATGTACAAGAACCGCACAAACATCTTAACTGTAACTATCAGCCATGCACAAAATGTAAAGTAGTTATTTTTCAAACGTTTTATTATTAAGAAAATACATCATGTCAAAGCATGTTCAAGTTCTTGTATTTTCAAGCGAAAATTTCAACTAATTAATTATAAAGAAAATGACTAGAGTATTTGTTAATCATTTTATTAATGAATTTTTAATTTCATTGCATTAAACATAGGTAATCAATTTGATAGAGTATATGTTTATCAATTTATTAATAGATTTTAATTTCATTAAATTAGACATATGTAATAAATTAGTATAAACAATCTTAATTCGAAGGTCATTTATTTTACATGACAATGAAATAAGAATATTATGTAAAATAAAACACATGTTTTCTTGTAAAACAAAAATTAACAAGTTAAAAATAGATAAACTTAATTGAAATTTCATGTAAAATTATATCTTAAGTACGTACCGTTTTATTTTAACTTCACGATGAAAAATTGAGCAACGTAGTCCAAATTTGATGAATGTTTTTTAAAAAATCTGACACCAACTAGAGATGGCACCTCTCTATATATAAATAGTCATCTGACAAAATGTTCAAGACAAAACGAGCCACTACTGCTCTGAGTTTTTTTGTCAATAATCAATAACAATGGTTGGCTTTCCAAGATGTCCTATTGGGCCATTGAGTTCTGTATTTTGGTGCAACCAGATCAAAGCAATGTTTTATGTTTTTTGTAGTTAGCAGTGATTAATTTATAATAATATCATATAAAGTAGTATTTCATATTAATTATTAATAAGGGACTTTAGTCAGTTATTTCCCCTTGTATACTCTTCAAATAGGTAGGTCCTTTTAGTTCGATTACTCAGATTTTACCCTTACTTTTCAATATCATTTTGCCAAAATTAATCTTAAATAACTTTTTTTGTAAATCATTTAATTTGTTTGAATTTCAAGCTGAGTATTTTTAAGGTAAAGAACTATCTAAATTTCATCACTTCTGTTAATATCTTCATTAACAAGAAAGATATTAGATGAAATATTTTGTTACCCTAACATAGGAATTCAATGAAAAAATCCGAGGATTCCAACTGTGAGGACCTACTTACCAATTGTATTGCTTCAGATTTTACCAGGGAAAGATAACTGACTAAAGTCCCTAATTATAAGTAATTTTCATTTTTTGGTATTTTATATACATATGTACGGGGATTACAGTTTAGTTTTAACTGTGTATACAGTGAGCCAAATCGCAAATTAAGAAGTAAAAAATTTTATTTGAATCACTCTCGACTCCGCTTTTCGGGATTTTATGTACCATCGTTCTTTGACAAAGTCTTCATTAATTTTAACAAAATTTGGATCTTGCAAGAAAAAATCCTGTCTACTGTATCTTCAATAACGAACAATTTTGTTGGAACAATCTTGATTTAATTTAAGTACGATGGCTACCCTCATTGTTTTATAGCATTGGACCTTATGGTCAAATACAGCTCATTTCATTGATACTCAAAAGTTCCATTATATTGACATTGTGAGGAGCAGTGGTCCAGTGGTGGGACGCGCGCTTAGGGGTCGACAGGTCCCGGGTTCGATCCCCACTAGAGGCACTGCTAATTTCCTTGAGCAAGAAATTAACCTACAATTGTTCCACTCCACCCATGTGTAATTGGGTACTGTGAGGGATCGCCTGTCTGAGGGTGATTTCAATGACCAGGAGTTATTGTACAAGATTGTAAAGTCGGCTGAACATGTAGATGGAAGCAGACTTTAAACCGCACTTTAACTTTTACTTTTTAACATTATCTAGCCTACTATTGTATGTGGGATAACAATGTACAATGACATACAGAAGATAGTTTTATAGTTCATTTGAATATTAATATAGTGGATAGAACCCATTAATTGTTTTTATTGTTCTTAGACCACATCTATAGAATGTTAAGTAGATTCATTCATTAGGATTCCATTGAGAATGGTTAGGACAAGCCATTACAGTGCTCTCCAAAAGTTCTTGGACAAAATCATGTTTTTATGATAACCAGGGCAGCATATTATCAAAACTCTTACGATCATTTAACAATACAATATAGAAGAATTTACGACTAAAATCGGTCGTAAGACGCTTGATAATACGAGCCCCACGGGCTTTTACCCGTTGGAACAAAAAAGCCAAAAGGGATTATCTGAGCTAATTTTTGATTCTAAAATTAGTTTGATTTAGTTTTATCAACATATGATTCCCCCTAGCCTCAGAAATAAGTTTTAATTACAGTAAAATTACAGAGACTGAAACTGCCTTGCATGATTAAAAATCAGTGGTCGGAGCGAGAATGACTAAACTCAACAAAAGTCATGACCAAACCACACGAAAGTATGTCCCATCCGGGAATCAAATCCTCGATCTCAAGAATTGCGTGCTACCGACGGAACTGGTCGATGTCTTGATAATATATCCGAAATTCCTGTACATGATATGTACGATAATTTTTTCTTAAAATTTCATTTGTTCAAAACTTTTTGTAAGTTTGTTTAATTTTGTTGGGTTTTAACACCGTAGCAACACATTGTATAAGTCATATAATGGCGGTCAGTCAACCTACTCACTGTTCCTGGAAAGGCTAAATCTCTGGATTTAGCTGTTAACCAACTACTGAGCGCATACTTTTTCGTCAGTAACTGACGACTGTCCTACATAATAGAAATTATTGGTAGGAGGGAGAATGAAAGTAGAAATAATTTCATGACCAAGCACCTCGAAAGTATGCCCCGCCCGGGAAACATTTTTGTAATACACTGTATATATGTTTTCAATAGCACCAACACTTTTTTGTGGACACGTACTTGTCACTGTAGTACATTTTATTCTCCGAAATTTAATGCTAAGTACAAACTTGATCACCAAACCTTTTATAAAAAACATTTAGTCCTACAATGGTTCGTCAGCTTCGATTCCGAATTATCGTTTTGAAGTCTGATTTATCTTTGTAAAAAGAGTACTGTTCATGTGTCCCACGTGAGATGCTATGTCACATGCATGACGTTATTTAACGCCTTAATGTTGTTATGGAGTGGTTTTATACAGGATGAAATTTCATTATTGTGAATTGTAGAACAATCACTAGATGATCAGACCTTCCTGAATATATTTTTTATCAATCGCACATTATGATCTAGACATAGTGTAGTATTTGTATTTGTTAACAGTTATGTGTACTTCTACATCTGAAACGCTTTGATCTGACTCTTAAACAGCGCCCAGGGTTGTGGAATTCCTATGCCCGGCTAGTCCTACTTGTACATTTATGTCTGCGGACAAGTACATATAAATATTTCGAGCCCACATGTTCGTGGAAAAGTAATGGATGGCGCGGTATATTTCATGTTTCCATGAAAATACTTTTATGGCTTTGTGGTTGCGCCACCTTCTTTCAGTACATGTTTTTACTATGTATAATTTACTATTGTAAGCTGGGATAAGCAAATGTGATTATAATGATTTCACTAAAAAAGTTAAGTTGTGAAAGGAATAAATTTGCTTATCCCAGCATTGAAAATACTTATGTTATATATTGTTTATCATTGTTTATTAAATATGTATAATAAATGACAAAATCATCTTACAATTTGGTCTTTGTCAAGTTCTTTATTCCATGTACTATCAGAACAAGCTGCTTCAACAGGCAGTAAGGTTGACAACCTGGTTTGATTCCAGTAGTTGTGAATATAAATTTTTTTTGCTCTAAATACACTAACATCGCATTACCTTATAATTAGTATTGGACGTCTGGACCAGAGAATTTGATTTTGGACATTATTATATATGATTATTATATTTTACTTGTCCATGGACAAGTGGAAAAACTGAATTCCACACCCCTGATGCCAAAACCTGAGTCAGCGGCACCGTAGAATACTCACGGTTTTCGAATCTAGTGTCCAAAAGGAGTAGACACAAGGGTAACTGTACAAAATGTATGGAACAAACTTTAACCAACTTGAACATTCAACGTGTTGATAAAGTGTCATTTATGCAATGTTTTGTCTCTTTGAATTCTAAACGAAAATTGACCTATCAACTTTTGGACCATTGATTGGCTCTCCACATGAGATTTGGTGACCCTAACTCCTAAAGGCTTGTCAAATTTTCAGATCAGGCGAGTTATCGTCGAAAGCATTACCATAATACAAAACGTCTGGTCAAAAAGTGAGCGTATTCAAAAAATATCTAATTTCTAGACATGAATCTAATTTCCACTTTTCAAGTAGACGCTGTCTATGTAAACTGTAGTGTGTATATTACATACCTAAGAATTGTCTACAAATTTAGATTTTATCACGAATTTTCTGTATACGTAAAAACAACTAAGAAATAATTTATTTTTAAAGTCACGATTTGTATATAAAGATACTTTATGATATGTGCAAAACATACAGTCAACGAAATGTTGCAATAAATTTGTACAAATAGAGACTGGCAGTTTAATTGACATAATAAAGAAAAACTTGATGTAGTGATTTTTTTTTTTGATGTTGTCATATTTGTTCATTTTTATCTTTCTTGGAAAAGTGAACCTTCAGCAATTACAAGAAATCGGCGAGTACATCGTTACTGAGAATTTGAAGCCGTTGTCGCGCGGCGATGCTAATGCAAAGAATTTTGACGCTGGTCCATGGGGTTTCGATTGGTTGGCGACAGGTTTTAATATTTAGAGAACTCTGATATTTAATCGCAAGTGCATTAAGGAAAATAGTCACAGAAGCGCTGAAGGTAGGAATCCAACTATGAATATAGTAAAGTTCCACAAATAGACTGTCATAATTAATGATCTTATTAGAGGAATGAGTTTAAAATGAAGACTTTTTCCTTCTCAAATTAAACATTTGGGATTTAACAATCAGCAAAATCGTTTGATTTCACAATGACCAAGGTGGTCTTTATAACGAAACTTTATCACAAAATGTGAGTTCAAAATAAAACATGGATAGAAACTTTATTCTATTTCATATAACGTGCGATGGTTTTCATCGTAAGTGAACATATCAGCAGGAAGATAATACCTCACTATAGCATTACCTTTGTAATTGTTCTTCCATTAAAAGTAGTGAGATTGTACTTTAATTACAAGTTATAAATTAATGGATTTCGGGTTTTAGGTGAAAATGTTGACACTATGTAACTACACACTATCATAGAATTTTATCAAAAATTCCAGTAACAATGGAATTAAAACATTATGTGCTTATACAATAATATTCCCAAATGAGTCAATTCCATACCTTTATGAGTGTGTTCCATTAACCTCCATGAAATATACTCTTTAAATATTCGGTAAATATGGTTATTGCTACATTTACATTTTCAACCTAGTTTATTGACGAATTTTAAAAGGTTTCACCTTTGGCTTGAAATGACATTTCTTAGAAATATACTCCATCGAGAATCGCAGGTTTGCTGTCATCGAATTTTAGTTTTTTAGAATCTACTCCGAATCATCACATTACTTAGTAAACAGAACTGAGCAGAACAGAACAGAAAGTTCATCACAGAAAATGAATTATACTCGTCATCCATATAAAATGCAAAATAAAAGTAAACTTAAAGGATAAAATTATTAAGTGTCTCGACAATATCCAAAATTAATAAAATTCTCATTTGTACGAATCATCTTTTCGAGCCCCGGGCTTTGGGCTGTTTACTCTTTATTTATCTTAGGTTTAACGCCGTGTCAACACAATTTAGGTCATTTTACGGCGTCCAGCGCACCTAACCTAGCTTTCTTGGACCATTGTCTATAACCAGTACGCACCTATCCTTCCACAAAGCCGGAAACTTCTCCATATATCTTATTAATGGTGGAAAATTTATATCATTGTCAAATTTTCATTGAAGGATATAAACTCCCCGGATGGAATTTGAAGCCGTACCCCTTTCGGGACACGAGATTCCAAACATCCGCGCGCTACCAACTGTGCCACCAACCCGGGTTTTTACTCTTTATAGTTATGGTCTATATCATAGCTCTACACTCAATGAAACAGCGGTGTGAAGTACCATGAGTATTCACTGAACTGCGGAGGGAGCCTACGGGCTGGTAGGTCAAAGGTTTGACCAGTTTATATTTTCTCAATGTAAATTAACTAATAAGGAATGAGTTTTCTCCAATTTGTAAAAACTCAATGAGAATTACATGAGTTATGATACATGCACTGAACATTTTACAGAAACAATAAACTTTACAATTTTTGAAAACTACGAGTCTATTATCCAGGAAACATAGGTACCCATGGGAACTTTTCTGTCATTCGTTTGTCAATACAATTTGTAATTTGTGCCTACAAATAAGGAGATTTTGATACACTTGCCGAGCGGCGTGAAACTTTCAATAAGCTCATAAATGACTAAATTCAGTTAGTTATGATCTACAAAAACAATAAAAACAATCACTACAGTGGCTTCCAAAAGTTATTGGACAGATTAAACTAATAAAAGGAGCGGACGAGGTCGAGTGGTTACGACGTTGGACTGGTAATCATTGGATAGCCAGCTCGGCGTTGGTTCGAATCCAATTCAAAACCTACCCTATTGTTGCCTTTAGCTAGACACTTAATCCTGCTAGCTCAGTACTGGGGGACAAGGAAGCGGACTCGAAAGTGATGAATCTAAGTTGTAAGAACTTGTTTCATAATCAAGCTAAAATAAATTAGAATAGTATTTTTTTATAGAAAAACTGACTATGTATACCGCTAGGATTTTTACTATAATCATGACTATAATTAAAGATTATTCATGAAACATATTTTGAGTCATATGTTGATCAACTAATTAATGCTGTCTTTGAAGTTTACGGAGCCCCTAAAGGGACATTTTGAAATATTTTTTTATTTTTTTTATTTAATACTTCATTTAAATGTAATGACTTATACGTTGTGGTTTTTTTTTCGAAAGAAAAAGTTCGTAAAAACGATATAATGTTACGTTAAAACGAAGTAATTATGGAAATAAAAAATACATTACAAAATGTCCCTTTTTAGGGGTTCCGTAGAAACTTGCTCAGATCACTCTTTGAGCCTTTTTTATGGGTAAATGTCACACGGATCTCCTCGGCCATTCGCTACGAATTATTCATTCATGAAAGGTCGAGGTGTTCCGAATGGGGAAAACGAGAATCAGCGTATCCTATAAACAGTAGCGTGTTCAATTACACAAAACGTTACAGAACGTTACATAACGATACATTCGGAACTCCTTTGCCATTCGCTGCGAATAACCTAATCTAATACACAAATATGAGATCGTTAAGGCAATGAGTGATGTTTCAAAATTTACGGACTAAAAACGAAACATCACTCAATGCCTAAACGATCATATATTTGTTTACTTTAACACCGGTAGTTTCAAAATAGCGTCTAAATATGTCCGAGATTATTCGCAGCGAATGACCGAGGAGTTCCAAATGTATCGTTACGGAACGTTCTGTAACGTTTTGTGTAATTGAACACGCTACAGGACTTTGTTGCATGACTTTTGGTGAGCACTGTATGTTCATATGCTTACAATTAAAAATGATGACGATAGTTGAGGTCTAATTATATAATAAATTACGTGACAAACTTCATGTTTTGAGTAATTAAGTAAATAAACACAAATCATTTTGTTTTAATCAACAAACATTAACAGTAATAATCACGCTTAATTAACATCAGCAAAAGGTTTGCACTATGTCACTTTAATAAACAGATACCGCAAAGGTGCACTTCGTCAGAAAGCATGACTTTTTTTCTTTAATTAAAGCCCCATTATCAAATGTAACACTGTTTAGACTTACGACGATTTTGCCGAGAGGCTTAAGTTATACATGTACCACAAGTCAAAAACTATCGACGATTCAAATGCCTGACGAGTTTAACCTGTGGAGTGATACATGTGTCTCTGGTTTACTACGCAGTTTATTAATAGGCGATAAAAGAAGTTCCGTCATCAACTGACGCGTCTTTGTTTCAGTGTCAGTGACAGGTATTTACTTATATTGATAAGTGTGTAAATGGGCGGAGTCAAATCTCTTAAATATACTAAGCAGTAGTATTTGTTATATAGGATACTGGACAAGATTTTTTAAATAAATGCAAATATTGCTTAAATATGTTTATGTTTTTATTGCATTTCAAAGTGAAAGTAGATCGAAACTGAAAAAAGAATTTGGTTATCAATACTTAAAACAATAGTGTTGATCACATGTGCAGTTTTTAAGATGATGTCTTATGATAGAAAAAAAACTTATTCCGACTTACATTAGTTCAAAAGTTATATTGGATAAGGTATATTGTACATTAGCGTATAAATGAATATAGTTTTCTCTTATGAAAGTACCCCACATTTTTAAGAAATGGGCACTTTGTCGAATTGAAATTTAGAAAACAGGTTGGTTCGAACTGAACTGTTAATTGTGTCCCTAAAGCATGTTATATTTTGATAACTACATGGTTGTAAAACAGTTTTCAAGTCTACTGTTAATGAATATATCTTCATATAGTGGCTTTAAGTTTGTTTTTGGCTCAGTTCGCTAGATCAGCGAACCAAGGATCTGTATTTCGGTGATGTGAAACACTCATACCCATTTACAAAACCGCATAATCAATTTAGGTTGAATTAAAACATGTTTTTAATTTTGTTAAAGATGTAAACCCTATCAATCAATTCGTTTAGGTGAAACTTTCATATTATTGCAAAATATATCAAATAAAAGCCAAATATACATTGTTTATACATGTGAAATGGTTCAAATAGGTTCAACTATTCAAATGTTATGTGAAGTGCATTTCAGCATGTTTTAAATCATAATCATATTACGAGGTCAGTCGCATTACATGCGGTCACTGGATTGACCAGGGCCTCTGACCAAAGATTTTAACATAGTTCTGAACCCTTAACTCGTCATTGGCTGATAACTGCCATACTTTGATGCAGAGGTAGGAGCGAAAATGATCATTAAAAAAAGCCATGACCAAATTTCACGAAGATATGAAGGTTCCGCCCGAGAATTGAACCGAGAATCGAATAAAAATATCACGATGCGTATCGTATCGTATCGCGATACACAGCCCTAGTAACTGAGCGGACATTCGACCACACCAGGCAGTTTATTAATATTCTGAATCTTACGAAAAACTTGACAACTAACATCAAATTTTGACTGTATGATAATGTTATGTGAAAAAGCCACTGTGGTTTAACTACAAATATATTAAAACTTGGTGTTAAACAGAAATAAGCACACATATGGAAGCAACTGACCACATTTATTTTAATCGCAGCCAACTGCTATAAATTTATGAATAATATTCAAATTGTTTATTTGTAAACAAAAATAAACCACTAACACAGGAAATAAACAAAACACAATATGATATACATGTAAAATATAATATTTATATACTATGAGGCTTCAACCAGACAAATGCGGTTTGCAAGTTGTCATTAACATTGTTAATTATAACATGATAACTATTGTGGTTAACTTATTAATTTATGACAACATTTTCTGTGTTATAACAAACAATATACTTGGTAATGCGATGTTTTCACATAGTCAGCAATGCCTCAACTTAACAATAAACTTTAAGCCATTTTATTTAACTAAACGCCTATTTCTATTGAAATATCCAATGGCGTTTTACTGTAAAACAAGAAAATTAATAGACATAAAATATGAAATTTAAATTCTGCATTCGATCTTCGTTATTACTCGGCAATTTCCGTAATCTGAGTTCACATTCGGAACAATTTCGGAGATTTTCCACGCTGCATAGCCGAGGTTGTTCCGGATGCTGAGTTCAGCGTTTCGATCTCCTTCGGACTTGACACTGGTTTGGCTAAATGCCTGTATGACCCGTTCAAATCAAATCCAACTGACGTATTAACTAGTTAGTATGGAATATTTGCTGATAATATATTAGCTTGCTTCATTTTCGAGAATTAACATTGGCGACTAATTAGCAAAAAAAAAACATGAAATTTTAATACTTTCTGAAAATAACGCGACTGCATACCCAGCATGTTGGGAAAACTGTCCAGAATAGATGGTTAGATAAGGCGACTGCATTCTCGTTCCCAAAGTCTAGTAGGATTCTCACGAGAATGGGCGACTGGCATATATTACACATTAAAAAGCAATGAGAAACTATCTAAAATCTGATTTTAAACTATAGATAATAAAAATATAATAATATCTTTATTGAGAGATGAACACTTCTAAAGCACAAGGCTTATCTCCCAGAAGGTCATCTAAGAAATAATTACAATTTTTCATATACAGAATCAATATAAACAACAAATAACAGGCGATAAAATATAATAATAATAATAATAATAACAATAACAATAACAATAACAATAACAATAACAATAACAATAACAATAACAATAACAATAACAATAACAATAACAATAACAATAACAATAATAATAATAATAATAATAATAATAATAATAATAATAATAATAATAATAATAATAATAATAATAATAATAATAATAATAATAATAATAATAATAATAATAATAATAACAATAATAATAATAATAATAATAATAATAATAATAATAATAATAATAATAATAATAATAATGATAATAATAATAATAACAATAACAATAATAACAATAATAATAATAATAATAATAATAATGATAATAATAATAATAATAATAATAATAAAAATGATAATAATAATAATAATAATAATAATAATAATAATAATAATAATAATAATAATAATAATAATAATAATAATAATAATAATAACAATAACAATAACAATAATAATAATAATAATAATAGATAAATAAAATAAAAAGCAGTAGTAACAAGCAGCAATCTGTGTTAGTAATCAAAACAAATGTTTATAAATAAAATGCTGTCTATAATTTGCTTAAAACATTTATGTGGAAAATAAGTATGAATGATTTATGAACATTACTTAAAAATCATGGCGGTCTGTCTGATGTCAAAATTTGATTTAAACTGTATGCTGATTGAAATGTTAATTATAAAAAAAAAAATCATATGATTTTAACATATCGCATGACTCATTAGTTAATATACATGTTCGGACATCATATGACAAAATCAATCATTTGAAGCAAAAAAAATCATAAATTGAATTTTAATGTTAACATAAATTTCATAATTTTTACGAAAATATATTACATTTTTTCCGGCGATTTCGCAAGGCAAACAACAAAATTTATTTGTTACTGAATTAATAAATACTTCATCAAAAACCGTAAACAGGCGAACAAAATGATCAATAAAGAAATGTTAATTAAGAGTCTCAAAAACGGAGCAATAAAATCAATCTGTGGTCACAAAATGCGTCAATATGTACGCTGGTCAAATGAAAAAATAAACATTGCGGCTAAATATACATTTCACAAACAAACTTCTGGGAACCGTGGGTCGTACGACGTATTCGTTTACCTAGTATACAATTATAAATACGTCACGCTACGTCAGTGATAAATACTCATAAAACCAAACATGAAACGCGAAGACGAATCAGCGTTTTATTCATCAAAAACAATGAGCTTAAACTTATTGTATATTTTTACCTTTTTATAACTTGATGGATAGCAATACGTCGTGAACCGTTATTATTGATCAATTAGGAAAAGAGAAAGACAAGCGGTGCGTAGACTTGCTCTTGGGTCAGGTGGTTGAGTTGAAACAAAACGATATTACCAGTCGAAAAAACAAAGAAAAATAGAGTATACAAATGCTTGGTTATGATATAAAAAAGCGGGTGTCAAATTTCATGCATTTGGTTTCATATAATGTCTATTAAACTAAGTTAATAACTTTAAAGTTTGATAAGGATCGGGCGAGCGGGCGACCGTGGCCAAGTGGTTGGGACATTGGATTGGGCATCATTGGGAAGGCAGTTCCGTGTTGGTTCAAAGCTCAAATCACACCGTGACTAATCCTTCCTCGTTGTTTCCTTGTTTCACTTGTGGCTTAGTATTTGGTCACCAGCGAGCAGACACGATAGTGAATAATCTAAGTTGTAGGGACTTGCGCGTCGAAATTATTCACTAAATGCATCATAGCCGAATAAACTAAATTTTGAAACATACATTAAGTGTAGCATCAAATTTGACGTTCTTAAATGAATGTATCTATAGATTGTCACTTAGTTGAATAATTGTATAATAAGATATAATGTCCATTATTCAGTCCGCCCACAGAATGAATATATCGTCATACGAACAGATGGTTGGAATTTCAAAGGATGTCAAGAAAGTAAAATTTATTTTATAAACTTAGATTAATAGAGAGTTGAATAATCAGGCACCGTTTTCAACGTGTAGAAGATGTTTATGTTTTCGAATTTGAACAAAATGAACAGAAAAACCCTCACACACGCTCGCTAACTGATCAACAATTTATAATTCGCCAACAGCCAGTTGATACGTTTAGAGTTTGTAACTGGTTTATATTTTACATTTTGGAGGTCAGTCTTGACAAACTTTTCCTCAATACGATAACAATATGCATGTGTCTTTCATTCAAAGAAATTTTGAATTATATTTAATATCATTCTTGACCACACAGTTTGTACAAGTTGCACAAAGCTGCATCAGCAAACGAAAGCAGAGCACTCTGGAAAACGTAGTTCAGTCTAGTATTTAATTGAACTATTTTAAGAGTTCAAAGTTACTATTTTGAAAATCAAATAGCTTATAATTATTCTGCACTTGTTTGTCCTTGACACTGTGCCTTACACGTCAGTCCAGACGGATATATTCAGCCATTGTCCTTTTTTGACGATAGCTCTGGTTATATACAACGTTGCACAAAACTCAAATCGCCTTTAAATAAGACGTTCTTCAGAAAATCTCACGTGAAAGTTTGAATAAATTTCATTTCACGTGAGACCGAGCTGTCTTCACCAGGTTTTCAAATTATCTATTTTACATACAAATTATAATTACGTACAATAATTAAACGAAGACCTTGTGACATCTAGTTGTCAGAAAGATGTTTTGGACGAATTTAGAGCAAGTCTACGTCTTAAAACATTGTACACAATGAACGCATATGTTAATTAATTATATGTTAATTACGGTTTACCAAACGAACATGTGACGACTATATGAGCGTTAATGTCACGAGCAGAAAACTATATATGTTTAGCTAGACAGGTTGCTCACCGATCTCACTTGAATTTGTGTTCCCGACAACGATGGAACACGTTGGCAATCGCCGTATTTTGGCAACTCTATTTTGTACAGGTAGGCAATACACATGTTATTTTTTAACATTTAGATATATTTTTTTGTTAATTTATATATAAAAGTATATAGAAGCAGGCTTGTATATTTATTTTGTAAGTTTACATAAGATTTTAAAGATGTCCGTCCGTATGAAAGTGACAACATGCGCTTTTTGAAACCACATGTTTTGAAATGATTTGTTTGTTTCTCAAGAACTTTGATTGTGATAACGCCGATAAAAAATTTGAAAACAATAGGTTGATTTTCTTTTAAACTTATGTTTTAGTTCCAATAATATCAAACACAGATCTTAAAGTCTTTGAGAAGCACTGACCGCCATGTTTTTGTATTAATTTCGAACATTTCGGTTATACTTAGCAATGGACTTACACTGTTACAAGTGCCAATGGTATAATAAGCCAACACACGATAGTTAAAGTTGTGCTCATTACGGACGCCATATCATTGTGTCAATTGTTTTTGCCAAATAGTTAAGTGCTCAGTTAGATGCCACGTTAGGAATTATTTTCTTAGACTCATGGCAGTGACAGAGTTGTCAAGTTTTCTGCTTAGCATATTTTTACGTTTCTGTTAGTTTTGATTGTCGCTTTGTTTCGTCAATGATAAACGTTGGGTAATCACTTTACAATTTGGTCGAAGCAATGCCCTTATCTATTGTATAAGACATTAATATACTAATGTATGCATAAATTGGCAATAAATGGAAGGACATGTCCTCCCATAGGTGGGTGGGAGAAATTTGTTACTAAGTATCGAGATCGTTGTATCTACACGTGTATGAAAGGTCTTGCAAATAGTCATTTACAAAAATTCTGCTACATTAGCAGCATAGTTCGTAAATTGTTTTCATTTTTCTATATTTTTAGTTATATTATCACAAATAATAAGTAATCAGTGGTATTTGATTGCATCTATTAATTAATGGGTGAAACATGAATGTTATTGAAACGTTTATGCATACGTTGGACGTAGGTTGTTTTCTTGTCCAATCTGCTTCTTCTAAAACTGTACCGGACTTACTTAGGAACATTGTCGTACATGGACGTACCATAAACATACTTTATTTATCAATTTGTTGATTGCCTAACGTTTTGATCTATTAGTGAACTATTTCCTAAAGTACATCACGCGATCTTACTGCTGTAAAATACTTAAAGAGTCACGTGACTAAAGTACATTGACTTAGAACGCTGACACGATTATTTTGTTTCCGCTTGCATCACAAAGTACCTGTATACTTAATGTTGTTTTGTCCCTGAAAATGTCTTGAAATGCTCTTTCATAGAATTAAAAACGATACGTTTCCTTTTCGTCTTGCTTATTGAGAATATTGTTCAATTCAATTCAGCTCTTAGCGGCACATTAACACCGCTGATTTAAATTCACACGCATAGATACGGATAACTTTTTGTTTTTGATAGTGAGTACATAAGTACTGCAGTGAGTATTTAAATCAGTGGGGTTAATGTATGCACCACTGACAGTTGAATAATGTTTAACAATATACATATGCCTATCAATTTTTTTAAGTATACAACGTTTGAAAAATGATCGAGTAATTGAATAAACTGAAAGCATGTCACGAAAATTCGATTTAAATAAATCAAGTGACTATAATTAATATATTTTTTTCATTTTCACCGTCAACAAGATCGAGTGGAGTGTGGTTTTTAAATACATTTATCAAACATAGATATATCTGAAATCGTGTTTTTTTGTTTTATTTTCTGCCCATTTGTTTGATTAACGCGGAACTTAAAATTTTAACTTTGTGGTAAAAGTTTATTTATTACAAAACGTGTGAGACCTTTAATGTTTTGTTATTCAATTTCTGTTGAAAAAAATGCACCATTAAAGAAAATGTATTATCAAAACTTTATAACAATGTTCTTTTTGTCATTTAATTAACTTGGATAAGCACGTTTTAATAGAATTATTAATTGGCAATTAATGGGCATAATTAAGTTGAGAACGTACGTATAATATTAATTTATGTAATTTCTAATTATTTTTGACAGTTAGTAATGATGTAATGACAGCAATCTATCATTTTCTACTGAAGAACACGTCAGCCTATGTTCAGTTTTTGTTATAACGTACATTGTATGTAAAACATTCATTTTGTATTATACAGTTTATATGTATACACACCGTATTTTGTATTAATGTACAGTTTTCAAACCATGAAAAGTTTTATGTCCATTTTGACATGTGATGTCGGCGTTAATGAATATATAAGTACAAACGTACATTTATCTTTTGTTTTAAGTTGGTACGAGCGAATATTTATACAGTATTTTTATTACTTATATTTTTATGTATATTATTAACGAAATGTACAAGTGTTAAATCTCGTAAAAGATTCGCTAAGATAGAATTCCCCCAAGTACTGACTACAGTCACAAATCGTTTCTGAATACAATCAAAAAGTTTACAAAACATGCTATTTGTCTCGCATTAAATTATAAATCATTTCACCACGCTAACCATTTTGCATAGACTAGATTAGATATGTTCTGTTCTGTTCTGTTCTGTTATGCTAAAACACGAATCCATTGAAAATGTACTAAATGAAAACTCATACTTATAAAAAGCTATTTCCTCCCTTTTCGTATGAAAATAACGTAATTTTAATTTGTTCTGTAAGCGGAGACTGGGAAATGGGATGTTCTGTGCATACGCTCCAGTCGGAGGTAATTAAGAGCCAATATGTTGATGCTTGACCATTGTAAAAAAGGCACATGTTATGATAAGACCAGAAGATATTATGAAATGAAATACGCACTTTATACATGTATTCCATGGGCAGCATATTATCAAAAATCTTACGATAATTTAACAATACAATATAGAAGGATTTACGACTGAAATCGGTCGTAAGACGCTTGATAATACGGACCCCATATGTTTTGTTTTTGTCTATTTCAGCTTTGATATTACCGAGTTTAAGTTATGCAAGAATCTCAACACAAGCAGATATAAATGACATCGCAGATAATCTCGGAATCACAGTTGAAGTGAAAGCTAACCACGTACCTGACGGAAACTACACAATAGCTTTTATCCTAGCAAACAGACGTCCCTCTGGACCACGACTTCTCGATACAGACGATTGGTTGATAACATTCTGCTTAAATGATGCAGGAATTTTAACAAAACCAGAATTTTTTGTGAAAAATATTTCTATCAAAGCATTATCAGATAACTTTTACACGATTTCTCCGACAGGTTTTATCGGACTTGGTCCAAAAAATGCTTTTAAAATTACAATCCAAGCTTATGGACTATCCGCATTTAGATACGATTTCCAGCCAGGTTTCATAATAAGCTCACCAAAGACTTCGGCACAAACGATCAAATCAACAACAGATACAAACCTAAGATTTGTTAAACTCGTCGAAACAAATGATGAAATGGACCCAACGAAACCAACTTTAAATCAGTTAGACAGATTTATTGGTTATCAATTTGTAGAAGATCTCCACAGGGTGCCAGAATCTTTAATTATTCCACGACCGGAAGTATGCTACATGCAGCCTCCTTTTGATATTCTCATCAATCTCACAGACACACATAAATTCTACTTTCAAATTTCTCCAACTGTTTCTACAGCATTTAAAAATATATTTAAAGGTGAGTCAAGTTTGACGTATTTTACAACTCACTAGTTATACAAGCAAGCGCTTCCTTGCGCTACGTATACATAGTTTTCGTATGCGACGTAGCACATGAGTAGGCTATGGATTGTCAGAGTGCTCACTAGCGTGGCAAACGCTTCCTAGCGCTGCGTAGAAATTCCACGTACAGCATTTTTCGTTAAAAAGTCGAAGTGCTTCTTAACGCTACATAGAGTTTTTATATGCAACCTCTTGAAATATTTAGTAACTAATTAATGTAGGGGTATCATAGTCTAAATAGATAACAAAGTATGCGTATCAATTCACTATTTCGCCTGTGTTAAGGTTTTAGCTCCATCGGATGACCCCTTTGGTCTAGAGGTAAAGCTCAGCCATCAAATTGGGGACTGCGCCTTATCATGCAAACATTTTAGTGGATATTGAAAGAAAACTTCGCACGCGACCTTAATAATCACTCAACTCTCATGAAACTTTCTTTCTAGTCTGACAGAGTTGTTTCCCTTACATAACAGTGTATAGCCTTTATTATTAATACATATTCTATCATCATTTCTTGCACTTTACTATTTCAGATATGTTTTCAAAGATTGACGGTGTTTCACTCGCTAAAATGGCCTGGGACATTCCATACAGAAATCAAAGAGACGGTGATATAGTCACTTTAGAAATTACTGGGGATAGAACAAAACATAAGACTTACTATGAAATAGATATTGAAGCCCGATTTTACCATGGTCAGCATAATAAAATCCATCTGTCGGCCGCCACGGAGGAGGGTAAGGAATCAACAATTATTCATAACTAAATATTCATATTCATGTATTTTATATTCATACGCTGTCGGCATACAAGAGTCCCTCCCCCTCATTTTATATGCACATATACATGTATATGGCAAAGGCATGAAACTCATCATCTCAGAAAACACAAAAATCATTCCTGTCTCATTCAAAGAGTTCCTGTGCTTTTTTATTTCTGAGCGGATTTTCTAAGCATTTGTCTAATTTATCAAAAAAATGGTAATGTTTTCGATTTGTTATAGAATTTTTTATAATGAAAAGCCAATGAAGAAAGAGAAAAGAAGTCGAACAGGTAAAAAAAGTAGGTCGACTACGATGTGACCTGAGTTTGTCTTCGTGTTATTAGGTGTGTACATATAACTCAAATAAAATTGAACTTAAACCAGAGGAAATAACATTTAAAGTCCCTAGCCTCTCTCACAATCGTCTAAGACAAATCATTCGATAACTAGATTCTACCACAAAATTGTTTGACCATAGTGAATAAGTATCCTTTTGTAAACTCAATTTCATTATATGTTTCGTTTTCTTCTATTCAAGGTCTACACTATGCTATGGAATCATTCAAGGGAATAATTGGAATCTATGGTATTCTTCCTCACAAAGTTGTCCTTCAAGATCAAGGTCGTTTTGACTTCCGTTCTGTCACACTAGATCTTACAAAACACATGTTCGATAAGCCAACTTTATACAAGTTTTTAGATCTGATGAGCATGTACAAATTGAATAAATTAATCTTAAACTTAGCCGATGACTTTGGATGGAGACTTCAAATTCCTGGTTTTGATGAATTGACTACAGTAAGTACACATTTTCCAGTAATAAAAACAGGTAACCCGACAAAAACATGGCGGAGATGAGTCCATTCACGCACCGCTTTTTGACTATTTGACGGCCATTTTTTATCATGTTACCTAAAATAAATCGTTTTGATTGGCTTAAGGCAACTGGTGTCGAATACAAAATGCTCAAATCTTAATTATTGTATATATCGCCGTCCAGGAACGGCGATAATCAGATTTTATATACGGAACACTTCGACCATTCGTAGTGAAAAGCCGAGGAGTTCCAAGTGGTCAAGGCAGCATATTATCAAAACTCTTACGATAATTGAACAATACAATATAGAAGGATTTACGACTAAAATCGGTCGTAAGACTCTTGATAATACGGACCCCTAGTTTATTAACAAGAATTTAAATACATTACATGTTCAGTAAAGTTACACGATGAAGACATTCTTTGATATAAGAAAATCATTCACTTTTTACAACTTTTTTAAAGATCCAAAATGTTTAATTTTAGACTAAAAACATCCTTATTATTAAGTAGACCACTTCAGCTTTAAGACTATCAATTTATTTGATGGTCCTAAAAGATTGAGTTGTCTTATCACAGACCTCACATACCTTAAAACGAACATCATCATGATAGCTTTAGTAACTTTATCTAAAACTAAAAGTATAGAAATTCGGATGCTAATGATGCATTTATTGGTTGACGCAATATTAGGTCATCTAAACGTGACCCCTTGAGCGATATTTGGAGATCTCATGACAGCGGTCTATATGATACATGTAACGGTTTACGAGGATTAGTTTGTTTTTTGTGGGTTTAATGCCGTAGCAACACATTGTATAGGTCAAATAACGGCGGTCAGTCAACCTACTCACTCCTCCTGGAAAGGCTATATCTCTGAATTTAGCTGTTAACCAACTACTAAGCGCATACTAATGTTAGTGACTGACAACTGTCCAACATAATTAAAAATCATTGGTAGAAGGGAGAATGGCCATAGAAATAATTTCATGACCAAGCTCCACGAAAGTATGCCCGCCTGGGAATCGAACCCACGACCCCTCGATCAGTAGACTTGCGTGCTACCGGTCTAGCTGTGCGGCTTCACGAGGATTAGTAAAATGTTATTGTTGGGTACATTGATTGTAATTATAATATATTCATTCTTTCTTTAACAGGTAGGAGGTAAAAGATGTATGGACCAAACCAAATGTCTCCCACCTTTCTTTGACGCTGGTGCTCAAGGTACTGCCGCAACAAATAGTGACCTCTCACCCATAGAGTTTCAGGATCTTGTGAAGTATGCCAAAGACCGTAAGATTGACATTATACCAAAATTTAACTTCTTTGGTGGTTTACTTTCTGCTAAAAGGGCTGCACATGCTCGCTTCGAGAAATTAATAAGAACAAACCCAGCAGAAGCACACAAATATCATCTGGAGCAAAATGGACCTCTTTTACAGACACCAGAATCTAGCGATGGTCTCATGAATCACTGTGATGACATCACTATCAAGTTCATGCGAGACATTATTACACAAGTGCACAAAATGTACACCGACGCTAAAGTAAAAATGACAGGATTCCATGTAGGCGGTGATGATTTGACGAAATACTTGAAGGAGTTCCGATCATGCCAAAGATTCCAAAGTACCGCTGACGTCATGCGTAACTCATTGGCTGAATTGCGTCAACACTTGCGAACACTCGATGCTCCTAATAATGATATATGGATACATGCTAATGAAGAAGTAATAACTGATCCACTTACTGGTGGCTGTCTTGCTGTAAGTTTAGTTTTCACATTTCCATTTCTTGAGAGATCATTGACCTTTCACAGGGGCGGATCCAGGATTAAATCTAGGCGTGTCCAAACTTTTTCTAGGGGGGTCCAAATTTTCGAACCACAACCACATTATACACTTTTTGCAGAATATTGCAACATATTAATAATACAACTACACAACCATTAAATCTGTGTTAAGCACCGAGAAAATTTGCTTCATGCTACTTAAAAATGGTCCGTACACCCCTGACCCCCCGCTAGATCCACCTATGATGTTTGTCAGTCATCACTTTTCACAATAATAATTAATTAACTCAGATTTTATAATTTGCACCGATGGATCTTTGTTTCGTATGTCGATGGATAAAAACGGACCGGTTAATCATTTAGGCGGGATTGTTTTCAAAGATTTTGGAAGGCCTTGTACATCTTACAATGATATATAAAATACTTGTATTTGTTTCTCTTACAGGAAGTTCCTAGACAGTACAGTGCAGCAGGTCACATAATTCATTTTAGAAAAACATATGTTGACAGTCTGGATGACTTCACT
Organism: Mactra quadrangularis; assembly: GCA_025267735.1. Taxonomy (NCBI): domain Eukaryota; kingdom Metazoa; phylum Mollusca; class Bivalvia; order Venerida; family Mactridae; genus Mactra; species Mactra quadrangularis. The sequence goes on along the minus strand of CM046304.1, from coordinate 2,064,780 downwards.
CCTGAGCAGCTTCGATTCTTAAGACAGCCCCAATCTGTACCGACCCCTGAAAACCCTAATGCGACCCCAGATCCCATGGTTCAGTATAATGGTAAAAAGTTAACGTCAGCATCTTGGTTACTGCCATATCAATGTGCTAATAGGGGTTACAAGGTATGGTATTTTTTTAATTATTTTGTTGCTTAATTTCGGCGCAACTGTCTAACCAAACTATTGAACAATACCTTAAACCAATACAATTTGCTGCTCCATTTTTGTTTGTCCAATGAAATTGTCTTCCGGTATACACAAATGAATAAAATATACGATATCATTGGTTGTCCTGAAATAAAGTTTAGCATTGGTCCAAAATCTTCAATATGCGGGTTCGGATACAAAGTTTAGTAGAAGGGTCCAAAATTTTTAATATATCAGACCCCGAAAAAAGTTTGGTATACAGTTCCATATTTTTAATATGCGGGTCCCGATAAAAATATCAAGCATACGGTCAAAGCTGGCTTACAGTTGTGCTCCGAACAAAATGAACCATGTACTGCGCAGAATACCCTTTTTGAAGATATGGTTTTGTTATTACTGTTTGCCAACTACAAACAATTTTGACTTTGCTCGAGTTTGATCTAGACTTTTACTATGGGATATTTAAATTCATGCCTGCAGTATGTTATCTACGTATCGTATATTATGTATTTTACATGAAACATGATAGTTATGTATTAAGGATAAAACTATTGTCCTCAAACAACGATTTGTGGATTTTTAGGATTCGAACCGTCATAGAGATTACAAGTTAAAGATAACAAGACATTACCCTCTCAAATGTATGAACAACAGAATTATATTTTCATGCACTTAAGTTGTGGATTTTTACTGAATCATATCGTTCGTTTTAATTTCAACAGGCTGTGCTTGAACCCGAAAATTTCTACGCTTTAGACCAAGCTTATGAACTTGACTTCTACGAGCCGGGAAGAAGAAAGAAGGACGCTATGCATATCATTAGTTTACATAGAATGATTATGTTTGAGCCCAACAATTTATATGTTAATTTGGGTATCACCCGAGACGGACAGAATGTTCTCAACTATAGAATGTGTAAAATTGCCGATTGTGAACCATTAGGAATAAAAGACAATCTTATTGGTAAATATTTGAATATTTTAATGTATAAAGATGGTACCCTTTTGTATTCGAAGCTCAAATTGATTCAATATTCTGTGGTACTTTTCAAAATTGTTCGTTTTGCGCTAAAGTAACACCGAACAATTGGATCCTATTTGTTCCCTGAACACATACAGTGGAACCTGAGTTAACGACCACCTGACCAAAGCGACCACCTGTCGACAAAGACCACTTTAAAGTCCTTCCGATCAAATTTACTCTAAAATGACACTGTCCGTAGCGACCAGAGACCACCGATTTTTGCCCCGTCGAACGTAAAAACCTGACCGTAGTTTTATTGTTAAGAATTTGTTTGAACTGATTAAATCACTATATTTTTGCGTATACAGATTGGTGAAGTAATTTATATGTTTGAGGTATGTCCCTTTGTCAATATACATTTACAAACATGTTTATCGATAAATGGCTGTTTAATATAGTTCCCTATTTTCCTTGGACTTAAACCATTGAGTATTTTTAATACAATGGAAATACAAGCTAAAAAGCGGCATAGTCTAATAATTATTCTCAATTTAGGAAAGGTAGAGAGTTGATTTTCGATGCTTGGCCAAGAAATACAAATTCCATTAAAGTAGCCACTATTCTTAACAATAGATATTTGTATTGTTTTATTAACTTAGGTATTGGAGCAACAATTGACACACAAAATATACGAAATTCTGCAATGTTATGGCATATGACTCTTCCACGTCTGTTGTTGTTCGCCGAGAAAGCTTGGATCAAGGGAGAGAATGAAGACTTAGTTAAGGTAAAATTTAAGTTAACAGAGTTACCGTTCTTGACTATAGTTTGTATCACATGATTTTACTCTTATGATGTCATGATTTTTGATATAATACTAGTTTATGAGAAATATTTACATCGCAACAATGGTTCTTCTGTGTAATGCCGTTTAGTACAAAGTAAGGTCAACTATGGAGTCTATTTCACCTAACCTAGTTAACCGGGACCCTTGTATATAACCAGTACTCACTTACCCTTCAACAATCCTGGCAACGTCTCCATATATCTTAAAAATGAAGGAGAATCGGCAATTTTGTCAAGTAATAGAAGGGAATAACCTTCCCGGGTTGTTATCGAGCCTTCGACCCTTTAATAACATAAGATTCAAAACCAGCTTGTGCCCTACCGAGCCAGAATCCCATATAAGCAATAATATGAAGGTGAGCATTACTCTCACCGATCTTGAATTGGAAAGTCAATAAGTCAATTAAATGTTATGATGGAGGGGTCGTGGGTTCGATTGCCGGGCGGGGCATACTTTCGTGGAGCTGTGTCATACAAAATTTTCTACGTCTATTCTCTCTCTTACATATGATTTTTGATTATGTAATGCAGTTGTCAGTCACTGACGAAAGTATGCGCTCAGTAGTTGGTTAACAGCTAAATCCAGCGATTTGGTCTTTCCAGGAACAGTGAGTAGATTAACTGACCGCCGTTATATGACCTATACAATGTGTTGCTACGGTGTAAAACTCAACAAACATACATGAATATTAATTTGTCAAGATATTTTATGTTAGATATTCCTTCGTCCTTTCAGGCTGAAGTTCCAGAAACAATGTTAAATGAAGGACTCCGAGCAAACAGTTCAAGATTGATTGGTTTTGAAACCTACTTGTTTACTAATACTTTAGCACACAAAGAATTTGGTCGATTAGAACATGGACAATACACTTATAGAATGCCAAAGATTGGGGCAAGGTTAGTATTGTCTATTTTATTTATTGGAGTTAACGCCGTGTCAACACAATTTTATGTCATTTTACGGCGTCCAGCGCACCTAACCTAGCTTTCCTAGACCTTTTTCTATAACCAGTACTCACCTACCCTTCCACAAGGCCGGATACTTCTCCATATTATCTAATCAATGGAGGAAAATCGACATTATTGTCAAATTTTCATGGAAGGGTATAACCTCCCCGGGTGGGATTCGAAACCGCACCCCCTCGGGCTCAAGATTCCAAATCCCGGCGCACTACCAACTGCGCTATCGACCCGGGTTTAGTATTATCTACACGTTAAAAAATGTGCTTGTACAATGTACCTTTTAGTGCCGCGGACGTGTGCACCTTTTCATAGAATTTCTTACGAAATAAATAATCGTACGTCAAATTCATAATTTTGCCGTTCAATGACTATGCTATGATACTAAAAAGGTAAACAATGTTTTACATAATTCAATAATATTTGGAATTGTTTTATCAAAAATGACCGTATTATTTATGTTTCTTTCTCTTGACCAATCTCCGTAAACAGATATCCTGTAGAGCATTGTTGTACAGGATCTCTTCTGTCTCCGTGGAAGGTCACGTCGAGATGAACTTTGTGTCGACCAATCAATGCGTAGCTTTCATCTAGACGAAACACTATTAGTAACATTTTGATTTCGTAATTTCCATTTTTAAACCAAGGTTTGCAAGTTAATTTAACAGCGGTATTATTCACAGTCTGCGATTGGACGGCTCATTTCAAATTGCGTGACGTAGACGATGTAAACAAGTTACGTAACATAACAATTTCGCCATGAATACTATGATGAGAAAAGGTCACCTAAACGTGACCTTCGTTTGAAAAAGGCCAGATCTAAATTAGCGTGTAGGCGAGTGGAAAATTTTAGATCGAGTTTTAATCAGATTGGCTCTTGACTTACAATGATTTACAATATTCTACATTCTTTTATGTAGTTTAAACACAGTGGTAATGGTTACCCTTAAGAATCCTTTCAAGATTATTCATTCAATGAATGTTCGAGGTGTTCCGAATGTCATTAAGTAGACCTTACCTGACTTTATGTTTTGTTTATATTTCAGAATAATATTAGGACTTAACGCAGGGTTCCTGCCACCATATAATGTAGAAGTGAAATCAGACATGCCTATCCCAGATTTGGAATTCTTAGAAAAACATAAACCAAATCCTACATGGAAGAATTTGTTTACTTTTAACCCAATGACAACGGAAATGATGGGTGGCTATGCTTTCACATTCCCTGTCACTGATCAAGAATTATATATCCGTCAAAGGTAAGCCTAAAACAATATTTATCCCTAGGTAGATGTGCTGGACTCTTTTTAAAGCATTTCCGCACACTTGTATGATAATTAGATACATGCAAACGAAGGGAATAAAATACATATTAAATACAGTTAAGATATTCGCTCTTCAGTTGGTTTAATTAAAATCTCACCTATCCTCGTCCTGCTATGGATTTTATAGTTAAAGTGCGCCTTAAAGTCGGCTTCCGTGTACATGTTCAGCCGACTCTACAATCTTGTACGATGGATTGGGATTCGATCAGCAATTCTGTGCTACTGATTAATATAGCAACGGCAGTTGGGAAGAATGGTGTTCGTTTTGCATTGATGCTGATTTATATACTCTACAAACACTGTAAACAGAGAATTTGGAGCCCTTCAAAGCTTTTGAAATTTACGACCATTCTCTCGCCTTTCTTTGCAACAAATAGGACGGTTGTCAGTCAATGGCGACAGTATTTGCTTACTACCAGGTTTAAATCTTGGGACCAAAGATCTAAGCCTATGGACCAGAAAACATGAGTGGGGCAACTGATGAAAGCAATATGACTGAAACATATTGAAATATGATGTAAATCATAAATGAATTATACATGTACATTACTTTATATTGCAATGTTGACATTACGCATCATTTCAAGTCTAATGTCTTTCATTGCCAATTGCTCTTATTAAAATTCAAACTTGTACCCACGTGACTAGCTTTAGCCAATCAACGTCGAGTATTTTCTACCGGAAATCAAAACAATTATGTTTTTCCTTGTTTTATTTACCAGGTCACCTGAAGGAACGAGAGTCGGTCCAGTAACATATTTGAATGGATCAATGGACTACTATTTACCACAGGTAAGCATGCTCAAATACATTTAAGGTACGAACAACATCACCTAATTCATCTATTGAGAGAGCAATTCTTCTTTTAATTGTCAGTGGTGTCTTTTTATACCAAAAATTCAAAAATCCAAACCATAACCGTATTTGCTTTTTTGTCTGTGTAGTGAGTTTTCACTGTTGCTGTTCCCGATATGTTTTTACAATCCCTCTTCATCAAAGAACATAAGTATGCATGACCTGTTACAAGACATGTACAGTATAACCTATGCAGAGGGGCCCTCTACAGAACAAACCCTCTGCACAACAATTGCTTTTGATAATTCCTTTAGACGTTATTTTAATTGAATTTAATCACTGCAGAGCAACAACCTCTGAACTGCAACGCAATTTGTCCCTCTCAGTTGGTGTTGTTCAAAAGACGCTGCACTGTATACAATTTAAAGTACCAATTCAACAGAGCTAAAATCTTTATGTTTACAGACAATTCCAACAGATCTTAGAGGTGGAGCCTGTCTGTCTATATACAATGGTTCAGACACTGACGTTTCCACGGTAACAGAGCAACAATGGTACAAGGTACTTGAGAACGTCGACGTCGTAGGTCAAGAACTCTTTGATTTCCGTAGTAACCGATCGGAGGCTCTCATCAGATTCATAAATGAGTTCAATAGAAATAACACTTCTAATTATGTGTTTCCCGATCTTGAACGACTCGATTACATTAAGAACACAAATCCAAACTCTCTGTCTGCAACAGACTCAAAACTACTAGATGCAGCTTTCCTTTTAGATAGAAAAATATACGACGACAGAATGCAGTTCGTACAACAAAGATATGACTTATGGGAGCGACAATTTCAAGGATGTAAAACAGGACAATTTTCTGTCACTTTAAATAATCCCAATGTTAGATATCCACCTGGGGGCCCACTTCCTCATGTTTCCCTTATATTGGGTCCAGATGGTCAACCATTAGGCCCTGGTGGTCCACAGATGGGTCCTGGTGGCCAACAGATGGGTCCTGGTGGCCAACAGATGGGACCCGGTGGCCAACAGATGGGACCCGGCGGTCAACAGATGGGACCCGGTGGTCAACAGATGGGTCCAGGTGGCCAACAGATGGGACCTGGTGGTCAGCAAATGGGCCCAGGAAGTCAAATGGGTCCTGGACGATCTCAAATGGGACAGGATCGTTCCCAAATGGGTCAAGGTCGTTCTCAAATGGGCCAGGGAGGTCAGCAACAGCAAGGAGGCCGTTTCCAAACTGGTCAACAGGGTGGTTCTCTACAACAAAGTGGGTCTCGACAACAGGGTGGGTTTGGTAGACCACAACAGCCTGGCTTTGGAGGTAGTCAGGGCGGGGCAAGAGGCGCCCAGGTTAGGGGATAAACTATTGTGAATTAAAAATCCGTATATTAATACATTGTATATTATTGGTTATTAGCACTTATTTTCATGTTTTTATGCAAGTACCCTTAAAGTGGTTAGTTGATGAAATATTCGATATTCTTCGAATAACAATTCTGCAAATAATTTGATCATCCTTATTATTTAAGTTAGTGGAAACATTTTACAGTTTCTCTGGGTTTTTACTGGGACTGAATTTGAAAACGCGATGTGGTTTCTTTTTTAAAATTCACCTGGAGATTTTTATTTTTGCTATTTTTTATGTTTTTTATTTGTTTCTTTGCGTTGTGTTTGTATTTGATTGTTAAAGTATGTAGCTATGTGCTGTATGAAATAAAGTTGCCATTGCTTCTAAATAATAGTTTTGTTGTGTTTGTTTGTTTTGTTGGGGTTAACGCCGTAGCAACACATTTTATAGGTCATATAACGGCGGTCAGTCAACCTACTCACTCCTCCTGGAAAGGCTAAATCCCTGGATTTAGCTGTTAACCAACTACTAAGCACATACTTTCGTCAGTGACTGACAACAGCCCTACATAATTAAAAATCATTGGTAGGAGGGAGAATGTCCGTAGAAATAATTTCATGACCAAGCTCCACGAAAGTATGCCCCGCCCGGGAATCGAACCCACGACCCCTCAGTAGACTTGCGTGCTACCAACTGAGCTACAATATTACTTAAATCTTTGTTACGGAGATGACGAGGATCAAACTCTATACTCTATACTTTCATTGAGTTTTACTGTTTATTACACCGCCATCTTGGAAATGTATTTTAAGGGAGGTAACTATCCGCAAACATCTAAAAATACAAAAACGCTAACGAATACCATATCATCGTTGTCGTCAATCCAATCACACGGTAACCAACCTGTTACTGAGAATTTTTGCATATGATGGCACACAATGTCCTATCTAACCATGAAACTGTGAATTAAACATCTTATTATGTAAAGAAGATATTTATGCTCAAGTTGAGCTTAATAAGAACAGAACAAAAGAAACATTTATTAACCCAAAACATGAAACAAGCTCAGGTGAATGTTGAAAGACAATCATACAGTGAAGTTGTACAATTAGGTCCATAAATATTGATGGTCTAAAAAGCAGCAAGTTCTCTTCCTTCCTCGCAAATCAAAAACGTACAATGTGTCAAAAATTGAAAGATTTTTCAGTGGCAAATGTGTTCTTTATAGCGGATTATTATTTAATTCCATTAATATAAACCATATATATGTAGCGCTATTTTTCATATTGAAAATACATGTGTGCTCAAAAGAAATCTCTGTAATAGCCGCGGTCGTGGCGTAGTGAACAGCATGTCTGACTTCGAATCCGGAGATTACAGGTTTGGGCCCGGTCGCGGTAGGTCATACCCTATACATGTGTCGTCGGCCTCGTGGTATGGTAAGTTAGTACTGGTGATAGAAAAGTGTCCAGGAAACGTATAGTAGGAAGAGCTGGTCGTCGAATATATAACATAAATATGTGTCGAATACGACGTTATTTTTTTAAGTAATCTCCGTAAACAAATATCCTGTAGAGCGCTGTCGTAGTCAAGCGGAGAATTTTAGATCGGGTCTTAATCAGATTGGCTCAAAAGCGCTTTAAACTTTACTGTACAAAGGAGTAAACGTATTGTCGGCGGAGTGTAGACTCTACAGTTTTTATTCAGATAAAACATATATTTCAAGTTGACATTTGCTGACATGTATGTGTAAGTTACACTTGTCATATAATGCAGGGGCGGATCCAGGATTTTTTTCTAGGGGGGGGGGGGTCCGAACTTTTTCTAGGGGGGGGGGTCCAAACTTTTGAAACACAACCACATTATACACATTTTGCAGAATAATGCAACATATTAATAATAAAAACTCCAAAACCATTAAATACGTGTTAAGCACCAAGAAAAATTGTTTCATGCTACTTAAAAATGACTAAAAATCAAGAAATACACTAGTGGACAGGTACATTTTTGAAATTCTAGGGGGGTCCGAACCCCCTCCCCCCGCTAGTGCCGCCTATGTAATAATAGTTAAAACAATGATTATGTTTACATTCTAACCATTAGTATAGCCAGACACATTGACTGGGACACATCATTGAAACTTTCCCTTCATGATTTATGTTCATAACTTGAATAGTTATGATTAATAGGGACCCCTTGAGAAGTGAGTAAGTTTTAGAATGTATGCTGGTTTAACAGCGAAGTTGAACTTAATGATATGATAATGAACGGAGTGACGAATAAGTACCAAGAAAATATATAGTATGGTTTCATTCTATTACCAACATGCATTTACCCCGCTAATTTAAATACCCTATATTTGTTCGATAATTCCATGAAGACACGGATAACTATTATTATCGAAAGTGAGTTAAATAAAGTGTTGCAGTGAGTATTTAAATCAGTGGGCTTAATGTATGCACCACTGACAGTTGAATAAGATTTAACGATAAGTGTTTTAATTTACATTTACTCAAACATATATTTATTAAATGTCCTAAACATGACGTCCAGGAACCCGTATTATCAAGCGTCTTACGTCTGATTTTAATCGTAAATCCTCCTACATTGCATTGTTAAATTATCGTTAGATTTTTTATAATATGCAGCCCAGTGTCCTAAAAAAGTTCTACCATAAATTACATTTTGAGAAAAAAATAAGCACGCATACCACAAGAAATTTTATTATAGTTCAAGCATTTTCATGGAACTTACGAGTTTAAATCATATAATGATAAACTAATTAATACTGATTTTTTTTAACTCAGCTCAGATGACTTTTAGATTATTTTTTTTTCATAGGCATGGCCACAACAAAATGATCATATGTTCTATGGATTCGCTCGCACCTTAATTTTGACGGGTTTTTTTACAAAAAAAATATTTTTATTTCCTCGCTCTCTCATAAAAACATTTGACCTTGTGGAAGGGTAGGTGAGTACTGGTTATAGACAATGGTCCAGGAAAGCTAGGTTAGGTGCGCTGGACGCCGTGAAATGACCTAAATTGTGTTGATACGGCGTTAACTCCAATAAATAAATAAATAAATAAATAAAAATTTGGTCAAACCGCTATATAAAGCAACTGAATGAGGACTTATTTATTTATTTTTTTCTTCGCTCGCTCGCCCCATTTTTTTCTAGAAAAATCCATAGAACATATCATCAACTTGCTGTGGCCTAAATGTAAATTGTAATTGAGTTTTTGCTAAAAGGGAATTAGTCGAAGGACTTTTGGATGACTTTGTACATGTGGTTGCATAATATTATGACAAGAAAATGGGTAAATCATGTATGTTTTCATGTATTACCTTGAATGGTTTGTGTCTAGTGTCCCCGCACTACAATATACATGTTCATGTATATATGTAATAACACATGTACTGTTCTGAGTAATTAAGTGCGAATTCAATATGAGGCCTTAGTCAGTTATTTTCCCTTGTATACTCTTCAAATAGGAAGGTCCAATTAGTTGAATTACTCGAATTTTACCCTTACTTTTCAATGTCAATGAAAATGTCAAAATAAATTTATATAACTTTTTTGTAAAGTATTTTTACGTTAAAGAATTATTTAAATTTTACCCTTTCTGTAAATATTTTCATTAACATGAAAGATATAAAATGAAATATTTTGTTATCCTTACAAAGGAATTCAATGATAAAATCCTAGAATTCCAACTGTAAGGACATACTTACCAACCAATCTGCGTAAACACATATCCGTAGACTGCGGTCGTACTAAATTAGCGAGTTTGCGAGCGAAAAATTTTAGATCGAGTTTTAATCAGATTGCTTACCAACCGGATTGCTTCAGATTTTACCAGCCTGAGGGAAAGATGACTGACTAAAGTCCCTACTTTATTGTATCATCAATGCAAAAATCCGTGATCTTCTGTTACAAAAATCCTAGAAAAGCCATTTTGAGAGGGATCCCAAAATAAACTCTCTACTTAGCATACTTACGAATTCGAATACCCTTTCGGGTTTGTCCGATAAAATGTCAAGGTCACCAAAATTGACGAAAAGTAACGAAGGTATGTTGAACCCCATTTTTCACAACCCGTGTTTTTCACAAGTTGTGAAAAATACGTGCCTGGTTTTCACAAATAGTGTGAAAAAAAACGTTAGCATACAAATTTCATACGACCATAGAAATGCATTTTTCACAACTTAAAATGTGATGAAAAAAGTGATTGAAAATTTTGAGTTTTTTTGGTACGAACGCATTTTTCACACCTGAAAATTTTAAATTGCCAGCTGTGTCTCAAGATTCGGCATTTTAGGTTTGCCATCGTTTCATGTGTACACCAAGAGAAGTTTCTAGAGAAGTTTTAGATATATGAAATGTTCGTTTGTATTTACTAGACATGTTTAAAACTTTAGACGTGTGCTTTTGCTACAAACAAATTTATTGTCATTAATATTGTGTATAAGGATTCAAGGTATTGAGGCAATGATTATGTGTTTGAATTTTTAGAGTTGAATATCCAGTCCCTTTTAATAGGGACAATTTTGGAAGAGTAGTGTCCCTAGTTTAGGGATCTGCATTTCGAATCGTTGTAACTCTGTTTCTGCAGAGTTAAAGCGATTTTTGTGTTCGGCTCTCTGAGTAGTTCACCCTATTGCTGGGTGAACTACGCTCCTCTGAGCTCCTCAGCTCTGTTGCTGGGGATCTCTGGTCCCCTGTGTGGGAAAGATAAGGTGCTGGCCCTTATGGGGGCTGGCCATTTGGTGGGGGCTGATCATTGGGGGGCTGACCCTTGGGTGGGGGCTGACCCTTGGGTGGGAGTTGGTCTTTGGGGAAGGCTGGCCCTTGGGGGAACGGGCCATTGGGAGAACGGGCCATTGGGGGAACGGGCCATGGGGGAACGGGCCATTGGGGGAACGGGCCATGGGGGAACGGGCCATGGGGGAACGGGCCATGGGGAAATGGGCCATTGGGGGAACGGGCCATGGGGGAACGGGCATTGGGGGAACGGGCCATTGGGGGAACGGGCCATGGGGGAACGGGCATGGGGGAACGGGCCATTGGGGGAACGGGCCATGGGGGAACGGGCCATTGGGGGAACGGGCCATGGGGGAACGGGCCATTGGGGGAACAGGCCATGGGGAACGGGCCATTGGGGGAACGGGCCATTGATGGAACGGGCCATGAGGGAACTGTCCCTTGGGGGAGTTGGTCCTGGGGGGAGGCCGCCCCCCGCCCTTGGGGGTGCTTAAATAAGCCATGTCAAAGATGTTACCGACATTAAGGTAGACTGCGTCTCTTACTGACATAGGTGTAATCGGTTGCCGTTCCGTATTTAATCTGATAATTTCCCTTTTTATATACTCTTTTAAACGCCCATGCATTTTATACTCTTTTAAACGCACCCATTTTAAAATGTTCTTGGGCCGTTAACTCGTGATATTACGGTAGACGAGAAACTTACATAGAGTTTTAAGTAAAATAAACAATATTAGGATCAGTTTTATAAATTAAATAATCAACAAACTGTCTCAACTTGAACAGTTATAAAAACATCACAAAATTACGCGTAAAATAATTTTTATTTTATTTTATTAAACAAGATAATGAAATAAAAATAAGTTTTTTAAGAGCAACACTGCACTAAACGTACATTCCAACTTCATGCTTTTGAAATCCTTTGACAATTAACAAAAATAAAGTCGTCACAATTTCTCTATTAAAGTACACATGTAGTTTAAGGAACACCACACCACGTAGTGTTTAATCATTAACAAAGGTTAAATAAGAAACTGTTCTCAATAATAGGATGAATTGGTTCTCGACGCCAAGTGTTCGTATCTCTGTATATTATTAGTTAACTTAATTAGTGCGATACAGCGAAAAAAAACAAACAATTACCATCCGAGATAGAATCGAACACAATAACTCCACCAAGCTAGGTTTTCGTCGTGGGTTAACACTTGATAATAATTAATTTAGTTGCTTCGCTTCTCTGTGTTGTACTTCTATTTATATACTCATGTGACAAATACGTTGCTGTTTTCATCTTTTAGACTTTTTTGACAAGTGACAAATATGTTTTGATGAGCGAGGAAAAACGAATTCCAATCGAATATGTCACTTTATATGTTCTATATTCGGCTAAAGGTTGTGATAATTTTGACCGAATACATCACACATGTGACATATTCGGACCGAATATGTTACCGCGTGACATGTACGTTTTGTGACATATGCGGTCTAACAAAGCATTGCTTCACTGTCTAATTAATAATGTTTGAAATTAACTGAAACGTTAGTTTTGTTCATTATTTTATACTCAAGGATTTACTATCATTTGAACACTTGTGAAAATTGCGTTCGGACTAAAAATCGAAAAAAATGTCTAACGTATTTTTTCACATTCTCATTTGTGAAAAACTCGCACGTATTTTTCACAACTTGTAAAAAAGACAAAAAAACCATGCCGGTAGCCATTTTGGATTCTGTCAGCCATATTGGAAAGACTATGAAAGTACTTTAAGAAGAAAGCGCACAGTTGAATTTTTAACTTAAAGTCCAAATTTTAACTATTTTTGATTCAGATTCTACGTTTTTTGGTATTTGCTAATTCAGTATATTAAAGATGGCTTCTGCACAACAATTTCCGTTTTTTTAGACTTTTATGACTGATGAACGAGGAAGCGAAACACAGCGAAAATCATTGAAAAAAATGTTATAAGCGAAATATATATATATCTCTTTTTTAACAGTATTTCTCTGTGTCGACGTTTGACATCATTGTTTGATTTTTTTGTACTTATTTAACATATATATTATCTCAAAACGAGGTCGCCATTTTTACTTTTTTCAGCATAAATACATAACAAAGTACACGATAAACATTTAGACATAACAGCACGTTCAAACAAACAACACACAGCCTATTTCCTCGTATTTGCTGACCAAAACGTCATTTTACTCATTTGGACACCATTAACTTTCATGTAAAAAGTCAGATTTACAAATGTTAACAGCGAGTCCTACTCGTTGGCTAAGTGCAACTGAACGTGTCTACATCAATGCTCGACGTCCAAACATTTGTAAAACAACTTGGTATGAAAGGGAAAAATATAAATATTACAAAAAAATCTGTTTTTACCTAGATGACTTCAATAATTAATTGTGAAGGTTGGTCGTATAATTAAATGATGCGTTCTCAAAAAGGAAGGATGTTTTATTGTGAATTGTTTAGAAAATAATGAAATTAATAAGCTACATGTATTGAAACACAATAAAAAAGGATTTGCAAGTCAATGTTTAAAATACATACATTGTACATATTGAATAATTATAAGTAAGTGCACACAAGATTTGGGAATCATTAAGAAAATAATGAGTTAAAGTTATTAATAAGATATAACTTATTGCAATTGAAATATAAAAATATTCATGTGTATAATTAGAGTTATAAATGTGAATTAATTCTGTGTTATTTGTGCAAGTACGGGTATTTAACATACGGGTATTAAAGTGATTGTTACCGTGTCATGAAAATATAGGACATTTGATTTTTAAGCAGCCGTTGGAGGGGATAGACACATTTAAATTAGGTTGACTTATTTGCATAATATAATTGTTTTTGTTTTTTTCATCAAGTTGATAAACTTGTAACGAAGATAATAGTGATGTTCCGAATAGTATCACGATGTTGTCCTACAGTTAATTAAGTGATTGAGAATTCTAATCAAATTTTAATGAAAAAAAACTCAAGAACAGGGTACAAGATTGTACGGACTGTATACATTGTGTCTTATCTGTAATTAGGTAAAACCAATTATTTTCAAATTCACTATGAGCGATGCTGGCAGTCCAGGCTTGAGTCGCGGCGTGGCAACACTTAAATTTACCAAAACGGATTCTACGCCAAGTAATACTGGATCCGCGGTTCGGTTTAACACCGGTAACGCAGGAGCCAATTCCGGACTAAGTTTTAGCAATCCAAATTTCGGAGATACTAATACAACGCAAGCAGCGATGGCGGATGCTTACAAAGAATTTGATCGATCGGATACTTCACCAATTATTCCTGAAATCAGAATACGATCTTTTGCTTTCCGTGTTCGGGAGATAGTACTTGCAGTGGTGTCAGTTGTGGCTATCATTGGTTGTCTTATACTCATAGCCCTGGTAGCTACTAACAATAAAGCTAAAGAAAATGTTTCCGCAGTGGCGCAGGCTCAGAAAGCAATACAAACTCTATGCACGGATGCACCTTGTCTCAAAGCGGCGTCATACGGAGTCTCAAATATGAATACCTCTGTGGATCCATGCGATAATTTTTACCAATATGCTTGTGGAAACTACGAGACAAATAATCCATTGAATCCAACTTTGAGACAACGATCTGTGTTCTGGAACTTGTATTACGACAATGAAGACAAATTAAGAACTCTGCTTGAAGCAGGGACTACGAGAACCGCAGCATGGTCCGCCGAGAAGAAACTGAAGGACTTCTTTCAGTCCTGCATAGATGATTATGGTAAAATGAGAACCGGGGGTAAATCTTTTATAACAAAGATCATTCAACCTCTCGGAGGCTGGGATGTTCTGAATACATTTGATTCTGGAAACTTCAACCTACAGACAAGTATACAGAAAACAAGTGTTGACTTCTGGACGGCAGCATTGTTTACATTTCGTGTAGCTACAGACAGATATGACAAAACTAGGAGAGTAATAGAGGTAAGTGGTGAGCTTTTTCCCTTTTTTACTGGATTTAACGCCGTGTCAACACAATTTAGGTCATTTTACGGCGTCCAGCGCACCTAACCTAGCTTTCCTGGACCATTGTCTATAACCAATAGTCACCTACTTTTCCACAAAGCCGGAAACTTCTCCATATTATCTAATCAATGGAGGTAAATCGACATTATTGTCAAATTTTCATGGAATGGTATAACCTCCCCGGGCGGGATTTGAACCCGCACCCCCTCGAGCATGAGATTCCAAATCCCGGCGCGCTACCAACTGCGCTATTGACCCGGGTTGAGCTTTTTTCACTGACTAGTTTATTTGGAACTCAAGAATTGCATGTAATTTGGTTAATTGAGTATGTTTTTTTTATAATTTATGGCGATAAATGTTGATTTTTTCAGCAACGTATATAGTCATATCACTGTAGTCAAGCGATCTACCTAGTCAAAGGCAGGCTTATTTCTCCGAGTCGATTTTTTACCAGTTCTAAGACCACAACTTCGTGGCTGATAATTAGAATTTTGTAAATAATTGTAACTGTATTTGTATTTTTGCAAGAAATTATCAAAGACAATCAAGGAAGAGCCGCCCGGCTAGCTCAGTTGGTAGCAAGCAAGTCTTCTGATCGAGGGGTCGTGGGTTCGATTCCCAGGCGGGGCATACTTTCGTGGAGCTTGGTCATGAAATAATTTCTACGGCCATTCTTCCTCCTACCAATGACTTTTAATTATGTAGGGCAGTTGTCAGTCACTGACGAAAGTATGCGCTTAGTAGTTGGTTAACAGCTAAATCCAGAGATTTAGCCTTTCCAGGAGGAGTGAGTAGATTGACTGACCGCCGTTATATGACCTATACAATGTGTTGCTACGGCGTTAAAACAAACAAACAAACAAACACGAATGTTGGTTGTGAGTACGAATTTTACCGGCTGATTGTTCAATCTTTTTAATTTTATTACAATAGTATACTTCCAACATTTAGTTTGTTCTCATACATTTGTTTACAGGTAGATATGTCTGGAATGGGAATGTCTTGGCCTTATTTTATCAGAGATACAACTCAACAGGTAAATATTTTTATTTCTATAAAGTAGGTCACCATTTTTAATCAAAATATTTATTTGTCTATGGAAATACCAATCTGTTTTCTAGTTTCCGTTTTTTTTAATTTGGCACATTTGTCCAGTTTCAATCATCAGTTGATGTTTTGATAAATATTTTTGCTGCAGATGTCACACTGAGATCTGGTAGCAATTTTCACATTATTCAAATTTCTGTTTCTTAATTTAGATTTAACTTTTTGAAAGTCGAACTGGGTTCAGAGAAAATTAAAAACGGTTCAAGTACATACTAATTTCATCGGCTACAAAATGATGATATGGGTGATTACAATTTTTAACAAGGACAAAAGAGACTCCAATTTTGCACGTCCGTTCGTAAACAACATAAAGGTCTTTGTCTTCATACTCATTGGTTTCCCAAACTTTATACCTTCCTTCCTATACTTTATTAGATAGTCAGTGTTTTCACTCCATCTATCTAGGGCATCAGGTTGATGTTTGTGTGTATGTATTCATGTATCACTAACATTTTTAAAATGTCATGGTTATAAAAACAAACATGATATCGTAAGGAAATTAAATAATTTATGATGGATCATGTTAACATTCTTATTTGTTATATTACCTTGTTCTTAAAGTTATTTTACAATGATAAAACTGGTCTCCGACATCATGCTTAAACGCCCTTTTAATAATATCACGTCAAGTGAGAGTAATTATAAATTATTTTTTCAACAAAAAATGTTGTTTTGGAAAAATATTGCTAAGTCATGTTACAATCTGATTAAAACCCGATCTAAAAGTCGATCTCCATCTAATACCTGATAGGGCTGTCATAATACGCCGATACGACGATCACCCCCTTAGCTGCAGAACATCCTAGCAATCAAGCTGCTAGACGTCATGCTTGTTTCACAACTTCCTGTCCTGAAATATTCGATTCAAGAACATAATTTGTGCAAGTTCCGTATAACCAATCGAATGCGCACCGTTCGGTTAAATTCTTGTAACTTAAGCTTGAATTAAATGAACTATAGAAAAAACTGACGTTTCGCTACTTTTAATTCGCAAAGGTAAGATTTTTCCTATGAAAAAGAAATATCGCCATATACCGACAAGTTCATTAAAATCTATCGCAGTACGTATTGCCGCAGCTGCGTATTGCAATATACCGGTATACTAAAACATCATATCAAAGTTATAGAGCACAACCTAAGAATGTCCGTATTGTCGAATGGTCTATCTCTATGGAATGCCCTAACTGCCTTATTGTTTTACTTTTTGTTCGTTGTCCTCAAAAGGCATGTTGTTTTACGTTATATAGTGAACAAGACGAGATGCATTTTGTGCACAACGACCCGCTTTTTGTCCATAAAGATGTCTATTTTATGCAAAACGACATGCCATTTGAGGACAACAAACAAACAAAATAAACATATAAGGCAGTTAAGGCGTTCCATATATATCCATATTCTTCCACATCATTCTCAGCTGTGTCTTTTCAGTATAGTGTCATTTAAAACCTTTGAACGAAATCCTGTTT
This sequence comes from Mactra quadrangularis, assembly GCA_025267735.1. Lineage (NCBI taxonomy): Eukaryota > Metazoa > Mollusca > Bivalvia > Venerida > Mactridae > Mactra > Mactra quadrangularis. The sequence continues at coordinate 2,047,004 of CM046304.1, read as the reverse complement.
TAACGTGTGCCCCATAAAAACGAAGAGCCATCTGAGCTCATTCCAACATCACCATTAACCTGTTTATCAAAATATTGATTCAAACAATGTTACGAGTACACTAAAAAGCTTTAATTATACCGTATAACCTTTGTAGAGCGGCCCTCTACAGAAAACATCCTCTGCACAACAACTGCGTTTGATATTTCCCTTAGGTGTAATTTTAATTGAAATTAACCTCTGCAGAGCAACAACCTCTGAACAGCAACACACTTTAGTCCCTCCCAGTGGGTGTTGCTAAAAAGAGGTTGTACTTACTTGCAGCATGCATATGTTTTACCCTAACTATAATTGGTCAAGAATTTTTGAGAAGGCTGTAAAATTATGCAGCACATTTCTTGTATGTTTCAGATTCGTAGTGACTATAAGAAGTTTATGCGTACAGTAGCTAACCTACTTGCACAAGACTCCGGACTTACATTGGACCCTGATACTTTAGCTAATAAAGTTGAAACATTTGTAAATGATGCTTTTGATATGGAATTTCAACTTGCAAATGTAAGTATGACTTTTGTTTGTTTATGGCGATGAACATTTCTCTGTGTTATCTTCTTGATAAAAGCATTAACATATTGAAGATTTTAATAATACATTGTATTTATAATCCGAGTCATTTGTTTTGTCATGTTATTGTACTGTAGATGAATTTGTAACATTATTAAAGTAAAACGGGCAATGTCATTTTGTCACATTATTGCGAGGATCAATTAATTAATATTGAGAAGGAAATTTGTTTTAGACTACAACTAGCTTCAGCCCCCTCACCCTTGTTAAATATTGCTTGGAGATGTCCTTCATCATCACCGAAATCATATTCAAGCATCACACTATCTCAAAATTAAACATTAGGAGGTTAAAAAAGCACAAACAATAGTATGATTTTGCAATAGCCGAGGTTGTCTTAACAGCCGAACGTACTGTATTTTTCCTACATATATTTTATTCTATTTCAGATAACAGCTAATACTTTACCATCGGATGATCCACATAATCATGTCAATCGTGTAACTCTTACTGAGTTTACAACACAAACAAACAATGTGGTAAGTAATACAAAACTGAAGTTCTTACCTATCATTGCATAAAATTGTGTTTCTAATACGTTTGTCCACCTTGCAAGCTTCGTCGATAGCGAGTTTAACTGCTAATTTAGAATTACTGTAGTAAGCTCTTATGGTAGCACTTCCAGTTTTGCATCGTAGGTTCACTTTCCGGGAGGACCTTCATGCCATGGAATATTATATTAAAATTTTCAGCCTACTTTTATTTGGAGTGAGGGCAGTTGTCAGACACTAACTTATGTATTTATACTTAATATTGGACAATAACTTGTGTCTAGACATCAAAACCTCCACATGGAACCAGGGAAAAGGACAGGTTGATTAATCCTTGCAATATGACTTTTTAGAGTGGCACTATAAAACATACAAACATGCTGATGAATTTATGAATTGAAAATTTTAAAAGACTAAGATTGACTTCCAGTAAATGTCTCGTGGTTTTTTAAATTGAACTGGAAGCATAAGTAAATATACATGATGATGATCATAAGTAATGTCACAATGTGTTTTTCATCTTCATTCAGATTGATTTTGTTAGTTTCTTTCAACATATGTTTGGTGCTAACAATGTAAATGGTAATACACGTGTTGTTGTAAAAGAATATGATTGGCTTAGAAGAATGTTAAGTATGGTTGAATCTATGCCAGAGACTGATAAAAATAGGTAACATTATCATTATTTGTTTTGTTTTATTTTTGTTGGCTTTAACGCCGTAGCAACACATTGTTTAGGTCATATAACGGCGGTCAGTCAACCTACTCGCTCCTCCTGGAAAGGCTAAATCGCTGGATTTAGCTGTTAACCAACTACTAAGCGCACATTTTATCATTAACTGAACGTGTATATCGCCTCACATTAGGCTCTGATATTAGATGTAATTGTCGAAATTTTATATACATCTAATTAAGTCTATCATTTTTAAAATTTCGTCTTTCGCTTATACAAGTCGCACAATAACCATCTATAATAGAAATTATGAAATATGTACCCGTGTTTTCAAGATCTGCTTATCATATGGCACTAATTTCAGCTTGATCAGATGATTTAAAAATGCAAATCTATGCAAATTAAATATTATATGTAACCAGTCTGTCTATCTGAGAGCTTAGTATAGGTGATAGCAGTACCTGTGTGGTGGAGTAAAACAATTTTTACGTTATGCAATATTTGTTGTCGCTTAAAATAACAATGTGTTACTTTTTAGGATCAGCTAAGTTACTTAAGTTGAACAAAGCTTCCATAGATACAAATGCTCTCGGTATATTGTTCCACGTTGATTATTTCAGAAAATTACATAATTACATGATGTGGAGACTAGCTCAGTCTTATGCCACAGAATTGTCATGGGAATATATCCATGCTAGTAGACAATTCTTTGTTGACCAATTTGGTTACGCTTCATTTCTGGGAACCAATAAACATTGCTTCTCCATTGTTGATTCAAAGTTCCCTGACGCCTTGGGTTCCATGTTTGTACAAGATCATTTTTCTGAGACAAATCAGAAACAGGTACCTTAGCTGATGCATGCATATTTATAACAATGGAAGAGGTGTTCAGATGGTTTGTTAGTAACCTAAGTCATAGATATGTTCAGTGTTTGAGTATACATTTTGTACTTTATTGTGGGTAAATGGTGCTGGATGGGTTGGTGATGGGAATGTTACATATAGTGCATACAGATAATATAACATAGGGACCACAATAGAAATAAGGGCTTGCCCTTTTTTGTGCTATCCCTGGTGTTGGTGTGCTTGTCATAGTAAATTACCACATGCTGTCTGTAATATGTGTTCTTTGTTATTTTGCTATGTGTACACTATTCCAAAAATATTATTACTAATGATATTCCTGCATACATGCAATAAGTTGTATTCTTTTTCAGGTTATTAAGTTTTGGTCTCTTTCAGTAGAAACTCTAGCAAGGAAGTCATTATTGTTAGTTTGTTATTTAGCAATGTTAATGGGTGATTGTGAGATGCTACCCTCAATGTCTTCATTTAAATTTTGTTTGATAACTGGCAACTATCATTGTCATTTCTTAAACAGATCAAAGCCAATTTCAAACAACATCTTGATTGAACGTATCATCTATGGCTGATTAAGTTACTGCGCTTGTTTTGTACGAATCGTTAACATTATGTTTGTCCCTAGGGTGAAAACATTAATGGATTACGTCTATTGTAATGAAAATCATTACCGTTTACCGCACCAATTGTAGTAATGGTGTCGTTGAAGACGAATTCATCCGATGTTTGACAATTAAGCCTCACCATTTTAACCATATAAGGCATTTTTTGGTATTTATTTACAGAAAATTAAGTAACTACTTAATTTGGAGGCTAGCACATAGATATGCTCAAGAGTTAGCCTGGAGTTATATACATGCTGCACGTACATTCTATGATGATGCCTATGACTATAACCGTTTCTTGGGTAACTGGAGACATTGTTTCTGGCACATGGATCATGGGATGCCTGATGCTCTTGGTTCTTTGTTTGCTAAACAACATTTTAAAGATAAAAACAAGGATAAGGTTTCAAATAAATTGATTTTGATTTAACATCCAGAAACCAAGATACCCTTTCCTGCCCCAGATTGACACCTAACAAAACACCTCACTTGGTTACACACTCATGCTCACAATTATAACATTTTCCACGCTAAAGCCATTTATGTTTTGATTTTATTCCATTTAAGGATGCTATCAACAATATTCAAAATATTCAAAAGAAATTTGTTAAAACTGAGTTTTATTGAGTTTGTATTCAGTATTTGCATGTGCACAGCCTTTGCGAATACTTCTTAGATAATTTAAATGCAAACTATTATATCATTATAACTTAAATTCATATAAAATATTTTGTGAATCCGGGTTCTGATATGTTCAAAACCTTCAGAATTAGTTAATGCATGTCTTATATATTTAACCAACCAATATTGTCTTGTGCTATTATAAGCTTCCTTAACTATTTAACCATGCATGTTTATACTCATACCGATATCCGCAGTTTATTCTAATGGAGAGTCTCGGATTTTTGAATTGTGTTCATGCAGCGCATGAAGAAATTAACATTCATCGTTTAGTATACCAGTAATTGGTCAATAAAAATAGTGAAATAAGTGCCGAATTTCATAGTTTTAAACCTTGTAGTTAATGTTCTGGCAACTGTCATTCAGTTCCTGTATTATCAAAAGTTATGTTAAATTGATGTTCAATTTAAATTCTAGAAAAGACACTTATTAGCCATCAATAGTGAGTATTTTGCATGTATATTGTTAAATAAGTTTAGTGGATTCCTTGTTACATGATATGTCCCATATTCAAATAATACGATGTTTTAGGACCATATTAACATTTGGTAGCATGTCAAAGTGATATTACATCAAAATATAGATTGTACGTCAAACATTAATATATCTTTAAATTTGCTATAAACACGACGTAGATTATTTATTTTTAAAACTACTATTCATAAGCATGTTTTATAATTTATTTTGTCGTTAATTACATATGTAATTGATTAATAATTAGATCGATTACATTTAACTAAATTTATATGTAAATTCACGAACATATGTAAAACCACTCTCGACGTTAACAAAATGAATGTTAAATGTCAGTGCATTTGATTAGAATTAAAATGCATATTTTAATGCAATCTTTGTTATGTTTAATTGTTTACATTCAGTCAATTATTGCTGTTTGTTAATCATTTATGGTTAATAAAAGAATCATGTTGAAAAAATATTTGTTTATCAATATTAAAAATGAATTTGGCGGGAATCAAAGCGGCCATCTTGGAAGTTTAAAATTGGCGACGATTTGAGGTTCGATAATTTCTTGAGTTACTATTATTGAGATTCAATTCGCTTATTTAGCAATTTGTTGATACATTACAGGCTGAAGAGATTGTTAAATATGTTAAAGAAGAGATAATTGATTCTATAGGTAAAATTAAATTTCTAGATGATGAAACAAAAGAAAAAGCAAAACGCAAGGTGAGCTATTATTACAGTTAAACAGTTAAAGTGCGGTTTAAAGTCTGCTTCCATATACATGTTCAGTCGAATTTACTATCTTGTACAATAACTCCTGATCACTGAAATCAACCTCAGGCAGGCGATCCCTCACAGTACCCATTTACATCTGGGTGGAGTGGAACAATTGTAAGTTAATTTCTTGCTCAAGGAAATTAGCTGCGCTTCTAGTGGGGATCGAACACTGGACCTCTCGACCCCTAAGCGCGCGTCCTACCATTGGAGCATTGCTTCTACTTAATTATGACACTTATTACACCTCATTTGATATGCAAACCTTATTAACTCTAGATATGCATGTACAGAAACCGTTGTATTGTTCATATAAGACCGACAATTTTTTTCTCTGTAACTGAATTTTTCTACAATTTATAATAAAATTGTAAATGAACTGTCTGCTGACGATATCGAAGGCTAAACTTTTATTATTGTAAGCATCCATAAGTAAGCCTTCCCCAGATCGCAAATATAAATTGAACAGTAGAGAACGTGGCTTATGTTCGAGAACTAGTACATGAATGACCAATTTGCCTGTATCGATGTTAACATCTTCATACTTAAACACAGGTATAAATTAAATAATTCAAAATGCCATGAATAAAGTTACCAGTTTCCATAATAAGTTCACTCGAATCATTTTAGTAATATCAAATGGAAGTAGTCAGTTATGATGTGCGCATATTACAAATAGAAAGTGTTTCTTTATGATGATCATATTTCAGCTTCAAGCATCAACAGATAAAATGGGTTATCCAGATATTTATTTAAATGAAGCAGAAATTGACAGTATTTACCAAGATGTAAGTATTTTAATTATTTAAAAAGAGTCTGACTTTCATGAAATAGTGTTAAGCATTGTCTTAACAAGCTCTTATCGATTTACTCATTTCATAGAGCAGAGTAAATAACTTTATTGCATGCACGTTAAAGATTTTTTTTACAAAAATACAATGAGATGCAACTTCTTTTATTAACTTATTCTGTACAAAATAAAAAATGAAGAACAAAGGCAAATTATGATATTTACGACACACATGAGAAAGTAGATATAACAAGATATAACTTACGATTTAATTAATAGTGTTACATTAATATAAAAGTGAATACAGTGATATCGATCAAAATATGTATCCAATCAAATGCAATGAAACTAATAAACTATCAAGTAAAATATTTACATTATTGAATATTTTCAGATTAGCATCAACCGTTCTGATTATTTTCAAAATCTACTCAATCTTAACGTCTTTGATCAGAAAGATTGGACACGTCGACTTATGAGACCGGAGGACAAAACACGATGGGTGTTGAATTCATACGATACATTTATGTTCTTTTACAATTCCTGGAACCAGCTTCTGGTACCTGCTGGAATCTTGCAGTTTCCGGTTTATGAATGGACGATGCCTCACTATTTCAACTTTGGTTCAATGGGTGGTTTGATGGGTCATTATCTAATACACGCTATAGACACGTGGGGTAAGTAGTGGCACTGTTAAAGACATTTTCCGTAAATAGATATCATATACACCTTATCATGAGATCTACTGACATCGCACTGGGGATCACGTTCAGATGAACTTTGCGTCAACCAATCAAACTTTATGTAGACGTAAGACAATTAATACTAACAGCATCAGAATTTCAGAACGACTTCTTTTAGATGACGTTTTCAAGTTATTTCGACGTTACAAAAGCGGTATAAAAGCATAGGTATACAAACTGTGACCTGTGCTGCAATTAAGCTTGTCCGACCTGTGTAGAATAAGTGATTACGCGAGCAGAAATATTTATAAAAGTTATCAAAGTAGATCATAAGATTATTCAATTTTATTGTATCACACTATAGGTGGGTCATATGATGAAAATGGTGTATATGGTAATTGGTATACTAACGCATCACGTGCAAGTTATGCTGAAGTTGAAAAATGCTACGCTGGTATATACAATAACCAAACAATGGGACCTTTCCAGATAGTTGGTCAGGCAGCTCCACAAACTGTGAGTATATATTACATTGAATAGTATCAATAGTCGATAACATGTCAGATCAACATAATAAGGGAATTGGTGTATTTCATAGGATCTAAAACGCTTAACCCATTTAGAGACACCAAAGATCTTTTAAAGTGTTTAACCCTCTCTATTTGAACTCAAATAGTTATTTTTGTCAGCAAATAAAACCAAGAAATTGTCTCACCTATGTCATACAAAATGCCTGATTGATTTTAACAGGAAAGAAGACGTTTATGCAGGTAAAATAAGCAAAAAACATTCTATTTTTAATAACGGTTATTTATAGCTCAGATATTATATGTCTAAATAAGTTCAAATGAAACATAAATGGTTAAATATGATGATGTTCCTTAAATAACCCATTTGTGACCTTTGCTAAGTTACTGGTCAATGTCAAACTACTATAATGTACAAAAAGTCACTAAACAAGCACAGCATGAGAGGCTTCTCCGAAATGATCTTTATTTTCTACTAAAAACGTCTTTATGACGATGAATGACTTGTATACAATGCGCATTTTTGACTTGTAAAGACAACTTTCGCTAAGCCGTCCATTTTTTTCACCATTTGTGAGGTGTTTTTTAAATAATAGAATATTAAGCAACAAGCACATTCATTATTTCGTGTTCTTGTTGGTTTTCCTTTAACTTTGATTTCCGTCAATTTCTCATTACAACAGGTAAATGTTTATGGTGCGAGATTTGCTTGGGAAGGTATTGCAGAGACAAGTGGTGTTAGACATGCTTATAAGGTATAATATATTTCTATAAGATATCATGAGAGATTTAAACTTTGAAAATCGCGACAATCTAATCTGAAGAGAGATACATTTTTTTAAATAATGAATGAACTTTTTAATGAATATACAGTTGCAAAACAAAAGCAAGCATTTAAGACATGCACTATGTTTCTATCTAAAACCGAGTCAATGTTCTACATGTATTTATATCAGCACCTACTGGAATTTAACCAGCTTGTCAACATTACTGCCTTTGACGCAGCTTTTTCTGATAGTACAATGTACATGGAAAATGAACTTTACATAATTATAAATGACGCTTATACATGTACATTACCTACACTGTATACAACAGATTTTTTCAAGTCGATGGCCATAATAGCGAAATAGTCATTTATAAAAATATTCTCAAATTAAGCATTTTGGAATTGAACAACGACATAAGTCGCATGGTTTTGCAATAACCGGTGTATTATTTATAGCAGAAATTTATGAATGAAAATACCACTTATATATAGGTCTACTGCATGTACCTCTGTTATGTTCCATCGTTTCAGGCTTACAAGAAATGGATATCTGACAAAGGAGAAGAAAAACTTACACCATCACCACATTATACAAATGATCAAAGTTTCTTCCTTGCCTATGCTCAGGTAAAAGTTAATATAATAATCTTCCTTTTGTTGTAAACATTTGCCAACTGTTTAAACTATAAATTTGGACAATATGCTAGACAATACAATTATAAATAAACCTTAAGTACAAGAAATGTGAATTGACCCCATTCAGTTTTTGTCCACAATAGACGAGTATGTAATATTCAATAATTTTATTTTATTATGTCAGATGTGTGCAGAGTTGTGCTAAATCTAATATGCCGATACATGCATTTATGTCAACAGAAAGAACAAAGATTATTTGCTGATTTAAACGTATTGGAACAGCATATTGTAAAGGAACATTATCAATCATTGCATTTAACATTCATATTAATTTTCATAACACACATGAATAATAAGAATTGATTAGTTTATTTGCCTGATTAAATTAATCACCTGCGTTTTATAAAATTTGAATTGATTCATGCGAAAGCAGATGCTCAACACAAACTTACACTTGGAGCAATATAACCTTTCTGTGTTGAGGCGCCGTAAAACCCAAACAAACAAACTTGGACAAACTTAAACAATGGACAAATTTAGTGAAACTAAATGAGATATAGTTTTTATAATTGTAATTCCACATATTTTCAGACATATTGTGTGGCACGTACTGATGCTTTAGGTTATTATTATGCTTCAAGAGGACGTGTGTCAGAGGATATCAGGTTAGTATAACTAGTAACAATGTTATGAGTAGAGTTGGTGTCAATGTTAACTCAACATATTTTGTTATTATTATTACACTAATCGGCGAAAAAATGGCAGCCAGTTTTAAAATGGAAAAATCTGTATTTATTTAACTTTAGGATAAGATGAGACATTGTGTACATTCATAAAATATTGTTACGATTTGTCTCAAGTTATCATAAGCAAACTTTAACTAGCCACTGCATTCTCCATGCAAAACATATAAGCCATCTTAGAAAATGGCTACAATGCTGACAAAAGAGTAACTTGCAATGGTTAGAAAACATGTATAGTAAATCATGTATGTCAAGTTTTTCAGGATTAATTTGCTCAAATTGATCATTTGTGTGACGTTATTTTTAAGTTCAACTGAAAGCATTGCAAAAACAAATTTATGCATATTGATGAAGTACACTCGTATAGGAACCCATTATGTTTTAATATACACTAGCGTTATTGTTGGACCTTAGTCAAAGCAAATATTCATTACTTTTAAATGTGCATGTCTTGTTGTATCTACATAGGTATACCAACATATGCAACTTGTATCATTTCAGAGTCAACGTCGCTCTATCACAGTTACCAGAATTTACATCAACGTTTAATTGTCCCAAAAATTCTCCGATGAATTCACCAACTAAATGTGATACATATTAGTTTGATCGTTGTAATTGTTTGTGATAATTAAAGATTTATTTATAAAACATATTATACATATTGGATATTTAACAAGAATCAGCGAATAATTATAGAAATTGCAAATAATTTCATAATTATATATTGAAATGATCATTGTATACTGTATTATACAGAAATATTATGCCCCCATACTGATTAATAATTGTACATGTATGTGTTAAGGTGTGAACGAATCGAGTGAATGTAATACATTGTATAATAAATTAGCACCATGTTATTTGAATATGGAATGTGGAATATAACATGGAATTTATTATGCATACTCTGAGACCTAACATAAGAGGCATTAAAGTTGAACAAATATATGGTATAATAACTTTAGTGAATGACATGTTTTACGATAAATTCATGTTGAGTGACTTAGCGAATGCGGAACAAATATTAAATTATATTGTATTTGCAAATAGTGAACATCACAGCATTTATGGTAAAATGAAAGGTGTATAGACCCTTACACTATCTCAGAGTGGCTTCTGGGTGGATTCGTCAGGAGTCTGACTCATTGATTACTAATTTAGTACAAAATGTTATATATGTACAAAAGAGACGGTATGATTGTGCAGAGAAATAAATGATTTTATGTGATTATTTTGTTTGTTGTTATTATCAGTATTTTGTAGTACACCAACATCAACAGCCTTTTAAATGACCAACATCTTGTTGAAGGATTTGAGCTGGCAGTCCATTCTTTCCGTTTAAAATGTTCGTTTATAACCACTGCATACATAAAATGACCATATTTTTAAACGGATACACAATTTACAAAGTGAGCTGTGTTTGTTTCGTTCTACATTTTATCTACATTATCTTCCAAATATGTATTGAGAGCAAAGTTTAAACTTAGCGACTACAAACAGTGACTGTTCTCTTCTTATAGAGTACATATTTACTGGTAAGAGTGCAAGTTCATTTTCTTAATCTTTATTTACAAATTTATAAATGTGATAAGATATGATCATGATTTGTTTTGGACTCTTACATACGTGGGAAAAATAACAGTAAGCCAGAAATGGTCAACTACGCCCGGACATTAACACGTACAGTCGTGTTGTTGTCTGGACTGTGGTTATACTTGAAAAATATCGTTCCCCCCATATCAGAAACAAACAAATCAAATGCTTCACCAAGCATTTCTTCAGAATTATCCTCTCAAATAGAATTATTCAATATAGGCACACTAATTGCATGTATATATGTAAAGGGGAAAGACTCATGAACGCCAAATACAAGTGAAATTCCCATTTAACATCGCACCTTCAAAACAATTATTGGTCAGACACCCCATGCGTGATTCCATTGATAGATAAATCAAAATTGAGCCTTCCATTGCGAGCCTGCCAAAGTTGATTAGTTACTTTAATAATTATAAAACGAGGTACAAGCCCTAAGTCAACCACACCATGTTTTTTCTGGAGGTTCACTGTATTCTATGATTATTTAATTAAGAACATAACCATGAAAATGATAACAATGATAAGGAGAAGTCATACATAACATCAGGTCAACAAGATATAGTCTAGTCATAGTTAATACTTACTGATTATTTTAACCAAAGACACAGTTAAAGAGGTAAGAAATATTTATAAAGCAAACCTAATAAACCCTATTGATTATAATGCACGAGGAATATGTAAGTTGTGGCCTGCTGAATCAAATGTTACATTCAAAATAACTGACAAGATGTAAAGAATATTGGTGGAACTGCATGTTCGATTCATTGAGTCATTAATGTATCTGTGTATAATTTTGATTTTATTAACTTATTGAAAGCAAAACAAGTTTTCACTTCACTGGACATAACAAGGAGAAGAGCAGTATCTATCCATAAATAAATATTTATTTAGGATACAAAAATTAATGTCGACATTGTCATCTTTTAATCAACTATTATATTATAGACCATCTTGGTTACTGCAAAATCCTGTGATTTTTAAATTTTTAAGTCCCAAATGCGTAATTTGAGAAATAAAAGCTTCCTATTGAAACGTCATTCTGCAATTAAGACCATCGATTTTGATGTCCTTGAAGTGGAACTTAATATTAATGCATTTCACTCCTTATTTTATAATTGTAGAGATGAAGTTGTTATTATTGTTGTGTTTGGTTGCTGGGTCCAGAGCTAACTTTCTGGATACAATAGGAAGTGCTCTAGGTAGTGCCGCTAACACAGTTGGAAACGGTATAGTAGACACTGCTAATACAGTTGGAAACGGTATAGTAGACACTGCTAATACAGTTGGAAATGGTGTTGTTGACGCAGCAAACACTGTTGGTAATGGAGTGGTAGATGCCGCTAATACCGTCGCTGGTGCATTACCTGATATTGGCCAAGCTCTTGGTATGTTAAAATTCTGTTCGTTTATAAGAGAGCCAATATGAACACCTCAATATTTAAAAAGCAAACAGCTGTTGAAAACATTGTAAATTTCAAACATTACATTCAGAAAAAAACAAAACGTACACCAAGGTATAATTACTTAGCTTAAAAATACTAAAACCTAAACGAGACTGTTAGTTGTTTGAAATTATTTTGTCTGTACAAGTGTGTGCATCCATATCAGTGCCATGCCATCAATGTCAGGGACTACAATGGAAATACGAAATTGATCTTGTGTTTGTATCAATTCCGGTACTGACGTGCATGGCATATGGTATTTTACATACATTGATACTCAACACTTGTATATGCCATGTCATTGTTACCAAAATATGTAATTAGAATTAACGAGGCGGCAGTTGAAATTCGAGAGGATATACTAGTAACTCTTTCTGATGTAGGGTCAACATTTGGCGATGTTTGGAATGTTGTTAAAGATCCATTAGAGGAAGCTGGAAAAGAATTGTTAATGGATGCAGCCAAGTTTGCTCTAGAACAAGGTGTTACCATGGCATTAGATGCTTTAGCTGCTGGAAAACGTGAAATAATGTAAGTTTATGAAGGGTAATCAAGTTTAGAGAGACTGGTTTGAGAAATTCGAATATATTTTATTTATAAGTTTATGTCATTTCTTTTATCATATGGATACTAATATTTTATCATTTCCAAGTACATTAGTCTAAAAAAGTCCCAATTATTGTGTTTTGACACGGGTAGAAGTTATTTTAGCCACATGGTCTTAAATGGATTTTTATAATATATTCCAAATTACGAGAGTTAATGTTAGAATATTTATCAACGTCCTTAAAAACCTGTACGAAATTACAGTTTTGAATACATCGTTTTCTCTAATTTGTATTGTTGACCCAATTAGCTGACACAAACAGAACCTTTCCCATTGCAGCGGCCCACATTTAAAAGGAGTGATTAATCTTTGTTGTTTCACAATCGAGCTAAAATACACTGCCCTACAAAAATTCTTTCACAGACCTATCAGTTGAATTGCAGTTACATCTTTGTTCCAATTTGTAGAATCATTATTTTTATGCTTTGTTTTATGCAACATTCATGCATTGGAAACAGATTTCTACATTTGGTACATTTTATTTTTAGTAGCAGCAAACGTTACCTATCAGCCTCCACAACTATGGTCAATGTATCTCAATAAACCTACATTTATTTGAGATATTTTTGTATATTTCATATCCATAAGAAAAAAGTACTTATTTCAAAAAGTAAAATTAAACATCGTTTAACAACTAAATGCTTTTACAACTTCTTGAATTCTATTTAGTACAATGTAAATTGTGAATGTGTGAAGGAACTTTTGGAGGGCAGTGTAAATTAGTACAAACATAACGTATTTCAGGGATAGAGAAGAAATCCAGAGACTAATGACATTGGCAATTATGGACGAGACCAAGAAATGGATGGCTGATACCAAACAACAGATACTTGGATCAAAGGACGAATTAGTACAGAAAATGACTAGTGTACAGTTTAATGACTTACCACAAGAATTGAAGGATTATGTTACTGAATTTTCTAATGCCAAGATTGCTGGTAAAGCAAACAACTTTGTTCTCAGCCAAGCTAAATCTGCATACGCAAAATCTGTCATATGTAAGTTATTTTTATCGTTGAATTTTGGTGTCATTGTACAAAAAATGGAAAAAATATGTTGAAGCCATACTAAAGTGGGGATGATATAGGCATAAGCATTTTTGGATTCATTTTACAACGTTTGAAAACTGAAAAAAAATGATTTTTATCACGATTACCGGACTAAAGCAGTACCACTTGACCATGACACCTTTGCATTTAAAAGTTTCGAGAGGGTCTTTTATATATGCTTTAAAAACCTCTTGATCGACTAACAAGATATGTTTGGAGAAGACGGATGATGAACTGACTAATAGATGACAAGCACAATGAATACTTGTTTTGTGTAATAAAATATAATTATATACAAATGTATCATTAATTATTTGGTCGGAATAATATGTAAGAACATACATTTTCTATCTACTTTCAGCCTTAAAACAAAGACTCAATCAAAGAATACAACATATTATTGCATCGTTAAGTGCTGGTGTATAAATGTAGAAGAAAATTAATAAAGAAAACCATTTTCACGACTTTCTCGTTATCTTTTATAATTATCATTTTATGTTTATAAGAAATAGAAAAATCTGTCGTCATCAATATTTCGGCCGAAGTCAACAGAGTTTTGGAATTATATAGGACATAATTATACTTTAACAATTGATCTATGGTGCAAATGATGTCTCTATGTGATGCGATAAAAAGGTACATCAAAAAGATAAAATGTCAGATCCTGCATATTCTAAGAGATCATGTTACTGTTATTACTGTTGGGTAAAAATATTGCTGTCATGTCATGTATATGTACTTGGCTAAGACTTGTCTGTTACTCATCATCAAGTTTTTGTAGGTATTTGTGAACATTGATATACAAAAACTCTCAATATGTCATATAATAAGTTTGTTTGTTTGTTGGTTGGGTTAACACATTGTGAAGCAACACATTGTATAGGTCATATAACGGCGGTCAGTCAACCTACTCACTGTTCATGGAAATGCTAAATCTCTGGATTTAGCTGTTAACCAACTACTAAGCACATACTTTTGTCATTGACTAACAACTGCCCTACATAATTAAAAATCAATGATATGAGGGAGAATGGCCGTACAAATAATTTCATGACCAAGCTCCACGAAAGTAGATTTTCTATGCCCCGCCCGGGTATCGAACCAACAACCCCTCGATCAGTAGACTTGCGTGCTACAACTGAGCTAGCCGGGCGGGTCATATAATAAAACAAATAAAGCAATTAACAATTTTAATCAAATTTTATTAGGAAACAACTAGCTTGAACATGTCTAATATAGTTAGTACAAATTGATCTAAGAATGGCTATAAGATACATCATAAGTTTCATAAACTAACAACATTGTGGCTATTTAAAGTAGTATTTCTTGGAAGTTCTTGTCTCGAGTAAATTTGGATGTACAAGTAATTACAAAGACACTTTGATCTTTTTATTTGATTACAACATACTAACTACGGTGTATGAAAATAACCACAAATTATTTTTGAAGTATTTCTTAACAAATATTCTTAAAATGACATCTGAGTACTCATCTGAGATATCTAGCTGCATTGCAACATCGTTATTATTATCATTCACGTCACAATGAATGTCTTCTACATTTAAAAAAACTCTGCATAATTATTACTCATGTATATTCAAATAAAACCGTAAATAAAACATTCACAATTACATAATAATAATCCGAGGATTCCAACTGATAGGACCGATTAACCAATTGAATCTCCTTAGACTTAATAAATGACTGGTAAGTAACAAAAATCTTTTATTAAACTAAAGAAAATAAGAAATTGGCTCATAACATTCGTACTTTACAAAAAAGTCTATAAAGTCAATTTATATTAAGTTTTAAAATCAATCATACCATTTAAGAATTGTTTCTTCTTTATCATATATTCCAACATACAAGCATCATCTGTTTTACTATCATAATGACAATAAAATAGTTACGTTTGAAAAGTCAAATTAGAAAAAAAAGGAATGTTAGTTCATGTATTACAAATATACATAATCATAAAACACTTGGAAAAGAGATGTTTATGGTATTGACACTGTTGCTATGACAACACAATGTTGATTTATCTGATATGATTGTTGCCATCGTTACCTTTGTTCCTACAGATACAAATAGCCATAACAATACCTAACAGCTGAAATAGTAAATAAATAAAATATATTTTAACATTATGCACATTTTCACTATAAAATAAATCAAGTTTCAAGTTTTTATTTCAACCTAGGCATGTAATATGCATCAGGTTACAACAAGAACAAACAAACAAACAAACAAACAAACAAACATGGCTACATGGAAAGATTCAAGATGATCCAAACATCGCTGTGTATCACTAACTGCCAAAATTATAAACCAAGTAAGTCCTTAACAAAATAATGTCAATGATATAGCAGAGAAAAATATCAGAAATATTCAGCAATGAATGAACGTTTTATCGAAAGAGAGGAATAGAGCCGATGACAAATTTATGTATATGAATACTGAGGGAGTGGACACCTAGTGACAAGTGTCCATTAGAGTCAAAGTGGCAACGAACCCTCATAAATGTTAAAAATTTGAAGAATTAAGATCAAAATAATGTTCTTAATATTATGAAAATTGTACTAATTATCACATTTTGTATTTATTTCTCCAGAAATGCAGAATAAATAAATAATAATATCGAAGTGGAAATGTGGGAATTGGACAAAATGGCTTCACAGTTAACTACAGCTATTGTAAAGCCAAATGAGAAATTACAAAAAAATATCCGACTGCAGTGATGTGTAAGGAACAGACCTCAGGACAATAAAATGTATAATGATAATAAGGAAGTTGACTTTCCTAAAAGCAACATTGAACTCGTAAAATCGTTCAAAAATTGGCACTGTCCAATACTACATTAAACAACATAATAATTGTAAAATTTGTGTAGGTAAGCCTGCCCAATACGACATTAAGCAACAAATAATTGTAAACTTTGGGTAATTAAGCCTGCCCAATACGACATTAAGCAACAAATTATTGTAAAATTTGGGTAGGTAAACCAGCCCAATACGACATTAACCAACAAATAATTGTACAATTTGCGCAGGTAAGCCTGCCAAATACGACATTAAGCAACAAATAATTGTAAAATTTGGGTAGGTAAGCCTGCCCAATACGACATTAAGCAACAAATAATTGTAAAATTTGGGAAGGTAAACCAGCCCAATACGACATTAACCAACAAATAATTGTAAAATTTGCAGAGGTAAGCCTGCCCAATACGACATTAGGCCACAAATAATTGTAAAATTTGGGTAGGTAAGCCAGCCCAATACGACATTAAGCAACAATAAATTGTAAAATTTGGGTAGGTAAGCCTGTCCAACACGACATTAAGCAACAAATAATTGTAAAATTTGGGTAGGTAAGCCAGCCCATTACGACATTAAGCAACAAATAATTGTAAAATTTGGGTAGGTAAGCCAGCCCAAGACGACATTAAGCAACAAATAATTGTAAAATTTGGGTAGGTAAGCCAGCCCAATACTACATTAAGCAACAAATAAATGTAAAATTTGGGTAGGTAAGCCAGTCCAATACGACATTAAGCAACAAATAATTGTAAAATTTGGGTAGGTAAGCCAGCCCAATACGACATTAAGCAACAAATAATTGTAAAATTTGGGTAGGTAAGCCTGCCCAATACTACATTAAGCAACAAAATAATTGTAGAATTTGGGTAGGTAAGCCAGCCCAATACGCCATTTAGCAACAAATAATTGTAAAATTTGGGTAGGTAAGCCAGCCCAATACGACATTAAGCAACAAATAATTGTAAAATTTGGCTAGGTAAGCCAGTCCAATACGACATTAAGCAACAAATAATTGTAAAATTTGGGTAGGTAAGCCAGCCCAATACGACATTAAGCAACAAATAATTGTAAAATTTGGGTAGGTAAGCCAGCCCAATACGACATTAAGCAACAAATAATTGTAAAATTTGGGTAGGTTAGCCAGCCCAATACGACATTAAGCAACAAATAATTGTAAAATTTGGGTAGGTAAGCCAGCCCAATACGACATTTAGCAACAAATAATTGTAAAATTTGGGTAGGTAAGCAAACATATCAGGAACAGTAACAGTCAAAAATACATACCTACCACGTCTTGTAAATAAAAAATATTCAACTCTTACCTGAAACATCCCTATTCCAACACCTACTCCAATGATCAAAGCCAAATGAGATTTGATTTCTTCTTCTAATTTTTCATAACACCCCTGAAATTATATCAAGTCCACAGTGATATATAAGACCAACCCAGGAATCTAAACCACAACACTCTGCCTTAAAGTTTATGACCCGAAACAGATATCCTGTATAGCGTTGTCGTACTGTCTCCGCGGAAGGTTACGTCGAGATGAACTTTGTGTCGACCAATCAATGCGACGCTTTCATCTGGACAAAACACTATTAATCATTTTTTGATTTCGTAATTTCTATTTTTAGACACAAGTATACATGCTACTTTAACAGCGGTATTATTCACAGTCTGTGATTGGACGGATCATTTCAAATTGCGTGACGTAGAGGATGTAAACAAGTTACGTATCATAACAATTTCGTCATGAATATCATGATGAGAAAAGGTCACCTCAACGCGACTTTCGTTTTGAAAAGGCCAGATCTAAATTAGCGAGTATGCCCACGGAAATTTTTAGATCGGGTTTTAATCAGCTTGGCTTTAAGTTAAGTTAATATCTGATGCCATGTGAAACAATTTTATTTAATCTAAAATTAGCTCGAGTATACATTCCTAAGCTTTTACATGTCTCAGTAAGAATTCAATTTTAGAAAGCACATACATTATCAAAATGTATATTTTTAAAGAATATCATTAGCACCCGAAGCAAATTATTTGTTTATTCTATGTCCAAATAGGTTGTAAATGTCCCCAAAATATGACATATGGAGCTACTAGGTCCTACACAGGTAGCTCTAAATTTTAAATCATCGACAAAGTAGTGACAACTCTTACCTCTGTTTTCACAACTGTTGATGTACACGTGTTTGTTGTCTGACAAGTTTTTGCATCAAGCTGACATTGTGTTTCATTTTTAGGTTTAGGATTTTCTGGATCACTGTTAGTTAACACACAACACGAGTTAGGCACGTGCTGCGACTGAAATTATAAAAGTTTGAAACCCTAAAACTCGGAAGATGTGGAAAAAACTCAAGCTATTCAAGAATCGACCTGTCCAAAATGGTTATTTGCTGCCATATTTTTTTCTAGTATTTTCTTCGGCTTCACGAGTTAGGGTTATAGGTCTTTGCATCACAAATAAAGTAATAGCTAGATGCAAGTTAAAAAGTTCGATCTGTATATGCGGATAATTTGAGCTTTCCAATTTCAAGCCTTCAAATTGTCATCGTATATCAAATAATTCAAGTGCCTGTATGAAACTAAATTAGGCCCTTTAGTCAGTTATCTTTCCCTGATAAAATCTGAATCAATCCAATTGGTAAGTATGTCCTTACAGTTGGGATCCTCGGATTTTATCATTGAATTCCTATGCATGCATAACAAAATATTTCATCTAATATCTTTCTTGTTAATGAAGATATTACAGAAGAGATTGTTATTTACCCCGAAATTAATTAGCTTGAATTTCAAACAAATTAAATTATTTAAAAAAAAAGTTTTAGATGAATTTTGGCAAATTGACATTAAAAAGTAAAGGTAAAAGCCGAGTAATCCAACTAATTGGACCAACCTATTTGAAGAGAACACAAGGGGAAATAACTGACTAAGGTCCCATATTCACGCAAACATATGAAATAGAAATTCTGGGCAAAACTTGTCATGCATACATGTATCACATGTTGTTTGCTACAAATAAGTTAAAGCTTATCGTGTTAGATGATTTGAATCATATTACATGTACTTTGTTAATAAACTAATTATTGTTGGTTTTGAAAGTTGCCTAGATGATCATATGTTTCTTTTTTAAAATGTGTATCAGTTTATCATGAACGACAGGATTATTTTCTATGGACGTGTGGAAGACACTCTCTATGGTGTTTAGCATTCAGGTAACCAAAACATAAATGGTGGCAAAATATTTGTATATATAAATAAAATCTTACCGGGGTAGTGAAGTTAGCTTTATTGTAATCCTTTGGACCATTCTTCGAACCACAACATTGCAACTGAAACAAAACAAAAATAAATTTTAAATGACGAGTTTTTGTACGTTAAGTTTAAGACAAAAAATAATATATAAAAAAATGCACGCATTCAATACAAAATAAAAATATTGCATTTCACAGCGTGTTATGTATTAATCTGTCTTAGGACAATTTGTACAAGCTATATTTAACTTTCACAGGTCAAATTTCTGAAACAATACATAGGTTTCTCATGTCAATTTGTTCAAATTATACATACCCATGTCTGCATGTAATCCCAAGCTTTGTCTATCAGAGTATTTCCTGACTGGTAAGTATCAAGACTTTTTTGTAGAGTTGATTGTAAGTTTTTATCAATCTGAAATAGTAAATAAATAAAGAAAAAATGTCTAAAAATATATAAAACCTGTAAAGCCATAGATAAAAGTTTTCAGTCAACATCCAATGTTTACTTATGTATGAAATAACTTCGTTCAAATCACATCTAAAATCCAACTCACTGTGTCCTTGGTCAAGCAATTCTCTTTAACTATTCAACAGTTCCTAAAGGCTAAATCTCTGGATATTTTAATTGGAAACCAGTTACTTGGTGCATACTTACCTACATAATTAAGAATCAGTGGAAGGAAAGAGAATGGTCATAGAACCCTCGATCCACCAAACAGTAGTCTTGCGTGAAAGTGACCGAGCTAGCCAGGCAGGCGATGAGAATGCTATTATATAACAGTTTTCAAGTCGTTAAACCTATACATTCAAATCGAATGCCAATCACTTCATGTTAAAACTGTTTTGTCATTGACATTATAAGAGCTTTTTGATTAGCAGTCCTCTTCAAATGGACTGCTTACAATGTTTACATATTCAAGAAGTATAATTAAAAGTGAGTGTACACATGTTTGCATATTTTTGGTAAAAATGCAATGTAAACAAATCACATTTTAAAAAGATTGGAGCATTTATTGTATATCAATGTGGTACAGAGGGATGTGAGAAATCGTTTACAAAGTATCGAGGCCTAGAATGTAGCCATAAAAATTGAAAATGTGACAAGGAGATAAAACACAATAAATTTGCACTAATGTAGTGCTAGGCATAAATTCCATGTAGCAATTTGTATCAGCTAATTAAAAAATGTCTTACTACTATCTTTAAATAAATTCTGACCTCATTTTCTTGCCACATGGCAAAAGATATACATGTGAACGATGTTCGTTATGAACGAGGCTTCAAACCAAAGGGGAGCTAGCAACTGAATGAAAAATAGTCCAATGTCACAACCCCTCAGCCACATTGAATAAAGGACTTTAGTCAGTTATCTTTCCTTGATAAATTCTGAAGCAATCCAATTGGTAAGTAGGTCCTTACAGTTGGAATCTTCGGATTTTATCCTTGAATTCCTATGTAAGGATAACAAAATATTTCATCTAATATCTCTCTTGTTAATAAAGATATTAACAATAGTGATGGAATTATCCTAAAAATAGTTAGCTTGAATTTCAAATAAATTAGATGATTTGCAAAAGAGTTATTTCAGATTAAATTTGGCAAATTGACATTGAAAAGTAAGGGTAAAATCTGAGTAATCCATCTAATAAGACTTACCTATTTGAGGGTATACAAGGGGAAATAACTGACTCAAGTCCCTTATTGAGACCATAAAATGTCAGAAAAAAAGTAATCATTTATTTCAAAGTACAATCAATAAGACAATGTTTAATAAGTAGACTTACATCTTTCTTAAACACAGCCGCTGTGATTCCTCCACCAAATTCTCCACAAAATATGACAACCAGGAAAAATATATACTGCAAACATAAACAGAGATAAGTTAATATATTTTAATTGGATTTTATAAACACCGATTAGCGGTATTCTTATCAGGTTATATGGCGGAAGCTAAGCAGCTTTTCCTCACTATTTTTTCTTTTCTGAACAAAAGCTAAAAAATGAACAGCAAATGATGTCATTTATATGCACCTACCAAACGCTCAAACAACTCTAAGTTGAAAATAAAATTCTAACAATAAACTGACATATGACGTCATGTATATGCACCTACCGGACGCTCAAACAACTTTGTCCTTAAAAATTGCTAAAAATAAACTGACATATGACGTCATGTATATGCACCTACCAAACGCTCGAACAACTTTAAGTATAATCAAAATGCTAAAAATAAACTAAAACATGACGTCATGTATTTGCACATACTGGACGCTCAAACAACTTTCAGTTAAAATATGCAAACAATAACCTAACATATAACGTCAGGTATACATGCACCTACCAAACACTCAAACAACTTAAAGTTTAAATGAAATGCTAGAAATGAACAACTTAGGACGTCATGTATATGCAACTACCAAACGCTTAAACGCATTTAAGTTTCGATGAAATGCTAAAAATAAACTAACGTATGGCGTCATGAATATGCACCTACTTAAACAAACAACTTGACATGTAACAAATTGATCATTTTTCTACATACCCCTCCTATGAAAAATTTAGTATTCTCAGCACAGTATGCAGCCAGGAATCCAAAGGCACTAACAAGTAGAACAAAACCTCCAAATCCAATGAGTACCCATGATGCAGTACTCAAACTTTTGTCATCAGAGTCAAACTCTACCAAATGTTGCATATTGACGACATTTTTATCAACTTTGACCCATATACCAACACCAAGTACAGCGATTCCTGATAACTGGAAACAAAAACATAATTGTTTTATTGTGTGTAACGGCCAAATCAACACAAATTGTGATCATTTCACAGTGGTTGTCAGATCTTACGATCCTGCCCATTAAAAGAACTTGCATTTCCCTCCAAAGGGCCGACAACTTCTTCATGTACGTTATTTGTGGAGAATAATGGAAATTATTGTCGAAATTTTATGGAGGGATAAGGTCAGTTTATGGTCAGTCAGGTGAGACCCTAGCCAGCAACCCCTTTTGGACACTAGATTTAGAATCCCGAAGCTTACTGCGTCAGGGACCTGGCCTATATCTGATGTTTGTGTGGTCAAAAACTAATTAAAATGCTGTCTTGATCATTCAAGTGAAAATTACACAAAATGGAAGCAAAACATACTAATAAATTGAACACTGTGGATAACCTGAAACAAATCGTACCAGATTGAACAAAACATTTGTATGTGGTATAAGGTTTGCGGACAAAGAGCGATATACTGAGCATCGCGCACCAGGCAAAATTTTATTGCTTGTTTGAAACTCTTCCTCGATCTGAAATTAACATGTATTTTCCACAGGGAATTCCCTGTGGTATTTTCAATATAAAAAAGTTGTAAATCTTCTTTCATCTCCCACAAAGGAATCAATACTTCCTTATTACTTATGTCAATCATATTGGCTTTACTTGATAGCAATAATGTTATTTAGAGATAACATACTTAGTCTTAGACAAGCATTGCCCCATATTTCACAATGATTAACTACTATCTGTGTAGATTTACCCACAGGTGGTGGTATCAATATTAAATTATCCCGCTTCAGTCTCATTGCCAAATATTACAGTACTATGCACCTTTTCACTAAATTTCTTACGACAAAAGTTATCGTAAGTCAATTTCATAATTTTGCAGTTCAAAGTTAAAAGGATAATAAAAATAACTATGATAATTAAGATATTCAAAAGGTTTACAATATTCTACTTAATTCAATAATATTTGGAATTGATTGGCCAAAAATTGACTGTATGCTTTAATGCTTTTTGCTTTTGACTAGCGATGATCTTTTTTCGTAGGATTTTTGTGAAAAGCGCCACAGTTTCACAATTAGGACCAAAACCATTGGTCTTATTATTAGAATGGTCCAAATGTAAGAGACCTTTAATTTCTCAAATTAAGCATCTGGGGCATACAAATTGTATTTTTGCAATTATCAAAGTACCAAAGTGGTCCATGTGACAAAACTTTTGTGTCATTCATTATAAGCGTCTTAATAAAAGAGTTTTTTTTCATATTAAATTAAGCATTTTGGGACTTAAAAATCATTTTTTTTTGCAATTAGCAAAGCGGTCAAATTAGACGGACTTCACAAAAAGTTTAGGGTGTTTTTTCTGTTGTTGTTCCCGATATGTTTAGTTTAAACAAAAGTTATTTATCAACATACAGGTACATATACAACAGTATGACCACAAGAATTTAAGGTTTGAAGAGCAAATAATACTAATTTTAAGCTACCCACCTCAGACATTTTCTTGGCAAATATGGGTTAAAACCGATTTTTCGATATCAACACTATAAGTTTCCCTTTAAAATACAAAATATTTGTACCAGTTGTAACTGATGTTTGCTTACACCTTTTTACTGTATATAGTCATAAGCAACCTTTCTAATGAACACTCTATACTTCAACCTGTGGTTTTACAAATTATCTAAAATACCCTTAGACGGCTATCATATATTAAAGATATGATAAACCTACATACATGTATAAATGTAACAATACTTACAAGGAAGAGAATATTAAAAGTTATCAGACCAAACTTGGCCAAACATTCCCCACAACCCATCTTGTACCTGGAATGTATTTTAAAAATAATATATATACGGAAGTGTAACGCAATGTAACGATATTTCATCTTAACGTAAAGTAATGTAACGAACTATGTAAACGTAATGTAACATCTACATCTCATCTACGTTGTTACATTGAGCTGTCATAGATTGACAATTCTTCAATGGTGCACAAGAGGAAAGTTGGAAAGGATAGTGAAAGAGAGAAATATACCCACACAGATAAATGCATGCAACGTTAAAGAAAAGGGGTAGAAATAATAGAAAAGATGCTCAAATCACGTTTCGTCCATCAGGGTTTGACCAATTCATTGGGGCTCAATGCCCACTCGGTAATGTCACGTTATGTAACGTAATGTCACGTTATGTAACGTAATGCCACGTAATGTAATGTTATGTCACGTATTAGTATACTAAAGCTTAATGTAACGTAGTACCAAACTTAGCCAAAAATCACCACAATCCATCTTGTATTTGTTATATACATGTAGTTTTAACGTTATTTAACATAATGTAACGTAATGTAATATAATTGGGCCACATTTAATTTTGTTCATTCATTCTGCAGGGTCAGTCATCCCACAGTAGAATCGGGGACAAGCTCCAGCTTTTTAACCTATTTCTACACCCATATCATCACCAGTGACTGACAACTGCACTTCTTCATATAAAGGTAAGCGAAAGCATGGCCATAGAAAATATTTGATAACCATAACTCCACAAAGCCAAGATATCGAATATACGATCCCAGCAAGAAGCATTATCCTTTTAACTCAGTACTGAAGGACCAGGAAGCGGAATCGAGGGTAATTTATCAAATTTGATAGGAACTTGTTCACAATAAAGCTGTAATAAATTAGTATATACTTAACTATTAAATAGTTTTGTTGTAAATACCTTAACACATTGAGTGGGTTTATGATTACGTGATGTAGCAATTAAGGCAACAACTTGACCTACTAGCAACAAGTTATCAGATATACAATGGTTATGATAACATAAACAACAGCTTGCTATCATTTTAACAAAGCTGGGGTTTGATAATATGATGGTATGTCACTCGAATTCTTAGATAAATGGTAAATATAAAGAACCGTATAAAACATTTTCATTATAGTCATTATAAAAAAAATCGAAGTTTGGAAGCATATTGGGATTACAGTATTAGCTTATCAGAAGGGCTTTGTTAAAAATGTAAAATTGAGAAAAATCACGCTCAATCTATCAATATTAAACATTTTACTTTTTTCGTCATCTCAAATGATATCAACCTTTATTTTGATCAAGGCCTACTTTTATTAGGTTTTGTACTTTCTCTAAGTGGTTTGTTTGGCTCAGAACATTAGATTCGTATTTGTACAATCTGATTAAAACCCGATCTAAAATTTCACCGCTCGCATACTCGCTAATTTAGATCTGGCCTTTTCCAAAACGAAGGTCACGTTCAGGTGACCTTTTCTCATCATAATATTCATGACGAAATTGTTATGATACGTAACTTGTTAACATCGTCTACGTCACGCAATTTGAAATGAGCCACCCAATCGCAGACTGTGAATAATACCGCTGTTAAATTTGCATGCAAACCTTGGTCTAAAAATAGAAATTACGAAATCAAAATGTGATTAATAGTGTTTTCGTCTAGATGAAAGCTACACATTGATTGGTCGACAGAAAGTTCATCTCGACGTGACCTTGCATTGACTAAGTAGAGATCCAGTACAACAACGCGAGTAGAACAGGATCTCTGTTTACGGAGATTGGTATCTGTAGTACAATATAGTAAAATACCTCTGTTAACCAGTATACGGCCATCAAATACAGTATATGAAGATAACAGTAATTCCTGATGAGGATAAGGTTTGCCTTACTTTCAAAAATAGCTTTAAAATATGTCGGGGGAGTAAACCTTGTAAATTAGGCGCGTAAAATGTTTGTAAAATTATATGTCGAAAGATTAATGATTAAGCGGCTGATATTGAAATAGTTATTGACCAGAGCCCGATGGCTGTGTTCTTCGTTAATTTTTAGATTGTGCCATGGTAGGAGCGGCTATTAGAAGAGACACTTGGGTAAGAGCTGTAAGAAATTACAATCAATCTCAGTTCGCCTCCTAGTTCTTAACATGATGAAGTTACTCCTGCTTAAGGAAACAACGAGATGGATTAAAGGTTTCGGAAACAATGGCGAAGAGTAACAGACTACACAGAGGTGGATAAACTCAAAACAGTGGCGTGGCGTTGCCGGTAGGGGTTGCAGAGCAAACTCATATAATCTCATCTTCCCCGTGGTGGATACCGTTGGTGCACTACAGATGACTAGTAAACTAGTTTTCTCCATCCATCCCTGTCCTTTGCCCGTTCGACAACCTCACTCATGTTCAATCTTGTCCATTCTATGATGTTGTCTTCCCATCTCCTTTTCTGTCTTCCTCTCTTTCTTCCTCCTCTGACGGTTCCTTGAAGAACTGTTATGACAAGTCCCTCTCTTTTTGTTACATGTCCAAACCATTTTTTACAGAGCAAACTGTCGGTTAGTTAAAAACGCCAGTTGCGTCACTCGTTGCTGCTTTTCAGTAAAGGGGGGTAACGTTGCAAAGACTTTGATCTGAGAGATTGCCAGTCTTGACGTTCACGATATCTAACAAGTTATATCAGCCCTGTGTTCAGTAACGACTGTTAGCTAACGTTACGGATACGGGAGAACTCAACCCGAAGACAACTCAACCCGTGCAATAATCAACTCAAAGTTGAGACAACTCAATCTGTTAGTAGGTGATTGAGTTGCCTCGGGTTAAGTTGTCTATGGGTTGAGTTGTTCAGACACTTCTGTTACGGAACGTTCAAGGTAACTGAACACGCTGCTGATAGTGAACATTTCTTGTACGTCAGGACATTTTGAAACATCGTCAGATTTATTTATCAAACTATGATCAGATCAAACTATTGTATATCAGTATGTATCAGGTTTTAATTATAGACACACAATAGTATACTGATAAAATAATTGATAACTAATATATGAGATCAGACTATGTATATACATATGTCATACCTACACGTATGTTAGTCATTTGTTTTTACAAAATACTTTGACTCTATGTATGGCAACAATGTATATAGCTTGTACAGACTGACTTGCGTTAATAATAACTGCTAGTGTACAGGGGCGGATCCAGGATTTTTTTCTAGGGGGGGGGGGGTCCGAACTTTTCTAGGGGGTCCGAACCTCGAACCACAACCACATTATACACATTTTGCAGAACAAAATTTAATGCAACATATTAATGATAAAAACTGCATAACCATTAAATCTCTGTTAAGCACCGAGAAAAATTGCTTCATGCTACTTAAAAATGACTTACAGTCAAGAAGTACACTAATGGACTGGTACATTTTTCAAATTCTTGGGTGTCCAGACCCCCTGACACCCCCCCCCCCGCTGGATCCGCCTATGAGTGTAGCTTATATAGCTGGTTCATAGCATGTTGGTCTGAGAAAACGAATTTAGTATACATGTACTTTCTTGTACAGGGTTTTCACATTGACTTGAGACAAGGAACACAATAATAGTTCATATTGGCATGAGGCAAGTTTTACAAATACAGCTTGTTCACATTGCTCACAGCATATCCAAGAAAAAAGAACATACGTTCAATACTTATGCATGTACCATTTACATCGATCACTTCAGTTTGTCACTGAGTAGTTACTTTCACTACAATATTTTTTCAGGTCAGTGTGAACATGCCACACTTCAAGTTTTTTGCTTTTTCTATCATTAAATCCCTGTAATCCACATTCAGAGAGTGATAAAGAAGATAAATAACCAGGAAGAATTGAAATTACACTATAAAACAGATAACAGCTGAAAAATGTTCTAAAGTTAAAATTCGATTTTCCTACAATAAATTATTTAAGAATACGACCGTGTTTTAAAACAAAAAAGCAGACCAAAGAATAGAACACTCTCTTGTACAAACCATACACTTTTTGATTATGTCAGTACTTTGATTTGCTTCTTGATTATGTCAGTACTTTGATTTGCTCCTTGATTATGTCAGTACTTAGATTTGCTCCTTGATTATGTCAGTACTTTGATTTGCTTCTTGATTATGTCAGTACTTTGGTTTGCTTATTGATTATGTCAGTACTTTGAGTTGCTCCTTGATTATATCAGTACTTTGAGTTGCTCCTTGATTATGTCAGTACTTTGATTTGCTCCTTGGTTATGTCAGTACTTCGATTTGCTCCTTGGTTATGTCAGTACTTCGATTTGCTCCTTGGTTATGTCAGTACTTTGCTTTGCTCCTTGATTATGTCAGTACTTTGATTTGCTCCTTGATTATGTCAGTACTTTGATTTGCTCCTTGATTATGTCAGTACTTTGATTTGCTTCTTGATTATGTCAGTACTTTGATTTGCTTCTTGATTATGTCAGTACTTCGATTTGCTTCTTGGTTATGTCATTACTTCGAGAACTGTGTAGCGATAAATGTTCTGTTCTTCGAAGGGTTTAACAAGTTACTAAGTATGTTTTAAATTTGCAGGCCCTTAAGCCCTTAATCAAAAGTGTATACTTTACTGAATGGGTCATGCGGCTGCTTACTGATTCAAAGTTTTTGGAAAACTTTGGACAATGTCTTTAAGGTTTTAGCTTTATGGTAATGGCAAAAATATTGATATAATGATTATTAAATGCCATTTTACTATTCAAATCAATATTTTTTTCATCTAATTTTTTAGGTCAAGCTTGATAAGATAACTCAAACAACAATACACATGAATTATGGAATGCTGTGACCTATATACACCAATAAGAACTTTATCAAAGGTATGAGTAATGTTCATATGAGAACAACAAACTAATGAGCTGTCTTTTAAATGGTCAATTTTCCTTCCTTACATTTTTAGTCATTCTACATTTATTCAAAATTTGAAGAAAAAAACACATTCAATTTGAAATAAAAAGGCAAAGAGAAAGAAAGGGAAACCAAGTCACCAGTGAAGAACATGGGCAATACGCAAGTCACATAGACTTAAAGCCGTACACTTAGTACATAAAATAACACAGTTATAAGCGAATCAGTCTTTAAATGAATGTTTTTCCTTGTCTAACATTATAAGCCATTAATTAACATATGTGTAAAATTTGAAAAATATTAATGTGAAATACAACGGCAAAGCGAGTCAGAAAAGAGATAGGCTAACTAAGTCACAAAAGTGAAATACGAGCCACAATTCATTCAAATTTCACATAGGAATAACAAATACAGATATAATTAATAAATTGATTAATTTAATTAATTAATTAAACCATGTATAAATGAAAGTAAATGTTAAATAAATACCTTTATAAATGTTAATTTCTCGACTCCCTTCAAACACAAACTATTCAATATGAAAGTTTGATGTGACGATGATATCAGCCCCGTTATCAATGAGTAAATATTGAGATCGGTATACGCCCCCTTTGTTTTAACTATATGAGTATATGAAGCAACGAACTGGTGATAACAACTTATTCAATCAATTAGTATATACACACGCTTAGATAACGAGCCCAGAGGTCATTTAATTAAACATACTTGTGAAATCAGCGATGAGCCTGTGAATCACTGGAATGACATGTTTAATTAAGCTGCTTACCTACTTAATTACAATGTCTGCTGGCATTCAGAACTCCTCCCTGGTTTTAAGGCATATCTTCTAAGGAGAGTGTCGAGGTTTTCCCAACGAAGCCTACTTTCAAGATCCCAAATCATTGTTGTGTTGTTCGAAATGAGACTGCTTGCACGGTCAGGGGCGCATCCAGGATATTTTCTAGGGGGGTTCCGAACTTTTTCTAGGGGGGGGGGGTCCAAACTTTCGAACCACTACAACAATATTATAAACTTTCTAAAATGTACCTGTCTATTTGTATTTCTTGACTGTAAGTCATTTATAAGTAGCATGAAGCAATTTTTCTCTGTGAATAACATAGACTTAATGGTTATGTATTTCTTATCATTAATATGTTGCATAATTCTGCAAAATGTGTAAAATGTTGTTGTGGTTAAAAAGTTCGGATCCCCCTAGAAAAAAATCCTGGATCCGCCCCTGCGATGGCTGTCCATACAAAACATATTTGACTTAAGACTGTGCCAAAGGCCTTTGGCAACTTGCAACATACGTTGAAAATGGAATTTAACGGTCTTTGGTGTTAGTTATCCCCATGTACAAAATCATAGATTTGGCCCGGTCATTTGGATTTTCCCTGTGACAACTGATACATGTACACACACATACCTTTGGGTCGAGACACTTGAATGAAGTCTCATTGCAATGTTTATTTGTTTTGAACAAGACTGGCCTGACAAATATAAAATGTTTATTTCCAGCAATGAATACTGCAGACATCGTATGTGAAGAAAATTGTAGCTGTGTTAATGCATTCCTACAGAAGTTGCTCATGAAAGCAAAATTCAAACAACTAAATATATGGTTGAGATAATTTTTTCGAAATAATAAAAGATAAATACGTGTATGTATATACAACACAATTCTAATATTCATTTCAATATCAAACAAGTCGAGGATTGCCCCCAAGACGGTAGTAACCCACTCTTTTATGCAATGTACTTACTACAGTCTTGTAGGCAACCCTTTAAGTATTTGGTTAAAAGAGTCAGTGACAACCAGCCCTTAAAAGGCAAGTTATGTAATAAGAAATTTCTTCCTCCAGAATAGTAAGGGACAAAACAATATCCACATAATTCTAAAATTAAACCAGCCCTTAAAATAGTAGCTTTAACAAGAGATTTCTTCCATAAAAATATAAACTGTCAAAACAGTATACCCTAGCCCTACATACAACCAACACTTAGTTATAGTCTTCCAGACTGAACACATTATGATGTCCGATCAAAATGTCCACTTTTCTTTAGTTTTTCATTCAGATCGCAAAGTTGTTGAAGGAAACCATCATTTGGACAAATTTCTCTTTTTTCTCTGACCAGACGAACAGCATCTTGAACTGGTAGGTGGCACTTTATCATTAAATATGCTAAAACAAGGGTAGCTGAACGACTTGCCCCTACCTTACAGTTGACTAAACATTTACCTACAAAACAGAAACAAGATTTTAAAAAGTCAAAAGCAGGGGCGGATCCAGGATTTTTTCTAGGGGGGTCCGAACTTTTCTAGGGGGGTCCGAACTTTTCTAGGGGGGGGGGGGGGGGGGGGGTCCGAACCTCGAACCACAACCATTATACACATTTTGCAGAAAAAATGCAACATATTGATAATAAAAGCTACATAACCATTAAATCTATGTTAAGCACCGAGAAAAATGCTTCATACCACTTAAAAATGATTTACAAGCAAGAAATACACTAATGGACATGTACATTTTCCAAATTCTAGGGGGGTCCGGACCCCCTGACCCCCCCCCCTTGCTGGATCTGCCTATGAAAAGTTTAAGTGAGTTTTAAAGTCTGCTACCATATACCTACATGTTCATCCGACTTTTGTATTATAATAATTGTAGATAAGTTTCTTGCTCAAGCAAATTAGCATCATCCCTGCAGGGTTATCCACGGATCTCACGATCCCTAAGCACCCATCCTACCACTGGACCACTGCTCCTACATATATAATCTATGCATGACGATTTACCCTTATCTGAAGCAAGTGAGGCAAGAGTTAAATGTTCAATATACCAAAAGCTATATGGAATTATAGAGGACTTTCGAAACATTTACAAACAAAACCAAATTTACTTAAATGAATTCAAAGGGAGATAAAATGCACAGCAGATTCATTTTACGAGTTACTTCCCTTTATTTTTGAATAACAAACAACCTTACATCATCTAAATTAAATTGAATATCCATAATAATATAAATAATATTAATTAATTCAAGAACTTTGACAGATTTCCTCTAAAAGAAAGCTGTACAGTCATATATAGGCTGTCCAAGAAATATATAAAATACAAATCAAAATTCAGTAAAGTTCCAATAATAGGACTAACAAATTTGATGAATAGCAGATTGGTCTTAATATAAGGACTTTTCCTTTCTCAAATTAAACATTTGGGACTTAAAAATCGTCAAAAATTGAATGAATTTGCAGTTGTAATGGTGATCTCCATAGCAGATTTTTAATTACTGTCTTAAACATTAGGGCTGTCACGATACGCCAGAAGTGTACCGCGATATATTGCAGTACGCTGGCATCGTATCGCAATAGGTACCACGATATATTGTGGGATTTTAGATTCGTTGTGCCTCCGCTGTATTTAACAGAAAAAATGCAAATCTTATATGCAACTACTGATAGAATCTAGCCTCTCTAAGTATTTACGGTCATTAGGACTGAGACGCGCCCCAGTCCGTTAAATTCTTGTAACTTAAGGTTAGAAAAATGAACAATTGAAAAACTGACGTTTCGCTACTTTTATTTCGCGAAGGGAAGACTTCCAATGAAAAAAAATATCGCCAAATACCGGTACATTAAAATCGTACCGCGGTATTGCGTATTGCTGCAACTGGGTATTGCAATATACCGGTATATCGTGACAACATGTAAATCAATTAATATCAACCAACCTCCTCCATCAAGGGCACTCTCTATAAAATCCACTGATTTCTGGAAATATTTTGATAGATTAAATGACATATGATCTGTGGCAGGTATACCCAGATATGTTATATTTATTTTTCTATACATAACATGGTTAGTGTGTACATGGTACCCATCATCTTTGCCTTCTCCTGCATTCAATATATGGGTTATACCAAGTTTCGTTAATTCTGTACGAGCCCTCGCTGCAGACCTGTAGAATAATTTTTAAATTATAAGAAATATCCAAGTCTTTAAAACAAATTTCATCAGCATTGAACATTTGGTCCAGCAAAATGGAAATCTTTACTGGACCGAAAAATAAAAATTTACTGGACTGAAAAAAATCTTAGTGATTGGTTAAAATATGCATTCTTTTTTAATTCTGTTAAAGAAGGGGGTTTAAGGGGGTAGCAGATGTTTAATACAACACTTGTACTCCTTTGAACTCAAGCTAGATTTATAACTATATGATAGGGAATATTCTTACGACACTGAGGGTCATTGGTTTGATCCCAGCAAGGGCCATGTATTTTAATTGAGTTACAATATCATTGTGTTTGATCCAAGGATCCAAAAAAACTTGGGAAGTATTCCAATAATTCTTGGCAAATAGTTTTTGTCAGAATTCCTGAAAAAATGCCAAGTTCTTATG
Source organism: Mactra quadrangularis (assembly GCA_025267735.1). NCBI lineage: Eukaryota > Metazoa > Mollusca > Bivalvia > Venerida > Mactridae > Mactra > Mactra quadrangularis. Next base: position 2,013,083 of record CM046304.1, on the reverse strand, counting down.
TGAATTTGAGTTTCCATGAATTGTTTGTCACAATATAAGACTACAAACTTGTACTTAAAACTTGTGTCTTTTATTTAATTCGGAGGAATTCTTGATATTAATAAGAAATATCTGATTAACTGACTTGGGGTTCCATCGGGATCAGTGGTATTAAAAAAGTAAACATCAAGCCCAGAGTCTCTGATCGAACCCTTATAAAAGAATATATAACTTACTCTTCACCAATATATAAACCAGGATAAACTTCATCATAAGGATCAGAAGGTAACATTGTCAGTCCTCCACAAGGTGCTGTTATAATTCTTAACAATTCCTCTGGTGTATATGGTTTATTATCAACTTCCGAGTTGCCCAGATCTTTTGATGCCATTGTATTAGTTTATATCAGATCTAATTCACTTAGTAAGTTGACAAATTTGCTTTCCAGCCACATGGGAGACAACTCCTGTTGTCTTTTTATAAAAGGGAGATAATTCTTGTTGGCTGGTACAATCTTTCATCTAATAACATAAGGGAGATAATTCCAGTTCATCTATTTAAAAAGGGAGGTAATTCTTGTGGGTTGGTACTTTTTATCTATTCATAAAAGGGAGATAATTCTCATTGGCTAGTACAATCTGTCATCTATTAACACAAGGGAGATACTTCCTGTTAATCATTAATAGAAGGGAGGTAATTCTTGTTTGTTTGATTGTTTATCCATCAAAAGCCAACACAAGGGAGATAATTTTGTAGTTATTTCAACTTTGTTATAGTTGGTATGTCACTCAGATTTTCATTAAATTTTACATATAAAGACTATGTTAATATTGTACACTTTATACTTATATTCCCTCCTTGCTATCATGTATCAGTAGCTCTCTCTGCAAAATAAATAAAGAAAGAGGTCTATACAGGTTCTATAAACACATGACCTACAACAATTACTAATGAGGTTTGTTTTTTAGGGGTTGGGTTTAACGCGGTAGCAACTCATTTTACAGGTTATATCACAGCAGTCAGTCAACCTACTCACTGTTCCTGAAAAGGCTGAATCTCTGGATATAGCTGTTAACAAACTACTAAGCACATACTTCCCTCAGTGACTGACAACTGCCCTACATAATTAAGCATCATTGGTAGGAGGGAGAATGGCCGTAGAAATAATTTCATGACCAAGCTCCACGAAAGTACGCCCGGCCCAGGAATCGAACCCACAACCCATCAATCAGTAGACTTGCATGCTACCAACTGAGCTAGCCAGGCCGCTTTATATTGCATGGTAGTGCACATTAGACTAAAATAAATCCAGAGTCAATAAGAGAGACACAATAGCCAAGGACGCACAATGAAGTAATAATACATAACCTAAAACTAGAAGAAATTACAACAACTTTATTTCAAAAACAAGCAAGACTAATTACGTAACAATTAAATATCTGATAATTAAATAAAGCAAATCAACAGAATACAAAAATAAACACAAATGAACAATTTAAAATATCAACACCATATTTAAACAATCTCATCTATTTTGAAAACATACTGTACCCACCAAAAGTTGGGAGACAAAGCAAGTTTGATTAAGAATTAAATTTCATTTATCATTTTTGGTAGGACCGTTATTTTTAATATATTTAATATACTAAGTTGATGATTAAATGGAAACAAATGTCTTGAATGCATCTCATTTATAAGATTCAGCATCTGATATCCCAAAGCCTCCAAATCCAAATTCAATGTAATTCTATTGTATAACATAGATTTTAAGCTACGTTGGTAGTCTCAGCTACAAATAGTACCATAACAAAAAATAAGCAAGACTTAAAAGCATTTCAAATTAAATGGTAATCAAATGTTTGATGAACATAATTGGTAGATGCACAAAGTGAAAATGTCTCCGAACTTTTGGTGGGTACTGTATAATTATACATGCAGCAGAAGTCTCTTCAATTTATATACCATCAAACATACCTTAATTCACAGGGATTCCTAACGATAACCATTTATACCTATAATATATAGGTATAATGGTTATCGCTAGGAATCCCTGTGCCTTAATTAACAACATACTAAATATTCAAAACAGTACCTCTCTGAATAGAAAGTATCTCCTAAATAAAAAAATTACTTTGAAGCTTATTGCTGTCCACATAAACAGGAAAAATTTTCAACAGAAAAAATAACAATTAATAATATGAAAAATCATGTCTTTGATATAAATATAATTTCCTTATTCAATTTCAAATGATTCAAATTCGCTACAATCATCTAAAGATAAAAAAGAAAATAAATGTATCAAGTTATTCTTTTACTTTCCTTAATTAATTGTTTTTCTACGGGAAAAAACCCCAGAGGCATATCTATGTCTCTGAAAAAACCAATATGGTATACAACACTATATTGCATCAAACAAATGTCAATAAATATCTGAACTTTGTAAGTTTCTCTGAAATTGGTAAAAATTAATTAACAAATAAGTAATTAGAAATATATAAAACATAAAATCATAATTTTATAACAATGGCACATGATTGGTGAAACAATACTTAGATGAACTCATACTCATATGGGCAAGTTTCTTAAGCATATTGCTAGCTAGCACTTTGTGCCCTTGGTGCCTTTCATCCTCCAAAAGGAATACATATGTGAAATCAAATTTAGGGTACCAGGGGACAAAGTGCTAGCAAGCGAAATGCTTAGGAAATTCACTCTTTGTATCTCACATGTAGACTAATAATTGTCAATAAAACAAGCTACATATAACACACACAAACACAGAAAGTTAATTTATTTATTTATTAGAGTTAACGCCGTGTGAACACAATTTTAGGTCATTTTACGGAGTCCAGCGCACCTAACCTAGCTTTCCTGGACCATTGTCTATAACCAGTACTCACCTACCCTTCCACAAAGCCGGAAACTTCTCCATATTATCTAATCAATGGAGGAAAATCGACATTATTGTCAAATTTTCATGGAAGGGTATAACCTCCCCGGGTGGGATTCGAACCCGCATCCCCTCAGGCCCGAGTATCCAAATCCCGGCGCGCTACCAACTGCGCTATCGACCTGGGTTCAGAAAGTTAAGAAAAATAGAATTATAAACAATACAATGCAAACAAAGATCCTTCATAAGTGATAGAAACAGGTAAATACATGTATATTGACAACATCACAAATTAATTACAACTCTTTTGACTATGTGTCCATATGATACAAAGCAAAATATCACAAAATACATCACAATTTGAAACTATTTCAAACTTTGTCATAAAACGTTAACATACATCAAAGCTAGCTTTCACAAAATTCATCACTGTTCGATATTACAATAAAGTTCTGCTATAAAGACTATAAAGACTTGGCGCACCAACACAAAAAGGTCATATCGCGCTGAAAGCAATTAATGATACCATTAATTCAAACGATAATAATGATCTAAAGCTCTATATCTTATTATATACATATATTTCCTTCAAAAAGTTAAGTATCGCATATGATGGTACAGATTCAAAAAGTTCCTTAAGTGAGTTAACTTATAAATGTTTGTCACGGATGTATTTAAGATCCTGACAGTCCAGGAGAATGTGTTTTCCAAGTAATAAGTCCAAATACTTAATTTTAAAAAGAAAGAAAGTCTCTAAATTAGGACCATTCTGCTATTACGACCATTTATTTATGGTCCAAAAAATAGAGTTTCAATGTATTTCACTCCTTATTTAATGTTTATGGAGATGAAGTAGTTATTATTGCTGTGTTTGTTTGCTGGATTCAGAGTTTTGTTGCAACCATTTTAATATCAAGACAAACAGTGCTGAACTTTACTGTATTTCAAACTTTGTCCAGTTTGTGTAAACTTCAAATCTTTTATCTATTTCGTTTCTCTTGTATCAACTGCCTTGTAGCAGCTATCATATTAGCCTCTCTCTGCATTATGTCATAAAGTTTGCCTTCTTCTTCCTTGCTACCACATAATATAATAAATTGACTTCCTTTCTTCCTAGCTCGTCCACGCATCTGTATCAGAGCCGTCACTGTGGTTGGTGGATACATACTGATGACACAATCACATTCTGGCCAATCAACTCCTTCCTCGGCTACTGACGTTGCTACGACGACCTGAAATATGAAACAAGTAGGTCAAGGTTAAATATATTAAGTAAATAGGTCAAGGTTAAACATATGAAGTAAATAGGTCAAGGTTAAACATATGAAGTATATAGGTCAAAGTTAAACATATGCAGTAAAAAATGTCAAGGTTTAACATATGAAGTAAATAGGTCAAGGTTAAACATATGAAGTATATAGGTCAAGGTTAAACATATGAAGTATATAGGTCAAGGTTTAACATATGAAGTAAATAGGTCAAGGTTTAACATATAAAGTAAATAGGTCAAGGTTAAACATGAAGTAAATGGGTCAAAGTTAAACATATAAAGTAAATGGGTCAAAGTTAAACATATGAAGTAAATAGGTCAAGGTTTAACATACAAAGTAAATAGGTCAAGGTTTAACATATGATGTAACTAGGTTAAGGTTTAACATATAAAGTAAATTGGTCAAGGTTAAACATATGATGTATATAGATCAATATCAAACATATGAAGTAAACAAGGTCAAGGTTTAACATATAACGTAAATAGGTCAAGTTTCAACATAAAAAGTAAATAGGTCAAGGTTAACCTATAAAGTAAAAAAGTCAAGATGTAACTAATAATAATTGTTGTCCTAGGCAACTGAATACCAACTAATTTCATAGGAGCTGTGTTAAGTATGATAAAAACAAAACTAAACCAATGTTAAGTAACAACTACATGTTATACCTGGTATTTGAATAGTTTGATATCATCTAAAACACGTTTTTGTTGGTTTACATTCATTCCTTTATCAGTAGAGCCACTTCCACCATGACCTATAACATACGTTGTTTGTAATCCTAGATTTCTCATCTTTAATGAATTCTGTAATCAAATAAAATATACACTCTGTAATTTTTCTCCATTTAATAAAGTTTCAGCATTATGCCTTTTTCAAACATGGATATTTATAAAAATGCAACTACATCCTTTCTTTTTACAATTACATCACAATATATACTTATAATTGTTTTTTGACGTCAGTTAATGAACAATTAGAATCACCTCTTTTATGAGCAACCAAGATCATTTTCAGTGTGAATAAAATTCAAAATATCTACTACAAACAGTAATCATTGAGGTCCACATGGAAGATTGCATTTATCTTATGAGAAACCTCATTCAATCAAGTCAGGGCTCTTTTCAGTATGTGGGGGAAGAGACCAGGGCAGCATATTATCAAAATTCTTACAATAATTTAACAATACAACATAGAAGGATTTATGACTAAAACTGAATGTAAGATGCTTGATAATATGTGCCCCTGGCTTCTTACTTTATATAAAACATTTGGGGAAATTGTATTGCAATTTCATGGATAGAGGAAGGAAAAGTCTAAGGTATTCTCCAAATGAGGGAAAACTGCACAATTTTGAAGAAATTTCAGGAGAATGCAACTGTATATAAGGGAAAAAATCTAAAAGTTATTACTTTTATTAGTAGTAGTAATGCATTAAATTTAAGCTGGTAAAATTTACTTATTTCATAATAATAGTCAGGCTAGTTGATAAAATTGCTCTTCACTATGTAGCAATAAATCAGGCTTGTGCTCAACAAAAGTTCAGACAATTACTATATATGTACTTGAGCCACTCGCCTAGCTCAGTTGGTAGCACACAAGTGTCTACTGAACAAGGGGTTGCGGGTTAGATTCCTCGGCAAGGCACACTTTCGTGGAGTATGGTCATAAAATAAATATTTGTACTTACTTGTAAAACTCTGGTTATAAGTACAGCACTACTACGTTGCTTCACCAAAACAAGTGATATGCTCTTCTCTGATGTTCTTTTAAACTTTGTTAGTTCATCTATCAGACATTTAATATTAAGATCTAATGATTCATCCACATCTTTTATAGATGCGAACATATCATTTATATCATTATAGTCCCAACCTAACACTTGTACCAGTTTGTCCACTGGTAGATCAAGACTTCTGGCAAATGAAAAATTACTATCCGTCACTTGTAGGTCTTCAAGTTCCTGTCGCACGCAGAGTTCTCCCCCTTCCATTAAACTACTTCTCGCCAAACAAATAGACTGAACATGACTGATAAATAACGAAAACTGGACTTTGTTGAAAACATCTGTTGACTGTTGTAGAGACATTAAACTTGAGAGGATCAAGTCGATGTTACGATTCACAAAATCGTCAGCAATTCTGGCGACCTCTGCTTCGGTCATATCCGTGTGGATCTCATTTCTACAAGTGACGTAGTAGTCAATGTTGGAAACGCTCAGTAATCTAATCACACAGTACATAATGTACATGTTAAACTCATGTAATATTTTTTTCACAGAATTATCATTTTGACCAATCGGTGATCGGATAATCATTTCTGCATTAGACTGGTACTCTCTCAAAACATCAACATTGACTGGTTCCTCCACTACGTTCATTTCAACACCACCCATGTTGTCAACCAGTCTAGCTAACATTTGATACGTCTTAGGAATGTCAGACTTTCCCGCAGGTGAAGCGGTCAGTCCAAGAATCTTTGGTCTGTCTTCAATATTGGTCACTTGTTGGTGGTAATTGGTCAGTAATGTATTAAATGGATGACCTTTGTCACAATGATGAGCCTCATCAAATACAACAAGGCTGAAATCAGTCCATCTTAGTATTTCTTTATCTAGAAGATTTCTACAGAAATCTGAAATATAGAAAATCAATAACTAGAATTTTAACTAGCATATAACACAATTAGCAAATTACAGAATAAGCAATTTTACAGCTGTCGATGATAATCAGATTTTAATTCATTTTACTCTTGACATCCACATGAAAGATTGGATTAATTAACAACAAGAAATGTAATGTGGAAACAACATTAAAGCTTAATTTAAAAACTTTAACACAAAAATTACAAAGGGAAATAATCCATAATAAAGGCATGTAGAGTTGTGGTTACTTTCTAATTCTGTTCATCACATTGTATGTTATCATTGTACAAAGTTTCATAAAGATCTGACAATAAATGGCAGAAATATATGGTGAAGAAAAACTTTAACATAATTGTTAATTATTATATAATAATTATATAATTAAGAAACGGACGCCCGCCTTACCGCCTGCCCACCCGGGTTTTGCCAAACTATAAGCCGAATTTTTTCGTTAGCCCAATATACATGGTGTATATTAAATAAGTAATTTTCACAATCTCTAATCAATTTTATTGGACCCAGGCTTCAGACTAGTGGGTCTAGTTCAATACTGAAATTGTTCAGCGTCTTTTTTAGTCTTATTTGTCACAACCAATAAAAATGTCAGACTAAGTTACATGTATTTTAATAAAGTATAAAACTTAAAGTACTAAAAGTAATACAAATATACCAACCAGCAGTGACAACAACAACATCATGTTTCCATAAAGGTATACCATATGTATTTTGTTGTCCCATACATACAGAGGCTATATATAAATCTCTACGTTCAATATCTAAACATGTCGTACTATCAGCATTAAATCTGTAAAATAATATAACACATATCATAACAATAGCAGTACAGCATAAAAAAATTTTGCCATTAGTACCATAAATATTGGTGGTCTTAATAGTAATATAGAGACCTTTTTCCTTCTCAAGTTAAGCATTTTCAACTTACAAATCATCAAATTATGCATGACTTTGCAAAAATAGAGGAATTTAGCCATATTAAAGTTACTAATAGTCCAGTGGCGCTTAAGTAAAAGACCTTCGTAAGTCAATTTTATATAATTAGCAGTTCAAAGTCAGATTGACGATAAGCATAACTATGATATGATATTTAAAAGGTATACAATATTCTACACAATTCCATGATATTTGGAATGGATAAGCCAAAAAATGACCGTATAATTAATGTTTCTTGCTTTTGACTTATGAAGAATTTTTTCGTAAGAATTTTTGTGAAAAGCTCCACAGCTTCATAAGTCATGTATTCTAATACCGGTACAGACCCTAGGTGTATTTGTGTCATAAATTGTCAAGAACAGGCTTTTGTACATTTAGTTTATTTTTCTTCACAATGACTTTGAAAAAATCTATTTCAATAGCATATTCATTAACCAAATAAGTTAGCCACAAATTTATAACTCACTTATTGATATCAGGCCAATTAGAAAAGCTATTCTTTTAACCTAACAGAATATAAAATCTTACCTAAGAAACTTTTTTTCACCAATCTCTTTCTTTATTTGTTTGGACTGTTGTAATACTAATAAAACTTTATCAACTAGAAACAGTACATTCTTTGTTGGACATTTATTTAACATAGCACTCATAGCCATAATTGATACAAGAGTTTTACCAGTGCCTGAAATGATAGAAAAAAGCAATACACTTAAGACATGAATAAACTTATAACAACTATAAATCTACTAAAACAAACGAATGCCTAAATACTTGAATAAATTCAAATATTGCTGGCTAACAAATCTATTTTTTCAAGTGAAACATCATCAGCCTGTTCAGTAATGACTGTAAGCAAACTTTACAGATTCAGGACGACTCAACTCAAAGACAACTCAACCCGTGGATAACTCAACTTAAAGTTGGGACAACTCAACCTGTCAGTGGGGGATTGAGTTGTCTTTGGGTTGAGTTGTTCCGACCCTAACGTTACGGAACATTCAGGGTAACTGAACAGTCTACATATCTAATGTCTTGAACATGACATTTTCTAGAAAACATAATTTGTTAAACTAAACACATAGTATTCATTTAAATTAGACAGTAAGGTTGATTGATCTAGTTAAAAGCATTAGGAGGCATGAAACAAAAATTCAGTTTCAAACAGCATTTTTGGACCCTAACTAGTTTGACCTACTCAGAATATGAGAAATGTGCAAGTTATGTGTTCACCAGAGAAACCAAACTGAAATAATATAAATAATCATGAATGATACTTACCAGTAGGAAGAAAACATATTGTATCATTGGCCATAGCTTTCCTAAACAGTTCAAACTGGTACGCTCTAGGTCTAGTCTTTGTACAAGGTGGGTACTCTCCACCTTCAGGAGATCTGTGTTCTCTGACAGGAGCTGGGTCTACACTGACTTTCTGCATGTGACGCTTTCCCCTCAAATGATTCTCATACACTTGTCTAGTATTCATTGGAACTTTACAAGTATGACAGTAGTACGGATGTGTGGCCGCATGAGGATTGTTCACCATTGGATTCAACTCGGATGACCTTGACCTTCCTGTATGTAGGTCACAGTCACTCCCTTGTGACCTTTCTGATGACCTCCTTCTTTCACTTGACCTAGCTTCTCTAGAACCTCTACTTCTTGTTGCCCATGTGATATCAGAATAATTCTTGGCATTTCCACCTGCCCCCTGGCTGCTCCCTCCACCAAGGCCCTGACTGGTCCCTACACCAAACCCCTGACTGCTCCCTACACCAAGCCCACCACTGCTACCAACACCAAGACCAGCCCTATTATTAGAATTATTAAGGTCTTCGATGTTCTCAATTTCAGTATTTCCATCACCATCAGCTAATAATTCATTAAATTCAAGTTGAGCAGAGTTATCCCCCTTAGGAGCATCTTCAGGTGACTCTTCAACGTTTGAAATCAGATGTTCTGGAAATAGTGGCTCCGATAAGAATTGTTCTAATGGACTAATAGGCAATGAATTCATAGCATTAGGTACTTGGATAGAGAAAGCTGTATAAGATGTGTGATCAGTGTTTACATGACATTGTGTATCAGGAACATGACCCGAACTTTTAGCAGCTCTAGCAAGATGCGCTGGAGATGACCGATGAATGGCAAGTTGTTCTGCTGTGTTCAGATTACAGTTACACACTTCACAACGATGCCAAGTGGTTCTGTCGAGAGCAAAAGGGTTGATGACAGTAGAATTTTTCTGTTGTTTAGCTAAATGTTTAGGTGAAGCTTCGTGTATTCTTAGTTGTTCTCTGGTATCCAAGAAACAGCAACAAACTTTACATTCAAATTTACCAATTCTGTTGACTGTTGAATTTCCCATTCCTGACATTTTCTCAATTTGTTTCAAATGTCTTGGTGATCGCTCATGTATCATAAGTTGTTCTCTACTGTTCAAGCCACATTTACATATATCACATCGGAACCAATTAGTAAGATCAAAGTTGTGTCCTGCTTTGGCAAACTGAGTCCCGGCTCCAGACATTTTTGCATGCTGGGCTCCAGCCAGATGTTGACTGTAACTTTCAGGCCCAGTACAAGCAACTTTACAGATATCACAATAAAAGTCATTGGCCCCAGTGAGTAAACCTTTCTCCTTAGCTAAATGTCTCTCACTGGCCATGTGCTGTTCCCTGGCTTCAAACCCAGTAAATGTTACAGAGCACACCTTGCAAACAAAGGGACTTTCTTGTAAGCCAGTAGTCTTTAGATGTTCTTTCACAGCCATGGCTTTCTTATGCTTTTGTCCACTCAGGTGTTGATTCTTGTGAGCCTCTGAAGTCAGATCAATGCTACAAACAAAGCAGGTACCTCTCCCGGTGCCAGGGTTAAATGTATATTCACAAAATGTATCATTTCTTTCATTCGGAGTTTTCTTTAATGGTGCCCTTAGTTGGTGCTGACTTCCTATTGCATCAGCAAACTTGGAATGTGAAGCAGCAAGAGGTTGGTTTGAAGCATGCAATGCTGACTGTGATGCAGCAAAAGGCGACTGTGACACAGCAAATGCTGACTGTGACACAGCGAGTGGTGACTGTGACACAGCACGTGGCGCCTGCGACACAGCGAATGCTGACTGTGACATAACAAGTGGCGACTGTGACATAACAGGTGGCGGCGGCCGTGACACAGCGAATGCTGACTGTGGCATAACAAGTGGCGACTGTGACATAACAGGTGGCGGCGGCCGTGACACAGCGAATGCTGACTGTGGCATAACAAGTGGCGACTGTGACATAACAGGTGGCGGCGGCCGTGACACAGCGAATGGTGACTGCGACACAGCAAGTGGCGACTGTGACACAGCACGTGGCGCCTGTGACACAGCAAATGGTGACTGTGACACAGAAAATGGTGACTGTGACTGGCCTAGTAATGGCAGCTGTGACTGGCCTAGTAATGGTGGCTGTGACTGGCCTAGTAATGGTGGCTGTGACTGGGCTAATGATGACTGCTGCCCAGCAAATGGCATCTGTGACTTAGCTGAAGGCAGACTTGCATCAGAAAATGGAGATTGTGTGGCAACAAGTTTAGAGTAGGATCCTAGGGAATCTGGAACCTTGTCTCTGTAATCTGTAGCAGCTTCCTTTTCATTATCAAAATCAGCTTTCTCTTGTATACTTCTATCCAGACTTTCATTCATGATACCAGCAGTGTTGTTTACTTTTGGACTGACAGAAGATTTCAGGTTATGCAGCAAACTGAACACTCCTCGACCACGGCCAATAGACACATACCCTGTCGGTGAATGCAGTTCATTATGAACAAATGTTACGTTATCAGTGGCGTTTGTTTCATCTTCGTTTCTATCCCCATCTAGTCTTAATGTCTCAACTTTAAAACCAATGTCTTCAAGTTCTGACTGTGGAAACATCTCATTCCTTTGTAACTGCTTGTCATTGTTATTGTTTGAAAGGTTTGCATTAGGTCCATGGTGAACTAGCTGTTCATCAGCCACATTTTCAATAGGTATGAAACCCATTGGTGAAGTTTTCACAGTGTTATTTCTCTGAACAAAGTTTAGGTCAGAAGTTTTACGTAAAAGTTGCAATGGTTCTCCTGCATTATTGAGGTTTTCCTTTCTTGCTTTGATAACTTCATTTTGTACAGTACGGTCGTGTTTAGGACTTGTAAAATGTTGCTCAGCAGTTTCCTGGCTGGTAAATTTAGCATCACATGGCTTACAGTATAAAGGAAAGACTTCACCTCTTGCTTGTTTCTCAGCAAGGAGAACTTTCTTCTTGTGTTTGTCACTAGCCATATGGTCACGTTCATTTTCTGGCCCAGTGAACGTAACCTTACATACATCGCATTTGAATTGATCAGAAACCCCAGGGAAATTTACCTTCTTTTGAAGTTCAACATTCTTTCTATGTTTTTCACCATTGTAATGTTGTTCAACATTCATTGGCCCTGACAGGATCACATCACATATATCACATCTAGATGGACTTAGATCCATGTTTACATGTTGAGGTGTTGTTGCCATGGATACCACAGGTCTTCTATTTGTAGCATTGATTTCATTATTGTAAACTTGCTTCAAATGAGTAGAGTTTACATCAGCAGTGTTAAGTAGCTCTGGTTGAAAGCTAGTTTGGTGAGACTGTCTGCTTGTATTACTTTTTTGCATCATTTCGTACATGGCAACTTTCTTCTGGTGGTTTTTACCTTTTAGATGGTCAGTTGCATGTTTGTGAGATGTATACTTAACATTACATAGCTTACATTGACTGACATCTAGTAGGCTAGAATCACATCCCTCAGGGCTACCTCTCCTCTGTATGTTGAGAGGTAAATCATGAGGTACTGTCAACGCTGGTTGCAGACGACTAGATTCAAACATTTGTTGTTTCTCAACCGTAGCTAAATGTCTGGGGGATGTCAGATGTTGACTGAGAATCTTCTGTGTGTCACAGTTGATACGACACACAGGGCAAGATGGACCTGAAAGTTGAAAACGGAATCAACATTAAAATACAATACTTAGGTACAACAAACTTTTGTTTATAATTAACAGGAAGATTAACTATAGATCAGACTCTTTCCAATCTTCATGAGTTTGGACAGAGCTCTGTTTATGAATGATGTACTAAGTGTTCTAGTAGAAAAAGGAGGCCTGAAGCATCAACTAGATGTAGGCTTCAAAGTATACCTACATGTACATGCACGTAATCATTTCTGCATAGAAAATGGTAAAAAAGGCAGGATCCAGGGCCCTGTAAGTAATTCTTATTCTGCTACAGACACCCAGGTGTAAATGTGTACTGTTCTGCAAGGCACCATGGCACCATTCATTGGATGCTAACATTTTGAGAAATAGATTTCCCAAAGAATACTGATAGATGCATATGTAGACACAAGAAGCAAGATAAGAAAGGGTACTAACAGACATGTGAGTTTAACCATGCAGCAGCATGAAAACTATACAATAAAATAAAAAAATATCACTGTTTTTAAATATTTTACCTGATGGTATAAAATCAGCTTTACGTCTGTGTTCAGTACTTATAAAATGTTGTTCAGCTGGACCAGCTCCAGAGAAGTTTTTGTAGCAGATTAAACACTCTAGTGGTTTACTGCTCATTTTGCTTCCTTGGTGATCTCTGAAAAAAATAATAAAATACAATCTGTAATACAAGGAATAGAAAGAGTACAGCTATAAAGAACATTTGGATAAAGATTCAGACATCCCAAAATAATGTCAGTCTGACAGTTTTTCGTTCAGTCTGACAGATTTCTTTTTGATCTGACAGATTTTTAATGCATGTCAGACCGAATGTCTGACACTTTTTTAAACTTTCAGGTCTGAAGATTGAAAAACATTAAAAAGACTATAACTCTTCCAGCAGGGTTGGCAAAAAGGCGGTCAATATGAGTATTGTCCGGGCTGGTGGTCAATACTGGTTTTAACCGGACAATACTGGTCAATACTGGCAAATACTGGTCAATTGGTTTTCATAACATATAACATGTTAATTTTATGACAAATATAAATAAATGTTGTTCTTAAACCCTTAAAACATAGGGAAGCCTTAAAAACAAATGAATAAACATAATTAAAGATAAAGTTAAAATCAAATTTCTTATTTTTTTGTACATGGATTTTTCATATATATTTTACTCAATGATCAATACTGGTCATTACTGGTTGAAAGTTATTTTAATTTTGAAATATACTACAGGTCGTATTCTAGGTCATGCGTGTTTTTGTACTTTAAACGATGGACTTGCCCACTTAATAGGCGAATAACCTAACGCATGAACTTTATTTTAATTATTTAACCGTACCTCTTTGATATTTAACATTTATTTTAAATATCGTATAAACACATAATAATTTTATATAAAGATGTGTTTATAAATTAAGTATAAACTAACTAAACTATAAATTTGTAAAACTAAATCACCCCTAAACACAAGTGTGTAATGAAACCGGCAATGTTTGTATACGCAATGTTTACGTGGACGACCTGTATCTGGTCATATCATGACATAAATAATAGGTTACCAACACATATTAGGTGACTTTCACACATAACCTCAGCCCCCACATTAGTGTCCCCTCAGTAGTGATAGTATTAGCCACCTGATTAATCTTTTGGTAGGGAAGAAACAGTTTCAGTATTGTATCAATTCATTTGAAAATGTAGTAATAAAACAATGATTATAATACAATAAAAAGTAACTAGCTGTAAAATTTTGACAAATAAGAAGGCTTCTTTGCTTAAATATCATGTTAAGAATCATCTATGATGCAAACAATTCTGTTCAATTTTCATTAGTACACAATGCTTTTGACCAGTGATGACCATTTAAAACTTTGATGATGTCAATAACGTCTTCCTGTTCTACTAAATAAGATTGAATCACACTATATGACATCTCTTGAAAAAATTGAAAATGAATATACCGGTAAGATCAACAAAAAGAAACGACATAAAGAAGTCATTTTTTAATCTAAAAGTAAAAGTTAATTAAACTTAATAATTTTTATTTGTCCACCATTCGACCAGTATTGACCACTTTTGGAGTATTGTCCGAGGCCAGTGATGACCATTTAAAACTTTGATGATGTCAATAATGTCTTCCAGTTCTACTAAATAAGATAGAATTACACTAAATGACGACTCTTAAAAAAATTAAAAATGAATATAAGAACAACAAAAAGAAATGACATGAAGAAGTCATTTTTTAATCTTAAAGTAAAAGTTAATTAAACATAATAATTATTATTTGTCCACCAATCGACCAGTATTGACCAGTATTGACCACTTTTGGAGTATTGTCCGGGCGGTTTTTACCGGTAAAAACCAGCGGTAAAAACCGGGGGCGGTTTTTGCCGGCCAACCCTGTCTTCCAGTATACAATGTACATGAGAGATCAAAAGTCTTATTATTTTGTATTTCATTTCGAGTTTTTTCCCCAGGCATTTTAAAAAGATTGATTGATGGTAAATCAGGTGAGGTATCCCCATCCCTTCCTCATGCCTTCTTAAAAATAATTGTTTGTGACAAGTAAGGCTAAATGCATGCATTCTGTAAATCATAATACATATGTATGATTACATGTGTTGACCATGATGCATATTAAAAATACAATTGCATCTAGTAAAAAAATTAAACTTAAATAAAAAAAAATATTGAAAACAATACCTTACCTCAGAACTCTTCCAGAAGAAAATGTTCTCGCATAATCTTATTGATAAGAATTACGTATTTTGATGACGAACTTGGAAATTCCGAAAACCCAAGACCCTTTCATTTTCGGAAAATCACACTAAAACGAAACCGAAAGTAGACAAATCCTCGAAACACTTATCGTTCACTTGGATTAGATAAATTCTTACCATTCAACTGCGGGCAAAATCTAAAACCCTCATATAAACATCACTAGTAATATATTGCTATAAAAATCTAGCACTGAACTCCACTTAACAGCCAAACAGCTGTCAAATTTTAGGTACGAAAATAAAAGAGAGCGAATACGGACTGGGCGTGTCTATGTGGAATATCTTCCATTAATTGAATATCGCATCAATACATAAATATTTTGAGATTTATTAAATGTAAATGTTTGGTGAAAAATTGTGTAAACTGTTATAAATACCGTATTTTTATTTTAAATACTTAATTCGAACATTTTGAATGCTAGCTCTGAACGATTTATTGTAGCAACAACAAAGATGGCGTCCTCAGCACAAGTAAATTTATTTTTAATTTAATTTTGATGTTTTGGGGCGTTATATTGAATTTTACTTATTTATTATACTTTTACAAATACTCTTCCATTAAACATAGAAGTTTAGCAGGGATATTTGTTTTGACATTGGTTTGCAGTCGAAATATCTCGTGTAAATCTCCCAGTTCAGAGCTAGACTTTTGTTTTGACTTTTGAAGTTTTGACAAATTTTCACATAAAAAAGCCAATGACAATACAGGCTACCACTTTGCGACTGAAATTCATATCATTGTTTTACACTTTTATTGAATTGGGATGTTGGGTGTTGCTGAAACCCAAGAAAAACCTATGTAGGCTATGATTCCAGCTGGGAGCAAACCCATCAAGTCCCATGGCCATGACCTTCTGGGTCTCTAGGGAGTGTACCATCTCTGCAGAAAAGCTTATGTCACACGGTACTTGAATCCAAGATCCCTGGCTTACAAGGCAAGTGCTCTCCTGACTGAACTATCCAGCCCCTTACATATCTATCTCCCCATAAAGGCAAAATGTGGACAGGTAAGTACTGTGAAATACTTCCCCACAAACTGGAAATTAGTCTCAAATTTAAGAACTCCAGGCTATTTATGCTCTGTTCTCGTCATTTCGTGCGCTTAACTTTTATTTTTGCGCATGCGCGGTGGATGGATACGAAAATTAGGTTACAAATATAAATAAATTGTGAACCAACATCTAAATCAACTATATGAATAATAAAAAATATAATAACTTTCAGTTAAACTAACTTTGTTTACCTTTTTCTACACTGTGTATAGTCCATGTCAATCAGCTGTTTGTTTCTCAATGGATCCGTGTCCTTGACATTGGTCTATACATATTGGGGCTCCGCAGAGGGGAAGTATTATTTTTCTTATTCTTGAAATATGTTAGTGTTGAAGCTATTGTATATCTAGAAATAACTTTGTTTCAATGGTGCTTAGAGCAGATTTTGATGTTCAAAACTTAGAAGAAACTAGAGAATAGTTAATATAGTTTTTTCACTTTGATTAGAATGTAGACAATCACAGGTATATTTGTAACCATGTATAACTATTTTTATTACGTACATTCTAGAACTAAAATATATTGAGAGGTCCAAAAACAGTCACCAATAAACAAGGAATGTTATGGACTTTTCATAAAACCACAAAAAATGTTTGGATTATCCGTTGCAACCGATTTTAATAAGTTAAATGAGACCTAATTAACGCCATTTAAAAGCGCTAATTGAGTAGTGAGTGCAAATCAATACCCCGCACTGAACCCCTTAGCTAGGCAAAATAGGTAAACCAATGAAACGCGTCGTACCTGCATACACAAAAACAATGGCCGCCATGTGTAAAGAAAAATTAATACAAGTAGGTCAGGCTAGATTTTGCATCAAATTAGCGAAATATGGTTATTTTTTATCAATTTTGAGCAAAATCATGATAAAAACATATTGATTTTTGTTTTTCAAGCAATAATACATGTTAGTTCTGAATATTTTTCTGTAAACTGATTGAGCAGGTTGAACGCTACAAACTTGCATAGAATTCGGACACGTGCGATGTCCGCGCGTGTAGATATACTGTTTTTATTAAGGCACGGATCGAATGAAAAGGCACGGAGTAATGAGAAAGAGGCATAAGGAGCAATTATTTTATTACAAAACACTTCTCAACTGACCAATTAGTTAAGTCACATAGGGCACTAAATGTCACAGGATAAGAAAAATATGCAGCCTGACCAGGACTTGGAGCTGAACCTAGGACCCCGCTTACATATCCTTCTCGCCATAATGTGAACAGGTGAGTACCATACATAAGGCAAGCAAAATGAAAGTACTGTATTAATACGTAATTTAAATAAGTCTACATGTATATTATTACAGGTTATAGAGGACCATTTAGCAATTAGAAACATAAAGAAAGACAAAGATGTCACAGAGCTGTATCTTGCTGAAAAGTAAGTTTGGCGGTATTTTGTAAAACTTTTTCATCATTTGAATACTATTTCCTTGTTTTTTAAGGACCAAGGGGTTCCTGGTTCTAGTCCGATCATAAGAACTACTAATTTTATTAAGCAAGAAGTGTTGAAAATTTTGCATTATTTTAACCAGGTACATGTAAATCACTTAAGTATTATTATGGTGTCATTGTCAGTTGCTCAAAATCTCCACAATAAATGTAAAGTGTGCAGCCCAGGGGTCAAGGAAATGTAATGTTGGTGAATTGCGGAATGAGCACACTTTTCTATAAATGTTTTTTTTATATCTTTACTTTCTAATATGGAATGTGGTTTATGACAGATGCATGTAATTAATGATTTTATTGCTTATAATCGAATCACATTTTAATTACAGAGAGCTTACAGAATGTACAGATTTATCAAGATTTAAATATTTAAAATGTTTATGGCTCAACAAAAATATGGTAAGCATGTTAGTTTTCATGTACTGTCTAATATTTGTGCTTTCTTACTTCTTACTGCTGTGCCTGTATCTCAGCCATTTTATTGTGTTTAATTCTGGTTAAAAGCTAGGACATGACTGGAGATCTAAACTTCTCCAGTGACAGTGTGTAGATCAACTGACACTCTCAATAAGGCTGAAGTATTTCTAATAGAGCATTAAAAGCATAATAAAATTTACAGCCCTAGTTAGAATTACAAACAATTAATTTGGATAAAAAATATTTTATTTAATATTTGCTTAGTATCTTGCTTTAGAATAATTTGTTAAATATTCACTCATTTGTTTGATGTACAGTGCAACCTCTCTTGAACAACACCCACTGGGAGGGGCTGAAAAGTGTTGCTGTTCAGGGGTTGTTGTTCTGCAGAGGTTAAAGCAATTCAATTTTTGCCTATGGGAATTATCAAAAATTATTGTTGTGCGGAGGATTTGTTTTGTAGAGGGTTGCTCTGCATTGGTTATACTGTTCATGCAAAGATAATCAATTTTTTTGCAACCAAACTTCTTACTTATCAGATTCAGTATAATGTGTTGTACATGTTTTATTACAGCTACGACAGATCACATGTTTAGAGAACAATTTTCAACTATCAGAACTTTATCTACAGAACAATCAACTAACTGATGTTTACGGATCATTAAAACATTTAACTAGTCTTGAAGTACTTATGTTACATAATAATCAAATAACTAAACTAGATCTTATTGTCAAAGAATTTAAGAAGATGCAGTGTTTAAAAACATTGAGTAAGTTTTGTAAGATTTGTTACTTGTAACACTTTTGTTGGACATATTTGCTTTCTCTTTTGAAATATGTAGGTAAGAATTATGTTATTAAAACAAACTTCATTGTTAATACTGATATCCTGTCGCATAGGATCTCAAAGATCTCAATGGAGGGTTACATTGAGATGACCTTTATGTCGACCAATCAGTGTGTAGCTTTCATCTATTTTGATTTCGTAATTTCTATTTTAGACCAAGGTTTGCGAGCTAATTTAATAGCGTAATTATTCACAGTCTGTGATTGGACTGCTCATTTCAAATTGCGTGACATAGACGATGTAAACAAGTTACTAAACATAACCATTTCATCATGAATATCATAATGAGAAAAGGTCACCTAAACGTGACCCTAGTTTGAAAACGGCCACATCTAAATTAGCTAGTAGGCAAGCAGAAAATTTAAGATTGTGTTGGAATCAGATTGATCAACACATAATTTTCTTTTAAATTTGCCATAATTATACCCCCGCTTCGAAGAAGAGGGGGGTATACTGTTTTACCCTTGTCCGTGCGTGCGTGTGTGCGTTCGTGCGTATAACATGCAGCAGCCTAATACTTTGCATATTGCTTCATCCCATAGTCCCATGTGGTGTAAAGCGATATCATGCTCCTTGCTCATCTACTTCCTGTTTGTCGCATATTTTTAGATTTCGTTAAATGAAAGTTACATTATGATTGTCATATTTCTCACTGCCGGGGTATCACTAGTGAGCATTAGCTCACAGATTTACTTGTTTAACTTGTGTTCATATGAATTTGTTGGTTTTTTTAGATTTATTCAACAATCCAGTTGCTCAGGAACCAGATTACAGATTGTTTGTTATTCATTCTGTTCCATCAGCTGAACTACTTGACAGACAAGGTAAATGTTTTTTTTATTCCTCCCTTGTTTGAACAGAGCTTCTATTGATTAGAAGTCGCCATGATTGTTATGTTTAGTATTTGGGATCTTCACCACACAGCTATATGATGGTACATAGGCTAGCAGTAGGTTAACAGTTTCCAGGACAATTATAAATTGTCATACCCATCCAATTAGCTCAGTCCATCTGACTACAAACTGATGGGTCCTGGGTTAGATTACCCAGGCGGGATCTGCATGCCTTTGTTGAGTCATTAAATATGTTCTACAATTAAAGGTCTTCTTTTCTCTCACTTCCCCACTCCCCTTTTTGTTGTCTCTCCCCCTCCTACAATTATAAACACCTTTACATACATGTATTTTGAATTATCATTTTACTTCATAGTATATTTAATTTGCTCATGTATCATGTTTCATGATGTTTCATGAAATGAGAAAATTAAGGTTTGTTCTGTTCTATTCTCATTTTTAATAAATCGTTAGAAATTATTCAATTATTTTCTCTTGTCATCATACATTTGGCATTATTTTCTGTTATCACAGAGGTGTTAAAGAGTGAAAGAGATAATGCTAGGAAGATATATTCTCAGGAAAGAGAAAAGATACGAGAGACTGTAGCATTTGGTAGAAGATCTGAGGGTCCACCTAATATTTATTATCCTGGAAATGAACAAAGACTTACAAAATTTGGTTTGTATATTATATGTAGTTATTATTACTGGGAGAAATATGGTTTATGAATCTTAACATTTTGTCAGCTTTTGTTATAGATAATTAGGAGTGCTAGTCCAGTGGTAAGAAAACACACTTAGGAATAAGGGGACTTAATTCAATCAGTCGCATTGCTTTTTTCCTAACTTAGGGCTTAAGCTAGAAATTTACTTGAGTCTGATAAACCACCATGGTGTACATGTTATCTGTGAGAATGACCTGTCTGGAAATTGAATTTAGCATTGTCTGCTCATGTATAGTGAAAACAGAATTTAAATCAAAGTTTATATAAAGATTATAAAAACTAAACCATCTGATTGGTGTAAAACTTTAGAATCACTAAGTAGTCATAATTGTTGTAGAACAGATTATTCTTTTGTACTAATTAAATTCTCAATACATTAGCTATCCATTCATTTTACTAATACATGTACAAAGGAAGGAAAATTACATTCAGGGGATTGAAATGATTAACATACCCATCCATTTATTGATAAATTTTACTTTGTTGTTTATTTACTGTTAAATATTAATTAAACAGAGTTACAGCTACCAAGAAGATATATAAAACCCGACAAGAGTGAGTCAATGTTGATTTGAGTTGTTTTGTTTTCATAAAAAAAACCAGTTAACTTTGTGTTTAATTCTAATGTGTTTTTTCTAGAACAGATTTCTTATAGCAGTTATCTCCCTTTGGTCAAAAGTTTCATAACATGAATAGACAAAATAGTTTATTCATGAATTTTGAATATTATAGTTAGTCTGTACTAAGACCGTATATTACATGTTATATTGGGTCCTTGGTCTGTATGACTGCTATATTAAATTATGAAATCTGTTCATTGCTGTTTGCAGTTACAGTATAACCTCTGCAGAATGACCCTCTAAAGAAAAAATCCTCGGCACAACAACAGCTTTTGATATTTCCCTTAACCATAATTTTCATTGAATTTAACCTCTGCAGAACCACCTCTAGAAAACAACATATTTTAGTCTCTCCCAGTGGGTGTTGTTCAAGAGAGGTTGTACTGTATTATGTTGTTCAACAGTTCCATTTAATCCAAAATATTTGTTTTTATTTTAAATGTATGCTGTGTTTGATTGCATCCCTAACAAGTTCTAAAATTAATTAACATCCTCCCCAATTGTTTGTCTAGTGATTGTGAAGGATTGATTGCTTTGAATAACTATTGGTTTGAATCCTATGGAAAAAAAGTCATGTTCCTTCCTTGAACAAGTAACTTTACTCTAATGTTTGGCTCTTAGGGAGCAGAAAACATAATTAAGAGTGACTAATACTAATTGTTCCTCTACCAAGTTTTGCCACATTTAAGTTTAAAAACTTAACTCTTTACCCATCTAATTTCTAATTTTACAAATTAAAGATCATAATTGTATGAAATTGGTATTTTTTGTATAGTTTCACTAATTGAATTTCAGCATACAGAGTAAATGCCATATTTGTGCTTCAAGTTCTGGTGTGCTTACAATTTCTGTTTAAAAGCAGTTGTAAAATTAATGCTAACAATGACTTAGTGGTTTTATGAAGTTCTGCTTTTGTTTATGCTTGTTTATATGATCAATTAGTTGTTGTTTAATCCATCAGTAAGAAGATCATAAACATCTGATACTACATTTATAATAATTCAGTTGACTGTTGCACTACTAAGAGGAACTCTGACTAAGTTTGATAACTAAGGGTTCATTTGTTAAAATAGAATAAAAAAATATGAGTCTGATCTACACATATATTTTCAATACTGAAATTAATAGAATGCTAGCTTCTAGAGTTATTTTTGTTGAAGTGTAATTTTTTCATAGGTTAAAAAATAAAAGACACAGACTTAATGGCAGTGCTATACATAAATATTAGATATATACATATGTATGAAAAACATTGTCTTTTATTTTCAGATACAAGAGATCTAGGAAATAGCTTTTTACGAGACAGGTTAGTAAAAGTTCACATTTTGTTGTTACGATAATGCAATGTCTCATGTGTTCAGTTTATCTTCTTTGCAAATGATTTGTTGCAAGCTTCATCGCTACAAAACATTCTTATTATTCTTTTTCGATGGAATATGTGTATCTATTTGTTTAATTATAATTCATTATAACTTTACTTAATGTTTCGTCTGATTGCCAAGGATAACAAAATATTTCATTTAATATCTTTCTTGTTAATTAAGATATTAATGGAAGTGATGAAATTAAGATAGATCTTTACCCTGAAAATACTAAGCTTGAATTTCAAACGAATCAAATGATTTACAAAAAAGTTATTTAAGATTAATTTTGGCAAAATGACAGTAAAAAGTAAGGGTAAAATCTGAGTAATCCAACTAATAGGACCTACCTATTTGAAGAGTATACAAGGGGAAATAACTGACTGAAGTTCCTTATTGAAATCCTTACATTGTTTGTTCTATATCAATTTCAGTCCAGTGTATGTCACTGAAGATGATGCATTTAATGCTAGAAGACTTAAAAAGTCGGTCACCTTATATACAACATTTGATTGGTCCAAATTACCCCGTTTAGAAGAAAGACGGCAAACAGACGATGTATTCGACTCGCCCGAGATTATTACACATGTTTATCGATGAAAAATGTTGCATTATTATATAATTCAGTAAAACATTAAGTGTTTAAATACCAATGCCATGATTTTGTTCTTCATATTAATGATAGATGCTTTTATGTAATTTATACTTTCACAACGGCAGATCCTTGGGGTCAAGTCAAGATTTCGATTCTTTTTAACAACTTTCAAAAACATTGAAAAGTAATTTTGACTCATAGAAGTCCCTTAATAATATTAAGTTGAGCCCCCACCATCTGAATTGTATCTTGACCTTACCCTTTTTATTTCATTAGTTGATCAGTATTGTTCTATTTTATTCAACTTTCAGTTGGGCTAACTCCACTGATTTAAATACTCACTACTGTACTTCTCTACTCATTATTGATAAATCCCTGGATTTTCCAACAAAGTTTGGCGAAACACAGGCGGTCGGGTGATCGAGCGTCAGATGTCGTTAACAATTGGGATAAAGTTTTTCTTTTCCATATATTTCTGCCATTTATGGTCAGATCTTTATGAAACTTCATACAATGATAACATACCATGTGATCAACAGAATAAGAAAGTAACCACAACTCTACCTGTGTTTATTATGGATTATTTTCCTTTGTAATTTTTGTGTTAAAGTTTTTAAATCCGGCTTTAATGTGGTTTCCACATTACATTTCTTGTTATATATTTAAATCAGCAGTTAGTGTATGCTCTACTGACAGTTGAAAAAAATGGAACAGTTTGTCATGTTATATACTTGCAGGACAATACATGAATAATGTGTTTATGTTATTGATACATGTTATATACAGCCATATATGTATAAATGATAACTCTAGCGCTCAAAGTTTCTTATTCTGTTGATACGGATTCTTTTATCCTTATATTCTGTGATAATTTTTTTACACTTTTTTATAAACATTTGTGATAATTTTACTGCTGAGGTATTAAACTGCTGATGTTGAAGGGTTCTATAGATATACGTTCTGTCCCATTGAATATGGGAGGAATGGATAGAGTAGGGACAAAGTGAAGCTCCCTGCTATTCAGTTCAAGGATAATTAAAAAAGAATCATTATTTATTTACCTTGAAAAAGGTATTTGTTTGCCGAAATGTTGGCAATAAATATTCTAGTTACATGTTGTTATTGTAAATACATGTACATTATTTAAGGATAATCAAGTTTTTATGTTTGCTCATTTGACATACATATGTTATGCTACTTTGTACTGAACTCTGCCATTTTTTGTTAACAAGCATTTATAGAACTAGTTAAGTATTTACTGTGATTACTGCTGAACAAAATATTTGCTGCTGATATGTTTAAAAAAAAAGAATTTGGCCTGGGTCATTGTTTATGGCAATTGAAAGATAATCTTAAAAGATTACTAACTCTCTGTATTGAAATAGTTATTTAGGCCACAGCAAGTTAATGATGTGTTCTACAGATTTTTCTGGAAAATAATGGGGTGAGCAAAGAAATTTTTCTTTAAATCTCAATTCAGTTGCTTTATATAGCGGTTTGACCAAATTTTTATGAGCGAGCGAGCAAGGAAATAATTTTTTTTTAGTAAAAACCGTCAAAATTAAGGTGAAAGCGAAATTCATAGAACATATGATCAACTCGTTGTGGCCTTAGTTAGCAAAAAAGTAATTTTTGCATAGAACTAAGTGTATGATAAAACAAAATCTAGAAAAAAATATTTAAAGGTTTTTTTTTCTACAAATCATCTGACTTAGACGTTTTTTACAATTTATTATAGTAAATACTATGTAGTTTCTTTATTTTAGTGTACATTTTTAAAGTATTATTATCTGTTACATGTTTTGTTTTAATCCTTTAATAGACTTGTGCGGGTTAAAACCCGATGTGAACATGAACAGTGGATATGAGAAAAGAATGGGGGGTTTTCTCAAAGGAATAATACATATTCTTTCTGAACATCACTTTTAAGGCCACGCTTATTAAACATTTGTTACTTGTGTTGACTACGGTGGCGCCCCTCAGCCGATTAAAGCGCTTAAAAGTGTTTGGAAAATAGCACACTTCACGGTTAAAATTATGGATACATCACATCGTTTTCCCGAAATTTATTCGAGAAACCAGCGCGTGAAAGTCTATGGACTTCACAAAATTTAAACTGATGCAAAAAGAAAAGCCTCACACAACTCGGAAATATTTTTTAGAGTTAAAAGGCAACAAGAATGTCTGCTTGCAAGTTATATTATCTAAAAAAATTCGTAGTCATTAAGAAATTATTTTACTGTCCCAAATTATAAAGACAATACAAATTGCTTCACATGCAGATATCATTGGATAAATCTCAATCCACTTCCTGAAAGTCAGCTGTTGTCGACGTAACCACCGTTACGAACATAGGTGTTCAATCAAATTGTTAAAATAAATGATGAAAGCTTGTGGTCACTTTTAGATTGTGGTCGCGCAATGTCATTCTGATAAACAAAGGCATTGCCAAAATATAGAGGAAGTCACAGGACGTAATAGCGGGCCGATGTAACGTCTTTGAGATTACCCTAGCACACAATGACCAGACTATGACATTGCCACCACTGTAATAGGTTTTTTTCCTCCAAAGTTCATGACATCGTTTTTAGATACCGATACGTCTGTTGACGTTCTATAAGCCGACATTCTGCCAACGCTAGCTGAGATTGTAACAAGCCCACATAAGTTGTTCTAATTTAAGATGGTAACAAACATTTAGAACAAGTACGGGGTACGGCTTACACCAGACCATTCGCTGTTCTCGAAATCAATTTTTGGTGTTCACCGTTACCATTTAACCACAAGTGACATATTGATAAATTTATCACGCTAATGAAGTTGGTGTAAATATTTGCCTGGTCGCACCGACAATAAACGCAGTCTGTATGAGCGTGGCCAATCAGCAATCGTTTTTGTATATCTAAGCCTTTGATGAGTCGTTCCTTTTTCTCGTCAGTATGAATATATGTGTAAAACTATCTACGCGTCATAACGAGTTTTAATAAGTTTTCGCACGAAATTCACTACACAAAACTTGTATGATTTAGGCTAAATCATTTCATCTTGAGTTTTACATTACTTTATAACCGTAACTGTGTATAATTAACAAATGCTTTTATTCAATTCACTCGTTGTCAAAATCGGAAAAAATAAATCGCGCAGATAAAGAAATAAAGCCCTGCGTTCAGTTACCGCGAACGTTACAAAACGTTCCGTAACGATACATTCGGAACTCCTCGGCCATTCGCTGCGAATAATCTCGGACATATTTAGACGCTATTTTGATACTACAGGTGTTAAAGTAAACAAATATATGATCGTTTAGGCATTGAGTGATGTTTCGTTTTTAGTCCGTAAATTCTGAAACATCACTCATTGCCTTAAAAATCTCATAATTTGTGTATTAGATTAGGTTACTCGCAGCGAATGGCCGAGGAGTTCCGAATGTATCGTTATGTAACGTTCTGTAACGTTTTGTGTAATTGAACACGCTACAGGTGTATTAATAAAAGAAGTATTTGGAGGCATTCTGTCCGTGTGGTATTTGTGTTGCACAGGGACGGATATAGGACGTAATTATATTGGTAGTATTGCAAATAAGTTAACATACGTGATTAACCCATTACATGTCATTTTGTATTTTTCTATAAAGATGGTAGTATGTCTACTGATATTGTTTTATGTTGTTATAACTTTTGGGTTTTTTTAAACGAACGCCTCGCAAAATTAATAACCTCAAAGCTGATACACTGACATTTATGTCTATTTGTATGTAAATTATTTTGAGATGCCCCCTCATAAAACTTCGGAATCGACTGTCCATGTTCACACTCCACCTTCATCCGCACAAGTCTAATATGTTCACCCGAGTGCTTATGTTTCTTGTTCAAATCTGCACACTGTTTGTTAAAAATGTTGTTTTTTTATTTGTTTATAAATAGAGCAACTCATTTTTTGTAAGATTTTCTTACTTATTACGACATATTTGTTTTATATACATGTAAATATATATGTAATGATTGAAGGCCTTACAAGATAGGTCTTTATTCATGATGGATAATATGTAGATGACTTATTCATTATGTAATTCTTTATCATTTCATTATTGTACAAAGGGAGCTCACTGTATTACTGGTATGAAAGTATTGGGAACAGAGGAAGAGATCTGTTTAATGTTGTCAGATTGATAAATTTGTATGTAAATTTTAATTGCGCATACATCACTTCGCTGATTTAAATACTCTCAAGATTACTTCTGTGCTCTCTTTCCATAATAATAGTTACCTGTGTATATGTATTGGGAGTATTGAACAACTATTTAGTATTTAAATCAGTGGGGTTAGTGAATGCGGTTGAATAAAAATTACAAGTAGAATATTGAGTTATTAATCAAGTTAGCTCCCTTTGATATTATACCTTGTTGATGATTCTTTATTATACACCTTACAAGCTGCCTTCAGTATTAGTTAGGGCTGTCACGATACGCTAAAAGCATATCGCGATATATATTGCAATACGCTGTTATCATATTGCGATACGTACCACGGTAAATTGTGGACTTTTTAGATTCGTTGGGCATCCACTGTATTTAATAGGAACATTGCAAATCCTACATGCAGCTGCTCATAGAATCGAGCCTCTTTAAGAATTACGGTCATTTAGAACTGTGACACGCCCCAATCCATTAAATTTTTGTAACTTAAGGTTAGATGGAATAAAGTATGGAAAAACTGAGGTTTCGCTACTTTTATTTCGCGAAGGGAAGAATTTTCTAATGAAATAGAAAATATCGAAAATTACTGCTGTGATAAAATTGTACCACAGTATGTATTGCTGCAG
Source organism: Mactra quadrangularis (assembly GCA_025267735.1). Lineage (NCBI taxonomy): Eukaryota > Metazoa > Mollusca > Bivalvia > Venerida > Mactridae > Mactra > Mactra quadrangularis. The sequence goes on along the minus strand of CM046304.1, from coordinate 1,984,853 downwards.
CTGCGTACTGCAATATACTGGTATATTGTGACAGCCCTAGTATTAGTTGACAATATTTTCTCTGTACGTCAGTATTAAACCTCTATATAAGTATTGTTTTGACTAAAATCAAAATAAATATGATAGTATTATAGTTATAACAGATTATGTCAAAGTGACTGCCAAGTTTCATTTACATGTGTAAATACATGTACAGTTAAATTCCGCTATGAAGACCATCTTCATGTTTAGTTAAAGTCCTAAATGCTAAGGGCACGTTCTGCAAGGTGATCGCTATCTAGCACTTTTTTGAAAGCGATTTTTTGTAGCATAAGAGGTGATTTTCTCAAACATAAAGTTCAGAATTGTAACAAATGAAAAATATTCAAATCAATTTTCACTGATTATTCTATTTAACTGCTTTGACGAAATATGTGCATTAAATGAAATATATATCAGTATTCTTGAAAAAGAAACACGTTTTGAAAAAGGCAGAAACATTCTGAATGATATGGCTAGCAAGAAAAAACTTGCTAGGTATTGCTAGCTAGGGATTCAACTTGCTCGATCATAGCAGACCTTTCCGTAGGAAATTGCTAGCTAGCTATACAAAGCCCTTGCCTTGCAGAACGTGCCTTTAATTTGAGGAGAAATAGGACCCTTTATTCAGTCCATTGTTAGAAGGACCTTTGATTTTGATGGAAATTTACAGACTGCCGGTGAAGTCAATTTTATCAAAAATTGCTGACCATGTGATTTCCAATTTTTGATCTAATTCACTGTTAAACCATAGTTGCTTGAAATGAATTTTCTAATTTTAATCATATTCATGAGTCAAGAGTTTATTGTGTAGTCAACGCATGAACTGATTTCTTGGTCTTAGCATGTTATTTAACTTTGTTGAAGAAATACTTTTTTATAAAATTGAGGAACTTTCCCTCCATGGTATAGTTCTATTACATTAACTTGTCACGATTTAAATAATTACACGGTCACTGAATTTGTCATTTTTAACTCCTATCGAATTTGTTATTTCCCCGATATTCAAAATCTCTGTATATATAGTTGGATTATCAATAATTGATATGGAATGGAGGCTCAATGGTTAAAAAGAAGTTGAATAATAACACATTCAGTGACCGTGTAATTATTCAAGTTGTGACAGGTTAATGTAACAGAACTATACTTTTAAATAAGATGTTATATTGTTGTACGTTATTTATTATATTTGTTTTTTTATCTTTATTAACAAGTATTACCATCTGTGATATTTTCTACTTTCCCCTCTTTTATATTCATATGTACAATAAATATTTGTTCCTTTGTACCTTTGTACCAATCAAAATGAGTTTTTATTATCACACCTTACTTGACCCTGTCATTTTCATTCCAAGAGTTCATGAATAATATTCATATTATATTCTAATTTTCAATGCTCTATTTTTAAAAGAATTATATAGCAGTTAATATGCCACAGGTTCGTTTTGACTTCCTGTTGACATTTTTAGACAAGTTGTAGGCAAATAAATGGGCCGACTTGATTTGCCCGGGCGGCTCAAAGCGGCGTATGCCGATTCAGAAACGGCTACCGGCGATTCGCTTTATTTGCTCCGAGATTGAGCCAGGTCAACAACCGGCGCACGCCGAATGCGCCAGTTTCATTAGAGCAGCTAGCGGCGAGCATGTGACGAATAGGCTAAAAATAGATACAGGTGATTCCATTATTACAAAAATTTACCACGATTATGGACAAAATACTAATTGATGTGTTCAATTAAACTTTCTTGCGCGACATTTGTGTAAGAGTTATTTTACAAGTACACATTTTACTCGCCAGACACGAATTTAAAATTTTAAGTAAAGGATATTAACTGAGTGCGAGGGTTTTCTGAGTTAGAACAACCTGGCTGCGGACTTCTCGTGAAAATCCGAAAACGCGAAGCGTTTGAGGATTTTGAGAAGTCCAAGGCCAGGTTGTTTTAACACAGAAAATCCGTAGCACGAGGTTAATATCCGACTTACACAACGATTCAAGTGATTAGTTACACGTGTACATAAATTGGTCATGGACTACATTTTTACAAACGAATTTGTTTCGAGTGCATCTTTTTCTCTTACGAGCATTTAGTGAATTTGAAACTGTTAATTAACAGATGACTAGCGTGATTTGATTATATATTTTAGCATCCGCGACGGTAAATAATATTTGTTAATTAACAATAAATGCATGAATAAGTTTCTTGATTCATTGTATTGTTTAATTTTTATTCAAGCTGATATATATTAAATGCCATCTTCTCATTTTCGGTAAATTACGCAATTTTACACCTTAACATGTTGGAAATATTTATAGACAGTATTATCTTACATGTTTACTTATTCTTGATTATATTTAGTTAGGTAGTAATATTGTATGTCAATGAGCCAGAATTGGAAGTATTGTAGGTGGTTAACGTCGCTATTAAATCATTACATGAATAAATACAACATATTCATTTTCATTTCTTTCGAATAAATCCGAAGTTCTGTACACATTTCCGAAGAGATTTAAGTTTTGAAATAAACGTTTCATGAAAATACAATAAGTTTTGTTAGTAAAGACAATCTTTCAAAATTAAGCAGTTCGTGTTTATTTTAAATTCTAAATTAACACGAAGACTGCGCTCCATTGAATACACGACTTAAAATTTCAAGAGGGCAGGTTTTTCTTTTTCACGTGGCCGGGTTGATATCTAAATATCAACTCGCTCACGTGAAAAAGAACAACTCGCTCTCGTCAAATCTTTTGTTTTACTAGGTGTTTCCGAAATATATTAACCCATGTTAAACAAAGGAAGCGGTGTGTAATTACTAATATGGATTTATGTACCACCCTGCTTGAAATACGACCGTCTGAAACAGTAATTAGTTAGCCAGATCGCTTGATTCATATGTCACACCGGGGCGAGCCGATCGGCGAACGGCTTACGCCGGTTCGTAAGCCGCACGGGCAAATCAAGTCGGCCCAATGTGTCTATCAAATGTCTTGGCCTTCCAAGTACCACTGGGTGGAAGACACTGACTCTAACCTACAGGCTTGTTGTAGATTATGGGACACAACAAAAGAAATCGCCAGCTTGGCAAGTCAGCCTATGAAAACTTTCAGTGCTTGAACTCGGCACTTTTGTCCTTAAAAAGTCCTTAAAAGGTGCTTGAATTTTGTCACTAAAATTCTGTATAAACCCTGCTTGATAGGGCTAGCCCAAAGGGATTATTTCCATATTGGAAGACCGTTTCATTATAGTATGTTGACTATTAAAGATAGTTTCATTTAAGGTCATGCAGTTTGATAATCTAATTTTGATACATGTATATTATTTCATCCTAGTTTATCATTTTAACTGTGTACACATACTTTCTTTGTCAAGTAGAGTACAAGGATGAGTTGCCTAAGCATATTGCTGCGTATCACTTTGAGTCCTGGTTCCCTTCTTTCAACAAAAGAAATAAGTGTGTGACATCAAATAAAGGGTACCAGGGCACAAAGCAATACATAGTGATTTGCTTAGGCAACTCACCCCAAGTCTGACATGGTTTTGATTTGTTTTAAACAATCGTGTTATCACACCATCGGAAATTCTTGGTACTCATAGGTTATATATTATCTTTGGGGAATAATATTCTGGGTTACCACGTCGTCGGTTATCCCACAATACATTACTCCGCTATACTGCCTTATGTACCGTGGGCCATTTGGTTAAGAAAATCTCATTATCATTAATAATTAATGAGGCAGTTTCATTGGTTCCACAAGAAAACCACTGCGAACTAGCCAATGAAATTCTGCAACCATTTTTTGAAAATAAACATGTGCGTTGGTTTCTATGTTAAATAAGAAAACCCAGTATGACATCATTGTTATTGAAGAGTATTTAATTGTAACATGCAATTTTATTGGAAGACGATTGGTCTCCTGCCTCATGCATATTTATGAAAAGAGATTTTGCCAGTCAAATTGCCCATGGTACATATTCAGTGTAATGGAAGAAAGTACTGTGGTTGCTGACGATGGGGTTACCGAGGATTATTTTTATCAGGAATAAAACAAAACGACAAACTTTTTCAACAAACACTGATTGTTTTTATTTACTGCATGAAAACAATGCCACAATAAAATGTCATATGAACAAATATTGTAATGATGTTTATAATGAGATCAATGTATTATGCTTGAGATGGATGAAAAACTTTTAAAGCTACTCAATTACAGATTTCATTTTAAATATCAATTAATTTTCAATGTATCTCAAAACTTTTAGCGCAAATTAATATACAACTGTAAATGATGGTGTTTTCCATACGAAAATGGACCATATTGAAAATTGGTTTTAGCCAAATAAGTTATTCACAAAAATAAAATAAAGTTTTTATTATTTTATTATTATTATTATTATTATAGTTGTGGTATAGATAAATATAGTGTGTATTTGACCTTTTCTTTAAAAAAAAATTCACGATCTATAGGTCCGTTTGTTATTTAAATTATGAAGAATTCAATTCATTAACATAATTGCAGACAGGGACCGGTAATTTTAAAATATCCAAAACATATTCAAATCTGTGAACAAGTTGCTTCAATAACTATATGGAATATATGAAAATGAAATACAATGAATTCATGTCACTACACTTAGAAATAATGTAACACTATGTTATTTTATTTAGTCCAGTGTGTGATTCTAATCAAAGCGCTCAAAGCACCTGATAATTCATAGATAACCAGTATATTATGTAATATCAGTGTGACACTGTACTGGTTTTTTTCCTCCACCATCAATGCATGTACATGTAAGTAATATTGCCAGGGTTTTAGTCACAACTATCAAATGAAAATTGACAGTAAGTTTAAACCGCTGACATTAAGTTCTTGGCAAACAGATCAAATTTTATCACAGTTCACAATTCCATAGTCCATATATCAAGTCCATTCTATATATCACTTTGTCAGAAACAACTGCCAGGAAATCTGAAAAACATAAAATATGAAGGATTTAAAAAACTAATTAGCCGACAACCATCAAGGACCATTACTCAGTTAAATATCTTACAAGACTTTACAGTGATTTGCACCATATCTCAAGTGGCGTGGGCTTGAATGTACCCAGCCTTGTCTTCATGTACACTGTATCAATAAAATAAAGATAGCTTTAAAAACAGAAAAATATCTCCAGACAACCTCTAAATAAAGTCACAACTATGCATTTTATAATGTAAATGGCCCTCTGTAAAAAAGCCTTCATTTTTTACTAATTAGTTTCGCATGATCCCACAAGTGACTGTTGTAGAGAGGTTATACTGTAATGAAACACAGCCATGATTTGTAGTTGGTTGATATTACATTATACAGTCCATGTATTATTAAGTCAAATTAACATTTCACTATGTATGTAGATCATGACTCTAACATTGTTGTAAACATTGTTTGTTGACTTATTCTGTTTACAATTGGCATAAATATATTAATTTGTAAACATAGTGATTATTTCAAAATTTTGACATGTCAAAAAGTTTTGTAAACAAGTTTAATTCAGTCAATTACATGTAGTACATGACAAATTATTAACCTACATTAAATTGAACTGATAAAAAAGTAGGTTATGACAGATAATACTTGTAAGAAAGATATGATGAAATACAATTGTATATGTTCACATATAAATGAGCTCATTTTATATGATGATAATATTTTTTGTTTTATCAAATTTATGAGCTGACAATTTCAAAACACTTGAGGTTAACCAAGTCAAAATGTGTGCTTCTCTTTTGCAGTAAGGGCAATAACTCATGTTTCATTGAAGCAACATTTATACACAGTCCCAAAACCTTTCTATTTGAGCCAATGTAACTACTACTATGTAAAAGGCAACTCATCTTTCAATAGAGATCTTATATGTCTAAACAAAACTATTTTCAATGGGAACTAACTCCATACAGAACGATGATTTTAAAGAAATTTACAAGTTATCTCCCTTTATCCACAAATTAAGTAAAGTCCGGAGTTATCTTATTTGTTAAAGTTAGTAGGTACATACTTCAAGACATATCTTAAATTGTAAACCCTTAGGGAAATAACTCGGGCTTAATCTAAATTGTTTCAAAGTTTAGGGACATAACTTATAACGAATATCAACATCTTTCAAAAACAAGGGACAGAACTTAGATATCATATTTGAAGCAAGCTTTTTAAAATGGAAGGGCAATAATTCTTTAATTGACCGAACTTAAATACTTTTGTGAAGGCATTTTACATCATTACTGACAGTTGGTCGGTCTGTTGAATTAGCATAATTATTTTAAACCACTGTGCATAACCATCAATGTATATAGAACATGACCTATAATGAATCTTTGACGAAGATATAAGGGGAATAACTATTGTCATCCTAGTATTATTTAAAGTGTTTTTTATACAAGAAACAATTAAATTACACCAAGGCCGAAGCTAAGAGTTTATATAAACCAAATCAAAGAATAAAACATTTAGCTCGGTCATTGAACTTCGTCCTTAGTTGTCCTCAAGTAAGATAAGCAGAAATTTAAACGCTGTAAGGTCGATGTAAGTTTAAATGTCTCATAGCTTTCATAATAATCATAATAATAGCAGAACAAATAGCGCTGGTTGAAAATGTTAGCTACATGTGACAAAACATATTTAATGAACATATTTATTGTGATACGAATGCACTGTATACACGTTGGGAGGGGGTTATCTACGTTCTAAAGATAGCAAAGCATTCTCTCCAATACAGTAAAGTTCCGCTCTAAAGAACACCTTTGTTAAACTGATGATATTTTGACGGTTTTTATATCTAAATGCTTGAGAAGAAAAAGATCCCTTTAATAAGACAGTTCTCCTATTAAAACCATCGGTTTTAATGGTCTTAATCATGGAATTTGACTGTATATTTAACAGTAACATCGCATATTAAGCATTTGTTGACATCAGCTTATATAAATAGAGTAGACACATAAATTATACACACAGTTGAACACCAAACCGCATCTCAAACCAGTAGGCCTATTTCACATAAAACCAGAACATTATTTATGACTCAGGGGCGGATACAGGTAAAACTTTCAAGGGGGGGGGGCTAAGCCTTGATGGTTTTTATGGATATTCAAGGAACCAGTAATCACTATTTCCCAACGTATATTACAGCTATAAAAAATCCAGGGGAAAGGGGTATGATCCCCTGTAGGGTCCGCCAGTGTGACACACATGAGTAGTCAGCATAACTTTTACAATACATATACATGTACAAGACTGAGGGCTTTAGTATGTACAGTTTGCAGACTCAATATTTAATGGTTTCATGTTACAAGTATTTGCATTTAGTATTATGCCTATACGAGTTCAATGTTTTATACATTCACATCTGCAAAAAAAAGAAGTCACGTGGTTTGTGAATTGGAAGCTTTGCAAACAATATATGGGACAATAACACAATTACCATCAATTTATAAAATATTCAACTCGTATTGGACAGAAACACACAGAGAAGCATGCACGTGCAATTTATTCAAAGCTATAGTCCTAAATAAATGTCCGGCAAATCAAATACGAAAAGTGAACCCACCTCTCAAGCTTTCTTGTTATTGTGAGCATTATTCATCAACTTCTGAACGTTCTTTCTCGTGTGGCCGGATGCATCCTCGTGATGGTTTTGTGAGGCTTCTTTCTTGGACCTCCCTTTCCCACTATGTCCAGCGTTCATAAATTTATCCTGTTCTATATTGTACTCGTCATATTCATCCATATATTTCTGGTCCGCGTTCTGAGTATCAGCCGACATATTTAACCCTATCAATATATCTCACTTAGTCACTTTACGATATTTCTTTATACTATACAAATTTATAGCTTGCCACGTCTTTATATATACATGTGAGTTTGTTTTGCTTTATAAGTCATGTGACACATGCTGTGAGTTCGTTGATTGGTCAATATATGACCGGAAGCAGTATTCCTCATGACTTTTAAACCACTGTGTATAACTGTACTTTCATCGACTATACACCACATGTAAAATAGCAGACGATGTTGTATGAATAAATTATATGAGAAAAATATATAAGAAAAATATATGTTCATAAAGTTGTGGAAGTTGTTTCGAGTGTTATGCTTTATTAACCAAATGAAACGGATATGTCCTTGTAACAAATTTTCTCACAATTCAAACACTTGATACTTCATCTCGCTTGGATCCAATATCATGGGACTAAGGCTGCCACGCTTACCTGCCTAAAGACGTTCAACAAAACTTAAAGCACATCAGGTGATGCATTCTTTTATATATAGTCCTATAAGCGCTTGTAAAAGTTGCATGCTTGTTAACGCTGAAAAGCCATGGTCGGTATCAGGAATTAATCCAACCCGTGACCCTTACACAATGAGACGTTTTATACAGTGATTGGAAGCCAGTGACCTTAATTATAAGACCAAAAAAGATTGATAACAGGCGCGTAGGAGCTGGGACTGCAGGGGCCGTGGCCGCGGCCCTAATATTCTGGCAAGCAGCAGCAACGGGACCGCGAGTTAAATTTTCTATGAAACATTTTGAAAATCCTGAGGTCTAATACAAAGATTTGTTCTTAAACAAGGGGGTACTGAAAGTGCTGGAAATCGAGTTTCAGAGGCTTACATTCACAAAACAAAATTCGACCGACAGTAGGGGACACCCCTCCTGTTCCCACCCTATCTGCGGCCCCAGTATCAAGATCCTTCCTACGCGCCTGGATAATTAAAGATAAACATGTACTTCAAGATATAAACAAGGGAGTGAACTAGTGACATTTTCTTCTCTTTTCAAATTTGAATTATCTCCCTTTATGTAGATTAAAAATCCTGCGAAATTTACAGTTCACGATCAAAAAGATAAACACATGAATGCATAGGTATTACCAATGAGTTATATATAGCTCTAAGAGAATTGCAACATCGAAACAGAATTCTTTAGAGGTGTTTCAACAATGAAAGCCTAACTGTCTCAAACAAATACTGTTTCAGTTTTAACGCGCTCGGAATGATAATAATTGACATTGTTCAAATCGTCTAATTATTTATTTTTTATATTAGTATAAATTACATTGCCTATTTGAGGTACAACATGATTCCAAGGGTCGGTTCACCATCTTTTTTTCATAAAAAAGCCTTGGTAAATTGCTAATCAAAATATCGGTCTCATCTTTTTAAAAGAAACAAAAATGAATAACTCTTTATTATTCAACCGTCATTTGATTCATTTTTAAATTTCAAATGTATTGTCTTAATGAAGTAAAAGGCATCTATCGGTCTTCCACAAAATGCAGTTAAAGGTACTAGTTCACATATTTGGTTTATTTTTTCTATTATTTCAAAATACCATTCAGTGTCTGTAATTGTGTCCAAAAAATATTATTATTTTAGGACAAACTGACCTATATGTTGCAAGAAATATACAATGAAAGTCCCAAAAATGCACTTAAAGTGTCTATACCGTGACATACAGGGTAGATTTTTACTTCATGAAACACTATCATTTGTAGTTTGCACTAGTATTTTAATTTGCACTAAAATTGTAATTATCAGAACTTTATTTTAATGCTTCCAAAAATGTTTCCATACAATTTTGATAAATTTAGAAAAAGTTGATACTTAAGTTGAAATCTGTGAATGAGTACATTAAATATTGCAATACGAATTCTGACGGTTTTTGACCGGTTCATTTTTCCCTGAACCGATTTTTGTAGTTATGTGCTGTGATTTATGTGATTTTTATCAGAATATGAAGTTTAAATGTTTGTATAAATGTTAAAATGTGACATATGGGGTAGATTTTTGCTACATGAAAAACCATCATTTGTAGTTACATGTATATGTCAACTTGCACTGAAATTGTCATTATCAAAACACTTTACTGCTTCTAACAATAGTTCCATACAAAATTGATAGTTTTAGGAAAAGTTGATATTTAAGTTGAAATCTGTGAATGAGTCCCTTTAATAGTATGTATAAGAACTTTTATTTAACATCTTTCGTGAGAAATGATATCAAAGGCTGGCTAGACTAGCGTGAATCAGGTAAGATTCTTTGAATCTTTATAATCAAGATATTTTTTATTCACTGGAAGCAGACGACACTCTAAGATCAGAAGAAATAAAAAACTCAAAGCCTGGCAATCAGTATAGATGAACGTCTAGCCCGTACTTGATGCAAGTTGTATTTTTTTCAAGGAGTCGGTACCTACTTACTGCTAAAACAAAATTATTGGCATGAAAATCGTGTAAAATGTTTCTTTGATCTTGGTAATGGTGTATATTTGGCGCGTGTAATCATTCCAATAGTTTATTTTAATATGATTAAGTAATTTTACAAAGAAAACAATGCAGCCAATCCCTGATGGGCGATTCTTTGTAGAAAGAGTTTTATTGAAATGTTTATCTTTGATTTAAAAGGGAAATCAGCATAGATCCATGTTTCTGTAGATATATTTCTATGATTTATTATTCTTATTGAATGAATCTGTTTCAAAGAAACATGGTTAGCTACTTACAATAACATTACTGATAAAACATTAGAAAATACCAAAGCCAAGGCTGTGTAGTGCATCTCTCTGACTAGTCTGACTAGCACTGAACAACTTATGAATATACGCTTTCAGCATAGGCCTTAGTGCCTATACTTTATTCTACGACAAAATATATACATTTTAACAAATAATATTCAATTTATTTAATTCCTAACTTGAAAAGTGCCATTTGACGACAGTCGTTATTGCTAGCGTAAAATAATGCATGTTTCAGGTCAAACTGTAGTCTTGTATAATTCATTCGGGTATGTCCTATAAAAGGCTTTCAACATAATCTGTTTTGGATCAATCGATTCACATAAATTTACCCATGGCAGAGAAATCAAATATTCAACAATTAGCATTTATTACTTTATTAACATATGATTCTAACTCTGTAACATGAACTATGTTATAAGAAGCATAAATACATGCAAGATTTTTTTTCAAAATTTCATTTTGTGCGAGAACTTTTGGAGGGCACTGTATTTTAATTGTTTCCGGAAGTCTTGTTTTACTCCTGAGGTAATTACTCGACAGAGTTCTTAGTATAGTTCACACAAAACTCTAGAAATAAAGATATAATTAATAAATTAATGACATAAAATGTTTCAATATCTAAATATATATTTTATGGCTTTGAATCAAAGAATAGTTTAACATCGGCCTACATTTATTCAAGTTATGATATATCAAGATTAAAAAGACGCGAAGGTGTTCATATCTGCTCGATAATCATACAAGTGTCTTAAGTAAAACAAATAAAGTTGTCTTACATGCTAGTCTGTAATCAGTGCAGACAGTTAGTTTCAACAAATTCATTAAATTATTGAAATAATCAATGTTTTTTATAGCTCTTTGATCTTTTCTCTTATCGTCTAAAATATTTCTTATGTAAGGTATGCTAAAACCACTGTATTTATTTTGTAAGCAAGTAACACACGTCATTACATAAAAACATCAAAGTAAAATTATCATAATTTCGGATGACTTGATAATAGAGTAATCTTTTCATGTTTTAATGTTTTCATCAAAAGTTTTGTTTCAGGTAAAAAAACTATGAGAAATAAATTTATAGTACATCGTAGAAGGATGCACCACGTGACCCCTTGCAATTACGTTTCTAATAATTAAAATACTGTACATAAAAGGGATCAGAGTTGAAGATGTTCAAAGTTGATGTTTATGTTTTGTTATTCATTCTACATTTCATCTTTTCTATGATGTCAAAATGTTTGTCGTTTTTATTTGTTAATCAAAGTTTGCTATGAACAATCGAAACTTCTCGGCAAATTCCGTTAACTGTTTTCATGTAACGAACCCCATCGTGTTTAGAGTTAACTATGAATACCAAATACAGTATAACCTCTGCAGGGTTTTTTTTGATGATTAAAGTTTGCTAAGAACAATCGCAACTGCTCGGCATTATCCGTTAATTGTTTTCATGTAACGAACCCGACTGGGGTTCTCTTCAGAACAAATCCTCTGCACATAAACAGTTTTTGATATATGTCTCAGGTGTAATTTTAATTCAATTTAATCTCCACAGAGCAACAACCTCTGAATAGCAACACACTTTAGTCCATCCTTGTGGGTGTTGCTCAAGAGAGGTTGTACTGTAGTACATAACCTTGTTCTGACAACAGCTTCATCACTCATAATGCTGTCATTGACTTCATAGTGAAAACACCATCTTGGCATGACGTACATGTGCTGTAGAGACCATCTCTTAAAGTGGCTATGACAAAAATAAAATTGGATGTCACATGATGATTAAGTCAATGAATGTTATAAAGACAAATGACCTGAAATAAATGGTAAAGCTGTTTGTTTCCCGTTGCTCATACCTGGAATTGGTATTTAGCATGTAAGACGCCAACTTTTGTAACATGTGTCCCTTAATTAGCCATTAATATTGAATGAAAAAAAGTCATCTAGAATCAAGAAAGGCAAAAATGGTGGCTACACCAACAAATCAGTATTGCTTAATACTATAGCGGCAGTCGGAACTCCTCGGCCATTTGCTACAAATAATTCATTCATGAAAGGTCGAAGTGTTCCAAATGCTATAGCGGACCAATAACTCATGATTGTAGTTTCCTTAGATAGCTATGCCTGTAAGAAGCAAACTATTTGAAGTCAAACAAATAATGATATAAACATGTAAATTATATGTTTTTTGTGTGTCAGATGCTAAATCTAAGGTCTTGACTTATCATGTTTTCTTTAATGATAACTTTACAGATCTACAAAGCTTTGTAATGTTCCAAAGCAACTTTAATGAAAGAGTTATTTTTGGAAGGTAATAAGGCAAACAAGAATACTATCGAGTCTTTGATGCAATTTGCCGCCCCAATTCTTCAAATCTAAAATAGGAATTCTGTTGATTCAATGCCAGCATCATATTGGACATTTCCGGTTACAAACAAAAGTTCCAAAGTCCATTCCAGAAATAGACGGTAAAGATATCTGTGATACTGACTGTGCACAAAATTTGCAGAAGTCACGTTTCGTTAAAAATGTCATCGTGCAGTAACATCACAAAATGGAGTGAAATAGCTGGATATGCCTATCCTTCTAATATATACATAAAACTATTAAGAATAAATGTAAGGGAATATTAATTTGTACATAATTGCATTTTTGTAAATATTTCTCTTTTGTTCGAAAGAAAACGTTTTAATATGGAAATAACATCTTCTGAGTGCTTCAGGTTCTTTCTAATTGTCACAAAGTTTATTACCCATGAATTACGATTAAAAAAGTAAAATCACAACAAATATGAAATATTAGAATTTATTAACAAACATAACGTACCTTTATTGTAGGCGTTGGTTATAAAGTTCAAAATGTTTTATACAAAATGCCATTTGTCATGATGACAAGAGAGCGCCCTCTGGTGAACCAAAGACATTCGACACCGTTTACTGAATAATAATTTACCCTTGTAACCCAAGCTTTATGGATTTTAAGTACACATCATTCCGCATAATATAAATTTATTAACTGGTAAACAATGCTGTTTTGAAATACTTCGTTTATGTGGAGTCCGATTCTTAGTTTGAAATCAGAAACCGCCAAGAACTTGAAACGTCTGCACTCACTCTAACCGGTGTCGTGATAGAAACACGCTTGTGACGCATACAACAAGGTTTTCGATAATAATGACAACCCGAAACTTCAATTTATCTTTTTGGTGACATTTTACATTCAAATTGATTAGCTCTCGGGGGTTTATGATTACTTTAAACCCTTATAAGCTTCATCTTTAAATAATAATATCCCCTTTGTTACATTTTACGCCGTAACTAAAGTTACGTTTTTATATGAACCGTACCGCCTTTGAAATAGTCCGGCTAGGCGTGGAATTTATCATAGGCAAAGTAAAGTTTATCTTTTTTATGATGAAATTTTATACTGATTTAAACAGCGAAAGTTTGTTTGGAGGTTTTTTTATTTCAATAAAAGATGTAAGAAAGTTTGACAGACTGCAGTAATAAATTATGCATTCAAGGCAGGTATAATGCCTAATCTAACACTCGTGTGCCCTTTGAAGTGTGAAATTTGAAAGGAATACCAAGAGAACGGACCAGGTCGGAATGAAATTAACTGTATGAATGAACTTTTCTCGTATAGAAAATTTTGGTTGAATGAAATCCATAAGGAGAACCCCCCGCGAACGAAAGTAGAAACAGTGAGACTAAAATCGAAACATAATACAATAGAACGCAGTGTCTCGATTTTCAACCATTCAGTCGGCTTTCCTTTGATCTTAAGATCTTAAGGAAATAATACGACAACTCGGAGGTAAAACTCTACATTGGGGATTACGTATGAAAATAAAAGAATAATAATTGACTGAAATATTATCTTTATGTCAAACATGTTTTTGCAAACTTCTGTTTTTTATTTACTTTTTTTAATAACAAAATGTCAATGAAACATTTTAAAATATATTAATTTTGTGAATGAAACTACGTGTGGTCATATGACTAACCAATGGAACTGACTAAGGCCATAGGTTGGTACTTAGTAATACGAGAGCCTTAAAGTGCTTCGACCCAATTTGGTGGTCCCTGTGCCACTCCAAGTGTATTGTGTTTAGAGCTGTCATTGATTGGGCTCGAAGCGTATCGACGATATCAATATATCGAGAAAAAATATCGACGATGCACCGATATTGATGCATTCACTGCAGTACTATACTGGCACATCAAATCGATGACAGCTCTAATTGTGTTGCACATTAGCTAGCGGTCTTCCTCGTAGATACGTGCTACAATCTAGCGGTGACACTTTATACAGACATTGTTTGGGCCCTTGAAATCAAATGGTCATTGCCACCGACGGTCAGCACGGTCCCGAGTCAAAAGCACAATACAATGTATATACTGCATGCACTGGCACCAGAGTCCATATCTCATGATCATAAAATAATGCGTACGTCCCTACGAACGTATAGTTTCCTATGCATACATATATGACACTACCTTATATATAATATATTACTAGATGGGAGCCCGTGCAAGCACGGGCTTTAGGTTATGACAGTTACAAAGATGAAAAAATAGTCGGCTCTCTGAGGGACAAATTTATTTGTGGTGGCAGTGGTTATTGATTTAATAAAGGGAAATAACCGCTGCGGGGAGTTTGGTCTATTTTTAGTTTTATCTAGAACTATTTTTAGACACAAAAAACCCACTTTTTTTTGGTGATTTTTGGCCGTTTTTGCAAATATCAAGAGGCTTTGTCAAAAAAGAATTGTCAGCTTGATATGCCGGTATATAGGTGCTCCAGCGACAAACAAAAGATTTATTCAAAGCTGTGCAGTTTCTTCCACAAAACAGGAAACTCGCAAATTTAATAGTATAGATTATGAAAGTTATAGTTTTAACTCGTACACTGTAATGTATACGGGACCGATTTTTAATTGTGTTTGTTGACAAAATATTAGTTGTATTGCGTTTGTGCGTATAAATTAACGAGTGTGAGGACTCAGGTGCCAGAGACTGCATATAGTAATTTTTACTTGGAACCGTGTCGTCCGTCAATGGTCATTGTTATAGAGGCTTTCATGATATAATGGACTAAAACACCCCAACCGCACTCTCTGACATTAAAATTGTTGAATTGATGCACCAGGCACCTGTTAACTGAATAAGTCGATTACTTAAATATCTTAAAACACTTAACATTTCAATTCTTGAAGTTTTCTAAAATACTAAAAATTTTCTTTAAAAAAAATGAAATCGCAATAAAACAATACTTTATATCCATTTTATTGCCGCCTCTCTCAAATAAATTTTATTTTATGTTAAAGGCGTACAAATATGCCTGGAAACAACATCAAAGAAAGGCTATTGAACATTATTGTCAATTAATCAGACGATTCGATGAATCATGTCAAAGAGCTGTCTATTAAACGTTTTGATTTTAACCGAAAAAAATCGCCACGGTGTGTTCACTAATTTATTTTACATTTTTATGTAAAAACTTTGCTTTTGAGAATTTTTTCATAAAAAGAATGCAAAATTTTACGAGCTTATAAAATACAAAAAGTACGCAAAGTAGTTATGTAATACGCATAAAACAAAATTTGAGAAATAATGAACGCATTGTTCAAATGGACCAAATTGATTAAGTTACAAGAAAATAAACTATAACATTACTAGGGAAACATTTTTATACCATTTTGTTCAGTTTTAAAATGAAAATGAATTAGAAAAAAATGACAAGGTATGAAACATTGATTGACAGATAGTAAACTCAGTAAATCCCACCCTAAAAATTTCAAACCGTATGCACAGGTGATTGAGAAAGCCAGATTATTTTGAATAGATATGCTTTATATACATAGGATAAATAAACTTTCCTAATCAAATATTTTTGTGTGATTAATCGAATCCTAAAGATGATTTAAGAATCTGTGCTTGATTTTACATCTGTAGAAATGTTGCTGTTTAATGTTAGAATATATAGTGGTTGTCTGTGTTTGATTTTGTCTGATATCGAAGGGCTGTGAGTGAAGGTTTGGTGAGTTGCGCGATTAGTAGAACATTATTCCTGAATGATACAATTAAAGGAATTTGGATCATCCGATAATATTTTTGTGGTTTATAGCTAGTTTACTCAGATTAGCTTTCGTGGGATATATATAAGAAAGTGCTGCTATGAATTTCACGACAGTTTATAATATTTTCATATACTGTACATTTATGTTTGAAAATATGCGCAATAATTTTAATTATTTTTATTGTTGGAAATAGAAATTTTGAAAAATTAGAAAGTATTTGAAATAGTATTTAAATATTTACAAAAGTCGTTAGTGTTTTGGTGATGACAATTTTTTATAGTTTTATTGCGGGGAAAGTATTTAATTATTTAAACAAAAAATATGGTAGCTTTTTGATGATGACTTTTTATAGCAATTTTATAGCAGAGGATAAAAAACATAATTAATTAGAAATGGAAGCTGGAAAGAAAGTTAAAACAATGCACAAATGTGTATATAGACGTACTTTACAGTTTAGTGTTAAAATACATTTGACAGTTTTGGCTGTGACATTTGGTGCGATGCCTTCGTGTGCGCACGTAGTACATGGAAGTCCACATCAAGGGCTGGATATGTGTGAGCCCATTGATATACCATTGTGTGCCAACATGCCTTATAATATGACGAGGATGCCAAACCATTTACATCACAGTACGCAAGAAAATGCCAGATTGGCCATAGAACCCTACGAAGAACTTGTGAAACAAAACTGTAGCGGGGACATTTTATTCTTTCTATGTGCAATGTTCGCTCCAATATGTACGCCTCATTTTCAAAAGGAGGCTATACCACCGTGCCGTTCAGTGTGCGAACGATCAAAGCTCGGGTGCGAGCCATTAATGAACAAATATAATTTTTCGTGGCCAGATGACTTGAACTGTGATATTCTACCGGAGTATGAAAAAGGGGTTTGTGTATCACCGGAGGCCATTGTGTCGTCCATTCCAACAGGTTGGTGCATTTATTTCATGTTTATTTCATTGTTATTTCATTGTTATTTCATACTTCTTTGGGAAATTTAGTTTTATTACATTTTTATATTCTTTATCAATTGTTTTATCTAAGCGCGTGCAGCAGACGACTTACGAATAAAATGCATTTGAAAACTTACTGACGAAATACTGTATGAAAGAATGCATGAACATTGATGTAATTGAGCGACTTGTATTATTTATAGCCAAGTTCAATAGCAGTTTAAACCGTTTTTTTATAGAGAAAATTTAAGGAATATTCAAAGAGAATTAGTACCCGCTGTTTCATTAATCGTACATGACTTTAAATTAATATAAATCAACAGTGGTTATGTGATGAGTTGTGCTTAGGGATTGAGAGGTATCAGGTTCAAACCCAACCAGAGGCACTATCAATTTTACAGAGCGATGCATGTGCCGTAGATTGCTTCTCGTCGCTACCAAAGGTGTTAATGAGTACATGTAATGGTTCGAAATCCGTGGTTCGAAAGGTACCGGGTTCGAACCGCAAAGGGGGCTGATTTTTTTATTTATGGAAACGTGTGCCAGTAATTGATTCACTACTAAAGGTGTAAACAAGCACATGTGAGTGTGACATATTTATAAAGACATTTGATGGCTTGAATGTCCTTAAGTTAGCCATTATTTGAAGTTAATTAAAGTTAAAGCACTTCTACGATGCTTGAGTTTTTATTATGAATGAACCGTACAAACGATGAGTTGGGTTTTGTATACAGCCACGTGCATACCGCGTGTTTTTATTCCCATCCATGTTTTATCACACTCAATTAAGTGTCGTGATGCATCCTACAGAATTGTTCTAAAAATACAATAAAACTGCTCAGAATATAGCAGACACCGTATGCACCTCATCAAAAACAAGATATAGTAAGAATTCCATAGGTATATTTATCATTTAAGCTATGTTCATCTTCAGATAACTGCTACGGGAGACTCACGTTCGAGCGATGATACATCGTAGGCCTGCTTATTTTGTTTGGTTAAAAGTTCCCCTTTGTAAAACGATAATCTAATCTTTAATTAAAGACATCAAATGATCGTTTAATCAATTAATTTAAACCAGAACGTTTGAACAATGCGGAATTTTAACCATAGTGACGACATACGGCGACAGGACGGGAGATAACTCCGTCTGTCCGTCTGTGCTGAACGCGAGATGTGCGTGGGTTTTAAGATAACGTGGATAAAAACGTATTGAGCTGGTTTTTATCTATTTTAAAACATGAATGTTACTTCACACGTACTCGTATGAACTGTGATCTACATCATTCAAGAACAAACGCACGAAATAAATGAAGAACTTATTCATGAATAATCAAATTGAACAACTGTCCAGTAAGAACAGAAAAAATCTCATTTTGAAAACTCGTTTGATGTTTTTTTTACTATTCTGTTTTACAATTCAACCAATAGAGATACTCAGTGGGTCGGTTTAGACTGATGTACGTAAAAAAAGCTCTTACATTTATTTTGTATGGAAATATCGACGGAATGTGTGAGGGCATAAGTTTTTTATGTATGAGTATGAGATGTAAATTAAAATTATTATGTAAATCTTTGAATAAGTCACTCAATAAAATGCAGCGGTTTCTACAACTGTAACATCTAATCGTATTATGACATTAATCTTTTTTGAATACATAAATGTAAAAAGGCAGGGAAAAAACAACTGTACCAGAGTGTTGACTGGTCGCATGAATATCTCAAATACGAGGCCACCGTTGATTTAAAGGTTCAGTGTGGCGAATACTAACTCTCTACTCGATCTCGAGAATCTTACAAGACTCTGGGTACGGGAATGTATAGCCTAGTACTCTTTGCGATACTGAAAGAAAGTACGAACCGGTATGCACCAGTACGTGTAGCGCTGTACTAAAAGTACGAACCGGTACGGTACGAACCGGTATGCACCAGTACGTGTAGTGCTGTGCTTAAAGTACGGACCGGTACGGTACGAACCGGTATGCGCCAGTACGTGTAGCGCTGTACTAAAAGTACGAACCGGTACGGTACGAACCGGTATGCACCAGTACGTGTAGCGCTGTACTAAAAGTACGGACCGGTACGGTACGAACCGGTATGCACCAGTACGTGTAGCGCTGTACTAAAAGTACGAACCGGTACGGTACGAACCGGTATGCACCAGTACGTGTAGCGCTGTACTAAAAGTACGGACCGGTACGGTACGAACCGGTATGCACCTGTACGTGTAGCGCTGTACTAAAAGTACGAACCGGTACGGTACGAACCGGTATGCACCAGTACGTGTAGTGCTGTGCTTAATAGTACGGACCGGTACGGGGAACGGAATTTATAAGTACACAATTACATCGATTTGATTGGTTGGCTGTGTTTTGAGGAATTATCCCTATGGTGCCATTTTATTTTTAGCGTCTCGCGACTTTGATTATGTCATGAAGAATGGGGTTAAAATGAATCAAAATATTTCTTCTGAATCAGATAGTGGAAAATGATCGAGTTCTACTGCTCTAAACATGGAAAACATTATTCTATTTTTTCTTATGTAACAAACATTTCTCCAAATCATCAGACTGTCCCTTTAAACTATCTGTGGATTTCTGCATCGATTTATCCAAATTGCAAGATAAAAATATTACTTATTGATAATTATCATAACTCTCGAAGTAATGTACACATTTTACAAGTTAAAACTACAAACAAAACGATCAAGAACGTAAAAGATCAAACGTATTTTAATAGGCATTATTCATAACAAATCATTAAACAACTTTACCAGCCATGTTGATCTTTGATTTCTAAAATTATTTCAAGTATTATTATCTTAACGCTGGGTACAGTTACTTCACCTAAAGCATAACTTCAAAACTATCTGATTACAGATAATGACTCAATAAATAAGTAATTAAACGCTCGTTAAATTGCTAACAGTAATCGCTCAACCGTGTAGAACCGACCCTAATTAGTCTAATAAGTAATTAAAATTAAGAAAATCAAAAGTTACTCGGTGGTCCGGAACCTCCGCATTGTATACAACATGCAATAACGTCAAATATAATAAAATTAAACTGTCGAAATAACGGTTAAAACTTCACATAAAATGAACAATGTGATTTGGAATCATTACGTAAGAAAGAAAATCAAATTAAGCTAAGTGCCGAATAGGCTTCCGCGTGCATTAACACATTTAAGAGAAAATCAGATTGTCTGAATAAAAACAGTCTTTAAAAACGTTAAAGATGTAATCTTTAAGACACACGTGAAATACAGACCTTTGACGAGAAACTTGTTTGATGAAAAATCAGGAGGAGAGGGGTTAATGGCAAGATGAAAGTTGTACCGTTTAGTTTGAAGATCTAACGGCTTGTACTCGGGTAGAATTACTTACTATTGTTCAAATCTTGATTGCAAAGCCTTTTTGCGTATTTTGTTAACTCTGCTGAGGTACGTGAGGGCGAAATAGGTTAAGCTGTGAAGCAGATCGTTTAGAAATAGAAAGTAACAGCTTAGACCTTCTCAGCTCTGTGTCTATTTTATTCAGTTATATCATAGCCGCCCGGCTAGCTCAGTTGGTAGCACGCAGATCTACTGATCGAGGGGTTATGGGTTCCGAATTCCCGGGCGGGGCATTCTTTCGTGGAGCTTGGTCATCAAATTATTTCTACTGCCATAAAGTTATTAAAGATTAATTTTGGAAAATTGACATTGAAACGTAAGGATAAAATCCGAGTAATCCAACTAATTGGATCTACCTACTTGAAGAGTATACAAGGGGAAATAACTGACTAAGGTTCCTTATTTCTAAAGATATCCGCCTGGCAGAGATTGAGATCCCCACTGTTACTCGGACAAGGATTGGTATCCCCCGATCCTCGCTTTGAATGTGAAATATGTAGCTATATCCGACCGGCCTATTGGTCCTCGATGATTCTTATTGATAAAATTGTTAACAACTATTGACGTTAAATTCCTATCTTCAGGATAAATTGATTCGCAAGAGTCCACTGAGCAAATTTTCAAATTTTTGTTAATTTATATATGTTTATCAACATATAAATCAAAGTATTTTAAATAAAATAAGCTCTAGGCCACAACAAGTTATAATATGTTCTATGGATTCGCTCGCATCTTAATTTTAACGGTTTTTACACACACACAAATTATTTCCTTGCTCGCTCATAAAATTTGGTCAAACCGCTAATACCTATATAATGCAACTGAATTAAGTTTTTTTTTAATTTCTTCGCTCGCTCGCCCCATTTTCTTTCCAGAAAAATCCGTAGAACACATGATCAACTTGTTGTGGCCTTAATTGTAGTAAAATTAATTGCAGTGATCGTGCTTAGTTTTCTGAAAATTGAATTTGCCCAACCGTCAAGATCTTTTGGCAGTCACTGTATAAGGAACCTACATACCATAGTTCAACTATCGTCGTTTTATATTATGATTATTTTTATGATCCATTTAAGAAATCAAAAACAAACCATCAAAGTGATTTCTCCGTGGGGTCTTCAATTGCTCGCTTACACCTCAAACAGATCGCCCGGTACAACAAACGTGTTTAGATATCTATATACTTGATTTCCGACGTTTCAAATGTATCTTTGAAGACATTTTAGTCTCTTATATCAAATACGAGATCCTCAAAGATATTTCTAAACGTTTCCTTTGAAGATTTCACATCTTCTTCTTAATCTTAACAACAGTAAGAACTCGTTCCCAGGTGTTAGAGCCCCGTCTTTGGTTTAAATTCCATCGTAGACCACAACACGCTTGAGTGTAAAGTAACATAGTACTTTAAGGTCGACATACCACACTCCTTTAAAGTGGCTAGTCCAAAGTTTTAAATTCAAATACCAACTTTTCTAAAAAATCTCAAAATTGCATAGAAACTTATGGAAATATTTAAGTAGTGTTCTGATAATGACAATTTTGGTGCTATTTGACATACAACTTTTAAAATGGGGATTTTATTAATAAAAAAACAAAAGCGTTAGTAACGGTATTGACTTTTTACGACTTTTTTACCTTTATTTTATATTTCTTACCACTTATTGGGCAATTTTCCATGAAATATAAAGAAATTATTATTATTTTCTTTTTTTCTTTTTTGGGGTTTAACGCCAAAGCAACACATTGTATAGGTCATAAAACGGCGGTCAGTCAACCTACACACTCCTCCTGGAAAGGCTAAATCTCTGGATTGAGCTGTTAACCAACTACTAAGCGCATACTTTCGTCAGTGACTGACAAGTGCCTTACATAATGAAAAATCATTGGTAGGAGGGAGAATTGCCGTAGAAATAATTTCATGACCAAGCTCCACAAAAGTTATGCCCCACCCTGGAATCGAACCCACGACCTCTCGATCAGTAGACATGCGTGCTACCAACTGAGCTTTTCTTAACATATTTACAGACACTGAAATGTAATTTTATAGTATAAAAACCCCTAAAATCTGGGAGTGGACTGCTTTAGAAATGATATCATATGATAATATCATATAATATATAGATATTAAAGGTACTAGTTTACAGATTTGGTTAAGATTTTTCAATATTTTCAAAATACCATTCAGTGTCTGTAATTGTGTCAAAATTAGGTCTTAATATTTTAGGACAAACATACCTATAGATTGCATGAAATTTACAACGAAAGGCACAAAAGTACAGTAAAATTGTCTATACCGTGACATGCGGAGTAGATTTTTACTTCTTAAAACACCATCATTCGTACTTTTGTGTCAATTTGCACTGAAATTGTCATTATCAAATCACTAATTTTCTGCTTAAAAATGTTTACAAACAATTTTGATAGTTTCAGAAAAAGTTGATATTTCAGTTGAAATCTGTGAATGAGTACCTTTAACCATCAATTGTATGACTGAGGTTCCCAGATCTGTGTTGTATCACTTAAAATATAAAATTGATAAACATGACTAATAATTTTCAATGATTGTTAAAATTTCAAAAAGATTAATATCTCCGCTCAGCTGGCTTTTCATTGAAATAATATCAATTTATGTGAATTTTAAAACTTTTAAAAATTATATATATCTGTCTGTAATAATTATCGTTGAGGGTTTTGGAAACACGTCTGTTTTTATGAATCATATGTACTCGTCAAACCAACCATTGTACTAATGTTTTAATGAGTCAGAAAAGAACTTTTAAAGTGTATCCATTGTTCTTACAGACTTATATTGTCTATGGTATATAATAATAGTACTATCCCATGATGTACACAACCTGGGTTAATGAAATGTATGTTTTGTTTTTGTTTGTTTTTGTTGGGTTTAACACCGTAGCAACACTTTGTATAGGTCATATAATGGCGGTCAGTCAACCTACTCACTCCTCCTGGAAAGGCTAAATCTCTGGATTCAGCTGTTAACCAACTACTAGTACTAAGCGCATACTTTCGTCAGTGACTGACAACTGCCCTACATAATTAAAAATCATTGGTAAGAAGGAGAATGGCCGTAGAAATAATTTCGTGACCAAGCTCCACGAAAGTATGCCCCGCCCGGAATCGAACACACGACCCCTCGATCAGTAGACTTGCGTGCTACTAACTGAGCTAACCGGGCGGCCATATGTTTTGTTTTGTTCTGTTCTGTTTGAGTTTTAGTGTAGAATAATGTAGTACAGCCTTAATATACAGTGCTGATATTTTGCCCAAGGACTTCAAGGGCACTTTATGTCAAATTAAGAATGAAGAAACTGTACACCATGTTCCGAAAGTAAAATGTTTAACACTTTAGCTTAAAACAGAGCACGACGGTTAAGTCTTAAAAGCGTCGTTTGTTTTATTTATTTATTTTATTTATTTATTTATTGGAGTTAACGCCGTTTCAACACAATTTAGGTCATTTTACGGCGTCTAGCGCACCTACCCTAGCTTTCCTGGACCCTTGTCTATAACCAGTACTCACCTACCCTGCCTTAAGGCCGGAAATTAAAATCATTGTTAAATTTTCATGGAAGGGTATAACTCCCCAGGTGAGTTTCGAACCCGTACCATCTTCGGGACACAAGATTCCAAGTCCAGGCATTCAAATCAATTTTAAAGACATGGTACGCAACACCAATTAAACCACTTAAACTAAAAACAGTGCACAATGGTCGTGTCTTTTAAGCGTCGTTTGTCTTTACACGCATACCAAACTTCAAATGACCACATCAAGGTGCATAGCCAAGTAAACTATGGAAAAAAAAACATTGAATCAAACTTTGATATTTTGAAATTTCTAAATGTACTTAAAGTTCTGTTATTCCATATTTTCAGATACGTCTAAGACATCAGTTCTTGTACCGATAAAACCACACAAACCAACACAAGGTGAGTTAGTTAATTAATTGATTAATTAATGCAAATAACTAATTATTCATCTTAATTATCCACTAATTACTTAATTTGTTCTAAGACCGCCTTGCACGTTCTGGATCTTGTTGTACGTCATGTAGTAACACAGGTACGCCTTAAAACTACTGTTTAACTAAGATAACTAATTACTAGTTTTGTTTATACTAATTTAATTTAGTTCGATTGTGAAGTAAGTTCGTATACAACGTAGATTAATTACTTTTAAGTCCGAGTCCGCTTCGTTGTCATACAGGATTGAGCTAGTAAGATAAAGTTTCTTGCTTAAGAGAACAACGGGGAACACCTACAATATTACTCATCCAAACTGCGCGTTCTACTAAAATGGTACAGTACTTGGTAAGAACGTGATAGCTCAAGGGAACAACGCGGTAGGATTTAGTTGGGATTTGCACCAACGTAGAGTTGTTTATCCAATGATTACCAGTCCAACGTCGTAACCAATCGGTCAAGCCTGCGCCTACAATATTACTCATCCAAACTGCGCGTTATACTCGAATAGTACGGTACTTAGTAAAAACATGTTAGCAATGTCCAAAAAGTGGTTAATTCCATTAAAATACTTATACTTATCCAAATTGACTGCATTTTGGACAAAAAGATATTAGCTTTGTACATGTATGGCGGTTTAACAATACGTTGAGATACTCGCAAGTCCTATTTTTGTTAAATTTGTTAAATTCGATTAATTATCAAGCGTCTTTAAATCCTTCTATAGTCAAATTTTCGTAAGATTTTTGATATTATGGTGCCTGCTGATTGTTGTCTATATTATTGTTACCAATGTTTGACTATTCTGTTGTATTTCAATATTCTATAAACAGATTGTGAATGTACAAAAAGATCTAAACCAACAAAAAAAGCATACAAGAACGGGAATTATAATTATGGTAAGTGCACCTAGTCTTCTCTCAAATCATTATAAAAGTATTCAATTTAAAGTTAAAAAAACTTTAACAATCGTGTAACATAGAACGTATTGAATTGTTTCGTAAAAACCGCATACATTGTTCGCAAAACACAAGACGAAGTAGCCAGATTGCAAGTATCTTCTGCTCTAATGATAATGCAGCCGCGGACTTGGCATAGTGGTTAGCATGTTTGACTTTGAATCCGGAGATCGCGGGTTCGAGCCTGGTCGCGGTAGGTCATACCTTATACGTGAGTCGTCAGTCTCGTGGTAGGGTAAGTTAGTACTGGTGATAGAAAAGTGTCCAGGAAACCTATAGTAGGAAGAGCTTGTCGTCGTACATATAGAACTTACATATGTGTTGAATACGACGTTTAAAACCAATCAATAAAAATATAAGGAATGGCTTTTTAAACCAGTAATGTCAAGTACAGTGGAGTTCCACAATTATGATCATCAAAAGTTATAGTCCTAATAGCAAAAAGGTCCTAATATAGAAACTCTTTTCTTCTTACATTAAGCATTTGGGAAATTTGTCAAAAATGATTTTGCAATAAGCAAAATTGTCTATATGGAAGAACTTTTCTGTAATACCATTCGGATTTCCTTGGCAATTTTCTACGCAAATATATACATTTACTTGTATAGTGCGTAAAATTTTATCCCGATCTGACCTTCATATTGGCATCTAAGAATAATCTACACATATCCCGACGGAAATCAGTACCACGCATATTCTAAACATTGGCACGTAACGTTTTATTCAAAATGTATATACTCCGATATCGGTATCGAGCATTAATACTACATTCGTTTCTAATGTAATGAATATTCTTACATAAAGGTCAGATTACGCACAATAACTTCGTCAAAGATCGCCATGGGGTTACATGTACATGTAGTTCCGAATTATTTAACATGTTCACTATTTTACAGCAATTGGTTGTTCAGTGAGACAAATTACTCACATAGACGAGAACACAACAGTTATTCGGGTAACTGTAAATACTATCTTACAAAGAGGTAAAGTTCATCTACGAGAGAGGCGGGACATTGACTTGTGGGTGGATTCAGAATGTGTATGCCCCGCCCTAAAACTCAACAAGCAATATCTTATCATAGGAGAGGAGGATGTTTTAATGAACAAAGTTAAATATAATGAAAATAGTCTCGTGACACGATGGAAACAAAAATGGGAGAAGAAGTTTAAGGTAAGATACAATCAACGGTGCCCTTACTTTGTGACTGTCTGTATCATTCGAAACTACCTCGGCAATCTTCTATGCAGATATATTTTCGTAGATGATCGCCGAGGTTGTTCCGAATGTGTCTGTATCTGTACGACTCGGAACCAAATGAACAATTCTTCCTTTAATTAATCTATTTTACTATTTTTGTTGTTAAATCAAGTGTAGATTTCGAACACGTTTATTCTTGCAAATAACTCATGTACGGAAAGTTCCTGGGAAAAATTAAGAATCGAACGAACTGTTTGGACAGTAAGATCTTTGGGACCACTTTATCATTTTAAACTTGGTCCCAAATTCGTCACTCATCATCAAAATAATGCAATACGCAATTAATAAGTGATAATGTTTTCTAAAAATAGACCGTAGCAGACTACAAGTATGTTTTTAACGAATGGCAAAAAGGGATGCACGATTAACTGCACAGTCCGGCAAAAACCCGACTGCTGAATTAGAACCTGCGCATTCTTATTAGTTTTACAATTTAAGTAGCACCGTTCCATCAGTACTATCAGTACTTTGATTTTTTTACTCTGACTTCGTTCACGCCACTGTGATATCGTGAATACTGTACAACAGATACATGTTTCATAGGTGGATCTAGCGGGGGATCAGAAGGGTCCGGATTCCCCCCCCCTGAAATTTCAAAATTTACCCGTCCATGAGTGTATTTTTTAACTGTGAGCCATTATTAAGTAGCGTGAAGCAATTTTTCTCTGTGCTTAACATAGACCTAATGGTTACATGTACTTATTGTTCGTACATATTATTAATATGTTGCGTTATTCAGCAAACAGTGCATACGTAATGGGGTTGTGGTTCGATAGTTTGGACCCCCCCCCCCAGAAAAAGATAAGACCCCCTCCCCCCTAATAAAAATCTTGGATCCACCTCTGTGTTTTATTACTGTAACATTTTGTTTTCATTTTAGACTTGGTCTACGAGGAAAAAGAAGAAAAGGCGAGGAAAGAAAAACAACAAACGCTGTAAAAAAGACAAATGTAGAAAAAGGAACACAAAATGTCGTCAGTCACAAAGCGGCGAACAAAATACGAGAAGGAGATGCAAAGATCAAGATAATAAAAGCAAAAATAATTCTACAAAGCGTGAACGAAACGACAAAAGACGCCGAGACAGGTTCGTCAGTTTGTAAGTCGACTTTGATATGAAATCTTTATAAACATTCTCGGCGGCGATGGTCTTATGTACGGTCAACAAAAAATGGATATTTAATTTATAAATCCAAGTTTAATGAGGAAAAACGGTGAAGTTACTAATTAAAATAGTTGTGTATATTTTATCTTAATGTTTCCATGTTTTAGCTTGATGACTTGACAATATGATAATTATTAATACTTTTATAATTAGTGGTTAAGTTTCCAATGGTCTTGATCCAGGACATCAAAGAAAAATTGAACGAGTGTTTTCGTATCGTCTGCACGGGTACGGGTGTTACACGTTCGTATTTTATATTTCTTAGCATCAGCTGCAGCGTGTTCAGTTACCATGAACGTTCCGAAACGTTCTGAATCGTTAGGTTCAGGACAACTCAACCCAAAAACAACTCAACCCGAGAAATCTCAATACCTCACTTACGTTTTGAGTTGTCCCAACTTTGGGTTGAGTTATCCATAGGCTGAGTTGTCCACGGATTGAGTTGTCTCGTATCTTTAACGTTCGCTATCAGTCGTTACTGAACACGCTACTGGGAAACCTCGTCCGGTTTTTTTTTGTCCACAAAAAATGCCGCGGATTTGCGATTTTTTTTCTCTTGAGCTTAGTCGTGCATGTGACTAACTGTGGAACAATCTTAAAATGTAACTAAGACACATTTTCGTGTGATCTAAGCTGGATCGAACGTGTAACCTCTCGAATTGTAAGCAAAGAAAAAGACATCAGTTAGCTTGAAGGCAATTAATTTAAACCGCCGTATTATATCTCTTTTACGTTTGTATGTTATGTTTTGCCGAATAGAGTTTTTTTTAATGCGCTTTTATTGGTAAATTTTATTCAACTGTCAGTGACGCATTTACCCTGCTGATTTAAATACGCGATATTTGTTCAAATAAACCTAATACATATATACGGGTATCGTTTTTATCGATCTTTAGTTCAGAAGTACTGTGGTGCGTATTTAAATCAGCAGCACTGACAGTTGAATAAAATTTACCAATAAAAGCAAAAAAGAATTTCGTGTTACCAACCGAGCTAGTCGGGCGGGTCTTGTGTTTTGCGAACAATGTACAGCGGTTTTTTTACGAAACCATCCAAAACGTTCTATATTACACGACTTAAAATTAAAATACTTTTTATACTGATTTGAGAAAAGACTATGTGCACTTACCATAATTATAATTCCCATTCTTGTATGCTTTTTTTGTTGGTACTGAGAAGTACTGTGGTGCGTATTTAAATCAGCAGCACTGACACTTGAATAGAATTTAATACATGTTGTACATTTATTCATACACTGTATGCAGTTTTTAGCTTACTTTATCTTTTTTTACAGAGAGCAGAATTCCAACAGTACGGGAAGATAGTGCAATCCAACAGTTGAAAATATAAAGTTTTGGTATATTTTGTGAACCTTAAACCAGGGCCAATCTAGTGAATTTTCAACGAACAAGTTAATAATGTGTTGATGTTTGAAAGGGAGGTAACTCTGGAAACAAAACTGTGAAGATCGTCTCCCTTGTATCGAAAGTCTATTTTAAATAGATTATGTTGGATAATTAATACGAGGCTGTAAATTGACAGCTGTGCAAAGTTCTGCATAGTAAAATATCAAATATGTATATATAAAATTAAAAAAACTTAACAAAACAAAACAGTCATATAATGACTTAACAGATATATGATGTGAAAACGTTCTCAAAACAATTTTGAGCAGTGTCCTCACAAACTATATAGAATGAAGGGATGTTTCAAGTTCGTATGTTTCAAAAACCTGAAATTCCTGCATTTTTTCAACTTTTATATAGGAAAAGAACCCTATCTTTGGGTTCTTTATAAAGTTCTAAATTTCAGGACCAGTCCTAAAAACTTTGAGTACAGTTTTAGATAGCAATTTGAGAACAGTTGACTGACAGTGCCTTGCAAGGAGTCTTAAAATAGAACCCTTACCTAAAAGACTGTAACTTTTTTGGTGTATTAATGAACCGTTCTATCTTGTAGATGTTTATAAATAAATTTTATTCAACTGCCAGTGGCACATACATTACTCCGGCTGATTTAAATACTTTCTGCAGAATTTCACAAGTTGATCATATGTTCTACGGATTCGCTTGCACCTTAATATCAACAGTTTTTACAAAAAATATATTTATTTCCTCGCTTGCTCATAAAAATTTAGTCAAACCAGTATATAAAGCAACTGAATTAAGATTTTTTTATTCCATTGCTCGCCCATTTTTTTCCAGAAAAATCTGTAGAACGCATGATCAACTTGTTGTGGCCTTACTACAAATAATAAGTATTTAAATAAAAGGCTTAATGTACGCAAGGTACTGACATATAAATAAAAACCAATGAAGTATATTGGACATAGGGTCAAAGAAATTTCAAGGGGTCATTCTTTTGATTTATTTAAATATTTTACAACATACAGTACAACCTCTCTTGAACAACACCCACTGGGACAGACTAAAGTATATTGCTGTTTAGAGGTTGTTGCTCTGCAGAGTTTAAATTGAATTAAAATTACACCAAAGGGAAATATCAAACGCTGATGTTGTGCAGAGGATTTGTTCTGTAGAGGGCCGCTCTGCAGAGGTTTTACTGTATACTTGATGTACATTTTACTTTTTCTACAATTAAGCATTACTATGTAAATAATTTATTATATTATTTGCTGAAACAAATAAAATATGTGTAGAGTTTTTCTTATAGTATTTAGTATTATCTTCAAAGCCACCCGGCTAGCTCAGTTTGTAGCACGCAAGTCTACCGATCAAGGGGCCGTGGGTTTGATTCCCAGGCGGGGCATACTTTTGTGGAGCTTGGTCATGAAATTATTTCTATGGCCATTCTCCCTCCTACCAATGATTTTAAATTATGTAGGGGAGTTGTCAGTCACTGACTAAAGTATGCGCTTAGTAGTTGGTTAATAGCTAAATCAGAGGTTTAGTCTTTCTAGGAGGAGCGAGTAGGTTGACTGACCACCGTTATATGACATATACAATGAATTGCTCCGGCGTTAAACTCAACAAACAAACAAACAATTTAGTATGATCTCCAAATACATGTATGTATGTCCTTTGATTGATGACAAGTGTAGAGTTTATTCTAGAACTCAGAAAAAGGGCAGGGGAGGCAAAAAAGGGGCCGGGCGCATTGGATTGTTGATGTTTCCAAGGGTGAAAGTTGAAAGTTTGGAAAATACTGAAAGTCTACTTTCAAAATACTGGAAAAGACAGATTTTATATAAATTACATAGAGTTAGTTATTCTCTAAAAACTGAAATCAGTATTTATACTGAAAACTTTCACCCATGTCAGTTTCAATGTATTTCAGCATAGGGAGAAGACAAAAAGGGCGGAGTGCAGCACTTTGCTATTTTGCTTTAGGATAATCACTGATCCTGAATTCCATGAGTTTAGCATAATGATTAACAAACTGATTTTTTATATAATTTATTTATTTCACTAGATTAATATTTGACATATACATTTAAAATACAGTACAGTAAGAATAACATACAACAACATTTGTAAATATTTTACTTACAACCATATAAAATAAAACAAAAAATGTAATGTGGAAACCACATTAAAGCTGAATTTAAAAACTTTAACGCTAAAATTACAAAGGGAAATAATCCATAATTAATGCAGGTAGAGTTGTCGTTACTTTTTAATTCTGTTCATCACATGGTATATTTTACTGTATGGAGTTTCATAAAGATCTGACAACAAATGGCCGAAATATATGGTAAAGAAAAACTTTAACGCTATTGTTAACGACATCGGACGCTTGCCTGGGTTTCGCCAAAGTATAAGCCAAATTTTTTCATTGAAAAATCCGGCTAATAAAAATCCAGCTAATTCCTGGTCCCAAGAGTAACTTGAAAAATATAAATACTATCTCCTTGGTAATGGAAAAATGTTAACAACTATTTATAAACAAATTCTAACCTAAATAACAATTATAATACTTGACAATATAAGTCAAAAACAACTAGCTATCTAGAAGTCATTAAATTTTTCATCATGATTAGTAAATTATAACAATGAAACAATATCACACAACTATACGTAAAATGCTTGCCCTAAATCAGTCAACAATAATAACTATCAATTAAAATAACAAGAGGGTCCTAAGGACCTTGGACCGCTCACCTGAGAACTAGATGCTTGGGGCATCTGATTGAAGATTGTCTAACAGATTCAGCCGATGAAAACAGTGGTTCCTGGGGCTTGGCCAATTATGAACCCAGACACATAATTCAAAAATCTTTGTAGAAGACCTCAAGATAATACCATATATCAAATATGAAAGCTCTGTACCTTGTCATTTATGAGATTAGGATTTGTTAACATTTCCCTTTATATAATTCTATGTAAATCTTGTGACCCCCGGGGCGGGGCCAATTTTTACCCCAGGGGCATTATTTAACATTTATGTGAGGCACCTTCTATTGATGCCAAATGCCAAATTTAATGATTGTAGACTTTATGGTTTTTGACGAGAAGATTTTTTGACCACAGACGCACACATGCACACACTAACGCACATTGGTCAGACCCCCCCACAATAGCTCACCTAGAGTACTTTGTGCTCAGGTTAGCTAAAAAGAAAACACCACAATCATGTGTAATAATTTATAGACTACAACATTCATTTAACACACATTAAAAATCAGCTAATACTAACTCAGTAAAATAACCCTTAAAATCAGAACTATAGTTTAAGTCAAGGTGCAATAAAAATTCAACATAAAATAACACATAAAACAATTACAAAAAAACACAAAAGATAAGACATATTTTCAAAATTCTAAAATAAAACAAAATTCATACATGACTTAATAAATCTCAAACGCCAATAAAAATCAATTCTAATATCATAATAGGTAATGGTTAAATCGAACTTAGTTAATGTGTGCAGACAAACATCTTAGAGTTTTTTTATAAATGATTGTACATTGCCTTCCAAAACTGATGAACATGTCAATATTTTCACTTCTTTTTGTGCTGACTTTTTATGAACAAAATAAAAAAAACCAAGAAATGTAATGTGGAAACCACATTAAAGCCGGATTTAAAAACTTTAACACAAAAATTACAAAGGGAAATAAACCATAATAAAGCCAGATAGAGTTGTGGTTACTTTCTAATTCTGTTCATCACATGATATGTTATCATTGTATGAAGTTTTATAAAGATCTGACAATAAAAATTAAAAACTTTAACGCAATTGTTAACAACACCGGACATCCATCCACCCATCTGCCAGTGTTTCGCCCAACTATTGGTCAAATTTTTGTTGAAAAATCCGGCTAAAAAATGCAATGAAAATAGACATAACAAAAAATATCAGACAGGCTTCTAGAACTACAGTCACAATAATACAAACAATCTTAACAACTAATGTAAACTAAAAACAAATTTCTAGGCAGATTATTATCAGAAATCTTAACAATACTGAAGGATTTACGACTTAAAAAGGTCATAAGAAGCTGGACAAAACGGCCCCCAGTTACTTGACATTTCACATAGCGGTAATACAGGACTCTATCTTTGTAAAGAAAACATTGTCCTGCCCAGGGATTGACGTTACTTTTTAAAGTAGATTGTCTGGTTTGACATCCAGCTATATATATTGCTTGTCCAAATATAGGTTGTCCGGGGCAGGCAAACAACATTTATTGTAATGCCCTGGTCCTATCCTTTTATGAACTATCTGAAACATTAACATATTGAGGGTTGCCCCCAAGACTGTAGTAACTCCCTCTTTGATGCAATGCTCTTACTACAGTCTTGAGGGCAACCCTCAATTTTATCTCAAGTGATTCATAAAATGGTTAGTTCGAAGTGTCTCTTATTTTCTGAATGTACCAATCAAACAAACCATGGCAAGTGCTCAAGATAAACTTAAATTTACAGAGTGATTACAATAACCCTAACAGAATGAAGTTTACCTGATTAGAAAAAAACTAAAGCCACAACAAGTTGATCATATGCTCTATGGATTCGATCGCACCTTAATTTTTACAGTTTATAAAAAAAAAAATTCTATTTTCTCGCTCGCTCATAAAAATTTGGTCAAACCGCTTTATAAAGCAACTGAATTAAGATTTTTTTCTTCGCTCACTTGCCACATTTTCCCCAGAAAAATCCGAAGAATACATGATCAACTTGTTGTAGCCTAACAACTAAAATTCAGAATCTTCGACATGAAAGTATTTCTCCGCCAGACCGTCAAATCCGATAAAAATTTGTCCATTCTCTGTAACCTTGACTGGAAACACAACCGTTGAAACATTGTGACCATGTGGAAACTTCACCTGTCCATTTTTCAGATCTATCTTCCATCCATGCCATGGACATTTTACACAAAGTGAGTCACCTAACTCTTCTATCTCTCCTAAATGAAGAGGTCCACCTGAAATTAATACATTTAATTTCATTTTTTAATTTTATTAACTGAGTTTAACGCCATGTCTACACAATTTATATCATTTTACAGCGTCCAGCGCACCTAACCTAGCTTTCCTGGACCTTTGTCTATAACCAGTACTCACCTACCCTTCCACAAGGCTGGAAACTTCTCCATATTATCTGATCAATGGAGGAAAATTGTCCAACTGAGCTACCAGGGCAGCTGTAGTCAGCTTCAAATTTGACCAAACACTAGAACAGGCAGGTCTATGTTTATATGGGCCAGAATTAGTGTTAGCATTTTTTTTAAATATAATGATATATAATATACTGGATGTACCTAAATGAGGACAATTTTCTCAGTAGAATTGTGCGCTACCGACTGAGCTAGCAGGCCAGCTGAAGTCAGTTTCGAAGTTGATTAGGCACTAGGGCAGTCAGGTCCTGTATGTTTATACGAGCCAGTACTAGTGAGAATATCTTAAAAAATATTGAAATAAACTGTGTACCTAAATGAGGACAATTTTCTCTGACAGCATACACTGTGTCTTTAAATCTAAACAAAGCGATATCTTGTTCGTTCTCCTGAGCCAATGCTCCATGTTCTTTTTTATCCTTTGGCATGACTAAACCATTTTTACGAGGAGATTTGGTTGGTGAAAGAGTTACAGTACTTGATTTACATCTTTCTTCAGGTACAGACCAATCAAATAAATCTGAAACAATTCAAAGTATAATTAACAATATATAAACAAAGATGAGTTTTAAATACATTAATTGTAATAGTCTGAGAGAAAGGCCAAAACTAAAAAATACTTTGTTTACCCTTTATCGACCCTTAAGTTTTGGGTTTGGTCGGTAGCGGGTAGGTAGGAAAAATATTTTTTTCAAGAATTATCCCTCAGTGAGTAGATACGGCAAAACAACTTGTTTGTTGTTTTTGAGTCGGCAGCATTTATTCAAGTCCATTGGTAAAGCCTTAAAGGGCAAACAAACTTAGTTTAAATTTAGGCCTAACAGCCAGGGCATCAGTATGACTATGAGTAAAAACCCGACCCTACCTAGCAAATCTCATCATTCCAAGAGTTTAGTTTTTTAAGGTAACATTAACAAAGGAAGAATCCAGCAATTTATCTGTCTTCAAAGTTGAATTCTAACTTCAGGAATATTGATAAGAAAACAATTACTGAAGTGAAGATCATAATAAGCTGCCCAGCTAACTCAGTCGATAGCACACAAGTCTACTGATGAGAGGTTGTGGGTTCGATTCCCCGGGCAGGGTATACTTTCGTGGAGCTTGGTTATGAAATTATTTTTACGGCCTTTCTCCCTCCAACCAATTATTTTTACTTATGAAGGGCAGTTGTCAGTCACTGACGAAAGTATACACTTAGTAGTTAGTTAACAGCTAAATCCAGAGATTTAGCTTTCCCAGGAACAGTGAGTAGATTAACTGACTGCCGTTATATGACCTTTACATTGTGTTGCTATGGCGTTACACCTAACAAAAAATAAAATAAATATAATTTATAAATAAGAAGTTCACATAAGGCCAAGTTTAATTGTACTTGTCAGGGGCGGATCCAGGATTTTTTTCTAGGGGGGTCCATAAACACATTATACACATTTTGCACAATAATGCAACATTTTAAGCTACTTAAAATTTAGCATTTACCGTCCAGTACGAATCACAGGTGCAGACATAAATTTGTGTCCGGCAACGGTGGTATGAATCAGTAAAGGTCCGAATGAATGTCAAAATAAGACAACACGTGTGAATTAAATGAGCACCAGAAGCAAAGAAACGATTAACTAATCAATATTTACCTTCATATTGAACATTTTTCACTGGAAGATAAACAAGATCCGCCATTGAAATACATTTTATTCGGCGTTTCTACTGCAGCCTTCTCATTTTTTCCGCCAAACTTTGTTTACTTTTTATCGCATTCGGAATTTCGGTCTTTTTCCTTGAAATTGCAGGACACGGTTATACTGCGGTTCGTTCATTAAATCTGCGGGCCTCATTCTTATGGAGGGTTTTAGATTTCTTTATTTTTGTCCACACGGGCCATTAATAAATTCACATTCAAAGTTAATTATACAAGTTGTTGGTCAACACATGCTCCACATAAACTAAATTTAGAGTAAAATTGCATAGTTTTGAATAATGAAATAAGATGTTCTAACAACTGTGATTCAATAACTATATGGGACCCATATGGGTTCCATATCGCAGGTTTAGCGCAA
Organism: Mactra quadrangularis; assembly: GCA_025267735.1. NCBI lineage: Eukaryota > Metazoa > Mollusca > Bivalvia > Venerida > Mactridae > Mactra > Mactra quadrangularis. The sequence goes on along the minus strand of CM046304.1, from coordinate 1,947,877 downwards.
AACAGACATAACTCACTATTTTCTTATATTGAGTTACCACCATTTAGCACTAAACCCGTGATATGGACATCCTATGGGGGACCAATATGGGTTTTGTGACCAAGCTCTACATGTGTCCATATGGGCATTCAAATTTAATATGGGTCCTATCTGAGACCCATCTGGATTTTATGTGGGTCCCATATGGACTTGTGTGTTGCATAGTGAATACCCTATCTTGGCTACCCGCATAATTAAAAGTGATGTTAATTACGTGAAAGTCAAGAAAATGTAATATAACTAATAAACTGTCTATAGGATGTAATGATAAAAAGACATAGTAAAGTGAGTATATATTGACTTCTAGATTTCCAAATGCGTTCTATTTTGAAAATTCCAATAATGTGGTGTTGAAAATTAGTAACATTTATTATTTATGAAAATTACTCAATTGTTATGAAGTAACCGTTGACCACAGCTCCAAGGCATTCCGCATCTACCAAGTATCGTTACATCCGTGTAGTTCTGAAGTTCTTTTAAAAACTCTTGGCGCTTTGATGGCATGTCACAATGGGAAGCAACAACTAATGCTCCTTTAGTTTTGTTTAACATAAGTTGGTAATAATCTCTAGACATGTACGTTTTGTGTCTTTTAAGCTCTCCATATGGGAGGTAAATATCTGCTAATGATCTGTCATGTACCAAATGCTTAAATTGATACGAAAAAGTCTTAATATTAAAATTGTCCCGATAATAGTAGCACTTTACAGTAATTGCTACCTAAACATCAATCCTGGGCAATTCAAATTCTTCTCAACAGTGAAAACAAGCAAAATGGATACGTGAACAATTTGACAGCAAAATCAATAAGTATGTTTATATGTTAACGATTAAAATAGTAACCCCTATAATTAAACACTTGGAGGAAGTATTATGTTGCTTATGGCTGTCGATTAGACTTCTTGACAGTTATCAGACAATGACCTTGATGGTCTTATGTAGGCAAAGTCAGCAGTGCAGCAGTAACTTTAGCAGTAAACCTTTACTGCTAGAAGTTTTAGCAGTAAACCTTTACTGCTAGAAATTTCAGCAGTACAGCAGCAAACCTTTACTGCTAGAAATTTAAGCAGTTAACCTTTACTGCTAGAAATGTCAGAAGTACAGCAGCAAGCCTTTACTTCTAGAAATTTTAGCAGTAAACCTTTACTGCTAGACATGTCATCAGTACAAAAGTAAACTTTTACTTCTAAAAATTTCAGCAGTACAGCAGCAAATTTTTACTGGATATTCAAATTCATGAATTCATGACATCAGACTTGTAAGTCAGGCCATGTAAGCCACTGACATAACCATTACTTTATCCGCAATAAGGATCCTTTGAAAAGAATTCACAATATTGACTGAAAATAAACACAAGTTATGTAACCCGGGTCAATAGCGCAGTTGAGAGCACAGGGATTTGGAATCTTGTGTTTCGGTACGGGGTTACGGGTTTGAATACTACCCGGGGAGGTTATACCCTTCCATGAAAATTTGACAATAATGTCAATTTTTCTCCATTGATTAGATAATATGGAGAAGTTTCTGGCCTTGTAGAAGGGTAAGCAAGTACTGGTTACAGTCAAGGGTCTAGGAAAGTTAGGTTAGGTGCGCTGGACGCTGTAAAATAACCTTAATTGTGTTGACACGACATTAAACCCAGTAAAAATAGATAATAAAAAAAAAAGTTCTGCTTTAATCTCAGTTTATTATAATAACAAAAACAATATATAACTGTGACATACAATGTACAAATATATCTTACATAATTATCAACATGATTAACATAAAGTCATCTTCGGAAACCCATGGTACTCATAAGTTATTATGAATATCATCATTGACGAATAATAATTAATACCCTGGGTTTTCGAGGATGGCGTAAAATGGGTGTGGTCAAAAAGTTGGACTAGTTATCAAATCAAATCTAAACCCTACCTTGTTGATTACTAGAGCAAGAATTTAAAATAAAATATTTATAGAAATTAAATAAAATGTACTGAGCAAGAGATTCTATGTGTTAAAAGATTCAGAAGTTTAGAAAATAGGGCCAAGGGGTTTGAAAAAATAAACAAGAAATGCAATGTAGAAACCACATTAAAGTGGGATTTAAAAACTTCCATGCAAAAATTACAAAGGGAAATAATCCATAATAAAGCCAGGTAGAGTTGTGGTTACTATCTAATTCATCACATGGTATGTTATCATTGTTTGAAGTTTCATAAAGATCTGACAAAAAATGGCAGAAGTATATGGTAAATATAATACTTTAATGCAATTTTTAACGACACCGGACGCACGCCACTTGGGTTTTGCTTACTTTAGGCCGAGTTTTTACGATGAAAAATCTGGCTAAAAATAGGATCCATAGGACCCATGATAGGTTACCATACCACAGACAAATCACAACTAGAAAAACAATTAATTAATTTGTTAGTAATGTGGGGATCTGATGGCAGAAATATGCCACCATACATAATTGATGAATGTCATCATTAAAATAGTATCAACTAGAATAGACAATATCAGAAATTCTAGTATTGCTGGTTTTTCCCTTTGGACTGCGGTACAAACAAACTTTCACCGGTACAATGAAAATATGTGTACAAAGAACAATAGGATTTAATCTGTGTTTCAAGCTTTTCAGCAATAATATGCAAAAACTTTGTTTGAACCACCTACGCACAGATTAAGAAACATAAATTGAAGTTCCGAATAAGTTATGAATTAGTACATTATGACTCAATTAAACAACAATATAAAAAACGTCCCCAATAAATAAATAAACAAAATGTATTAAAGAAACAATAAAAATTATAAAAAAATAAAATATCAAATCAGTAATACAAGTTTTATAGGTAATTTAGTATGTAGAAAAAATCCACTTTGAAATAGAAATAAAAAAAGAAAAACTTGAGCTAGGTTCCAAAAAAATAAAGTGATATTAACCTATTACTATTGAGTTGGCCAAAACTTGACATTTTTGTGACTATATACATCATTTAATAATCTACGCCATTTGTCATATTTCGGGAAATGACCACTGGGGGAGTTTGCATTTGTCCATTTAGGCTAGCACATTTTGATCCTGAACAAGCTTATTTCTAGATTTCACATGTTCTTGGGCAAGTGGTAAAATCTAGGAATTTCACATGCATGTAAACCCTCATTGTTTTAATTGTATACTGTAATGTTCATAGGCGGATCCAATCTGACTACATCCCGATCTAAAATTTTCCGCTCACCAACTCGCTAATTTAGATCTGGCCTTTTTCAAATGAGGGTCGCGTTCAGTAATGGACCTGTCCATTAGTGTTTTTCTTGACTGTAAGTCATTTTAAGTAGCATGAGGCAATTTTTCTCAGTGCTTAACATAAATTTAATGGTTATGTAGTTTTTATCATTAATATGTTGCATTATTCTGCAAAATGTGTATAACGCGGTTGTGGTTCGAAAGTTTGGACCCCCCGTAGAAAATGTTCAGACCCCCCCATAGAAAAAAAAGTCCTGGATCCGCCCCTGATGTTTCAAAAAAAGCAAAAAGAACAAAAATTTTCATAACTACAGTTTAGCCTGGAGGTAGTGGTACAATTTTAAGACAACTTTGTGAACTTGTAAGCCTGGAGGTAAAATAAACGTTCTGTGTATGAAATCATTTCCTGGACTTTATATTCATAGAGCATATCACATTTACAAACACATGTAGTATGTATATCACGGGTTTAGGGCAAAACGGTCGTAACTCACTCTTTTCTTATATTTAATTACAACCGTTATGCACTAAACCTGCAATATTTTGCAAAATAAATAATGATTCACTGACCTGCCAATAATATCATACAGAAAATAAAAGTCTTCATAATGTTTTTATTTTTAGGCCATTTTGGGGCAGAAAATGGCCCCCATTCCCCTCCCACCCTTTCCTCCCAAAAATATACTTTTCCCCTTCTCTGAAGCAAAATTCCCCATAACCTTAAAATTTTGTTGATTTTGAAAGAATCTTGGATATAGCATTTTTTTAAGGCCATTTTCGGGCCGAAAATGACCCCCCCCCTGGGATTTTGAAAGAATCTTGGATATAGCTAAATACACTTAACAGTGTGCCAGAATATTTCTTGTTTAATTATGCTTCATAAATCTTCTACAAAAATTTCTCATGATAAGTGACAAAACAAATAAATTTGTAAGTACACAAAAATCCCACAATCAAAGAATGTTTAACAATATACAGCATTTTATAGCACCTTGCTCTCTTATCCTGCCAAAATATACATATACATAACCCCTAAAGTGACATTTTGAAATTTTATTTTATGGTTAAAGGCCACAACAAGTTGATCATATGTTCTATGGATTCACTCGCACCTAAATTTTGACGTTTTTTTACAAAAAATATTTTTATTTCCTCGCTCGCTCATAAAAAATTGGTCAAACCCCTATATAAAGCAACTTAATTAAGATTTTTTTATTACTTTTTCTTCACTCGCCCACCCTATTTTTTCCCCAGAAAAATCTGTAGAACACGTGATCAACTTGTTGTGGCCTTAAAAAAATATTTTGTTTTTACAAAAATAATGATTTTTTAACTGATTATTTCATTATTTACAAATTATTATTTCATTTTTACGAAATATTATTTCTATGTAAGGAAATAATATTTTGTTTAAATGAAATAATCATGAAAATAAAAAAGTATTTCAAGATGTCACTTTAGGGTCTCCATACTTATAATAAAAATATACAATGCAAAAATACAATATAATCTAACAAATCTATTGAAAAATGTGAACCAAAGGAGACAGGCATGACCTTGACCCACAAAAGTTTATCTTTGGTGTCTAGTCAAAACCTAGTAACTTCTATTCAAAAAAGGTAGTTTAAGGTGGATCGAGACCATGCCTGACCCCTTTGATATAAACAGGGTCAAGTCTAGAATAGAATAACCTGATGAAACATTCATATATCACATAATTTACAACATAAATAAATACATTATTTTCTTGAATAATAATACAAACACCATTTATAAAACTAGGGGAATTCCCCAAAAATGTTTTCTATTGCAAACTCTCTATGCAATGTATTCACAAGGACAGGTTAATATACTTACATAATATCTATAACAATATTCACAAATATGATACAATATGCAATACAATGTGACACATTATGCATCCATTATTCATAAACCATGTCCCCCATCCCCCTCCTACCCCCCCCCCCCCTGAAATGGCAGGAATTTTTAGCCAGTGAACAGGGACTACCATGCCATGCTTATTTCAAAGACTACACCCCAAGGAAATACAGAATGCAGTGTACAAATGATTGGTACATAAGAAACAATATAAATTATGATAGTATGGGTGTTCATGTAAGTTAGATAAAAACTTACAAAGTCTATAACCTTGAATAAACAAATATAAGTCTAGATATTACTACATTGTATCTGTTTAAAAATAAACAAGAAATATAATGTGGAAACCACATTAAAGCCAGATTTTCATCACGATCTGACAATAAATGACAGAGATATCCAACATACTAAAAACTTGAACACAAAAATTACAAAGGGAAATAATCCATAATAAAGATAGGTAGATTTGTGGTTACATTCTAATTCTGTTCATCACATAGTATGTTATCATTGTATGAAGTTTCATAAAGATCTAACAATAAATGGCAGAAATATATGGTAAAAAAAAACTTTAACACAATAGTTAACCATACCAGACATCTGTCCGACAGACGTGGGTTTCGCCAAACTAACCCTGCTGATTTAAATACTTACTACAGTACACCAGTACTCACAATCGATAAAATATCTACCAGTATTTACGTACTGGGAATATCAAACAAATATCAAGAATTTAAATCAGCAGGGTTCATGTTTGCACCACAGAGAGTAGAATAAAGATGAACTTTACTCAATAAATAAAAATATTTGGCCCCAAAACATTATCATGTCCTCGTTCGATTAGGTCCTTTAATGTAGGTAAAAAAGTAACAGTAAAGCTTTAATTATATTAAAAGGGAATCATAGTCCTCAATTATTGTTATCAAAAATTATTGCAATTCAAATAGAAAAAATGAATTCTGCATAAAAAATACATAAACATGAAAAGTTTCATGAAAATACATAGAAAAATAAAAAGATGAGACATTTCTCTCCGAAATAGGTCTACAAAGAGTTCTGCTATAAGCCTTTTGACTTACTATTATGTAAGGGGTGAACAAATCAAAATTTAGACACCCATAAAATTATAGACTAATTTAGGCATATTTTTCGCACCTTAAAAACAACATAACTTAAGTAACAGGAAAAATATCCTAACAATAGACTTGATTCGGAGCTCAAATGTGTGGGGTTTTCTGTCCGTGTGGTGCGCTGTAGGTACAAACAAAGTTTGTTATACATTTTTGATGAAAAACCCGAAATACGGATTAAATTCTATTGTTTTTTGTACATACGTTTTCATTTGTGACAGTGAAAGTTTGTTTTGTACCTACAGGGAAAACCCCAAATATTTGAATTCCGGATATAGTCTATTTAAACTGTTCTACAAAGCTCTCATAAAGAGCTTTTAAATTATATAATTTAAAATAATATCTAATGACTGTATTATCATTGGTCTAGGGTTGCTAAGCTATCATCCTTTACTCTAGGAATGTTATTTATCTATATATACTTAATGAAACCAGTAAGTACCCCGATTTCATGATTAATAAAATGTTTATTTTTCAACATTTTTGTATGATCGATAATGGAAATGTGTATACTGCCATACTATCATCTGCTTGCAGAGGTTGGATGCTTCTTTATTTATGCAGAATCGGTTTTGTCATGCATGTGTTGAAAAAGAGGAAAAAGGGCACACGTTTCTCGTGCAAAAATTCCATGTGATCAGTTTTGATGAAAATCATTAGTTTGTTAATATGCACAACGAAAAATCAAGAAATAGCTAAAATGTCTCTACAAGAACAAAGAAATTGCCACAAATTTTTTACAAGGTGGTGTATCACCTGCAGAGAGAAAATTACTAATTGCTATGTTTCTGTTAAATCAAAGCAATTAAAAATCTTCTAGGGTTTGGATCGATAAAGGAGCATAAAAGCCATGCAAGCAGACGATAGTTTAGTCCTTTACACATTTCCATTATAGATCGGCCATAAATGTTTTTCTTGGTGATGAACATATTGTTTATGCCAATAAAATATTTTGACTTTGACTTGACTTGTTAAAAAATAAACCTTTCCTACAATATTTAAATCAGGGTACTTAGAAGTTTCGCTAAGTATAGAAATACATAGACCACATTACAAAACAAAGTTTTTTTAAAGTAGAACTTTGACTAGTATGTATATAAATACCATCAAAGTAACAAACCCAAATATAATAGAAATTATTTTTCTTCTTCTTGCAAACTGCTGACTTGAAAGCATCTGTAAGGAACAAAAATAAGAAAAATTAATCCAAAACTGATCGACTGTTGGAGCTTTTCAGTGAGATATAGCAAAATCACGTAACACTTTGAACCAATAATGTACACCTATTTTCTTAAATTAATACATTTAAAACACTTTGGACTCGAAAGTAATTAATCTAAGTTGTCATTCAGAACTCCTCGGTCATTCCCTATGAATAACCTCGAACATATTTAGGCGCCATTTTGAAACTATCTGTGTTGAAACAATACACAATCATTTAGGCGATCAGTGATGTTTCGTTTTGAGTCCGTAAATTTGAAATAGCACAGTTCAATGATATTGTTGAACAATATTTGGTTTAATATATAACATAGAAATGTGTTTTGACAAAGATCTATGCATATACCACAAGAACTATTTTGCATAACCGTTACATGCTTCGCCTCGCGTAGGGTAGACCCCCACAAATCCTTCTGAGATTATTCATTCATGAAAGGTTGAGACGTTCTGAATGCTAAGATGTAAGAACTTGTTTCACAGTCTAACTAAAATAAATTACTATAAAGTTAGACTAGTAAGAGAGATGGAGTTAAATTTTCTTCAACTAATTGCCTGTATCTATTTACCTTGAAATTTTCTGCGACAGACAGCTGAAGAAGTTGATGTGATGTCACCAAAAATTTCATGGTAAATAAATATGCACTCTGACTTGAAGAAAATTTAACTCCATGAAGTATCCAGAGCAGAGAAACCTCTTTGGAAGTAAGAGAGATATTTAATACTTACAGGCTGTACAGTGACCCCTCCTTGTGGGTTGTATATAGCTTGACCTCCAGGGGCCGGGGGATAGGGACCAGCTTGGACCCCACCATAAGGATACTGCATTCCTAAAACATAGTGAAACATAAAATGGCTGGATTTAAAAACTTCAACACAAAAATTACAAAGGGAAATAATCCATAATAAAGACAGGTAGAGTTGTGGTTACTTTCTTATTCTGTTCATCACATGGTATGTCATCATTGTATGAAGTTTTATTAGGATCTGACAATAAATGGCAGAAATATATGGTAAAGTAAAACTTTACGCAGTTGATAATGACACCGGACGCCCTTCCACCCGTGTTTCCTTAAACTATTAGTCGAATTTTTTCTTTGAAAAATCCAGCTAAAAACTAGGTTTAATGCCTTGTCAACACAATTTATGTTATTTTACCAAAAAAGCATGTGCAATACCCATTAAATATTCTAAAAGTATTCACTAAATATTGCAAAATTCTTTGACCCTTCTTGCTGTCTAATGAATTTAAATTTGTAATTAATATTTAACAGAGTGAATATTCAGTGACTTGCCAACTTATTTGTGAAATAACTGCTTTCAAATACATGTATTAAGATGGCAATTAGTCTCATTTAACATGAACAAGAGGCCTTAGGGGCCTGAGGACCCTAGACAGCTCAACTGACAACTAGATTCTAAGGGGCATCTGACACGAACTCTTGCAACACTTTCATTTTTAGCAGTATGAAAACAGTGACCCAGAACACATTTAACATAACTTACCTGGTTGCATTGGATACGGTGTTTGACCATAGTTTGATTGCATCGGGTATTGTGGCGCACCACCATATTGCTGTAATAAATGAGTAAGTAAATGTTACATGACGATTTGCTTATGTCTCTAACATGGTTAGGTTTTACTTCGTTAGTTTTGTCGTCAATGATAGTTTAGATAAAAGATACAAAGTGTTGTTTTTTTTTGTTGGGTTTAACGCTGTAGCAACACATATAGGTCATATAACGGTGGTCAGTCAACCTACTCACTGTTCCTGGAAAGGCTAAATCTCTGGATTTAGCTGTTAACCAACTACTAAGTGCATACTTTCGTCAGTGACTGACAACTGCCCTACATAATTAAGAATCATTGGTAGGAGAGAGAATGGCCGTAAAAATAATTTCATGACCAAGCTTCACGAAAGTATGCCCCGCCTGGAAATCGAACCCGCGATCCCTCGATCAGTAGATTTGTGTACTACCAACTGAGCTAGCCGGGTGGCATAATAAAAGGTGTAAAATGTAAAACAGGCAAATCTTGAAATAGTTTATAGAATGTAATTTTGGTATCCCTGGTAGATTGGTCAGTTTTCAAGTTATTCCAATTATCTTGCAGTCTTGGAATTTAGCTGGTAGACCGAGTCCATCAATATTGCCATTGATTCAGTGACTTTAGGGATAATAAATGACTGCAGTCCATTAACTTTTTTCCGCCACATTTTTCATTATTCATTTTAAAAAAATGCAGGCCCTTTTTTTCTTTACATAACAGGGGCTCTTTACAGGCACCTTACGCACTAGAAATTTCTTTAAATTCATACAGTTTTCCCAAACTTTGGAGTTTACATTGGATTTTTTGTTCCCCTATCTATGAAATTGTAAAAAAATTCCCCAAATGTTCTACATTAAGAAAGGCCCAAGGCCCCTTCCCCAAATCCAGAAACAAAGCCCTGATTAATGATATTAAACATCTGGTAATCTATTATCAATATCCAAAATGGCATGTATAATGACAGTTGGTTGAGTCACGACACTAAATTTTTCTTTCCTTTGAATAATAAAAAATATTTGTATGTTTTTAATGTTTCTAGCTCTGCCTTGCAGGATTGACTAGAGTTACAGCACTTCAGTAACCCAAGATTCTAAAGCTGGAGTTATAGTAGCGTAACTCTAGCCTCTGTCTATAAGAAATCTTCTTCTTCATCGATAATGGCTATCAGTCATTATTGACTATTACGGCCAGGCGTGGGGTGTTAGTAAAAGTAAGCTACCAGGCCCTTCAGCTTCTCAATCCACCAAGGGGTTACTGATAGTGTGATAAAAAAGTCCAAAACCTATTCTCTTATGAAAACAAGAGCTCCGCTGGGCGGGGCATTATACGCCCGTGTGCAGTCCATGCTGTGTTCTATCTCATATGAAGTCCCTATGACCTTGACCAATGATCCCTGAATAGGTCCTTAACTGGAGGGCTATCCAAAGCAAAGATTTTGAGAACCTAGGTACAGCCATGGTTGAGTAATCACCGGCACAAAGTTTTCCCATATAAACTTCCAGTGACCAATTAAGTCCCCAGTGACTTTGACTTTTGACCCTGGGATCTCCAAATCAAAAAGGAACATCCTCTACAAAAGAGCTATCAGCACATTACTCCTTGACAGATGGGCTGATCCACATAAAATTTGTTAACCTAGGTACAATCATTGTTAAGTTATTGTCCGGACAAGGTTTTTCCATATGATGGCCCCTGTGACCTTCACCTTTGCCCCAGGGGCCTCAACACCAACAGGGAACATCCTTGACACATGGGCTACCTTCACATAAAATTTGGTGAACTAATTTCATGTTACTTATTTAATATAGCATTATTTCCATTGTTTGCCATTTTGACTTTATTAACATATTGATTGAACATTTGAAGTCACTGCTTGGTAATTTGATACCTTCTGGTTGAAGGTTAAAACTTGACCTAGGGGCCCCTAAACCAATAGAGAACATCCTTGACACATGGGCTACTCTCACATGAAATTAGGTGAACCTAGGTACAGTCCTTGTTAAGTTATTGTCCGGACAAGGTTTTTCAATATGATGCCCTTGTGACCTTGACCTTTGACCCAGGAGCCCCAAAACCAATAGGGCATATCCTTGACACAAGGGCTACTTTCACATAAAATTTGGTGAACCTAGATAAATTAGTAGTTCAGTTATTGTCCGGACAAGTTTTTCATTGCTTGCCATTTTGACTTTATTAACATATTAATTGAACATTTGAAGTCACAGCTTGGTATTTGATATCTTCTGTTTGAAGGTTTAAACTTAACCCTGTTTCCCCAAAACTGATAAGTCACATCCTTGACACATGGGCTACTCTCACATGAAATTTGGTGAACCTAGGTACAGTCATTATTGAGTTATTGACTGGACAAGGTTTTTCAATATGATGCCCCTGTGACCTTGAACTTTGACCCAGGGGTCCCAAAACCTTTTGCGCATATCCTTGACACATGGGGTACTCTCACATAAAATTTGGTGAACCTAGGTACATTGGTGGTTCAGTTATTGTCTGAACAAAGTTTTTCCATATGATGCCTTTGTGACCTTGACCTTTGAACCTGGGGCCCCAAAACCTATAGGGCGCATCCTTGACACATGGGCTACCTTCACATAAAATTTTGTGAACCTAGGTGCAGTTGTTGTTGAGTTATTGTCCGGACAAGGTTTTTCAATATGATGCCCCTGTGACCTTGACCTTTGACCCAGGAGCCCAAAAACCAATAGGGCATATCCTTGACAGAAGGGCTACACTCACATAAAATTTGGTGAATCTAGGTACATTGGTGGTTCAGTTATTGTCCGGACAAGTTTTTTATTGCTTGCCATTTTGACTTTATTAACATATTGATTGAACATTTAAAGTCACTGCTTGGTAATTTGATATCTTCTGGTTGAAGGTTTAAACTTAACCCTGTTTCCCCAAAACTAATAAGGCACATTCTTGACACATGGGCTACTCTCACATGAAATTTGGTGAACCTAGGTGCAGTCATTGTTGAGTTATTACCCGGACAATGTTTTTCAATATGATGCCCCTGTGACCTTGACCTTTGACCCAGGGGCCTCAAAACTAATAGAGCATATCCTTGACACATGGGCTACTTTCACATAAAATTTGGTGAGCCTAGGTACATTGGTGGTTCAGTTATTGTCCGGACAAAGATTTTTCATATGATGCCTCTGTGACCTTGACCTTTGAACCTGGGGCCCCATAAACCTACAGGGCACATCCTTGACATGTGGGCTACCTTCACATAAAATTTTGTGAACCTAGGTACAGTGGTTGTAGAGTTATTGTCCGGACAAGGTTTTTCAATATGATGCCTTTGTGACCTTGACCTTTGACCCAGGGGCCCCAAAACCAATAGGAAACATCCTTGACACAAGGGCTACTCTCACCTAAAATTGGGTGAATCTAGGTAGATTGGTTGTTCAGTTATTGTCAGGACAAGTTTTTTTCCCATGTGAGGCCTGTGTGACCTTGACCTTTAACCCAGGGGCCCCAAAACCAATAGGGAACATCTTTGACACATGAGCTACTCTTACATAAAATTTTGTGAACCTAGGTACAGTCGTTGTTGAGTTATTGCCCGGACAAGTTTTACCTATTTTAAGTCCCAGTGACCTTGACCTTTGACCCTGGGGTCTCAAAATCAATAGGGAACCTCCTCCACCCAAGGGCTATCCACACATAAAATTTGAGGAACCTAGGTACATCCTTTCTTGAGTTATCATCCGGACAAGCAATTGTCCACGGACAGACGGACAGACGGACAGACTGACAGACGGACAGACGGACAGACGGACAACATCATAACATAATACGTCCGTTTTTTCAAAACGGGCGTATAAAAACACAGGATCAGAAAATGCCCTTAGGCCTACAATATGTACAAATACTCTATGTGCAGAAGAGAGGTTAGTAATTTTTAAAAACAGGATAAAAGAGAGTATGTATCTTACATCATATTTAAAACCATCCTGATTAGGATAAGGCATCCCTGGTGGAACTGGTTGGTTAGGATATCCATAACCTTGTGTTGGAGGATATGGTGGAACGCCTCCACCCGACATATTCTGTACTTCTTCATATGAAGGCGGGGGTTCTGTGGGAGGATTGGATGTTGGTGCACTTGGATCTGAAAAAAAATCAGAAGTACAATAAGGGACTTTTGTCAGTTATCTTTCCCTGATAAAATCTGAAGCAATTCAATTGGTAAGTAGGTCCTATCAGTTGGAATCCTTGGATTTTATCATTGAATTCCTGTGTAAGGATAACAAAATATTTCATCTAATATTTTTCTTGTTAATAAAGATATTAACCTAAGTGATGAAATTTAGATGATTCTTTACCCTGAAATACTTCTAAGCTTGAATTTCAAACAAATAAAATGATTAACAAAAAAGTTATTTAAGATTAATTTTGATATAATTGACATTGAAAAGTAAGGGTTAAATCCGAGTATTCCAACTAATAGGACCTACATATTTGAAGAGTATACAAGGGGAAATAACTGACTAAAGTCCCTTAATATAGGAACATGATTTTCTGAATCTAAACAAACACTAGCTTTGGTCAAATTCTTGCAGAAGACATACAGAAAGATTGAAATAAATGTACCATCTACATTTACATTGAGCTGTCACAGATTCTTTGTCACTAAGTGCTCAAATCATAATGTGATGTGTAATTATCAACTCGGAATTCCCTGCACAAATTATTTATTTTTTACAGTTTACGGGTATGACTAAACAGCGAATAGGACTCCTATTCGCGAATAGGAGATACCACTGAAATTCAATCTACATCCACTGTTAAATATTTAGGAGCTAACCTTGATGGTGATGCCATGGCTTCCTCTGTTGTACAGAAGGCTAACTCAAGACTCAAGTTTCATAACAGAAAAGAGAGCTATTTGACTAAACACAGTAGTAAATGATTTAATTTGAACAAGTATTTACAACTTTTAAAATATTAAACTACTATATAAAAGTCATATTCACATAGGTTGTTAGACAAACATGACTCGAAAGTATGTACTATCTTGGATAAAAACTTCATTTTTTCACAAAAACATCATGACATTTCAAAAGATGAACTATTTCGAAATGGTCGACATGACCAGTATATTTAGAGTTTTTTTTAAATTAAAAGTCCTATTCGCTCTTTATCTCCTATTTGCGAATAGGAGTCCTGTTTAGTCATACCGACAGTTAACTACTCCATTACATAAATCCCTGCTGTAACTTGAAAGGAAATAGAAACTGGGATGAAAGAAGTAACAAAACGTAAAATCTAAACATATAAGGATAGTCAAACCCTTATTTCATAAATTCCAGTTACCTGTCATTTTGATTTAATTTGATGATGTAGCGAGAATGATGTCATTAATGAAGTAATTAGCGATAGATTAGCTAACAATGTCGTTTGTTTTGGTCAATCTTGTTTTTCCTGTGTAACGTAAGTTTAGCACGCTGTGAATTTTAATTGTACCTCCTAAAACACTGACCGCTTAGGCTAACTGACGAGTTAAATAGAGAAGGAATTAAAATTGACTGTATTGCTTGCGCGATTTGTTATTTTTTTCTTTATTGCAGTCAAATTCAATCCCTTCCTTATTCAATTCGTCAGTTAAGAACATAATCGCTCTCTATTTAACTCTTCATTTAAGCGCACTATATTTAACTCGTCAGTTAAGCGGTCAGTGTTTTAGGATTCGCTTCATTTCAGTATTTAGTTGGGTTATGGCGGAAAATTAGAAACTGGAAATGAATTCTGTTATGGATTTGTTGTCGGCGTTGCCGTTATCAAGCTTGTCTGACGGTAAGAAAATAAACGTAATATTGATTAATTAAGCTGGAATTTTTGATTACATGCTGAATTTTATCGTGTCAATCACGGATATCGTATTTCGCTTGACTTGAGTCAGTCGATTCGGACCCCAATCAAATCGTACTGTAATTCAGTGTTCCTTAGCTAACGGTTGTACTTTTCTGTTTTAAAGAGGTATGACAAAAACTAAATATCTAACAGAATTAAAATGTGTCATGTTCAAATTCAAAATTTAGGCAAACGTTTTGTTTCCAAGGATTTGTTAAAGGAAATTATCAATCATTCATTGACTATCCAACACTTTCATATACATTTATTACAAATTATTTTTATGGCCACATGGAACTGGGCTCAGGGGCGGATCCACATTTTTTTTCTAGGGGGGACCAAACTACTGAACCACAACCAAATTATACACATTTTGCAGAATAATGCCACATATTAATAATAAAAACTGCATAACCATTAAATCTATGTTACGCAACGAGAAAAATTGCTCCATGCTACCTAAAAATTACTTACAGTCTAGAAATACACTAATGGACCGGTACATTTTGGATATTCCAGGGGGGGTCCAGAACCCTCTGCCCCCCTTCCCCCCCCCGCTAGATCTGCCTATGGGACTAATGCTTGTTACTTGTTAAACAAAACAAGAGCTTTGTTTCTTTAAAAACTTCAAGAGATTGTCCAGAGGTATACATGGAAGATCGTAATTAATTAGTTCATTGCCAACTGAGTATCCTGGAGTATCCAACAAATTCTCGGGTCTTAGGGGGACAATCTTCCATGTCGCCATAAAAGCTAGCTTGAAGGTAAAGGAATAAAAGTGACATATTATATCTCTGCTTCACAAACTCAGTGAGTTAAAATTTCAACACACAAACATTGCCACTTTTCAAATGTCATAAGTTTTTTTTAAAAATCCATTTTTTTTCAGGTTGGGTAAAAACTGTTTGGGATTCAGATTTCAGTGATGTAGATGGTGGAAATGAAGAGGATCTAGAGGACATTGATTGTCCAAAAATTACTGATATACTTAAAAGATTAATTCAAGCTTTGAATACTCTGGCATCTGATGATTCTAATGATGGTAACTCTCTTTAAAGTCTTTATGTATAGTGCGTAAAGTTTGACCCCAATCTGACCTTTTATATTTACATCTAATAATTATCTACACATATCCCTACGAAAATCAGTACCACGCCTATTCTACACTTCAGCAAGTAGTTTTTTATTCAAAATGTGTATACTCCGATATCGGTATCCAGTATTTGTATTTAATGTAATGAATATTCTTGCATTAAGGTCATATCGGGGTCAAACTTTACACACAATTTATATGTCATGTGTCTGTCAAACTGTCATCATTGACAATGATGTCAGTGTGCCTGGATTTTATTTTCCACTGGAAAGAAAACATTTTCCAATTTTTTCGTGACACAATAGTTTTCTCATTAAATGTTTTCTAAAACAATTCATGGAAAAATGAAGCGAAAATCTCACAATTTTTTTTTAAAGCATGGTCCAAAATGATCCATGTGCTTAAAAAAGCAGTACTCGTATTTTACTTGTATTTTAGCGTTGTTGGTACTGTTACTATTAACATATGCAATATAAAAACAACTAAGTGCTATATTTAACTATAGAAGGCGTTATTGTGGGATAGACAAAGAATATCGAACATGTATACTTTTGATGCTCATTGTAACATGTAACGATACAGATGAGTAGTAGTGGCCGTTTCCATGCTGAGTTTAGCCTCATTAGCTTAGAAAGTAATATTTTTCCGGGGATTTCAACTAGTGAAAATTTGCTAGTTGAAATAAAAGATTTCATTCGCATTTTGCGAGTATGCGAGCTTAAACTCGAGCCCTGTATATATTACTTATTATTCTTATGTAATTTGTTTATTTCAGGTTTCTGGGTAGTGTTAGTTGAGAACGAAATATCTGTGAGAGCATTGATAGCTTATTTATCATTCTTTGTGCTCAATGGGCATAAGGTTAGTATTGATAGCTTATTTATCATTCTTTGTGCTCAGTGGACATAAGGTTTGTTGTCATTCAGAACACTTCGACCATTCATGATTGAATAATCTTGGAAGGATTTGTGGGGGATCTACCCTAGCAGCTTGGGTTTTTACTACCTACGCGAGGCGAAACACGTACAGGTTATGCAAAAAATTCTTGTAGTATACTCACAGAACTTTGTCAAAACATATTTCTATGATATATATTTAACTAAATATTATTGTTCAGCGATATCATTGATTTGTGTAATATCAAAATTTATGGACTAAAACAAAACATTACTCATGGCCTAAAGGATCGTGGATTTGTTTACTTCAACACCGGTTTGGAAATGTGGCAGAAAGGTAGTTGCTAAATGTGTCCGAGGTTATTCGTAGTAAATAGCTGAGGAGTTCCAAATGGGTTTGTTGTATATTTATCTCCCCTTTTGAAAAAAAAGAAAGCTTTAATGCCATTACTTGCATTGACACTGATGTTGCTAGAGAAATTATAGTTTTTTAGCCAGATTTTTTAAAAAATTTGGCTGATAGTTTGATGAAACACGGGCGGGCGGGAGGTTGGGCTGGAGCAGTCACCGTGAAACTCAGCAAATTTTTACAGGACAATAGGTCCTGTAAAGATTCTAATTTTACAGGACCGGACAAAGTTTTACAGGACCGGAGATGTTTTACATATTTTATTGAATTGACAACTTAAACACATGGATTTGCATTACAATTGACTTTTCGCTGTTGTCTAGTCAAAACCTCGTAACTTCATTTTTTCGACATTCTTTGTCCCCATAATAACCCCATTGTTCCATCAATAGTTAAATATAGTACTATGTGGTTTTTATATTGCATATATGAATAGTTACCATGTATGCCATTTAAATTTGGAGAAAAAAATGTAAGCAAACTTCTTCATAATTGTGAGTCGAAATAAAATCAACCTGCAAAATTTGCAAGTTCAGTTTTTTGTTATACTTAAAAAATGCAAATACATGTAATGAGGTTAAAATGTTTTCAATACTGTGGTATTTAGGAAAATTAAATCACTGCATTAGGCTTCTTTCTCTTTATGAAATGAAAATTTTCTAATCAAATTAAAAAAAGGGAAGGGTTGTTTTGTAAAATTAACTTTAAAAATATCACTGTATTTGTTATTTTCACAATTTCAGAAAGATGCAGACGCTACTCAAAAAGAACTTGGAATTCTTGCTTGTCGTGCATACATTAGTCTGAATCTTGTTCCTGGTAGTCAAGCATTTAAAATATTTCATCCTGAACTGTATGAGAAATCTGTGGATTATCTTAAACAGTTTATTAGTCTTGGTAAGTAAATTGTTTTTGTTTCTTTAATAAGGACCTTAGTCAGTTATTTCCCCTTGTATACTCTTCAAATAGGTAGGATTTTACCCTTACTTTTCAATGTCAATTTGCCAAAATTAATCTTAAATAACTTTTTTGTGAATCATTTCATTAGATAATTGTAGGGCTGTCATATTGCACTGAACCGCGATACATACAACGATATATTGTGGGTTTTTAGATTCGTTATGCCTCTGCAGGATTAAATAGAAACATTGCATATGTTACATGCATGTAACAAGTTCAGTACAACCAATTCAACGCGCCCCATTCAGTTTAAAGTCTTTGTAACTTAAGCTTAGATTGAATGAACGATGGAAAAACTGAAGTATCGCAACTTTCATTTCCCAAAGGGAAACACCAATGAATTAAAAAATATCACCAAATACGTGAAATACCAGTACGTCAAATTTGTAACTCAACCTGTTGCTGCAGCTGCATATTGCAATATACCACAATAGCGGTATAGCGGGACAGCCCCAGTTAATTGATTTGTCTTTATTTGTATAAAGAATGTTATGTTATATTCAGGCTGTAGTGGTAATACTAAAAGAAAGAGAGATGGTTCATCTAATACTGGTGGAAATAAAAGAAATTCTAAATCTAAAAAGAAGAGAGTCAGTGATGAAACATCCACAGATCCTTTTGATGTAAGTTTGTTTAACTTTTTGTTGTCATTGCCTTGGAACTTGAATACTTTGAATCTTTGGGCGGTAAAATTAGCTGAATGCTAAAGTGGTCCAGCCGCCCAGCTAGCTCAGTTGGTAGCACGCAAGTCTATTAATCGAGGGGTCGTGGGTTCAATTCCCTGGTCAGGCATTTGTGGAGCTTGGTCATGAAATTATTTCTTCAGCCCTTTAAAAATCATATGTTTTTTACATATTTCATATAAAAATTCCCCTCAAAATTTAAATAAAAAAAATATGAGTACGGAGAATAAAGATAGTTTAGGACCAGCTTCAGGTCATTTGTTTTATTTGTAATTCTACAGTCACTATCTTTACTAGCTTTTAAAAAATCAATGGTAGAAGTGTTTAGAGTAAAAAATGTAAGCATTTATCAGTTGACTGAAAATTCTTCATATTGTCTTGAAATGACGCAAAATTCCCCTTTATGAGGGTACGGGTACCTGTCCCAACAGTTGTCTAGAGCCCTGCATGACCTCCTGTGTGGTGTTGAAGAATCCTTAGACAGCGGCCTATAGTATTATGTTTGCAGATATTGTCTGAAACCCTGCCTTTTTTTTTTACAGGAAGTTATAAGTAGCCAGGATGTAGATGATAATGATGATGTTGTTGAATTAGCTCCACAAGAAATAAATAAACTGAGAAAATCTCTACATGTTTTATTACAAGTAAGTGTGGTGTAGTTGAAGTTCTTATCAATCATTTTAACTATAGACCTGCCTCTATAGCCCCACCCCTTTATGTTAATCAACTAATTTTCAGATTGTTAGACAATATTATATATCTGACTTTTTTGCCTTACAATTGGGGCCATGATAAGGCCTTTTCTTAATGGAAAGCCCAATATGACCTTTCTGTGTTGGTGCGCCGTAAAACCTAAACAAACAAACTTAATGGAAAAAATAAGAAAATTTACGAATGCTTTACCAAAATATGTCACAAATAATAACGATTATTTCAAACCAAAGAAGCCTGAATGTAAAAGCACTCATTCAATGTTTGTTTTGTGTTAGTGGCAGGGCCTTAAAGTATAAGTGTTTCTATTTCTATATTACTTTTTATGAAAATAAAGTTTTATAGACTTTGATTAAATTTTTGGCCAGATTTTTCAACGAAAAAGTTATTAAATCTGGCTTTTATGTGGTTTCCACTTTACATTTCTTGTTAGAAAATAATTTTGCATTTTTTAAATCTTTTTACTTTTTGTCCCACATTTTTCAATTCTTTACATATCCACATATTCTACTGTAAAACTTAATTGAATTAAATATTGTATATATTTCTATTTCAGGACTTGGTGATATTTCTAGAGAAGTTTTCACTACGTCAATCCTCGTCCTCAGCACATCATAGTATACAAGTTATAGCTAGTCTTACATCTCATGAACCTGACTCATTTGATGGAAATTTTGAATCAAGGTACATCTGCTTGATATATTTTAGTTTAAACAATTTATAACATTTACTTTGGACAAATACTTTATTTCACATTCTTTGAAATTAATTGAAGTTCTTTGAAGAATAGGAGAGTCTCTGATATGTTTTTATTATCCTTTGTTCTGGAAATATTTTGTAAAACAGTTGCTGTTAAAGTATGTTTTTGTTAAATTGAAATTCAAGTAAACTGCAGGGTTATACGGGACGCAGGAATCTGCATCCATATACTCGTTAATCACAAGTTGTACACATAAATAACTAAAGTCTGCATCCATGTGGATGCACAAAATATGTTGCGCATGAGGCCTATGAAAACTGCTAAATTGATAATAATTAATTATCCAACAATTAAATGTAAACAAGAGCCCCTTTTATCTCAAATGTTTACAGCATCCTTACAAATCATCCGCCATTTTGTCCTAAAGTTAGTCATTTATACGACAAAAATACTCACTTTTGGTGATTTAATCGGTTGGACCCCAAAACTTGCTTCAGGGCCCCGGTTTTTAAAGAACCTGTGTCGTCTAGACCCGTGAGAGCTTAAGAGCAATGTAAAACCTTAAACTGTAATGTTATGTATGTCATATGTTATTACTATCTCATTTTGTATTTTCAGTACATCACTCTCAGGAATGTCAGTACCAGCTTTAGCTTTCAGGGTAAGTTTGTATATTATGTACTGTGTAACTAGGACTGTCCCAATACACCAGAAGCGTATCGCGATATATTGCAATTCGTTGGCGCAGTATCCTGATATGTACCACAATATATTGTGGGTTTTTAGATTTGTTGTGCCTCCACTGTCCTGAAGAATTAGATTTAAAAACATGTTGGCACAAGTTCCGTATAAATAGTCGAATGTGCCCGATCAGTTAAACTCTTGGAACGTCAGTTTTAATTGAATGAACCATTATCCATGGACAAAGAGACTTTTCGCTACTTTCATTTCACAAAGGGAAGAATTTTCCAATGAAATTAAAAATATCGCCAAATACCGGTCCATTAAATTTGTACCGTGGTACGTATTGCAGCAGCTGCGTATTGCAATTTATCAGTACATGCAGACACCCTCCCTTACACTGAAAAATTGCCCTGGTTTTATCCTACCATACCCAGGGGTGTGGATATCGGCTTGAATCTTGTAAAATTAACTGGCGACTAGAATGTTTTTGAAGGCTACTATTTCATAGGGCTGTCATTGGTAATGATGATATTGATGTATCATATATTCTTGACAGACAATCTGATACTGATTTGCGGTTTGGATTATTGATACAATCTTATTAACCCTTAACCGCTCAATCCCGCATTTTTACGTGTCTAGACCCCCCCCCCTCCAAAATGGCTGCCACAGCCTTGAAAATGGTGTTTTTTATCTGGAATAAGTGAATTTCACTTAAGGATAGTTGTCTCCAAAAAATGAGCTTTTTTTCGCGCGCCTCCCTCCCAAAAAGATGTCTCCAGGGGGTTCCCGAAAGGGGGATGTGCCCCCCTTTGTTGCTGGGGTTTGAAGGGGGCGCAGCGCCCCTCATCGCCAGAAAAAAAAATCGGGGTCATTGAGTGCAGAAAAATGGCGCCAAATGCTGATAAGAAAACACGTTTTCAGTATCTGAAAAGACCTGGCACTTTAGACCTCAATTTTGGAAAATATTACTGTCTGAAACGCAAATGTGGGGTTGAAAAAGAGCGAAAATTGCATTTGTTGCCGTTTTTGCTCTGCCCCAGCGTTGCCATGGTAATGGGGATCGGGGCTAAACTTGGTTTTTCTGAAAGACATTCACCCAGGTAATAACTTGAGCAAGTTGCATAACTGTATGATAATTAGTAATGAAATTAGAGCATCTTGAAATAGCCCTTGTGCGTTATGGTGAAGAAATGGCTACTTTTCACACATGTCGCAACCAGTAAAGGGTTAATTGTTCAATCACAAGGTTCTAGTTAAGGACTTTTATGTACTTCTGAGTTTTCATGTTTTCTGTTTAAAAACAAGAAAATACAGTTTGTTTTAGTTTGTTTTATTTCTGAAACAACTTTAAACATCATGCATATTATCATGAGGGCATTATATTGTATATAATATACTAGAGTTGTAGCGGCTTTTTTGGTCTCCTTTTCAGTCTCTATATATCACCAATACTTGCCTTTCGATATATTGATACAAAATTTTCTATCAATGACAGCCCTACTTTTTCCAAAGAAAAATGGTTGCCCTCCATTCCCTCAATGAGGGAGAACCCCAAATATTCCATGCCTTACAAAGTTCACATAATAAAGTTGATTTAATATCTCCATTTCATAATTTTCAAGGTCAAAGTTCACACATCAAACTTGATTTAATATCTCCATTTCAAAATTTTCAAGGTCAAAGTTCACATATTAAACTTGATTCAATATCTCTATTTCATAATTTTCAAGGTCAAAGTCCACATATTAAACTTGATTCAATACCTCCATTTCATAATTTTCAAGGTCAAAGATCACATTTTAAACTTGATTCAATACCTCTATTTCATAATTTTCAAGGTCAAAGTTCACACATCAAACTTGATTTAATATCTCCATTTCAAAATTTTCAAGGTCAAAGTTCACACATCAAACTTGATTCAATATCTCCATTTCATAATTTTCAAGGTCAAAGATCACATTTTAAACTTGATTCAATACCTCTATTTCATAATTTTCAAGGTCAAAGATCACATTTTAAACTTGATTCAATATCTCCATTTCATAATTTTCAAGGTCAAAGTTCACATATTAAACTTGATTCAATATCTCTATTTCATAATTTTCAAGGTCAAAGTCCACATATTAAACTTGATTCAATATCTCTATTTCATAATTTTCAAGGTCAAAGTTCACACATCAAACTTGATTTAATATCTCCATTTCAAAATTTTCAAGGTCAAAGTTCACACATCAAACTTGATTTAATATCTCCATTTCATAATTTTCAAGGTCAAAGTTCACACATCAAACTTGATTTAAAATCTCCATTTCAAAATTTTCAAGGCCAAAGTTCACATATTAAACTTGATTCAATATCTCTATTTCATAATTTTCAAGGTCAAAGTCCACATATTAAACTTGATTCAATACCTCTATTTCATAATTTTCAAGGTCAAAGATCACATTTTAAACTTGATTCAATACCTCTATTTCATAATTTTCAAGGTCAAAGTCCACATATTAAACTTGATTCAATATCTCCATTTCATAATTTTCAAGGTCAAAGTTCACATATTAAACTTGATTTAATATCTCCATTTCATAATTTTCAAGGTACGCATGTAAATCTTGTCTTTTTATTTGAGTCATGGCTTTTCGTAACATGAATAGTTTATAGTCGTCACCCCGGTTCTCTTTATCTCTCCACAGTTGTAACATTTTAATGGCCGCTTGTCGAGGATTTGGTGATTCTTTTTCCACTTCTTTGAGTTCTGAACGTATCATACCGATAGTTTTAGCTACTGTTTTCCAGTCCTTCTCGATGCTTCCTCCGATGTGAGCGATCAGTCTATCTGATATGACTGGTTGTTTCGGTCCTGGTGTATGCATCATTTTGTCTTTTTTTTTGCGTTTATGACAAGTTTTACCACTTTGCAGTCTTTGCCTTATATGTTTTAAGCACTATCCCAATTTATTGTCATATAGTATAAAAATACTAGTCTGACTGATTAAGAGGTACTCATTCGTAGATTTCAACCTAAATATCAACTGTTTTTAAATTTATCAAAACTGTATGGAAACATTTTTGGAAGCATTAAAACAAAGTTCTGATGATGACAATTTTAGTGCAAATTGATATACAACTACAAATGATGGCATTTCAAGCAGTAAAAATCTACCCGTATGTTAGGGTATAGACATTTTTAATGCATTTTTGTGACTTTTATTGTGTATTTCTTGCAACATATAGGTCAGTTTGTCCTAAAAAAATAATAATTAATATTTTTGACACAATTACAGACACTGAATGGTATTTTGAAATTAGAGAAAAAATAAACCAAATCTGTGAACTAGTACCTTTAAATGACTAATTTTCACTAGTTATAGTATCAATATTTTCTAGTCACTGGCTTCAGGTTAAGTTAATGACTGCTATTGTTTGTACAAGACTATTGTCTTTTAGATAGTATGTTTTACACTGCAGTTTTGTAGTACAAGTTTTGTACTTGTTTCACACTTTTCATCCTACATTCTATTAGATATTTTATGTCCTTGTTATTTTATTTGTTGAACTATGTACCTTGCTCGGTGTTCCTGAAAATAAAAAATAAGTGTTACGTTTTTTTATGTAAAGTGAAACATTAAGAATATCATGTCAATAAGCAAATTGGGCCAATATAAGTTTACACTCCCCCCCCAACAATTTTGACACATGGGGATATTTGACCCCATGTCCTTTGTAGCTCAGTTTGTAGCACGCAAGTCTACTAATCGAGGGGTCTTGGTTTCGATTCCCTCTGCGGGGCATTTTTTTGTGAAGCTTTGTTATTTCTACAGCCATTCTCCCTCCTACCAATGATTCTTTATTATGTCGGGCAGTTGTTAGTCACTGACGAAAGTATGTGCCTAGTGGTTGGTTAACAGCTAAATCCAGAGATTTAGCCTTTCCAGGAACAGTGAGTAGGTTGACTGCCGTTATATGACTTATACAATGTGTTGCTACGGCGTTAAACCCAACAAAAACAAACAAACAAACCTTTAATCTTCGGCTAAACTTGAGCATCGTAGAGAGACTAACTAAAAGAAAATATGATTAAATAACATGAAGGAGAATAATTATAGGTTATTATACATTTTACTGTATAGTACAGAAATATATTTGGATGAGTACTCTGCTTGAAAAGTTCTATTTTACAAGCGGATACTGTAATGTACAGTTAAATGTATAATAACCTTTTTATTGTATGTATTTTATTTACTTTGAAATAATCATCATCACCATCATCCCTAACAAAGCAATTACAGCCATTCTTATCACTACCACCATCCACATCACCACCGAAACCACTACCACAACCACCATTTGCTAGCATAGTTTAGTGCACATGTACCCAACCGTCCAATACCAAAATAATATATACTTTTTGGATCAAATACAGGAATATATTGGACGGTCATGTACAAATGCAGATAGTCGATTGGTTAGATTTATTAGATATATAAATTACTCATACTTACTTATAAGTGATTGTTTATTAACTGTCAAAATCATAGAAATGAAGTACATCTAATTCAAGAAAAAAGAATATCCCCTTTTTTTTAATGAACAAAAAAGTATCCAGGAGTTAAATATATTTTCTTCCCTATTGTACATGTTATGTGTAGACTTAAGGCATAGTTTTACTTTCACTGCCTTTCAATGAATTGCAGAACTTTAATACTACAATCCTAAGGTAGTATGTCTCGTGGTCAAAACTATTTTTATGACCACAAGGAATTTCTCTAAAATAGTATCTAATGAGGGACCTTAGTCAGTTATTTCCCCTTGTATACTCTTCAAATAAGTAGGTCCTATTAGTTGGATTACTCAGATTTTAGCCTTATTTTTTAATGTCAAAATTTGCCAAAATTAATCTTAAATAACTTTTTTGTAAAACATTTGATTTGTTTGAAATTCAAGCTAAGTATTTTCAGGGTAAAGAACTATCTAAATTAAAAAAACTTATATTAATATCTTTATTAACAAGAAAGATATTTGATTAAATATTTTGTTATCGTTACATAGAAATTCAATGATAAAATCCGAGGATTTCAACTGTAAGGACCTACTTACCAATTGGACTGCTTCAGATTTTATCAATGAAGGATATTAAACTGCAAAAGTCCCTAATTAATCCATGAGGGGAATTCTACCCTAAAATGGAAACCTGTGATAAGGCTTTGTATCAATATTTGTTTTTTTACTTTTCTGTTTTATCAAGTTATTGTGTCACTTAATTGTAGGAATTAAAGGTACTCAGTCACAGATTTCAACTTAGATATCAACTTTTTCTAAAACTATCAAAATTGTATGGGCATATTTTTGGAAGTAGGAAAGTAGTGTTCTGAATGACTCTTTCAATGCAATTTGACATACAACTACAAATGATGGTGTTTCGTGTTGTAAATATCTACCCCGTATGTCAAAGTATAGACACTTTAAGTGCATTTTTGTGACTTTATTGTATATTTCTTGCAATATATAGGTCAGTTTGTCTTAAAATATTAAGAATTATTTTTTGACACAATTACAGACAGTGAATGGTATTTTGAAATTAAAGAAAAAATAAACAAAATCTGTGAACTAGTACCTTTAAATATCTCAATCACTTTCAGTCTTTATTTACTTTTAATATACAGGGCCCACCAAAAGTTTGTAGATATTTTCACTTTGTAGGTCTAAAATGTATTATAGTTTTTATCAAATATTTGATAACCAATTTTTTGAATTGCCTTTTAAGTTTTTGCTTTATTTTGAGTTATATTGTTGAATTTTATTCAACTGTCAGTTGTGCATACATTAATCCGATGATTTAAATATTCACCACTTATTCACTACATAATATCTTAAGTATTGAAAATGAAGGGAAAAGTTTTCCTTCTATTTCATTTTTGTTGCTGTTTCCCCTTTGAAAAGGGGCGCTGTCACATTTCCCCCTAAAAAGTGAAAATAAATGCTGAATGCCCTGACTGCTTGAAAATGGTTTAATAGTTAGTCTACATGTACAGGTCGTCCAGGTAAACATTGCGTATATAAACATAGCCAGTTCCATTACACACCAAAATTTAGGGGTGAACTTTTTTTACATTTTATTTATAGTTTAGTTAGTTTACACTTATTTTTTAAACATAACTATATGTAAAATTTATTTGTGCATATACACAATTTAAAATAAATGTTAAGTATCAAAGTGTAATGTTTATATCAGTGAAATGCTGTTCATGCATTATCTTATTCACCTATTTAGTGGGTAAGTCCATCGTTTAAAGTACAAAAACATGCATGACCTAGAATACGACCTGTATGAATGTAAAGTAAATTAAGCCATGTAAGTATAGATTTACTGAACAAATACTAGAGTTTAGTTGTTTGAACTATTGTGCCAACATTTTATTAACTTTCAATTTCTTATATTTGTCTATTTTATTGCCCTTTTATTGAACTGTATATACTGTATAATGAATCAGACTGCATGAGTATAAAACAGGTAAAATCTGATTTTTATACAATTGCAATTACAAATAAAATTAATACAATGTAACTCAATACAATACTGTAAATGGTTGCATTTCGTCAGACATAGGGTTACAATAGTGAAAATTCAAAAATGGTTTATAGCAAAACTTTACTGTTCTATAAAATTGATATAAAAACTTGTTTTTAAGGGTATAAAAAAAAATTAAAAATATATTGATAAAAAACATTGTATTTAAAATGTATAAGAACAAATTTGTAGTTAATTAATAAAAGAAAGCAGTACTGAATCATAAAAAATACTTTCCTTACCCTTTTAGTTTTAAAATTTCACAAAGTTAAACTATTCTACCAGTCCTTTTATGTCAAGTAAAAGAAATGAAAGTGATTTTATAACCATGAGTTATTGTTCTAAGTCATAACCATGTCTTTACTAATGTATTAAATGTCAAAAAACAAATGGTTTAAGTTTGTTGATTGATTCTATACATTTAGTCCAGTTAGCTTTTTGCTAGATTCAAATGTATTTTTTTCATTCATTTTTAATAAAATGTAAAATCAATCAATATAGGTTATGTATGTCAATGCATTTAATTAGAGATTTAACCAAGTTTATTTCAGGTTAAAGTTTTTAAAAGTGAAATATGACCCGGGTGATAGGTCAAGGTCACTGGGACTTTATATGAGACAGAACACAGCATGGACAGTACACAGGGGTATAATGCCCCACCCATCTTGTTTAAAGTGGAATATCTCCTGTACTAATCGAGATGTTTCAAAGTTTACATGATCATTCATTAGCACTACATCTACCTAAGTAAGAAGGGGCCAATACTTGGGGTCACTTATTGTTGAAGTTATGCCCCTTTGTTAATCATAATGCACATATGAGTTTTTTCACGTTGTGAAATATCTAAAGTACTAATAATAATAATAGTAATAATAATGATATCAACAATTATTATCATTATAATAATGAAAATAATGATAACAATAAAGACTTTTTTATACACTTTTTTAAAAGACTTTTTTGCCATAAACAAATCGCCTGAAAAGTTCAGCTTGCTGTGGTTTACTGCTCTTGTTTAATAAAATGTAAATTAATCAATAAAGGTTAAGTATTTCAATGAATAATGATAAGAGATTTAATCAAGTAATTTGTGATGTAAATAAATGTATGGTCTAAATTAATCTTTTGAAGTTTTTTTGCCCCTAAATCAGTTTTTTTTTCACATTGGAAAATATGATGAAAGTCACAAAGAACATGACTAAAGTAACCTTTTAAAGATTAATTTTTCTAGTAAAATTAGTTTTCGTTTATAACATGGTTGAATATAAAAATTTGTAAATGCTGAACACTCGTACATATATACAATGTACATGTATATTTATGTAAATGCTTACACTCATACATATATATTTTACATAGATTATTATGATTGAATAGAGAAAAGATAACATTCAGGCCTTATGACAAACTTTTATCAGCTATTTACATTTGGTCCAGCAAATTGGATTCTTTATTGGACTGAATGAAAGATTACTGGACCAAAACATTCTAGTTAAACAGTGCAGTTGATTTTCAGTATAATATATCCCAAAACAAAATCACAATACAACAAATACAAATTTACATAGCTGTAAAAAGTTGGTGTACAATTGTACTATACATTTGTACTCCAGACATTCCAAAAAGTGCCAGTCCGACAGACCTGACCAGTGAAATTCCAGTCGATCCAGGAAAAAGTCTGTCCTTACATTTTGATGATTTCTTCCAGTTCAGTGAAACCTGATTCAGTACAGTGATTCTTCCAAGATCACTGGGCCAAATGTCCAGTAATGTCCAAACACTTAGGAATGTCTGGTACTCTGGAAAACGTACTAGGGGAGGAGGAGGAAAATCTTGACAGGTAAATCTGATTTATAATGCCGGTCAAGGAAGGATGTCCTGGCAATTATTGTTAGAAAAGTCAGTTGCCGTTTATGACTTTATAGAATGTTTTAATAAATTGCTTATAATGGAAGTAGAATTCTTTTACAAAGGTCACCATTTATTCCTGTATAACATTTTCGCTCTATATTTTCAGTGTTTAAAGGCATTATGTTCACAGTTACATGGACATGCTAGCTCTCTTATAAATACGGTAGGTAGATAGGAAATTGTATAAGTTTTAAATGATTGTAAATATTCTCTAACTAAGATAATGACAGTGTGTCTGAAAAAAGCAGCAGGGCACATCAATCTCCATAAACAGATATTCTGTTGATTGTTGTCGTACAGGATCTCTAAGATCTCAATTGAGGGTCACGTCGAGATGACCTTTATGTCGACCAATCAATGCGTAGCTTTCATCTAGACAAAACATTATTAATAACATTTTGACTTTGTTATTTTAGATCGGGTTTTAATCAGATTGGGGGCACATCAGATGGTTGTTGATTTAAAGTAACAATTTCTGCATTTGGAGACACAGTGAGGAACAGGGAGAACAAAAAAGGCAGGCCACTGTGCCTGGCTATTCCCCTTAAGAATAATCACCACAATGGTCTTTTTATCTATATTTTGAAAAAATAAAGCATTAATTATTTGGGTTGTAGTTTAATTTAAGCTGTAAGAACTTGTAAGAAATAAGTTAGTAAAGAAAATGGACAATGCTTTATTAAATTGTTGATCATTAAATATTACAGACATGTAAATGCTTACTACCCAATCTGTTGATGCTGATAAAAGATAAACCAGTACAGAATATCAACAAAGCTTTACAGACATCTAAAGACCATGCTGCAAGTTTTATAAGGTAATTACTATGTACATGTATTTTTATGAGAAATTAGACTAATGAATGTTCATTTTACACTATTTGTTAGCTGACTGTCTTGACACTTTGGGTTAGGTTGAGTATTAGAATTCTATTACTTAAAGTTAAAAAAGCAAGGGTTTGGTTTTTTTTAAGTCTACTTTTTGTATCGCTATTCAGTCGACTCTTGACATTCACTTCCCCGATCATCTAGTGTTAACATACGGCCCAAATTGCAGCCACAGCATACAGTGCATGACCCTCGCAGGTACCCATTTACACCTGGGTGGGGTGAAGTAATCGCAGATAAATTTCTTGCTCAAGAAAATTAGCAGTGCCATTTTTTGGATTCGAACCCAGGACCTCTCGATCCCTAAGCATGCATCCTACCACTGAACTACCGCTCCTACTTAATTCTAATTGAAATAATGTTATTTTATATATACTATGATTTAAGATAGAGTTTTGCTCCTATAAAGCTGTGTACAGGATATATCAGAATTTTTAACTTTTATCTTACGAAGTTATGTGTCATAAGACATTGCTTTATACACATTGATTTCAAACGGTATATAGACACCTGGCTAGCTCAGATGGTAGCATTCAAGTCTACTGATCAAGGCGGGTGGGTGGGCGTCTGGTGTCGCTAACAATTGTATTAAACTTTTTTCTTAACCATATACTTCTGCCATTTATTGTCAGATCTTTATGAAACTCCATAAAATGATAACATACCTTGTCATGAAAAGATTTAGAAAGTAACCACAACTCTACCTGGCTTAATATGGATTTATTTCCCTTTGTAATTTTTGTGTTTAAGTTTTTAATATGTTTGATATCTCTGTCATTTATGGTCAGATCTTGATAAAAATCCGACTTTAATGTGTTTTCCACATTACATTTCTTGTACTTCTACCGTATAGGTTACTAATGTCGCAGTGTGGAGATAGAGGGCATACTAGTTTTAGAACACTGTTACAACACATGTGTACTAAAGTAACAGATAGAGCCGAGTATAGATCTAAAGTAGCCCAAGCTGTAGTGGATATAGCTAATGATATGCCAACTGAAAACTACTGTAAAATGGTACAATGGTTTTATAAACTATCCAAACATAATAAGGTAAGACTTGAAGCCATAAAAAAAATCTGTGTTCAGGGTAAATCTACACTAGAGTTTTTTCTTGAAAATTAATGTTTTTTCACACATGAAATATTTAGCTTTTAGGGATGATCTAAATTGAATTTCACCGCCAGGATTAAGTATTGGCTATCGGTGAAAATCGTTATTATTATTGTGGCCAGGAAAGACGATTAAAGGGATATACAGGCTGTGCCAAAAGTATAGAACCAAGTTTAGTCTTTAAAACAGTATTAAAAACAAAAGAAATCACTTACTAATATCATTTGTCACTTAAAACATTCCACTGAACAAATTAAAACATGTGGCATACACATTGTTGAAACCTAAGCAGGAAACTGAGAGAATCACCAAGCTATTTATAGATTTGTTATATGTCACACTTGCTGAAATTAAACATTTTCATTTGCCGTTTCTTGTCTTTTCAACATTCTTAGGCGGTTAGGATATCTTTTTTGATAGAATTATACAAATGTTGCACAATAACAAGCTCTAGTATCTTCTCATCAGTAAACACGTATTTTAACTCTATTTTTAGCTTACCTGACCCACGTGGGTCTAGTTAGGAAACACCCCAAATATTACGAGAAAATAAAGAAATACTTTGCCAAGATATATAACAGTGTGTCTGTTGCATTCACAGTTATAAAAAGTATGATTCAAAATCACAAAATATGAACTTGAACTTTTGCCTCGCAATTCCTTTAATTGAAAAAAAAAGATCTAAATTGGAGCAAAATCCCCATGTACAGACATTGTTTGTTCTTCTTTTCTACCTTTTGCTTTAACATATGTTATATCTATTACAGATCAGTAATCGTGGATTCTCTCTAGAGATTGTCTCAGCTCTACTATCATTACCAGAGAGACAAGTTACCAGTGATATAGACCCAACATTACAACCATATGTTAGTCATAGATCTTTGTTTAATATCATATTAGAAAGATGCTCTGATAAAGCTCCTGTGTAAGTATTTTATAATTGATATCTGTTTATAGACCCAGAACACATCTAGTTTAGCGGACCCAGGAAGTTATTATAGACATGTGCACAATGCGCTATTATTATGAGCAAGAACAAGATTTTGTGCTCTAAAAGGTTTTAAAAGGTGAATCAAATGCCGCTAGTTTTCTGTTATTATGGGAACTGCCACCTCACAACCCTGCTGAAATATAAAATTTAATAACAAAAAAGCCTTCATTGAAAAAAGTCATTAAAATACATAGAAATAACATCCATAGACCCTGCCTTACATGTGAAAAGATTTGATCTGATGGTTTTTCCAGCTGAAAAACTTAATTTGTAGGGGATATACCAAAGTGTTTAACCAAGTTGAAATAAAAATGTGTGTACAAAGATCAAATGGAAATTACTTTTCCAATTAATGAAGTCTGCATTACTCATTAACAAGCAGAGGATATGCTGTTAATGACTTTGAAGTAGATCTAATTTGGCTTATATAAGGGAAAGTTCCCTTTTATGGCTTCGATTTATTATATAATTCTGTCTTTATATCAGGGCTCGAATTTAAGCTCACATACTCGCAAAATGTGAATGGGTATTTTTGGATAGATCGATAGTACCAAATAAAGATTCTCTGTAAAAGCAGGTTTGATATTCTTTGTCTATCCCTTAATAATGCCCTTGTTCTATCCATAGTTTATTAGTTAGATATGGTGCTATTTCATTTACTGCATATATGAATATGTAAACTAGTAAAAAGTTTAGAAAAATGCGAGTGATTTTCTCATTTTGCTAGTTGAAGTAAAATTAACGTAAAATTTTTCAAGTCCAATTTTTGGTTAAAATCCAGCCCTGGTTTATATACACCTTCAAAGCCCCATTGCCACAGTACTCTTAGCACTTTGATTCACTTTTTCTGCTCTATTATTTCAGTGTTCGTGTTCGAGCTATAGGATGTTTTACACAATGTTTAAACTCCCCAGATGAACATGTTACAAATAAAGTAAGAGATATTATGACACCAAAATTACCTACTGGAAGACCAGTACCTAGGTTGATTAGAACTCCGGGACCACATAATGAAGGTATGAGGGTCGGTCAATAAGTTTTTAAATTATTGCTATAAAATGAATGAGGGTCGGTCAATAAGTTTTTAAATTATTGCTATAGAATTAATGAGGGTTGGTCATAAGTTTTTAAATTATTACTATATAATGAATGAGGGTCGGTCAATAAGTTTTTAAATTATTACTATATAATGAATGAGGGTCGGTCAATAAGTTTTTAAATTATTGCTATAGAATTAATGAGGGTTGGTCATAAGTTTTTAAATTATTGCTTTAAAACGAATGAGAGTCGGTCAATAAGTTTTTAAGCTATTGCCAGTGGGTTTTTCAGGCCATTTTTGGCTGATATTGTGCCCATTTCCCTTCCCAAAAGGTATGTGTATAGTAAAGAACACAGCCAGTTTATGAAAATAAAATTTGGAGTGAATTATTACTACAATTTAATAATTTATTTAAAATATATTTTATTGACATATTATAATATGATTAATTATGAAACAATGTTTGTACACACTTATGGTCTATTATATAATCTGTATACAGAGGATTCCCTTACATTTAGCATGAATCTTTTAATGAATTTCTTTGGATTTCTTTCAAATCCATGGTAAAAAGTAAGTGTCGAAACCTTGGTATAATGATATTAAATGTGGTAATAATAAAGACTTTATTTTACGAAGCCACACATTTGGATTAATCCAGTCTCCCTTGTGGACCTCTGGTAAAACATTTACATGTTATTTACTAGAGCTGTCACTATATACCTGTATATTGCGATATGCAGCTGCGGCACGCGGCTGCGGTACTATTTTAGTGTACCGGTATTCAAATGGCGATATTTTTTATTTTCGTTTCAAGATTCTTCCTTGTGCGAAATAAAAGTAGCAAAATGTCAGTTTTTGCCATAGTTCATTCCATCTAACCTTAAGTTACAAGAATTTAACCAATTGGGCTTCGTCTCAATCCTAAATGACTGTATATACTTAAAAAGGCTAGATTCTATTAGTAGCTGCATATAAGATTTGCAATGTTTCTGTTAAATACAGCTGAGGCACAACAAATCTAAAAGCCCTCAATGTATCATGGTACGTAAAGCGATATGATGTTGGCGAATTGCAGTATATCGCAATATGCTTCTGGCGTATTGTGACAGTCCTGTTATTTACAATATTTACATAGTGAATATATATGTTATATTTCTAGTTACAAATTCAGAGAAGTCTAGTGATGGTTCATCAGTAAGGACAGAGGTAACTATAGCACAACAGACCTGTATAGAAGGTAGTGTTACAATACAAGATGGTGGGAATGTTGAGAATCAAACACCTTTACAAAGAATTAACCTTACACCAGGATTTGATCCAAGTATGTTGCTTTGCATTACTCCAGAATAAATTTTGACTAAGTACTCAGATGTTCTGTTTCTTTTCTGCTTTTTTCAGGTTTTGTTATAGTTTGTTTTTTGGGTTTAACGCCGTAGCAACACATTGTATAGGTTATATAACAGCGGTCAGTCAACCTACTCACTTCTCTTGGAAAGGCTTTAGAAATCTCTGGATTTGACTGATAAACAACTACTAAGTGCATATTTTCGTCAGTGACTGACAACTGTCCTACATAATTAAAAATCATTGGTAGGAGGGAGAAGGAAATAATTTCATGACCGAGCTCCACGAAAGTATGCCCCGCCCAGGAATCAAACCCAAGACCCAACGATCTGTAGACTCGCATGCTACCATCTGAGCTAGCCGGGCGGCTTGTTTTGTTATAGATGTTTTACAAAAGTGCAATGTGACATCACTTCTACAATCCTAGGATCATTTATATATTTCAAGATGACATCATTTTGAAGTTTTATTATACCCCCGCTTCGAAGAAGAGGGGGTATACTGTTTTACCCTTGTCAGTGCGTCCGTCCGTCCGTCCATTACAAAATTTCCGTCGCAGTTTTCTCAGCAACTATAACATGCAGCAGCCTAATACTTTGCATATTGCTTCATCCCATAGTCCCATGTGGTGTAAAGCGATTTCATGCTCCTTGCTCATCTACTTCCTGTTTGTCGCATATTTTTAGATTTTGTTAAATGAAAGTTACATTATGATAGTCATATTTCTCACAGCGGGGGTATCACTAGTGAGCATTAGCTCACAGATTTACTTGTTTTCACTACTATCAAAATATGAAAAATTTAATTTTCACCTAATATTTTCATTGAATAACACCCAGATACATTGTAAAGGATAAAAGTAAATTGTTTACCTGACTCAAACTGTTTCTTATTGCAGATCTCTCTGACAGTGAAGGTGTATTTTCAATGTTAAGACGTAGAACCAGTGATGAGAAAGTCAATGTACGTAAAGTAGCACTACAAGCTGTCGAAGCTGCTTTAAGATTTGAGAAACCTAACTTCTCACCACAGGTAAGTTATATTGTAGTATGTTTTTGAATGTATTACAAGATGTTGCATGTTTACAATAAAAAAAGAAAATTCAATAAACCTGCATTTGGATGAAGTAAACATTGAATTTTTCTAGTATTATTATTTCTAAAATTTAATCTTTTAAGTCTTATTTTTGACAGATAGGCTT
The DNA here is from genome assembly GCA_025267735.1 of Mactra quadrangularis. Lineage (NCBI taxonomy): Eukaryota > Metazoa > Mollusca > Bivalvia > Venerida > Mactridae > Mactra > Mactra quadrangularis. The sequence continues at coordinate 1,911,756 of CM046304.1, read as the reverse complement.
TTTTAATTGTTACATTGGAAGCTGTGGAGTAGTGGTTAGCATGTCAGATTTCGAATCCGGAGATTGCGGGTTTGAGCCCGGCAGTGGTAGGTCATACACTATACATGAATTGTCAGACTCTTGGTAGGGTAAGTTAGTACTGGTGATAGAAAAGTGTCCAGGAAACCTATAGTAGAAAGAGCTTGCTGATGTATATATAACCTAAATTTGTGTTGAATACAACATTAAAAAAATGTCTATAGTAAGTTGCCGCGGTCGTGGCGTAGTGGTTAGCATGTCTGATTTTGAATCCGGAGATTGGGGGTTCGAGCCCGGCAGTGGTAGGTCATACCCTATACATGAGTTGTCAGACTCTTGGTAGGGTAGGTTAGTACTGGTGATAGAAAAGTGTCCAGGAAACCTATAGTAGAAAGAGCTTGCTGATGTATATATAACCTAAATGTGTGTTGAATATGAAGTTAAACACAATTAAAAAAAAATAGGGATAGCTTAAAAAAGGATTTGTGAATTTCCTTGTTTCTATTGTATTTTCTATTTTTAGAACATTGAAGTTTTACGTGAACATTGTCGAGACCCTGGTTTATCAGCAAGAAAACAAGCACTACAATCATTGACTGATTTACTTATTGAAACACCAGACAATGTAACATTACAAACGTAAGTCGTGTCTGTCTTTTTTACAATTATCTTGTCTGGTGCTTTCTGAGCTTCAAGATTGAAGTACATGTGCTTATAGCTTATAAGAGTTCTCAAACTTGTTAGTAGTCACGTGATCAACAATTTACATGTATGACGTCACACCATGTGTGACGTATTCTCTTTGTTCTCAAATTGTTCATGTTAGATGATTGTTTGTTGAATCATTATTTACAATATATTTAATTAAGGTTTGTAATAAACGAAAACAAATTTCATGAATGCAACACATTTATAAGATTCAGCATCTGTCTTCCTAAAGCCTCCAAAACATTTTTTTATTGTAATCATTTTTCATAAATTAGCTTTTATGCTAATTTTGTAGTCTCAGTTATATTTATGTTGATAACCAAAAAATAAATAAAAAATTAAAAAGGATTTCAAAAACCCAAGTTATCAAATTCTAAATTAAAAGTATTCAAAAGGCTTACTAAGAGAAATGTCCCCAAACTTTTGATTGGTACTGTACTTATTGTTTAAATAAACATTGTGCATTATATGTTATTGTTGTCACTGTGACATTTATTTTAGAAAATAATTATCATTTATTGAGACACATTGAGTTAAGTTTTTGAGGCTGATTGATAACCTCTGCTTTACTTTAACTCAAAAAATGGATTGTATCAATAAGAAATGGTTTTCATTGCGTGATGAGTCAATAAAATATGCAAACAATGATTTTTAGCCTGATTTTTCAACAAAAAATTTAGCTTATAGTTTGGCCATATCTGGGTGGTTGGGTGGGCGGTTGGTGTTGTAAACAAATGCGTAAAAGTTTTTCTTTACCCTATATTTCTGCCATTTATTGTCAGATCTTTATGAAACTTCATACAATGATAACATAACATGTGATGAACAGAATTAGAAAGTAACCACAACTTTACCTGGCTTTATTATGAATTGTGGTTTCCACATTACATTTCTTGTTCTATCTTGAAATCTGGAATTATAGCAATTCTGTTAATTGTACTATGAAAGGACTTATTGTGAAGGAACTCATGGCAGTTTAAGGGCTCATTTAATGAATGAGGCTAGTTCTCAAACCAAACTAGGAAGAGGATCAAATTTACTTACGTAAATAACTATTGTATAATTTCAGTTACTGGTTGCTAGGAGCTCTACCATTAGTTATAGACAGGGAAACATCACTATCAGATAAATGTATGGAATTACTGGAAGATATAGTATTATCTAATATTGTACTTCCTGTACGTAGTGTACGACCTTCACATTATCTAGCTTGGAATTTACTAAACATTATTGCTAGGCCCGAGAATGTTAACCACAGGTAAGGATTTTTTTCTAAAATGCAAACTGATTCATTTTATGGTGATGCTTTGCCAGGAATTTTTACAACTACCCCTGCCTTTTGCATCGATGAAAGTTTTCAGTTTTATTCTGTTGGTACAGTCTTGAAAAGGCCCTAATAAATTCTTTCTTAACTAATTCTGTATTTTTGATGAATTGACTTGGGGATTAATTGACTCTGCGACAAATTGACTTGGGGACAAACACTTACTCCACTCTATCCGGTTAGTCCAAAGCATTTGAATAGAGCCCTAGAAAAAATAAAGCCCTAAACTTAGTAAAAATGGCCCTTAAGAAGCCCTAAAAAGACCATAAATTTATGTTTGAGAAGTCTGTTTAAACCATGTTTATACTATATCTAGTATTTTGAGAATGAAATAACTTTCTGTAATTTACATAAAATCTGCTTTTTCAGTATTTTTAAAGTAGGTTTAAATATTTTCAAAACTTCGAAATTTCACCCCTGCTTTGCATTGTGAATGCAAGCATGGGCAAGTTTCCTAAGCATATTGTAGCTAGCACATTGCCCCTTGGTTCCCTTAATTTGATATCACATACATAATGCTGTTGGTGTAAGAAGGGTACCAGCGCACCAAGTGCTAGATAGCGAGAAGTATCATGGAAACTGCTCAATTGATAATTATTAATTTAATTTCCACCAACCCGTTATGAAATCCAACATTTAAATGTAAACAACATTTAAACAATAGCCCAATTTATTAGCATGACTTGTGTACAAATTATCACTCATTTGGTCCTACATTTAATATTACAATAATACACACCTTTTGTGATTAAATCTGTTGGACCCCAAAATTTGCTCTAGGCTCCTGTTTTCACTGGACCTGCATCAATTGGACACCTAAAATTTAAAAGCAATGTAAAACCCTGACTATGTATTATAACGGTTACATTTTCAGACAATATTTAAATAAAGCATGTCATTATTGGTCAAGAAAAGGAAAGATTAAAACAAATGTTATAACAGCCTTAGAATCTCATATTGGTACAGAAAATAATACAGTAAGTTGATGTTTTTCTTACTTATATATAGTGATTACTCCAGAACTCAGTAGGTAGGTCATACCCTATACATGAGTTGTCGGCCTCATGGTATGTTAAGTTAGTACTTGTGATAGAAAAATTTCCAGGAAACCTATAGTAGGAAGAGCTGGCTGTCATATATATATAACCTAAAATATGTGTTGAATATGATGTAAAAAAAACCCAAAAGCATTTGGTGTCGAAAATTTTGATACATTTCATATTATTTTATTACAGGCTGCCTGGATGTTACTTAGTGAGATTGCACCAGCAGCACCTAAGATAAATCATTCTTTTGTATTAAATTACTGGAATGACAAGATACAAAATGGTAGGTTTTAAATTTCTTTATCATCTATAATAATACTGTGTGAGAAATCTGCCTTTGTTGCGTTATTTTAGACAACCTTTCTATTCCTCCCAAAAAGCTTCTTAGCAAAGATAGACTATTAGATTTATTTCTTTAACAAATATACAATATACATAAAACATTACATCAAACATGATTAAAACAATAAATATGATCAATCATGAAAAGCTGAGATCTATGTCAAAGTACATCAATAACCTGGATAACACAAAAAAGGGAAACCCTTATTTCAATTGTGGTCCAAGACTATTGCACGGTTCGACATAGGGAGACATGAAAGATAAAGTAAAAAAGTTATATGATTAATATTTAAGAATTTAGTAAAAATTGAGCATTATCACAATTTAAATACATACACTAATACTGACAAAATGTATAGGTTATCACATGAGTTCATCACTAATTGCTTATGGTAATGATGTTGTTTGTAGGTACGAATGACTGTCTATAATATAGTTTGTGTTATTTACTTGTTGCTAATTGTGTAAGAAATTTCATGTGTGGAAAGCGTGCTTGTTGTTGATCTGGACTGAACTGAAAAAACTGGGCCTCTTAGAGTAATGAGAACATTCCGAATGCGCCCAAATTCTTTGAACTTAAGCTTTCATCGAATGAACCATGGAAAACTGACGTTTCGTTATTTTCATTTGGCAAAAGGAAGAATTTTTCAATGAAAATAAAAAGTATCGCTAAATACCGGTACATTTAATTCATAATTCGGTTTGTATTGCCGCAGCTGAATATTGCAATATACCGGTATATCGTGACAGCCCTAATTTATAACCTGGACGCATTGCCTAAGCAAATCGTTATGTATCGCTTTGTATCCTGGTACCCTTAATTTGATGTCACTCACTTATTCCTTTTGTTGAAAGAAGGGAACCAGGACACAAAGGGATACGTAGCGATTTGCTTAAGCAACGCACCGTTATTGTTTTTGCAGAGACATGCACAGATACAATGATCAGAATATTAACTGTAATGAAGTATATTGGTGAACATTTATCATCAGAGGATAGAACTAAACTTATAGATCATCTGAAAACTAGATTGGTGAAGTTTAACTCTATACCAGAACTCATACCTGTCACTGTTAGCACACTTAGCAAGGTAAAACCTTGATGTATTTATTAGAAATCTATTTGACTATAATTTTAGTTGTACTATCATTTATATTCGTAACTCAAATTTATGGTCTTTTCCAGCTGAACACAGTTCGTTTGTATTAGATGTGTATTTTTCTGAATGAATTTATTTTACATATTATTTCTAAAAGACATGCATCAGTGATTTAATCCTGTTGCTCTGTGTACATATTTTTAGCCAGATTTTTCAACCCAAAAATTCAGCTTATAGTTGGCAAAACACGGGTGGGCATTGAAGTTTTCAATTTAGCATATATTTCTGCCATTTATTGTCAGATCTTTATGAAACTTCATACGATGATTACATAATATGTGATGAACATAATTAGAAAGTAACCACAACTCTACCTGGCTTTATTATGGATTATTTCCCTTTGTAATTTTTGCGTTAAAGTTTGTATTATGTTGGATATATCAGTCATTTATGGTCTGATTTTCATGAAAATCAGGCATTAATGTGGTTTCCACATTACATTTTGTGTCATACATTTAAGGCCTACAACACAGATTTAATCGTATTGTTCTGTGTTACTGTGTACACAGGTTTTTATATCAACTTTGTTACACACTGATGCATTGTGTACAAACAAAATGAACTAAGTGCATACTTAAACCAGTGATTGACATCTGTCCTACATGATTTAGAATCAGTGGTACAAGGAAGAATAGCCATAGAAATTATTTCATGACTAAGCTATATGAAAGTATGCCACACCCTAGAATCAAACCTATGACCCCTCTATGAGTAGTCTTGTGTGCTACTGATTGAGCTAGCTGACGGACTTGCAGTAATATTCGATATTTTGATAAATGTATATGCAGTTTTTATACCCATGCTTCGAAGAAGAGGGGGGTATACTGTTTTACCCTTGTCCGTGCGTCCGTCCGTCCGTTACATAATTTCCGTCGCAGTTTTCTCAGCAACTATAACATGCAGCAGCCTAATACTTTGCATATTGCTTCATCCCATAGTCCCATGTGGTGTAAAGCGATTTCATGCTCCTTGCTCATCTACTTCCTGTTTGTCGCATATTTTTAGATTTTGGAGGGGGTATCACTAGTGAGCATTAGCTCACAGATTTACTTGTTGACTCAGAACAGTGTATGTCACCTGAATGGAAGAACAAAATGTATAACTTGTGTGTAATTTATTTGTAGAATTGCTCGATTCGAAATTCGACTGTTAGAACTTAGAGAACTCCAATCGAGTGAGTCAGAACTGTGTTCTGGCAACGTTCTATCCATTTCATCGAAATAGGTGTTGTGTACGGAATCAAACGGTTTATCAATACCCAACATGGCGGCGGCATCATTGTAAACATGCGAGTTTGGTGTTTTGATAGCGAATATCGTGAAATTATACTTTTGCCCAATTGTTTACGAAAGTAAGAAGCAAGTATATTTGCTATGGATATTGCCTTTTGGTTTAGTTCCAACATCCAATTTCACTCGTTTGGCAGATTCTGTGGAAGAGTCAGAATTTGATTCTGGCACAGGTCGGACAGCTCATTCGAGCACGCCCATTATGTTTTCAGCTATGTAGTATAGAATCTGATAAAACCGGTGATAAATCTATCAGTGTAGTATGGTGTAATGATTTATTGATGGCCTGTGATGAATATTTATCTAAAGTGGTTTTACAACATGATGGTGAGTAACCTTGTATTATACTTGGATCATTCGGAACACCTAGACCTTTCATGAATGAATAATCTCGGAAGGATTCGCAGGGGAGTCTTCCCTGGTGGATTGGGATTTTACTACCACACGAGGCGGAGCACGTAACGGTTAAGCGAAATAGTTCTTGTAGTATACACCCAGATCTAAGTCAAAACATATTTCTATGTTATATATTGAACCAAATATTGTTCAGCGATATCATTGAACTGTATTATTTCAAATTTACGGACTAAAAACGAAACATCACTCATCGCCTAAACGATCATGTATTTGTTTACTTCAACACCGGTAGTTCAAAATGGCACCAAAATGTCTCGGAGCTTATTCGTAGCGAATCCCCGAGGTGTTCCGAATGATACTTGGATGTGCTAAGTCAAGATAAAAAAACAAACTGTCTGCTATTCAGCTTATAAGCTACATAACAACTTTTAAGAAGTCGTTCCCACTGCAAATGGTGAAACGCTATCCGCTTTCATACTTGTAATGGATTGGATATACATGGTTAAACTCTGAAACTAATTCATTTGTAGTACAACTATACACCTGAAAATTTACTTTCATTTCAAAGCAGACAATAATTCTTTAGACGCACAATGTCTCAAACTTCATGCTTAAAAGAATTCATGTTCAATGAAATTTAAATTTACTACTGAATCCTAATAAGAACTTCTTTCTATTCATGATATCCGAGGTATATTTGCATAGAAAATCACTGTGGAGTTCTGAAACATACTTATTGTTCATTTTGTTTGTTTGTTTAGTAGTAATTTATGTAATAGGCATGAGGCCTTAATCAATAAACAGTGTTGTCATTGCTGAATGCCCTATCTATGAAACTATTTTTAGCCAGATTTTTCAATGAAAAAATTTGGCTTATAGTTTGGCGAAACCCAGGCATCCGGTGTTGTTAACAATTGCGTTTAAGTTTGTATTTGGCCATATATTTCTGCCTTTTATTGTCAGATCTTGATGAAACTTCATACAATGATAACATACCATGTGATGAACAGAATTAGAAAGTAACCACATCTCTACCTGCCTTTATTATGGATAATTTCCCTTTTTATTTTTTGCGTTAAATTTCTTAATATGTTGGTTATCTCTGTCATTTATGGTCAAATCTTCATGAAAATCTGCCTTTAATGTGGTTTCCACGTTACATTTCTTGTATAAGTGTACTGTAGGACACCTATCTTATTTAAATTTATAGGACTTTATTTTTTCATCTGTATACTTTACTATTAGTTTTCAAAGTTGATTTGTTTGTAGGTAAAGTTGATGACGAAGACAAGGTGATCTGTTATTTATGTACACTGGGTGAAGTGGTTCTGTTATCTCCTGGTAAAGTTCCTAAAAGAATATTCCTCTTGATTCAAAGTATGATTGCTACACCTTGTATCACCCCTGCACCTACCAGCCAATCACAGCCCACGGCACAAGATTGTGGCCAATCACAGCCCACGACACAAGATGGTGGCCTATCACAGCCTACAACACAAGGTGCTGGTGACCAACCACAGCCTTCCTCTCAAAATGTCAACCAATCAAGGGACACATCTCTTAATTCTTCATCAGAAACAGGTCAGTATGATTTGTTGAGTATCTTTAGGACACATTTGTTAATGATCACTCACTGTTATGATAAAGGTTTTTGTAAGTAAAAAGAATATGAGCCTGATAGAATTTGTTAAATTTTGACAATCTTGTTGAACTGCAATTTAGTGATATTTTTTGGTGCTTCCTAATAGAGAATATGTTGAAAAATTTTGAAATTAATGTAGAAATTGTTACATTTTGTTTCTCAGAATTTCAGTGACATAATTCTAAACTAATGTTTGAGCATTTCATAGTTTTGAGAAAAAAACTTTAGAAGATTCAGACAGTAACTATTAAGCACATTTTTTGCCTTAGAAGGTTTGAATTTTTGACTATGAAGAATAGTTCCACAGGGATATAAATCTTACAGTTGTTTAGAGCTTGAAATGGTTAAAAAAACTCAACAGTATAACTTCTGCTGAGCGGCCCTCTACAGAACAAATCCTCTGCTCAACAAAAGCTTTTGATATTTCCCTTTACATATTTTTAATTGAAATTAACCTCTGCAGAGCAACAACCTCTGAACAGCAACACATTTTGGACTCTCCAAGTGGGTGTTGTTCAAAAGAGTTTTGTACTGTACTGCCAAAAATTGAATTGTGTCCCTTTTGAATTAGAGCGACTATTTGCCCACACATTTCAAACGTAAAGGGAACAGGTTTTTTATGAGTATCATCTTCAACTGTTACTATTTGGCAGAAGTGACAAAATCACCAACCTATTGAAAAAGTCCAGATATAGAAAAAGTGTTTAAATGTAAAAAGTTTCATATTTTTCAAATCAAATGCCATTTTGTTAACCTTTCGTTTCAGACTCCAGTAAACTTTCTCAAGGGTCTCAGGGGTCACAACCCCTTACACAGTTTAGAGGGTCTGTGATGTCTGCAAGAATTAGAGCTTTTGCCTTTGTTAATTTGGGTAAGTCATTTTTTGCTTTTTAGCTGGTTTTTCAAAGTGGCAGGCGGGTGTCTAGTGTCATTAACAATTGCGATAAAGTTTTCAGTTTAGCATATATTTCTGCCATTTATTTCAGATCTTTATGAAACTTCATACAATGATAACATACCATGTGATGTACAGAATTAGAAAGTAACCACAACTCTAACTGGCTTTATTATGGATTATAATTATTTCCCTTTGAAATATTTGCGTTAAATGTTTTTAAATCCAGCTTTAATGTGGTTTCCACATTACATTTCTTGTTTAAACAATAAATATAGCAAATGCCATAAGTAATGAATAAAATTTTTCAAACTAAAGTGTTGCGCAGCAGAAAACCCCAACAAAACAACTAATATTTAGATATACAATGTTTCAACTTGTTTAAGTGCTAATTCTTAAAATTATATCAACACCTTGAAAATGTATACATATAATAATAGAGTTATTTTTATACCCCCGCTTCGAAGAAGAGGGGGGTATACTGTTTTACCCTTGTCCGTGCGTCCGTCCGTGCGTCTGTCCATCCATTACAAAGTTTCCGTCGCAGTTTTCTCAGCAACTATAACATGCAGCAGCCTAATACTTTGCATATTGCTTCATCCCATAGTCCCATGTGGTGTAAAGCGATATCATGCTCCTTGCTCATCTACTTCCTGTTTGTCGCATATTTTTAGATTTCGTTAAATGAAAGTTACATTATGATAGTCATATTTCTTACTGTGGGGGTATCACTAGTGAGCATTAGCTCACAGATTTACTTGTTTATTTGATAGGAAAGCTATGTTTACAACATGAAAGTTTTGCTAAGAAATGTATAGCTGCATTAGCACGAGAGTTAGAAGTGTCTAAAGATCCAGCTATCAGAAATAATGTCATGATTATCATGTGTGATTTATGTGTTAGGTGAGTCGAGTAGATTTTGGTTTTTTTACTTCCTTGCAGAACTTTTAAACGCTTTTTAAACTAACTTCATGGAATAGAATCATGCACTTAGCTGGAACAATTGTGTAATAAATTATTTCAAATGGCTTGTAACCAAATCTTTTCTAATGCATTTTTCATATTGTCTACTTCATAAACAAAAACACTTAGTTATATAGATAGCAAAATCATAGGAAACAACTTGCTACAAGATATCCCTTCATTTTGTTAAAGTAGCGAGAGCTAGCATAAAAAATCTTTGCTACCCGAGAGCGCTGTTACGAATCAAAATGGCTGTCTCTGCAGTAATGTGATTTTCTTTTTGCCAACAATTTGTTTTTAATGTTTGGCCAACTATGGATGAATTGAAATTAATTAATATTTGTAATTGTTCATATAAGCATAGGTTTTTGCAATGATTTTATACATTATAAAGACTTATTTGGTTTGAAAATAGCCCTAAAAACATGCAATTACAATAAGCGCTTTCTGTACATCAGCACAGGCCGCCATTTTGGTATGTGAAGTAAATAGCAAGCCATTTCCTAATGAAGAAATGCTACAAGAAAGTGTTTTTTCATAGTGATTTGTAGCGAAATCGTTAGGCAACGGGCCCTTTGACTTTTTTTAACATTTTTATTTTTTGTTTAGGTATACAACCATCACCAATCTATATATCTCAGTGATTGCATCATGTTTAAAAGATCCGTCTGCTTTGGTACGTAAGCAGACGTTGACACTGATTACACGTCTGCTGCAAGAAGATTTTATAAAATGGAAGGAATCTTTGTTTTATAAGTTTATATCATCATTAATTGATGATAATGTGGAGATACAGGAGTTTGGTGAGTATTATTCAGGTACCAGATTTGTATAGCGCTCTTTTTAGCCGGATTCATCAACTAAAAATTTGGCTTATAGTTTGGCGAAACACTGGCGAGCGGGTGGGCGGTCTGGTGTTGTTAATGCGTTTTAGTCAGATCTTCATGAAACTTCATACAACGATAACATACCATGTGATGAACAGAATTAGAAAGTAACCACAATTCTACCTTGCTTTATTATGGATTATTTCCCTTTGTAATTTTTGAGTTTAAGTTTTTAGATCGGGCTTTAATGTGGTTTCCACATTACATTTCTTAGCATATTGAATATATATTTATACCCCCGCAAACGAAGTTTTCGGGGGTATACTGGAATCACCCTGGTGGTTGGTTGGTTGGTTGGTTGGTTGGTTGGTTTGTTGGTTGGTTGGTTTGTTGGTTGGTTGGTTGGTTGGTTTGTTGGTTGGTTGGTTGGATATGTGGTCTGTCCCAAAAAATTAATACATTTGTAGTATGTTTATTTCTTAATGTATTAGAATAGAAGCTGTTATATACCATGATTTAATGGTGTATACAAAACTCATGTAACTATGGAAACATACCTCACTTGTTTAAAATAATTAATTGTGTTATATATTTTAAATCTAATTAGATAGATGTATAGTTTGCTTTTTTTCTCAATAGATTTTTTTCTTATCTTATTTTATAGAATTTGCACAGGCGTTTGCAGTTGATTTTTAAATGCATGTTTTATCAATTCCAATTCAAAATGGCCGACTTGCGGCCATCTTGAATTTTTTTTAGTTTAATTACTGTATGCTTTTTTCTCAACAGATGTTTTCTTAACTAATTTAGATAGAATTTGATGTGTTGATGTGTACATACACTTTAACTCAATTCCAATTTAAAATGGCGGACTGGCTGTCATCCTTTTTTCAGAATTAATACAGTCTTATATTGACTTATTACCATACATATTTTGAAAAGAAATTGCATACAAGGTCTCACTGATACAGTTGATCAGTATGACTATTCTTCATCAATTTATATTCAATATGGCTGACTGGCAGCCATTTTGAATTTTTCTTTAAATTACTGTATAGTACATGTATGTGGTTTTTTTTTACTCAATTTTAGCCAAATTTCGCTCCTAAGTCTTTATTGATGTAGTTGACTCGTACATGGATTTACTCTGGATACAAATTCATTATGGCAGACTGGCAGCCATTTTGACTTTGTTTAAATAACTGTATAGTAATCTTATTTCATTACCAATTTCTTCTTGCTGAAGTCTGATTGATTTATTGATTGATTAATTGGATTTTACAGCTTATTAATGCAAAAAGGTCATTTTACGCCGAAAACAATTGATGATACTATTACTTCAATAGATAATGAAGACTTTACGTCCTATATTTTATGATAAACATTTATTTCCTTCAGGTTTGGTTTTGTTTTGGTTTTACGGCGCACCAACACAAAAAGGTCATATCGCGCCGAAAGCAATCAATGACACTATTTATTAAAACGATATTAATGATGTAAAGCTCTATATCTTATTATAAACATTTATTTCCTTCGAAAAGTTAAGTATCGCATATGATGGTACAGACTCAAAAAGTTCTTTAAGTGAGTTAACTTATTCTACATCTCCTAGTAACTATTTATCTCATTGATTAGCAAATATTATTGACGAAGATGAATCAAGGGTTTATGGCTTTATGTCATGTAACTTATTGAATATAGCATTATTCCACATTGTTTGCCATTTTGAATTGCTGAAGTCCATTATGTACTGCTATTTTTATCAAATTCTTATTTTTGAACTTTTTTTTGATGTATTGATATTTTATCAAATTCATTATGGCTGATTGGCAGCCATTCTGAGTTTTTCTTTTTAAAAAGCAAATGATTTGATAATTTTTTTACAGACTTTGAGAAAGTTAGCAATTGTTTAAGTTGATGCGCTTGGCATTTTCTTAAGTGGAATTCAAAATGGCTGACTGGCAGCCATGTTGAATTTTCTGATATCCTGTACAGCAAACATCTTTTTTTCTCACCTCATTTAGATAAAATTGTGCTGACAAATTCTTGTTGATGAAATTTTTATATGTATTATTTTTTATGTATTTCAATGGACCAACTAATAGCCATCTTGATTTTTTCTGTAATGTTGAGAAGAAAACATCTTATTTCGTTATAGCTACATGAGATTTTAGATATTATTTTAACTTTACTACTGTGAAAATAATGATCGGTAATTTAAGCTTTCTTATGGGGTATTTGTGAAACTCTTGATACAAGATATTGTAAATACTAATTGTTTGATTTATATTGTGTACATTGCTGACTACCATTTTTACAATTGCCTTATTTTTTACTTATTTATCAAAAAATTACAAACACATTCTACATTTTGCTCATCTGGTTACAACATACTCATGATGAGTTTTAATGTGATCACTCTTTGTCTGTTGTTCCACTTTACATTCATAATGACCAAATGGTGTTCATTTTCATGTAAAAAATCATTTGAAATATGACAACTCTGTTCATTTTGCTTTTTCATAAATCTATAGTGAATTACACCGTAATTTGCTGTTTATTTCCAATTTGATATTTGCATCCTATTCTTTTAATGGTTTTTATGCTTCTTACAACATTTACCCTTTTTGGACTTCCACAATGTTGACTTGCTTTTATCTTGAAATGTTGCTGTTGCGGGGGTATTTTCGCCACTGGTGGCAGTTCTAGTTAAAAATGCTTCCCCATCATATGCATAGTTAAGTAATAATTAAATGAAATTGAAAATGGTTAAGAGATGATTAAATATAAAATAATAAAATGAAGACTTATGTAAAATTAAGAAATTAGTAATCAATCAAGTGCTAATAGTAATTCAAAACAAGTGATGTTCAACTGTAAAAGATAGTGAAATGAGTAACAATGGACTGTTGGTAGAAAGGCAACCAAATGTTCGATGGGGAATCTGGCCCAGTGACGTCACATTAGGCTATAGAGTAAACAAATCACGTGAGGTATAATAAAAAAAAGATAAATCTGGCCGTTTCAATGCTGACTTGCAGCTTATGCAAGCCTGTAAAAATTTGCTGTATAATCATGTACATCGTGTATTGTCTCTGATGTTGTTTATATTTTTAATATAATAGGAGCAGGCGTGGCTGAGAGGTTACAACATTGGACTGGTAATCATTGAATAGCCAGCTCCACTTTGGTTTGAATCCCATCCAAAACCTATCCCGAAGTTTCTTTGAGCAAGAAACTTTATCCTACTAGGCTACTAGCTCAGTAGTGGGGAACCAGGAAGCAGACTGGAAAGTGATAAATCTAAGTTGTAAGAACTTGTTTCAAAATTGAGCTATAATAAATTAGTACGAGAATATTTTTGATATTTCAGGAGAATTTTGTTTACTACATATGCTATTGAAGAGACATCCTAATATGTTATTTCAACATTTTATGGAATGTTTATTCTATTTTAATGATTACAGAGAACATTCAGGTATACCATATTATGTTTTGTTTTACTGGGGTTTTTTTTTTCACGATAATAAATAGATAATTTATTTATTTGATTTGTGTGTAAGCACATCATCGTAATACATAAAATACATTACATGATTTACAAAACATTACAAAACATATCATACAATAAACATGATACAAAACAACTATTCTAACACTCTAACACATACCACACACAAACTATTATCCACAAATATAGTCTTACTTACATGGATACACCAGAAGCATATCGCGCTATATTGCAATACACTAGCAACGTATTGTGATACGTACCACAATATATTGTGGGTTTTGCGGTACATATTGCCACAGCTGCATATTGCAATATACCAGTATATCGCGACAGCCCTACTTGATACATCCTGGAAGAAATCTGAAAGTGCTAAACATGCCATTCAGCTTATACTGAGTCTGTTTTGTATACACGCTTAGAGCTGTCATTGATATCAATGTATCTTCAATACTTCCGATCCGATTAATCAATATGCATTTTGAAATATATACTTGCAAGCTGACAATTTTTTTACCATGTAAGCTTAGCTTCCGATCAATATTGACCAAAATAATTGATCCATAGACAGCTCTTGTTTTTAATTTGGTGTTAAGCATCGTCAACAACACTAATTTTTTTTAGATTATCAAATTTTAAGAGTAGAGTTTTGTTGTAGCCTTATCCTTATATACATGTTTGAGAGAATATATCCACATTCTCCTATATGTATTTATTACATGTTGTTTTATTATACCCCCGCTTCGAAGAAGAGGGGGGTATACTGTTTTACCCTTGTCCGTGCGTGCATCCATCCGTTACAAAATTTCCGTCGCAGTTTTCTCAGCAACTACAGTAAAAGTTCATTCTCTCGAACACTACCAGCTCGAATTAATTGCCTGAGTCGAACACATCGTCTGGCACCAATCAATTTCCCTTCTATATCTATATAAAACAACCTCTTCTGAGTCGAACAGGACAGGGTCGAACTCTCGAACCAATATCACGGTCCCGTGGTTAACAAATACACTATTATACTATTGTCTCTCTCGAACAATTGATTTTCACACATCAGCGATAAAGGGCTGAAAGTAGGTATTGTTTGTGACGCGTGATAACAACACGGCGTGAAAATCGCTCAACCTTAAATTTGTTAATTGAATTTAAGTGTCAAAACTTTTTGTTGTGTGATCACATTGTCACACTAAAATGGTTAACAATAGAATTGTTTGCAGATTGCACATTATTGATGGACACAAGTTATAAAGTGTCATGGTATGATTAAAATCAAGAATAAAACGAGTAACTAAGGCCTCGCTAAAACAAATGAATTAGCGCGTATACAGCTATACTGTATGTTTGTTTTAATTGATAAAATAAGGATTTGATAAATAGAGACTTCCACAAACGTTGTTCTAAACAATCAACTATAAAGGACTTTTTTAAATGTGCTTAATTATGATTACTGACCTTAACTTGTCAGAAAACGTGAAGTGTGCTATTGATGTTTAAGCATACATTGTATTATCGTACTGTTTGTATTGTGTTATTATGCTTTTTTATGTTTCGAGGTAAAATAAAATTACGTAAACAATATTTGAGTTAGTTTTTATTATTTTATTTTACTTTTATATTCTTTATTTACAGTATAACTTTGTAATATACAAGCTCTTAATACAACAACATGAAATAAAAGAGATGAGTAGAATCTAGTGCACAACTAGTGTATCACAACGAACCATTCTTAATGAAACACGGACGTTCATCTCATATACTACTACTCACCTAAACATAATAATGTTCATAAATGTATAACTAACGAACAACAAATAAGTTATAAGCAAATTGATTTGCAGTTTGTATTGATTACGTTCACAACCGTGAACGAACCGTGTGTTCGGGTTTTATATTAAACCAAGGGAGAAAACAAATAAAAACAATTTTAAAACAAAGGGAAGTAATAACGTCGAACTCGGACGAATGTCGGCCAGGTCGAACACCTGCCTGGCTCGAATTTTTTTCCACGTCCCTTCGAGTTCGAGCCAGCGAACTTTTACTGTATAACATGCAGCAGCCTAATACTTTGCATATTGCTTCATCCCATAGTCCCATGTGGTGTAAAGCGATTTCATGCTCCTGCCTCATCTACTTCCTGTTTGTCGCATATTTTTAGATTTTTGCGGGGGTATCACTAGTGAGCATTAGCTCACAGATTTACTTGTTATTTATATTCCAGTTTACAATATATTTTCACAATCTGACAGAGAAAGAGAAATGTTTTCTTTAAAAGGAGAAAAGAATAGAAAGTAAGTCAATATTTTTTCAGGCCATTTGGGGCTGATATTGGCCCCTCCCCCTCCCAAAAAGTATGTTTTAACACTTTTATAAAATAAAATCTCCTTGACCTTTAAGTTTTGTTCTAAATATTCAAATTTTGCCAACTTTTTGTGTATCTTTTAGAGATCTCTGTTGAAAATATTCCTTCAAAAATTGAAATTTTAAATGAGAAGATAAATGTTCCTAATTGTTTCTCTTCTTGTTGATATTATCTGAAGTAATGAAATTTCAAGGGTTTGATAGAAAACTGTCATGACTAACATTTTTTTCAAAAATGACTTCTTGATAAATTTGGCTTTAGAAATGCCAAATACATGTTTATACCAAATTTTATCAAAATACTCCATTTATGAAGTACATAAATATACTTAGCAACAAATAGTTACAGAATAACATGAGAGAAAAATTTTAAACAATTTTTGCTTCCCTTGAAAAAGTTTTAGAAATATGATTTACGACAGTTTTCCATCAAGCCCTCGAAAAAATTGCTTTAGGATCAATGAAGGAAGTTTAAACCTTGGTATTATTTTATTTGTATTTCAGGAAGAGATTAAAGTTATATTTATTCTTGTTAGAGCATATGTCAGATGAGCATAGATTTAAATTACAAAGTAAAATGGTACAAGAGGTAGGTCAATATTTATTCGGCTTATAGTTCGGCGAAACACAGGTGGGCGGTCGGGCAGCCAATGTGGTTAACAATTGTTTTCAATTTAACATATGTCTCTGCCATTTATCATCAGTTCTTTATGAAACTTCATACAATGATGACATATCATGTGATGAAGAGAAGTAGAAAGTAACCATAACTCTACCTATTTTTATTATGGTTTATTTCCCTTTGTAATTTTTGCGTTAAAGTTTCCTTTGTAACAACATAAGATTGATCTAAATTTTCCCCTCTGCAGAAAAATCAGGCTATAATGTGGTTTCTTCATGTCATTTCTTGTTTCAATTAAAATAGCACAAATATGTAATATTTCAGATAATTTTTCACAGGTTAATATGAAATATTTCAGAAAATTTTTCACAGGTAAATGTGTAATATTTCAGATAATTTTTCACAGGTAAATGTGTAATATTTCAGTTAGTATTTCAGTTAGTATTGTACAGGTAAATATATCATATATATTTCAGATACTAGGAGGTGTTGTAGATGGTATAATACCTGTTAATACAGATACAAATGCTATATTGAAAGATGCTCTCTCTGTACTAAGTTCTAAGGTGAGTTCTATGAGGCATTCTCATAAGGTTTTCATTAGTACAATTTATCAGCTGAATTTTTCAATGAAAAAATGTGCTAATAGTTTTGGGTACAGGGTCAGGCAGGCATCTGGTGTCGTTAACAGTTTCTTTAAAGTTTTTGTTGTCCATATATTTCTGCCATTTATTGTCAGATCTTTATGATAACTGACCATGTGATGAACAGAATAAGAAAGTAACCACAACTCTGCCTGGCTTTATTATGGATTATTTCCATTTGTAATTTTTGCGTTTAAGTTTTTAATATGTTGGATATCTCTGTCCTTAAAGGTCAGATCTTGATGACAATCTGGCTTTAATGTAGTTTCAGCCCCTATTTGAAACAAAAAATAACTGACTGTGATATGTTTGTTACAGGAGATCAAGTTATCATCATTTAAAGTTGCTGCTGATGATGTTGATGATGATGAACAAGATATGGCTGCTGCTGTGATGGCTGTTGCTAAGAAGACTTTGATCACTATGGTAACTAGGCTTTTTCATGACAATTTTATTCAGCGTTGGGCATTCAGTCCAGTATTATAGAAATTTTTACTGCCGTTATGAGAGTCTTTTGAACCTAAAACGTTCTTAGAGATATGTCAAAATACGCAGTTCATTTTATCCAGATTTTTTAATGAAAGAGTTTGGCTTATAGTTTGGCAAATTTCGGGCCGGCAGTTGGGTGGGTTGCCTCCGATGTCTATTAATTGTGTTAAAGTTTTTTATTAACCATATATTTCTGCCATATATTGTCAGATCTTTATGAAACTTCATACAATGATAACATGGTGGACCATTGGAACACTCACATTCTAAAAGTCTGGCTTGATAGTGATTTCTGTAGACTCGGTCTACAGTCCACTGGCTTAATTCAAAGACTGTATCAATGAAGCATAAAAATCAGTAGTTCATAGGCAAATCTAGCAGGGGCGGGTGGGGTTTCAGGGGGGGTCCGGACTCCCCCCCCCCTGGAATTTCCAAAATGTACCTGTCCATCAGTATATTTCTTGACTGTAAGTCATTTTTAAGTAGCATGAAGCTATTTTTCTGAGTGCTAATATAGATTGGTTATGTTGTTCTTATTATTAATATGTTGCATTATTCTGCAAAATGTGTATAATGTTGTTGTGGGTCGAAAGTATGGATCCCCCTAGAAAAAATTCGGGCCCCCACCCCCCTAGAAAAAAATCCTGGATCCGCCCCTGGTAGTTAACTACATGTACTTGTATATTTCAGGTTGTTAAGAAGAATGTGATAGAGAATATTGTTCCTGTTGTGATTTCATTAAAACATAAGGTAAATATATCTAAATATTATACTATCTTATCATAATCTCATTTTCATGAACATGTATGAGGCAGGGGAGACCAATCATCTTCCAATGAAATCCCATGTTACAAGTAAATACTCTTCAATAACAATGATGTCATACTAGGATTTTCTTATTTAAAATATAAACCAACGCACATGTTTATTTTCTAATTTTGAATGGTAAACCAAAACCTTAGATATAAAACGTAATTTCATTGGCTAGTTTTCCGCAGTGGTTTCCTTGAGGAACCAATTAAACTGCCTCATTAATTATACCCCCGCTTCGAAGAAGAGGGGGGTATACTGTTTTACCCTTGTCCGAGCGTCCGTCTGTCCGTTACAAAATTTCCGTCGCAGTTTTCTCAGCAACTATAACATGCAGCAGCCTAATACTTTGCATATTGCTTCATCCCATAGTCCCATGTGATGTAAAGCGATTTCATGCTCCTTGCTCATCTACTTCCTGTTTGTCGCATATTTTTAGATTTTTGCGGGGGTATCACTAGTGAGCATTAGCTCACAGATTTACTTGTTATTCATGATAACAGGATTTTCCAAACCAAATGGCTCACAATATATAAAGTAGCATAGCGGACTAATGTATCATGGGATAACCGACGATGGACATATCATTAGTTTTACACTTAAATATGTTAAAGAAGAAATAATATTTTATTTTCCAGTTATCTAAACAGAAATCTCCATTGTTAAAAGATTTATTGTTGTATTTACGTGAGTTAATGAAGGATTATAAGACTGAAGTTAATGGTAAGGTCGCTAGTTTTGTTTTGTTTTTGTTGGGTTTAACGCCGTAGCAATACATTGTATAGGTCATATAACGGCGGTCAGTCAACCTACTCACTGCATTTGGAAAGGCTAAATCTCTAGATTTAGCTGTTAACCAGCTACTAAGGGCATACTTTTGTCAGTGACTGACAACTGCCCTACTTAATTAAAAATCATTGGTAAGAGGGTGAATGGCGTCCGGTGTCATTAACAAATGCATTAAAGTTTTTCTTTACCAAATTTGTGTGCCATTTATTGTCATTTCTTTATGAAACTTCATACAATGGTAAAATACCATGCCATGAACAGAATTAGACAGTAACCACAACTCTACCTGCCTTTATTATGGATTATTTCCCTTTGTAATGTTTGTGTTAAATTTTTTAAATCCGGCTTTAATGTGGGTAATAGGGTGTGCAAAATATGCAGTCTGACTGGAACTCAAACCTGGGACTCTCACTTACAATTTGAGTGCTCTCCTGACTGAACTATCCAGTCGCTTACATATCCTTCTTCCCATTATGTGAACAGGTAAGTACCATGACATTCAAAATTGGTCTTTTTAGCATGGAAATTATTTTTAAGTTTTATTAATATACAAAAATCTTTTTCATGAATACTATTAGTCTACAAAATTAGGATATAAAAGTGGTTGCCCCAAAGGATCATTTTAAGAGCAAGCACTTTATCTCATTTGCCAATTTTGGTTGCCCAAAAGAATTTGCTAGTTACTCAGACTAAATAATAGTTGTCCCAGGCATCTGGACACCCACCAATAGACTGTTTCCGGAATTCAAATATTTGGGTTTTTCCATGTAGGTACAAACAATCTTTTACTGTTACAATGAAAACACGTGTACAAAGAACAATAGGATTTAATCCATATTTCGTGATTTTTAACAATAATGTGTAACAAACTTTGTTTGTACCTACATCACACGGACGGAAAAACCCACAAATCTGAGTTCCGAATCAAGTCTATTTTGTAAACTGATACTATTCTTATATCCCAGTTTCAGCGCAAAATGGACATAACTTGGTCTTTTCTTATATTGAGTTACGACCATTTTGCTCTAAACCCACAATATACATGCATACTATTTGTTTTACAGAAGTGTTTTCTGCTGATAAAATCTTAGCATCAGAAATAGAATACGATTTACGTCAGTTTGAAGAAGAACAGCAGAGGGAGCTAGCTGCTAGAAACAAACATAATACTCCTAATGCAAATATACAGGTAAAGTTTAACAAATAATAATACATGGCCATGAGGGCAATATGCAAGTTTACGGACTGGTTGGTCAGACTGAGGAAGGTATATGGCCTGAAGCGCTGCTTAGGGCCATGTACCTTCCGAGGTCTGCACAACCAGTCCATAAACTTGCATATTGCCAGTAAGGCCATGTGTTATTTGTTATATTATTCCGAATTTAAATCCTTTCACCACTCATGTTGCTGACATTTTACGAGTATAATAATGTGTTTTCAAATAATTACTTTATTCTTCAGTATGTCAAATATCTAAAACCCCAGTCTGACTTTCATTTTCACGCAAAGTAGCAAGATAACATGCTCTTCTTGTTATATTTCATTTTTGTTAATCAACTTAGCCATTTCGTCTGTTTGTGTTACCGTGTAATTAGCACAACATGAAGGTCGGTTGATGACATAAACGGTCAATATAAAAGTTATGGACTGGCTAGCCGGTCAATATGCGATTTATGGACCGGATGACGTCACATTAAATATAGAGGACGTTATGCAAATGAGGTGTAATATTATCATTGATTGATATCCAAATAAAAATGTACCATGATTGTACTGTCTTGTAAGTTTTTCTGTCTCTACCATTTTGTGAAAGTTAGTAAGAAATGCAGGCTAAAAACTTGATTGCATTCTTAAGAGATTTCTAGTTAGGTGTTCAACTTTCAGTAATAAAGTTCTGCAATGAAGGCCACTTTGATTATTACAAAATTGTGTGATTTTTTTTACATTTCAGTGCTTAATCTGAGAAGGAAAAGGTCCCTATATTAAGACCATTCTTCTATTATGACCATCAATTTTTATGGTCCTAATAGTGCAATCTCCGTAAACACTAAACAGATATCCTGTAGAGCATTGTCGTATATTCTTATTTTAGGGAACACCACCTGGTAGTAGACCTAGAACCCCTGTAAGGACCCCTACTAGATCTATAACCCCTGCATTAAGACCTGGAGTTTTGAGTCCTAGACCTGTGGGGACACCACCCGTAAGGAGAATTGGACCTCCTATGAAGACACCTGCTGGGTTTGTTTCTTTGATGTTGTATTTTTTATTCGATCTCTTTATGATCTCATTGAGTAAATATGTATTGCATTGTTGCATGAAGTAAATATTTTAGAACTTAGATAAGGATAGGGGACAGAAAAGGGGCAGAGTGGATCAGAGGGTTGATGTTTTTTAAAGTTTGTTTGTTTGTTGGGTTTAACGTCGTTGCAACACATTGTAGGTCATGTAACGGTGGTCAGTCAACCTACTCACTCCTCCTGGAAAGGCTAAATCTCTGGATTTAGCTGTTAACCAACTACTAAGCTCATACTTTTGTCAATGGCTGACAACTGCCCCTACATAATTAAAAATCATTGGTAGGGGGGAATGGCCGTTGAAATAATTTCATGACCAATATCTCAAACTTGATATTGGTTCATTTTGATAAATTGATTATAGTTTGGAGACTGATTGTTAGCTTTTGCTGCAACTAAAAAAATGAAAATGTACCCCTTAGAAATTTGTTTCCATTGCATGAATAATGAACTAAACAATGATATAATGATTCTACAAACTTGGTACTTGGAATTTGTAGCAATTCAATTATTTTGTAATATGAAGGAGCAGGAGGGCAGTATATTGCTGAGCGGAACCGCATAAAACACTATAAAAGTAAAATTACTTCAGATAGATTTTATATAGAGAAAATCATTTATTTTTTTTCAGTGCTCCATTGTCCACTCTTGCTGTATTAAACTCTGCTAGAAGAATTGTCAATCAACAAGTTGTTTCTGAAGCTATCTCTGATGAAGTTAATAATATGGATGAAGTTTTTGTAAGTTATGATAGATTTAAATTGGAATTCTCCTAATACGTGTCCAAGACAATGTTTATAACCCCAGAAATTCTTTAAGAAAATGGTACCTGATTTTAACCTTTATTACTAACAAATTCAACATGTCAGTTTTTAGCCAGATTTTTCAACGAAAAAAATCGGCTTATAGTTGGGCGAAAACTGGTCAGGCGTCCAGTGTCTTAACAATTGCGTTAAAGATTTTTCTTTACCATAATTATATTTCTGCAATTTATTGTCAGATCTTTATGAAACTTCATACAATGATAACACACTATGTGATGAACAGAATTAGAAAGTAACCTCAACTCTATCTGGTTTTATTATGGATTATTTCCCTTTGTAATTCTTGCGTTAAAGTTTTTGAATCTGGCTTTAATGTGGTTTCCACATTACATTTCTTGTATTGCAGACAAATTCTTGTAGGACCACACCTCAGAGAAACAACCCAACTGGTACTTCAGAACAGAACCAAGCCAATAGTGTAACACCTAGACAGAACATCCATGGACGTAACGAATCAAGATATCGTGCCATCAGTACACCCTCTATAGCCATGTCTAATATTACCTTTCATGGTGATGCCGACATTACCTGTCTGCCACCTTCACCCATCGCTGAAAGTGAATCAGAAACAAGATTGTATGATGACTGTGCTTGTAAGTTTACTTACGGTTGTCCGCATGACTGTGGTAACTTGCTCATTAACTGAATGCACTTACTACAGTCTTGCGGGCAACCCTAGATAGTAAGTTTACTTATGGTTGTCCGCAAGACTGCAGTAACTTGCTCTTTAACACTATGCACTTACTACAGTCTTGCAGGCAACCCTTGAATTTTGTACTCAGTGTTAGGAAGGCAGGCCAATAATTGATTTCATTCTTTTGAGGTTTATTTCTCCAATGAGTCTTTTATTCTTATTTTGTTTGTGGCATCCCTTTTTATAACAAGAAATAAATTTTAAAAAACGAATAAAGTCTCCCTGTTTGCTTTGTCTGTGTAGACAGTAAGTGTCCATACAGTTTGGTAGTTCTGTGTTTTTGACAGTTGCTGCACCTGATATGTTTGCTGACTCCTTTTTTTCCACTACTCTTCATCAATATAAGACAGAATATGTCATCTCCATTTTGGGGGGGGGGAAGGACTGCACAAAGAAAACATATTATATATTTATATATCATACATTGTATATTTCAGCTCTTCTTGATGATGATATGACAGACAAAGAAAATGTTCTACATATCAAATCTCCATTTGCTGAGTGAGTTATTGTGTTAACATGTAACACTGTTATTACATTTATGTGTAACCAATATAAAGATACATGTACAAATTTCATTTATATATTAAATGGACCAAAACTGATTCAATATTTTATATAATACATTTTGTAGGCTTAGCACACAACAGTTGAAACTCAATTTAAAAAAGTGAGTCACAGCCGTTTTGCTCTAAGCCCGAAATTTATGTATACCAGATTTTCAGTGTCTACTTGATCATTAACACTGCTATTTCATTTATATATTAAGATATTGAAATGCAAGATTCACAGCAAACAGCAAAAGAGCAAATGCTTGTTAACGAAGGCCTAAAATTAGCTCATGTATATACACTGTTTGTCTGCTGTCATAAAGTTGATGGTTATGATAGCCCAAATATGTTTGACAACCTAGCCAGTTGACCAAATGTCATCCAGAGTACTGATCATTATGTGATGCATACTTTGTGACATTTTGAAATATATTCTTCATTTGAACTTAGAACTCGTAATCTTATATTTTCAGAGTTAATAAACCACCTAGAATGTGGAATGTTTCATCTCCTGTAAGTACATCAAATGTAATGTCTATGAGATTTGACCCCCATTTATCCATATTATATTTTATACGAGTTTATGTTTATTTATTTGCCGGAATTTTCAATGAACATATTCAGCTTATAGTTGGGCGAAACCTGGGCGGGCAGGTGGGTGGGAATTTGGTCGGTCGGACATCCAGTGTTGTAAACAATTGCGTTAAATTTTTTTTTACCATATACATGTATTTCTGCCATTTATTGTCAGATCTTTATGAAACTTCATACAATGATAACATACCATGTGATGAACAGAATAAGAAAGTAACCACAACTCTACCTGGCTTTATTATTGAATATTTCTCTTTGTAATTTTTGCCTTAAAATTTTATAATCCGGCTTTAATGTGGTTTCCACATTACATTTCATGTTATGAATATATTGCATTATTCTGCAAAAAGTGTATAATGTGGTTTTGGTTCCAAAGTTTGAACCCCCCCTACCTAGAAAAAGTTCCGACCCCCCCCCCCCCCTCCTAGAAAAAAATCCTTGAACCACCCCGGAATTATCATTTTGTTTTATATTTCAGTGTGGAAAGAAAGCTACAAATAAAGTAATGGACACAAATGAAGGACACGGGGAAACTGATAAAGTAGGAAAGAATGGGAATCCTGATGATAGTATGAATGGTGAAAACGAGGCTGTTCCAGAAGTTCAAACAAGGAATACAAGAAGAAGAAGTAAAGTGAACAATGATCAACAGGAAGATATGAAAGAAAACGTTAGAGGGGCAAGAAAGGGAAGAGGAAAAAGAAAATTATAGATTTTTTGATGTCCAATTTGATGATAATATAAAGATGTTGTTTTGTTGTACTTTTTTTGGCTTGCTAGGGCTGCACCCTATAAGCAATATATCATGAAACGGTATTGCATGTATTGTATTGTATCAAAACCCTTATAGTGCATAAACGTCTGATCATGTTATTATTTAGTGCATGTGATTATTACTAGTCGGCTTTTTTATAGAGCTGTCATTGATGACAGGGCACCTGATCAAAAATAAAATATTGGAGATACACCGATATTGTTAGAATCGATGACAGCTCTAGTTATTTGTAATACATATTATTCCACATTTCTGCCATTTTTTTTAAAAATCTATGTTGCTAACAGAAAATTATTGTGAAGGATTGTAAACTTGTTTGTCTTCAGATCTACTTGTTGTAGAGAGGATCATATAAGTCATATTACTTTATTATACCGGTACATGTATAACAGTATGTACATAATTATGTATATATATATATATATTGCTACCGGTAGTTTGCAAACTTTCATATTGTAATTCATATTATTGTCATTGCCAATGTTGTTTACAATGTACATTATGTTCACATTATAAGTTGTTCTACTTGTTATGGGCTGAAACAAAATAAGCATGTTGTTATTGTTGTTGTATAAAGCTATTAATCACCTTTTATATAAATGCTTGATTTGTATATTGTATAATTATTAAAGGAAATATATGTATATACTACTTGTTTGTTATTTTGTTGCTGTGAATCTTATGTAATCTTGTGTCGTTTTCTTTAATTGAATGTTAACTTGTCAGTTGCTGGTCTTTGGTGTTACATGAACCTGTTGGGGCAGGTGTGATATTGGTGCTCCTTAGGACCTGGTACTACCCCCCCCCCCCCCCCCTGTGAAAATTATTTTGCCACTTTTTGCTCCAAGATGGCATCGCTAAGGTCGTTGTTTTGGTCATTTGTTTGTGGCGTGCTTTTTATATCAAAAGTTTAAAATCTAACAAATATATTTCTCTCTTTGCTGTTTTGGCAGTGTGGAAGGTTGTTGATTTTTGTATTGTTGTTGTTCCTGATATGTCTTTAGACTTTCTATGTTGGTTCAATATTGTTTGGCATTCACATGAAGTATAATGTGGGGAGATAAAATGTTACTGTCCATTGGTTCTTATTTTCTCATTCCCCATCTCGGCCACTATTTTATATAAAACATTCTATCCAATTAAAGAAATAGATATGAATGGTTTGCCAGTTATTTATTTAGTTTAATTATTATAGTGGTATTGTACTAATACTAAACATAAAATAATTATCACTCGAAGAAGAATAAAACTTGCATAATTTATAAGATTTATTTATGATAAGATTGGATATAGAAAAATTACAATGCGCACAAAACAAAAATGATATTTCCTACAATATTGAAATTGGGGCACTTAAAAGTTTCGTTAAGTATACAAGTACTCATACTATTGTTTCAAGGACAGTGTTAGTCTTGTAAAAGGAGCTTTAAAGTACGTGTATATATTGAATATCATTAATTTGTTATGAGTTGTTCTTAGTTGAACCTCGCATTTTCTATTATAAGGGCATAGTTACCATTTGTGTTTTGTTGACTTGGTGATATGTCGTTACTATGTTGTTTTGTAATGACTCTCTTACACTTCAATAACTGGAACATGTTTTTGTCTGCTTTTTCTAAAGAATTTTAGGTTTAATTAGTGCTGAAAGAAATTATTTCTGAAAAACATCATATAACATTCATTGACTGTTTTTATTTCCTTTGTATGAGTGGTTTGAAAAGAAATACTTTGTCAATGGTTTTAAGCCATTTGGCTTAATGTTTCAGTATGGTAACTTCACTAACTTCAAGGCCAAAACAAATTGTTGGTGGGTTTGATGATTTTTTTTTTAAAATGGAGTGATGAAAATCGTTTGTTTTTTTTTTAGTTAAGGTGTAGAATATTATGCGAACAAGCTCACAACTTGTTATTTCCTTAATTGGTTTTTATACTTTTACTTTAAAAATTAGTATACATTTTATGACCATTCTTAAGCCCCAAATGCTTACTTTGGGAAGAAAAGGGTCTTTATATCAAGAATGTTTTGCCATGAAGACCATTGATTTTGGTGGTCTTAATCACAGGCTAAAATGTCCTTTTCACCCCCCCCCTCCAATTTTTTTATATATACATAAAATTTTCATGGGGGAACTCCCATGTTTACAGACTGTGGTCCAAATAGTAGAATTTTACTGTATTTCACAATAATCATTCTGCTTTTAAGACCATTGATTTTATTGGTCCTTCTAATCCAAGATCGTGGGTTCGAGCCCGGTCGCGGTAGGTCATACCCTATACATGAGTTGTCGGCCTCGTGGTAGGGTAAGTTAGTACTGGTGATAGATAAGTGTCCAGGAAACCTATAGTAGGAAGAGCTGGCTGTCGTATATATAACCTATTTATGTGTTGCATAGGACGTTAAAAACCAATTAAAAAAAATAAGAAAAATTAATGGTCCTAATTGTGAAACATGACCATAAAAGACGTAAACAAAAACATATGATGAATTTCATACAAGATTTGATAGAGATTGAATTATTGATGCATGTTTTTATATAAGTATGAAATATAGCGTAAGTGATCATATCTCATGAGGAATTAGAGGTTATGAATGACTGGTTTGATATTATTTGTTATGATTAAGCTATGGTAAATGTTTTTCAGAGAATCGTCAGGTCAGTGTACGAGAAGTCCCAGCTGACTTGGAAGTTATGGCATTTGATTTTAGCTGCTGACATATTTTGTGGCATATTGACTCCCATCTTTGTTATTTATCTGTTACATTTGTATATTGATACTAAGTTTATGCAGTTAGATTTTATTCAACTGTATGTGTGGCATACATTAACCCCACTGATTTAAATACTCATTACAGTACATCTGTATATTCCATGGGTGAAAGTATTCAGTATTTATACTGATTTCAGTATTTTTGGAATGAATTACTCAATATGTAATTTATATGAAGTCTGCCTATTTTAATAATTCGAAGAGGGTTTTCAGTATTTTCAAAACTTTCAACTTGCATTCATGATATTCTATTCAATTGCCAGTGGCACATACATTAACCTTGCTGAGTTAAATACTCACTACAGTACTTCTGTATATTTTATGCCATTGTCAGTGGGGGATATTTTAACCCTGCTGATTTAAATACTCACTATGTACAGTACTTCTGTGTATTCTATTCAACTGCCAGTGGCATATACCGGTACATTAAAACTGCTGATTGAAATACCCATATAGTACTTTTGTATGTTTTATGCCATTGTCAGTGGGGCATATTTTAACCCTGCTGATTTAGATACTTGCTACAGTACATTTGTACTCAGTATAGACTAACATATCTATTTATGTGGATTATTGAACATATATCAAGTGTTTAAATCTGCAGAGTTAGTGTATGCACCACTGAGTCGGTGGCGGAGTTAGTAGTGCGTCTGGGTTTAGAATCTTGTGTCCAGAAGTGGTTACGGGTTCGAATCCCACCATGGGAGGTTATTCTCTTTAATAATAATTTGACAATATTGTCAATTTTCCTCCGTTAATAAGACATATGGAAAAGTTTCCGGCCTTGTGGAAGAGCAGGTGAGTACTGGTTATAGACAAGGGTTAAGGAAAGCTAGGTTAGGTGCGCTGAGTGCCGTTAAATGACCTAAATTGTGTTGACACAGTGTTAAACCCAATGAAAAAAGTATGCACCACTGACAGTTTAATGAAATTTAGCAACACTTGTTGCTTAAGTTAGGGTTATGGGTTAGTTTATTTATTCTATTTAGTTATACAGCATGTTGTTACTGAACACTTAAACAGTATGTGCCTAATATACTTGGCCTATTACCCGGTTCTTGCATGTATTAGTTGTATATTATATACATTGTGTAAATGTATACATATCATATTTTTATATAAAAGAAATAAAATCGAAAATGCTTTCATGATTGATTTCTTTTTCTTAGTTCAATTAATATTTAAATTTCATTCTGGTTCATTTTGACTTAGGATTGATTTAGACCGAGTCAGACACAATCTCATGCTTGTCAGCTTTAAACCTTCATATGAATTACCGGCTAGCTCATTTGGTAGCACACGAGTCTACTGATCGAGGGGTTGTAGGTTCAATTCCCGGGCGGGGCATACTTTCATGGATCTTGGTCATGAAATCATTTCTACATCCATTTTCCCTCATACCAATGATTTTAAATTTTGTAGGGCAGTTGTCAGTCACTTACGAAAAAAACTTATGAAAGTATGGGCTTAGTAGTTTGTAAACAGCTAAATCCAGAGATTTAGCCTTTCCAGGAGGAGTGAGTAGGTTTACTGGCCGCCTTTTTATGACCTATGCAATGTGTTGCTACGGTGTTAAACCCAACAAACAAACTTATTAGGAGGGAGCACTCCTTATTATTTAACAAAAATTGCAAATAGTCAAACGCAAACGTGATGAAGGAAAACTTACCTTGACGTGTTGATATTTTTTATTTTTTGTTATTTTTACCCACATGATCACAAAAGTCACATGACATTTGTTCAGCACCATGGTAACTTGTCTTTACAAAAAAATAACAAAGCTATTTCCTTATTGTCTGTTGGAATCCAGAGAAACACTATTTTAGTTTGTAAACTGTATTCTTGTTCAGTTGATCGAAGGGTTGTAGGTTCGATTCCCTGTAGGGCATACTTTTGTGGAGTTTGGGTCATTAATTATCTCTACGACCATTCTCCCTTGCTATCACTGATTCTGTCTCATACAGGGCAGTTGTCAGTAATTGACGAAAGTATGTGCTTAGGAACTGGTCAATAGTTGAATCTAGATATAGAATCTTTCCAAGAACTGTTCGTAGGTTGACTTACCGCCGGAATATGACCTATGCAATGTTTTGCTACGGTTTTAAACCCAAACAAGATTAAAATCCTTTTGAGCCTGTTTCTTAATGAAGTCACAATCTAGCACTTTTGAACAGGTAGCAAAAGTAAATTTCTACCCCTGAAAATGTCAAAGTATTCCAAAATCATTCATGTAGCAACACGTTTTTGCAAGCTACACATGTACATTCTCGTTTAGCCCCCCGGCTAGTTCAGTTGGTGGCATGCAAGTCTGCTGATCATGGGTTCGATTCCTGGGCGGGCATACTTTCGTAGAGCTTGGTAATGAAATAATTTCTAGTGCCATTCTCTCTCCTACCAATGATTCTTAATTATGTTGGACAGTTGTCAGTCACTGACGAAAGTATGCGCCTAGTAGTTGGTTAACAGCTAAATCCAGAGATTTAACCTTTCCAGGAACAGTGAGTAGGTGGACTGACCACCGTTACATGACTTATACAACGTGTTGCTACGGCGTTAAACCCAACAAAAACAATAATTCTCGTACCCAGAGGTAACCAAGATTCTCAAGCTAGATTGTGAATCTCTATAGCTTCTGAGTACTTGAATGCACATGTAGGGCTCAAGTCACGCGCTAAAGACACCACCTTAAGTTGTCTTTACAAAGAATCAACAAAGCTCACTCACGTCTGCTCTGTTCCATAGTTTAACTATATTAGCTTATGAACTGTAGTCTACTTCACTTATACGTAAGGCCATGCCAAATTGGAATTTTGTTAAGCGTCAACTCAAGTTTGACAAACCTAGGTACCTATTCACAAAAACACACAAACCGAAAACGAAAACACATTCCCATCCTGGCTAGTATTCACACAAATAAGTACTTGGTAGTTCATGAATGTTTACGACATTAATGTGAGTAATTCTATAAAAAAAGTGTATATACAGCATACACATGTACATTTTCATTTATCAAATACACAGAAACAATGAACTATCAGTATTTCCTGAGAAAAATCAGTTATCGAATCCCGGAACAACAGAATTATTTAAGAAAATTTCACCAACAATTTTGTTTTGTGGGGATTGAGGAAACTTAAAACCTATGCGGACGCTTAACAAAATTCCGGTGAGGCATGTCCTAATAATGATTCCTATATATTGTTTTCGTCTAATACATCTTGTGTGTGTCTAGTACATTTTCCACTTCATCATTTTTGACGTAAGAAAGTATCGGCAGACGGCATTGAATGCAGTGTTGATAAAATGGAACGGTGGGACATATAAAGGTTACAATTCTGTTTATATATCATACAGAATACATGGAATTCATTGGTTGTAAGCAATCTTCTGCTACATATGTCAATACCATTGTTTCCAGTTGCGCTTTTCACAAAAATCTTACGATAAAAATAATCGTAAGTCAAAAGCAAGAAACATTAATAATACGGTCGTTTTTGGCTTACAATTCCCAATATTATTGATATGTTTAGAATATTGTATACCTTTGAATATAATATATTAGTTACGTTTATTATTCTTCTGACTTTGAACTGCAAAATATATGAAATTGACTTACGATAATATTTTTCGTAAGATTTTTTGTGAAAATGTGCACAGTTCTTTAAGAGGTTACATACCACTAAATAAAATCCTTCTTTGTTGTATATAAAAAGTCTCATTTTCAATGACAAATTACACTATGACCAAGGTACGTAAGATACCCCAAACCATATATAGGCTGAAAGATCTATCTATTCCCCTCAAAATGATCAGTATTAGAAAAAAAGTTACGTTACTTATAAGAAAATAAATTTCGATTGAAAGTTCCTACCCTGAAAATGTCCTGGTCTTTAACTCTTCACCAGCCGTACAGAGTCATCTCCCCTTTTAACCAGTTTTCGCGACTAAACAAACCAGATCCATTGAATTTTTGCATACTTTCATAGGAAAAGCATTGTCAAATACATACATACTCTTCAATATTAAAAAGCACCGCAAATGAGGTATCCATGCACTCTCAAAAAATAAATAAGGACTATGTCACACTTTCTACTTCCGGTAAATGCTCACTTCCGGTTACCATTTAGTGGTATGTAACCTTAAGACTGAGATTTGTGCACAGGCCAGTCTAAACATTAGACCATGAAAAGTGAGTTCCTTGACTGAAAAACAAGTACCGATAAATCAAATGTAAGATGCCCCTTTAGATAACCAAAAACGCTACACGAAACAAGTGTAATGGGGATAGTTTTGTAACCTAGCTTACTCGTATATCATTATTTCCATTGAATAGTGCAAACTGCTATGGATATAATGCTATACAAGTTGGGTAACAAACTAATTCCAATTACAAAAGTAATGGTTCTTGCTTGCCAAACATTCTGTAGGCTGGGTTGTCAAACTCGTCCAAGATTTCATGAAACTTCTGACCAAGTTTGGTGAGAATAGGAGCATAAATGTGACCCGTATAATATTAACAATGGCTTCCTCTGATTTGACCCAGTGACCCAGTAATTTTTATCATCAGTTAAAAAAGCTAAAGTCAACAAGTGAACCATGAATAAACGTTTATTGCAGTGATAATATTATAATTAACAATGAAACAGAAAGGTGATTGCAATAAAAACACGTAATCACGGTCTTCGAAAGTAGACCATGATAAAAACCTGTAGCTGTTCACGGTCTCAAAGAATAGACCATGATAAAACATGTATCACAGTCGTACAGAGCAGACCATGATAAAAACACGTATCACGGTCATACATAATAGACCATGATAAAAACATGTATCACGGTCTCAAAGTTTAGACCATGGTTAAAACACGTATCACGGTCATACAGAGTAGACTTTGATAAAAACATGTATCACGGTCTCAAAGTTTAGACCATGGTTAAAACACGTATCACGGTCATACAGAGTAGACCATGATAAAAAATATGTTTCACGGTCTCAAAGAATAGACCATGATAAAAACACATCCCTGTCATACAGAATAGACCATGATAAAAACATGTATCACGGTCATACAGAGTAGACCATGATAAAAATACATAGATACGGTCATACAGAGTAGACCATGATAAAATGCGTATCACGGCCTTATAATGCAGACCATGATAAAAACACGTATTACGGTCATACAGAGTAGACTATGATAAAAACATGCATAACGTTCCTTCCAAGACTGTAAATATAGAACAACTTCCCTGAATAGTGAGGAATTCAGTAAGAAAACGACCAAAATCAAAGTATGTATCACAATAAAGACTTGCCTAAACGTTTATTATAATGGACTGACACATGAATGCAAATTAAAACGCAAAACATATTTTTATCAGTTAATTTCGTTTTTCTCTTACATGAGGTAAATATATAGATAATTATGCATAATTTTAAAATGATATGATGCTTTATTTGATATAATTTCAAAAATGAAAAATTCATACCGGAAGAGATGATAATAGCTTGAAACATAGATATACATTTATTCAAATTTTTTTAAGAAGTAAATATTACCTGTCCATGATTGTATTTTGTGAACTGTAAACCACTTTTGGCAATTTTTCGCGGGCTCGTTTCGCTCGCCTTGATGTTTAACATAGATCTATGCAGTTATGCAGTTTTATCATTAATATATTGTGTTATTCTGCAAACATTGTATAATGTGGGTGTGGTTTGAAAGTTTGGACCCCCCTAGAAAAAAAATCCTAGAACCGGCCCTGTATTATGTATAATTTAGACAGTTTAAATAATCGTATATTTTTATTCTATTGCCATACATATTTTATCATAATCTGTAGTCTTTTTTCCCAGCCATTTCGGTATGGGTTTGAAAATGCTAATTTGTATATATGTATATTTTAAGTTCTCGGAATTATGAACCGATACAATAAAAGTATGGAGGTACATTTGTGCCACTATTATAAATTATGTCATAGAATTCATTGAGAAAATATGGAATTGTTTGATAGAATGAATCGTAAAACTAAATGTTAATATTTTTAGAAATTTAAATAGATTAAACAACCAATGAAATGATCACGCTTAAAACAGGAAGTAAGGTTCCGCACGCACCAAAATTGATTTAGAGTATTTGCCCTTTGTCAGTGCAATTTTCTATCATTTTTAAACATATTTCTTCAGAAATGTGATAGATCATAATTTTATATTATTTTGCCTACAGTGGCTTGAATATGCTCGAATACAAAAATGCATCCATGTTATTCAGAAGTTGAGCATTACGTCTAATAAAATAATAATTACGTCAGAGTATACCGTCTGTTGTGACGTCATACATTACTTTTCCTACCATCGATAGAGTCAAAGGATTCCGGACAGTGAAACATTGCATGATGGGTAACAGTTAAACGATTACGACTGGTTGCCCCAATAGAAGCGCTGCGTGGACGATCAAGGGTACCAGTCTGTTCATTAATTCTATCACTTCTGCACAGCGTTGGACGAAATGGTGTCGAATCACTTTGAGTCCGTTGCATAGATGATGATTCCGTGTTTGGAGACTGGGAACCAGTGTCACCTCCTTCAAACGCGCTAGAATCACCAGTTTCTAGTTTAGAGTAGTCTTCAGCAGTGTGTTCTTTAGAATGATCATTGATCCCGTCTATCGAGTCTGTAGACAACGTATCAATAGTTTCTCCGCGGACGAGTCTTTTTCCAATATGACCATTCTGATGTATTGCATTTTGTTTAAGAAAGTTTGTAGGAATACCTGGATCACTGTCCAAAGAAAGGTGATGACCATTTTTTATTTTACCTTTCAAATAATCAGCAGAAGAACCAAGAAAGCTTAGAAATTTACTCTTATGTTTTTGATTTGTAAAACTTGTGTCCACCATATTAACTTTGTTTGCCTCCGCTAAATCCATCGATTTGCCTCGTCGCATCTTTGGTGTACCAAGAACAGACCAGAAACTTGTTGATTTATTGCCAAACGCTCCAAAAGCCAAACTGGCAAAGGATCCCATAGCTCCCTTACCTGGTCGCACGTGCTGTCGTGCTGTAAAATTTAGGGTAAGTGCTTATAGGAATTGAGTACATACGAGACAAGACAGATTATTTAATGATTAAGATAAAACATGAATATGTGAATACACATTAGCCCTGCATAAGTTCCTTCACAGTACAATTAAAGGACTCATTCACAGATTTCAACTTAAGCATCAACTTTTTCTGAAACTATCAAAATTGTTTGGAAACATGTTTTAAGCCGTAATTTAGTGATTTGATAATGACAATTTTGTGCAAATTGGCATACAACTACAAATGATGGTGTTTCAAGTAGAAAATCTACTCCGTATGTCACGGTATAGATGATTTAATGCATTTTTGAGAGTTTTATTGTATATTTCTTGCAATCTTTATGTCAGTTTGTCCTAAAATAATAAGAATCAATTTTTGACACAATTACAGACACTAAATGGCATTTTGAGAATATAGAAAAATCTTAACCGAATCTGTGAACTAGTACCTTTAATTAAATTGTTACAAATTCCAAGTTCAAGTTTGAAGAATTATCATGTCTTTGTTTATTTTATTTATTATTCTTAAAATGGAATAGAATTTTCTACATGTATAAGTACATTCATTTTTGAGTAGCAGCAAACGTTATTTATAAGCCTTCAAAATAAGGGTCAATATATCTCAAAGAACAAATATCAAGTTTTAGATATTTTATTAATTTCATATTAAAATGAAAAATATACTTATTTCAAAAAGCAAAATTAGGAATAATTTAACAATAAACTGCTTAACAACATGTTGAAACTCCATTTAGTACAATTAAATCGAGAGCGTGTAAAGGAACTTTTTAAGGGCAGTGTATAAATGTACATGTATATAACAAATTGCAAATTTCAAAAGTGCTGTTAGTGGATAAAATACAAATGTATTAATATTATGTACATAGTTACAGTGGAATCCCTCTATCCAAAACTCCTCGAATCCAAAATTACCTTCATACCGAAATTTTTCGTCGGTCCTAAATTATTTCCCTATACATACATTAAAAGAAAACGTCCTCTACTCCGGAACGCTTTTATTCTGGAAACCGGACAAGTTTTCAACCATAATTGATATTTTGTCCCACACACTATTCCAAGCATACCGGAAGGTCAATAATTTTACACCATTATTAATGAGTATGAAAACGTTTCTGTAAAGAAGTATAGTATTTTAAGGTTCCAACAAGAAATGTAATGA
This sequence comes from Mactra quadrangularis, assembly GCA_025267735.1. Classification (NCBI taxonomy): domain Eukaryota; kingdom Metazoa; phylum Mollusca; class Bivalvia; order Venerida; family Mactridae; genus Mactra; species Mactra quadrangularis. Next base: position 1,875,202 of record CM046304.1, on the reverse strand, counting down.
GGAAACCACATTAAAGCCGGATTTTTATCAAAAACTGTCCATTAATGACAGAGATATCCAACATATCGAAAACTTAAGTCATGTGTAGGATCATGCAATACTAATTAGTAACAAGAAATGTAAAGTGGAAAGCACATTAAAGACGGATTTGAAACCTTTATCGCAAAAATTACAAAGGGAATTAATCCATAATAAAGCAAGGTAGAGTCGTGGTTACTTTCTAATTCTGTACATCACAAGGTATGTTATCATTGTAAAAAGTTTCATAAAGATCTGACAATAAATGGCAGAACTATGTGGTAAAGAATAAACTTTAACGCAATTGTTAACGGCACCAGACGCCCGCCCAACCACCCGACCGCCCGCCCGCCTTTCGTAAACTATATGCCGATTTTTTGTTGGAAAATCTGGCTAAAATGCAGACTTCTCTATTTCAAAAACTTTTCGAAACCTCTGCAAACGAAGCAAGCGCGGTTTAGAGGGATTCCTTTGTATTTAAGTAATACGTGCTTATTTGAAGATTCAACCTTATTATAAGGGTGACAAGCAATGTTTAGTTAATTATAATAAAAACTATTCACATATAATATTGGGTATTGCATAGACATTTTACATGTAAGTTAATATCATTTACAATTAGGGACTTTAGTCAGTTATCTTTCCCTGATAAAATCTGAAGCAATTCAATTGGTAAGTAGGTCCTTACAGTTGGAATCCTCGGATTTCATCATTGAATTCCTATGCAAGTATAACAATATATTTCATCTAATAACTTTCTTGTTAATAAAGATATTTACAGAAGTGGTGAAATTTAGATAGTTTATTACCTTAAAAATACTTAGCTTGAATTTCAAACAAATAAAATGATCTACAAAAAGTTATTTGAGATTAATTTTGGCGAATTGATATTGAAAAATAAGGGTAAAATCCGAGTAGTCCAACTAATTGGACCTACCTATTTGAAGAGTATACAAGGGGAAATAACTGACCAAAGTCTATTATTGACTTTAATAAAAGAGTATGAGTAAATTTGATATACAAAACTTTCCAAAAAGTAGAATACGTGTATACATAGAGGATACAATTATGATACATTTACAAATATAGAGTTACACGGTACATACATCACGTGACATATTTGGTCAGTGTTGGCCAAACCAAGGACCCATGGTCATCTATCAAAACAAACGCTCCATCAAGGTAGAGTTTTCTTCCATATCCTTTTTTACATTTTTATGAAATAATAAAGGTGGCCTGCACGTCATTTTATTGGAATATATAATGTATATGTAGAAGACTTATTGGACCAAAATCAGTATTTTTTATCAAAATGCAACGTCGTGATTTTTTACCGTTTCAGCAAGCCCTTTCACTACTAAAATGTTCATATTTTAGTATTTTCCCCAGCAAATCTTCTGCATATGGGTTACTTACTAAAGGAGCGAACATTTTATGTCATGCCATAAAAATATTGAAATTGTAAAAGCATTAAAGGTACTAGTTCACAGATTTTGTTTATTTTTGTATAATTTAAAAAAAAAACATTCAGTGTCTGTAATTGTGTCAAAAAATCTTATAATTTTAAGACAAACCGACCTAATTGTTGCATAAATTATACAATAAAAGTCACAAAAATGCACTATACTTGTCTATAACGTGACATACGGGGTAGATATTTACTACATGAAACACCATCATTTGTAGTTGTATGTCAATTTGCACTAAAATTGTCACATCAAAATACTACTTTCGTGCTTTCGAAAATATTTCCATTCAATTTTGATAGTATTAGAAAAAGTTGATATTTAAGTTTAAATTTGTGAATAAGTACCTTTCAGAAAGAAATGCAACACCGATGGACGTTTGTTCTGATAGCTTGATTGCCATTGGTCACAAAAGTCACGTGATACAGACACCGTAGAGTAATACATGATACATGTATACAAAAGTAAGGCATAACAAAAAGCCATACTTGGTTAAAACGCTATGTATAATAAATGTCCGTTGTCAAGACATAATGTAAAAAAAATACAACATACTACAAATACAGATGTATTAAGTAACATTTGGAATAAACTGACAAATGTTGAGAATTTGATATGCTTTGCTCTTGGGACGTCTTTAAAAGCTTTGGTCGAGGTTACTGTCAATTTTCAGCTTGTCATAAAAACCATTAAATGCCAAACTTAGATTGAGCACTAGCTTAAAAAAGCAGAAACTAAATGGCTTAACTGTCATACTCTACTGCGTATATTCCACGAGTTTCGTAATTGACAATGATGTTTGTTTACCACAAAAATTTAGAAATATCTCGGTTAAAACATGTAAGGTTCATTCATGATTTGCAACGGATTATTCTTTCAAGTGAAGTTCTTGTTTTCTGTCTTCAATGATGAATATGTTTTGTTATTGTAAAACATATAATGTATATACATGTTAAGTGTAAGTTATGCCTCAGTCCCATAGAATCGTGGCTTTTGTGGACACGTACGTGCAGACAGCTGTAGGCCATGGGAAGCCTTGTGTATTAAGTTGACGGTACGCATATGGTACAAAACAACACACCCGTACGAAGCCGTAGCTGGAAGATATGCACGTTTAATCCATTATCGGCCACAGTTTTGTTCACGATTTAACTTTGAAACTGATACGTGTGACTACTATTCTATTATCTATTACCAGTGCATTTATTAGTACATTTACAGTAGAGTTCTTAGGAACAGTACGGTAATGGTGATAAAATGCATCAACTCATGCATACAGATATACATAATTCAGAAAGGGAGGGATTGATACTTAACAAGCAAGTTTTGGAAGTGCATTTAAAAGTGAAGGTAATTAAGTTGTTGGTCCAAGGGAAGTTTAAGATATGTTAAATACAATGTACAGGTAACATAATTTGTGAAGACAGGCAATCGTATACAAACATATAAACAACCATGCATATATTTACACAGCCAGAAAAACAGAGAAAAGAGAAAGACAGAAAGGGTGTAATGGATTTGAAATACGAGGAAGAAAGTGAAAACTTAAAGTTTGTGAAACAATTCACTGTTTCCACAATACATCAGAAAAGATTTCTAACCCCTACTTGGATAATGACATGACATTGTTTATACTTTTTATGATAGTTCCTAAGAAATTTCTAAATTTATGAATCATTTGAAACAGTGTCACCAGAAATATACAAAACATGCAATCAACTGCATTTCATTGCCTAATGGCTTCCCTAGAAAATCGTTTAAACGCAACAATCATATTTAAGAATTGTACAGAGCTTAGATTTCAATTGTCCTACTAATAGAACTTTACTATATAAGTTTAAAGGCACTCATTCACAGATTTCAACTTAAATATCAACTTTTTAACACTGTCAAAATTGTATGGAAATATTTTTGGAAGCAGGAAAGTAGTGTTCTGATAATGACAAATTTAGTGAAAATTGATATACAACTACAAATGATGGTGTTTCATGTAATAAATATCTACCCCGTATGTTACGGTATTGAAACTTTTAGTGCATTTTTGTGACTTTTATTGTATATTTCTTGCAACATACAGGTCAATTTGTCTTAAAATAATAAGAATTATTTTTTGACACAATTACCAACGCTGAATGGTATTTTGAAATTATAGAAAAATTAAACAAAATCTGTGAACTAGTACCTTTAACATTATACATCTAAACTAGTCTGGTATTATTGTTGTGCATAGACAAATTAAAAAAAACCAAATATACTACTAGACTACCATACATGTACAGCTTTGTACAAATCACTTCAATACACTGTACTCCATTTAGAATGATTAAACTTGTTTCGTGAAAACACGACTGTCTTATTCCCAATCAAAAATGCAAGACGCATTATTCCAAACTGACTCCAAACTTGCAATTTCAGTTTCCTAGAGTAAATCACAACTTGCTTAAAAATACAGACAAAACGCGCCAACCAGTTCTACAAACAATACAAATTGCACATTTCTCAAAAACTGGATGCAAACTTTCGATAGTTATGTCATGAACATTTCAAACTCTAAGTTCTATTGCGTACAAAGTTCGGCTCGGCAAAATGGCAACAAAAGTCGGTTATTTCCTGAATTAAAGTTTTGCATGAGTATTCCATCAAAAACACACACAACATCTAAACACATTCGATGGTCAAGACTTAGGGCTAGTGATAAAACCAGCCCAAAGAAGGGTTAAACTTCACAACATCAAATATTCATGCATCACCGTTTTCCATTCTTGGCATGCTTAGATCCAAATATGAAAAGACCGTCCACTTTGAAGCCTGCATTACCTAAACTTTGGAAAATCTTCCAATCGTCGATGCCTTCGTGTAAACAGAGTTTCTTTAACGCTTCAACTTGTTCCTGCAAGAAAATGGTTTCAACCAAACTCATAAAATTATTAGGAGTAGGCGTGGCTGAGAGGTAAGGTGGTTACGACGTTGGTCTGGTAATAAATGGATAACTAGTTACTTTAATGCTTAAACTAAACTCATAATATAATTGTTGTGGAGCGGGCGTGGCTGAGTGGCGGGGCGTGGCTGAAAGGTTTCGACATTGTTCTGGTAAACATAGGAAAACCAGATAATTGTTGGTTTAATTCAAAGCAAGAGCCAGCCTCTTGTTTACTTGAGTAAGGAATTCCTACCTCACTGCTCTGGACCGGGGGGGAGGATGCGGGCATACGAACACATTTTAGTCATTTCACAAGTATCAGCCGATAAAATGTTCGACTGTGTGATTTTCGTTGTCTTGCAAGCATGTACATGTACATGTATTATAGCGGTTAAAAAATCGTCAGTAACATGTGTTTCCTTGCAGCATAAAATGTAAACAAAATAAATTAACATTGACAATCCTATATGTTTAAGTCAATATAAGAATGAACAGCTTCACAGAAATACATAAATCATTTTATTTTTTATACAATGCTTGGAAAAGAGACAAATTTGTAAGGCAGACAATATATACAAAGAAAGAGACAATTTTGTAAGACAGACAAAATATACAAAGTAAGAAATCAAATTTACCCTATAGTTTTCTCTCTCCAAACGTATCTGTTTATTTTCATGCTCTATTTTCTTCTTCTGCGTGAAGAGCATTTTTAACCGGAAGTGCTCATGATCCTTTACAGCTACAACCAAACCTGACGTAAAGTTTGAAAAACAGATTCAATTCAAATCCTATGTAAAAATAATACATTAAATTATGCACGAATATAATGTTATTTACGAAACAGAATACAAATTTCAAAACAAGTTCATGTTATTTAAAAAACAAAATGGCGTCATATCCGGTTGTTTATCAATATGACATTGGCTCTTGATGTATATATTAATTCCCACATCACTGTCATAACAGAATAATATGAAAGCAAATAACGCACGTAAAAATGGCGTCACTTCCGGCTCCTAATCAATATGACATAGACGCTCTTGAGATATATACATAAGAATCTCAATCACTGTCATGTAAACGCTTTTAAAATTGAAATAGAGCTAACAATTATATTGACAGCAGACGATGTGTTCTCACACACAAATAGGGGCGATGTCTGGAAAAAAACTGCATGCATGTTCCGTGCGAAGTTAAGTGACAAGGTTCTTAAAGACAAATGCTTTTATTCTCAGGCTCGCAATAATACAAGCATATCCGGTTTCTATCAATATTTCTGTGTAAAAAACAAGTTCGTGAAAGTGGGCGACTAAACTGCATCAAATGTACTTATAAGTTACAGAACAAAATTAAAACTAGATTGTGTTGGTGATTACCGACAATACGGGTCCCTGAACTGTTGCAAGAGTCATTAACAAAAATGAATTTTGTCTCCATTGCCCGATTGACAAAGATTACAGTGCCAGTTTTGTGATAAATGAATACATTCGGAACAACCTCGGCGATGATCTTTGAAGATATACTAAATAGAAGATCGCCGAGGTAGTTCCGAATGAAAAGAATACTTACTATTAGTAACCCGGATGACTCTCCATGGCAACATAAAGGCGAGGATGTAAACAAATTGCTTTAATGTATACATTGATAAACCTTTAACAAAGATCATGTCAATAATGAATGACGTCAGAATCACAAATGTGTCAAACACCTGAAAATGGAAACAGCAAGTTTAGCTTACACTCATTTGTTTGGTTTCATCTTCATTGTGAAAGAAGTCCTTAGAGTTTAGATTAATGACTTTCGAGTCTGCTTCCTGGGCCTTGAGTCAGTAGGATAAGGTTTCATTTATCTTAGCTAGATTGTGAAAGAAGTTCTTAGACCGTAAGTCAACCAAATTTTCATAGTTATTAATCAAGCAGTTACATTTCTGGCAACAGTGATTCAATATTTGTGTTATTAAAAGTGATGATAAAAAGTTAAGGTTCTGGAAATGTGCCAGGTATCTTAGAAATGATAAAAACTCAGGAGCTTCCGGAGGACCCTGGCCAAGGCTTTGTCCTGAACGCATTGGAGTCCTGACGCCCCCTGGACCCCCAGTTTGCTTGTTCATTTTCCGCCCCTCCCCGTAACTCGAAATCCTGGAACCGCCTATGGATATGCTATAATATTGAACAAAAGAGATTTAATTAGTGTATGTATGGTGTTTCATGTTATTCATTCCCTTTTCAGAAAATGTTGCTTTTCAACAGTTGGCATTACTGAGGTAAAGATTGTATATATAATACAAATTTTAAACGCACGCAATATGGATATACATGCATTTTGACTAATGGAAAGACGTGATATTTGCATCAGACAATACTACAGCATTGTTTCTTTATTAACATGCCTAGATCGACAGACGGTAGTTTGCATCTTAGTCAAATAATGTGCACACATATATTACCAACCAACTATTAAATAAGCATTAAGCAACCAGAAATCACTGAGGGGAATTGTTAAATAGATATCTGTGAACTCCCAAAGGTATAGACAAAATCACTCATTATCATAATTACTCTTACAGGAGGGAACAAATATTTACGGCCGTACCAACTCGATCATATGTTTAGCGTTTGAGGTCCAGTAGAATGTAGACCTTTCAAGCAAAGAATCACTAAAAAATAGCAAAACAATCCAGCGGAATCTTACACCTAAACGCTACATGCAAGAACATATACTATTCTATGAGTAAAAACGAATTTCTAATCCAATCTGGCTGTTTCTGGAAGTTAGCCTTATATATCAGACTATTAGCCCTTTTCCGCCATTTTGGTCGCCATATTGAATTATGAGAATAGAACATGGATAACCCTATCTAATCAAACGGATGGATATACTTTTCTCGCTTTATTTTATGAGCAAATATTGTAAAATGCATTTCGCATGAATGATAAAGCCTCTAGCCGCCATTTTGACTGCCATCTTGGATTCTGGGAGCGGCCTAATCTTGTTAAAGTTGCATTGATTGAATTTGGAATCAGCAATATGACAAATATCATGCCTGACAATGAATGGAATAGAATTTCCAACAGCCTTTCGCACGATGCCACCATTAGTGTTGGCCGGACTATATGCAATATTGTTCTTTAATCAGTGTTGATTATGATATGGACCCAATATGACTCTATATACATGTACCATAAGACAAAGTTCTAAATGAGAAATAAATGAAGAACAATCAAGTTATTGATACATGTAATAGCCAAGCTGAGCAAATCAGATTTGCGAACGGGTCCCATTAACTTTTGCTGAAGTCGTTTTTATGCCTCGTAAAGAGCATTCGGAGCAATTAGGCGATAGATGAGCTACACTTGTTGATCGTCAGTTTACGGACTCACTTAGTGTTTTTCCGAATGGGTTGAGAAGTCTAAAATAAAGTCCGGACAGTAAACAATGAAATCAGTTTGGTTCGGCCTCACTATATGTAAATAATTAAAAAAATCTTCAAGTCGCATTTATCAGCAGACGTAATGAAATCATTGTCTATGATCTAATGGTTAAATCAACAATGTAAATACACGATGTTAACATTCTGTAAACTATATGGATCTTACCTCTAAACGTCTGTCTAAAAGATGCCGACCAAAACAAACTATCTTAAGTAGTACCTATAAATAGAAAGGTTTATTTATATTAGCATGTTTTTATGATAATGATTTCCATTTACATTTATAACCGATTAATTGCAATACGGAGCCATTAAAGTGACATTTTTAAATGCAATTTTATTTTCGCAAAAAATTCGTTTTACGAAATATATTTCATTTTTACGAAATTGGACTCTAAAAGAGTTCTCTCTATAAATTCGTATATCTGAATTTCTTATTTACTTTGTCCTGCTTTCATAAATTGAGGGTACTATAGGGTCCTTGCATATGTAGCAATAACAAATGCCTTAAAAGCGATTCGAATTAGCTGCCAGTGTATTCGATCTCAATTACAAATTTTAATTGGGCGGCACGAAAAAAGACGCGAATGATTCTTTTCATTTAAAATCGCATTGGTCCCTAAGGTAATCAGGTTGCATCCTGAACTATTCTGTTCGTCGCGAAAAACATCGATTGTCTAAAACAATTGCAGCTTGCATGTCGAAGACTGACGTCACATTTATTCACAACAATCTATCATTTACTTACTTTGCATTAGAAAAATTGGCAAAATTAAATTGAAACGTATTTCACATTCCTTATGCAAAAACTCAAAACATCGACCAAATTCGTTCATGAAAGGGAAAATAATTTCTTTCGCGAATGACCTAAATTGCAGGAGAGTTCTCGAATCAATGGTAACATGAAAAGTGATGGACGATTTTCATTAGAAAATCATTGTATTTTCCGAGTTGTGGCAGAGGACGTTTTTTTATACAATATTCACAAATCAAACGATAAACAAATTACACACGACAATGAGAAACATTTAACTTAATCAAATATATTTATTAGATAATGCAAAGAGAAATATGATAGAATAAATATAAAGGAATGAGAACTGCGAAATAAAAACGTTAAAGCCCTGTTCACACTGTCCCGGTGAATGCCACAGTGCGCCCCTACTATGTCCCATGTATGCCACGGTGCGTCCTCGAACTGCCCCAAAGTATGCCTTGGTGCGATCCGGTAATTTGTCGTTGATGCATTGGGATATATACCGGGAAGACTCGTGAAAAAAATCGAGTTCATTCATATTTTCCCGGCGATGCTTAGGACCAAACCAAGTAAGGGGCAAAATTGTGCTATAGTTTATCAGTTTGTCCCAGTTATTCTATGGTTTGTCACGGTACATTCCCGGCGACAGAGCGCCGGTGTAAGCCGGTGACTCTACAAGAAGCAACGCATATAGGATTGAAAATTTGTCTCGCTCCCCAGCGAATCACAGTTGTATTCAATTTTTAAACACCCCGGCTCACTGCCTGGTGGTTGCCGGTTCAACACGTTAATCCCGATTTATTGCAATCCTTTCCGATGTCGTTACGATTGTAGTGCTGGTTGGCTCCGGTGTCCGAACCAAGTCACACAAGGATTGTACGAGTATACCGGGACAGGTTGAACACGGCTTAACATTCAATAAATAAAACATGATTACTTGATCGTCTATTAGTGATAAATTATTTCTCGAAATCGGATTACAGTTATAAGATGTTACGTTTTTACGCCATATATTTTGATATAGTTCCATGCAAACGTTTAATTCAGACAAGGCTGTATGTTATTTGAAACAGTTTTGTTCTACGCTGTTCAAAATACCAATTAAAGGCCCAGTACCAATATGAAACTGTATTAATTCGAGTGCCACTGCAGGTAAGGTCTGTAACGATTCGATTTGATGAATCGAAAATTGATTGCGATGACGTTGATATGATTTCGATTCGGGACCCGCGATGTTCGATTCGATACCGGCCTATAAACGTGTATATAAATGTACAACTATAAGGATTGAAACCAGGGTGCACCTACTAGACAATGTGCGTTGATTGTGTTTTAATTTTGTGATATTTCTCTCAAGTTTCCATCTTGATTTTAAGTAATATGTCTTGGCAACCGATTTACCAGAAACAAGTATCAAAACTTGCACTGGTACCATGTGCAGTGCCGGAATACGACGCTACCTACGTAACAACTGTACTCTTTTTAATTATCACAGCCATGCCCATAAATAATTGTGTCCATTTTCGTACTCCTTACATTTGGACAAACACGTCCACAAAGTATACAGTTCTTGTTTGTAATTATTTGACGTGGGGCTCTGTGCTTGACAAACAAACTGTTATATACTGACAGGAAATCACGTCAAATCTCGTTCTGGACGAGAAAGGTTGACACCATTTAATATGAAATGAAATCTCGAATCAATACACAATGCTTTAACGCCAAGTGGAATTAATGAATTGCGATCTATAGCCGTGACTCTGTATGATTTGTGTGAGGGGAGGGGGACATTTATTTCCAATTTATTTTGCTTCAGGGAGAATTTTGCTTGTGAAGCATTCAACAGAATGACTTGGAACTCTTGATCTCCAACGAGAAAAACATATTTGGTTTAGGTCATTATGGTTGAGAAATTTGTCATTAATTTGGTTGCTTTTCTGATTTTAACATGGTTACAAATGGTTTTAGATAATAGTGCATTGCGTATAAGACAAGGTGGAGGATATTCGTCGATTTTGGTGCCAGATCGATTTTTTTATGAAGTGAGCTTAGAAAACATGCTTTCAAGAGTGACGTAGCCACGAGTAATAATGTCATTTCAAGAGTAACTGCTCAAGAGTTGAAGTAAAAATTATCATTCCAAAATTGACGACTATTCTTTTTCTCTCGTGCTTATTTCTGTGTTTCGATAGAGATATTTTAACAAAAAATAATGTGACGCCATTTCTCCATTAAGATGATGCCATTTTGACATATTATTTTTCACTACAATAATAAAATTAGATTTATATTTTCTCCGTATACATGTATAATCACTTTATAACACCGCCTTTCACCTTAAAGCATTAAAGAAAATGGAATTCATCATTCAATCAAATAAAATTGACGATCGTAAAAATGCACCATTTGCAAGACGTTTTTTTGCACTTTCGCATTAGCAGGTTCAATTTAGATATAGTTTTTTTGTGTAGACTTTTTGTATATTTTTGTTAATGTTCAGATTAGCAGTTTCTTTTTACTGAAAAGCGATAACAATTTTAATAGCAAGTATCATGGCTCTGAAAAACACATTTAAAATATTGCAATGAAATGGCGATAAAATATGACCTGGTTCCTTTTATAGCGCACCGGAGTAATCTTAATGTGTTGTCATTATTGGAGCAATTTTTCGGGAGAGAAAATTATTTTTATGCGCTAGCAGTTTGGTGTCATTCAATTATTTTCCAAGAAATACAAAAATCGGCGAAACACAGGCGTAAGTTTCCTTTATTAGTTGTTGTTGTAGAACACGTGACTACGTGAGCTTTAATTGACATCTAGTATTATAACGAAATAATAAATCAAACTTTACACTTACACATGGACGCCCGCTTAGATAAATCGGTAGAGCACAAGTCTACTGTTTAAGGTCATAATTTCGATTCCTAGTCGGGGTATACCTTTATGTAGCTTAGTCATAAAATGATTTAATTGCCTCCTACCACTGATTCCAAAGAGAGGGTAGTTGTCAGTCACTGACGGAGGTAGGTGCTTAGTAACTGGTTAACAGCTAAATCCAGAGAGATTTAGCTTTTCCAGGAACAGTGAGTAGGCCTAGGTTGACTGCCGTGAAATGAACAATACAATGTGTTGCTATGGCGTTAAAACCCTATTGGTAAAAAACACGTTAACGTATTTGCCTGGATACAAATATTACCAAATGAAATAATAATAATAAAACAATGATAAATATAAAATTATAATAAGTATAAAATTATAATAAAATAATAGAAAAAAAATTAAAATAATGATAATAATGAAAATGATAATGGTAATGATAATGATAATAATAATAAAAATAATAATAATGATAATGATAATAAAAATAATGATAATAATAATGATAAAGATGATAATAATGATAATAATAATAATAACGATAATAATAATAATAATAATAAAAATAAAAATAATGATAATAATAATAAAAATAATGATAATAATACTAATAATAAACATTAATGCACTTACCCACAACACTAATAAAACACTTATGGACAGGCTAGTCTTGTGAAAGACAAAACCAACAATACGGAGGGCGGAATCGTCACCATCATCATCTCCTTGCATAGATTGGGTATCAGAATCCGACGGATAATCGGCGTCAACACTAGATTTACTGCTATAAACAACATCGTGTGGATTCACTGCTTTGGTTGCATTAAAGTCCGATTGTGGCAATGATATAGACCCGGTTCCGGACACAGTGCCATTTTCCGTCTCACTAACACCAGGAATTGATAAATTCCCATAAAGGTACGTGTCCGGCCATGTCATGTTTGCGAGTAATATCCTCTCATAGGCTAAGTCTAAACGATTGATGTGAATTCCGGAAAATTGACCGGGATACCTTGACTTTAGACCATACAGAAACATTTCTGAGGATTGCTGAGAATCGAACAGAATATCTGAAAAGAGACAAATTGTTAACATTTCAATTATCCATTGAACTCTTTGTACCTATAATTGACAATTGTCAAACTCTTATCTTTTTTAAAAAATGTTGTCAATACAGTATTGAATGGACGGCATCAAACTGTTTGGAGAGTAAAAAAACTACGATACGAACTCATTGCAGATTTAGCTCTACGTATACCAGTACTTACTTAAGAAAGTCTTTCAAAATCTTATTTCACTATAAAACATGTAAGGAAAAGAACGTACTTCATGAGGGTAAAGTTTATATTACAACTATAATTGACATCTTGATACATGAACGAGAAAATTGTAACTTATTTACAATTGAAAAAAGTCAACTTAGTTTGGTGCATTGCCCTATACTAACAGCTAGATATTTCATTATGTTGAATTTATCAGGAAGCCATGTCACTTTACGTGCCTGAATTATCATAAGAGAAATGTCATCGTTTATGCCACCTGCTGATAATTGTAGACGTTTACAATATTAATGTTCTGAAAAATGCCATTAAAATGCCAAACAAAAGTCAACAAACAAAAGACAATAATTGTACTCAAATGACACCAATGATCAATTGAGATATAAATTGGTGTAAATTGGTATCAGTTGAGTATGATTATGTTTTGGTTGACTTTGGTAAATGGTAAATGAATGTTCTCTTTTTACTTTATTAAAGTTTGCTTTAAACATTACATTGATAAAAAACTTGATGTTATTTTTGATGAACATGATTTTACAAAATTCATTTCAATGCTAACCTAACAGTGGCGTTTTTTTCTTAACACACTTTCAATTCGAATTTAGCCTTGACAGCAGCAAAAAAACTAACAAACCATTAAACTGTCATATTAGGTTGTCAGAAATTCATCAAACGTTTCTAATCTTTGATGTTACAAAAATTGATATTGCAGAAATCGTTCCATAGATGGTCCTTGATAACAAAGTTTTATTAACATTGTAATGGAATATCAGAGAAAACCTTGTGGCAAACAGACAGTGGCAAAACAATTGCTAAAACCATGCTCTAGAATGCACCAATCTCTCGCAAGCCCACAACAAGTTCATGTAAGAATAAACGATAACATACTTGTCTTGGAAAAGCTCTTGTACAGTAAACTTATGGTCGCCTCTGATAAATCAATCTCTATTTTTGTATTAAATATGAATATCATTGAATTTTGATACTAACCCTGACCCTAACCCAATCCTTGACATACATTTAGTAAATTTATTTGTTTTTAATATGGGTTGTTTCATTTTTTAAAATTCATCATTTAAAAGACCTCATGCTTAGCCAAAAGCAAATGGAACGATATTTGTTAAATTCTTAAACCTTTAAGTTAAAACGTACCACGAAAAATAAAACAAAGCGAAAAACTTAAAGAGTTTTCTGCCTTGGAACGAACAGTGGCAAAACAATTGCCACTTGGGGAAAACACAAGGTTCTAGGGAGCACCAACCTCGAGCTTGCACCAACAGGTTCATATAAGAATAAAAAATAAACTGTCTTGAAAAAACTCATAGAGTGCACAGTATACTAATGGTCGCCTCTGATAAATCAATAGATATTTTTGCATTAAGTATCTTTTTATTGAATTTGATATCCAGATAATTCAATAAATCATACACAAACAGTAAACACAATTAGATAGATAAGTAGGTTGATGCCCTAATTATTAAGATGATGTTTTTCTGCTTACTTGGGAATATAATTGCAATTAAGAACTCCTTCTCACATATCAAATCTAATAAATCATTTCAGACTTACATTGCTGAATGGTAATGCAAGATCGTCAATAAACGAATAAATATCTTTATTATACTCATGTTGACAGAGACTGGGGAAGAATATCTTATCTGTTACATCTAGTAACCTCTTAGAAGAAATATTTAGGTTAAAAACTGATAACTTGATCATAAGATTGTGTTTGTGTATTTATTTTGAATTCAAATCTTCATTAACATTAATGATTAGCATAAATTTAGTTTGATTTAATATGATTTGATTTGATATTGGTTGTTTCATTTTTTATTCTTATTATTTTCAATGATCTCATGCTCAGCCAAAAGGAAATAGAAATATATTTGTAAGTTTCTTAGACATTTTGTTTAAAGCAAACCACAAATAATAAAACGTGGGCATGTAAATAAAGTGTTCCCGCCTTGGAACGAATAGTGCCAAACAATTGCTTCATTAGGGACATGAACAAGGTGTTCGGGTGCACTAACCTCACGCTTGCCCCACGACAAGTTTATGTTTGAATAAACGATAACGAAATTCTCTTGGAAAATACTCATAGAGTGCACAGTATACTGATAGTCGTTTCTAATAAATCAATTAATAGTTTTGCATTAAGTATGCTTATCATTGAATTTTGATATCCAGATAATTCAATAAATCATACACAAACAACAAACACAATTAGATAAATAAGTAGGTTGATGCCCTGAGATATGGCGATGGTGTTTTTCTGCTTACTTGGGGAATATAATTGCAATTAAGAACTCCTTCTCACATATTAAATCTAATAAATCATTTCAGACTTACATTGCTAAATGGTAATGCAAGATCGTCAATAAATGAATAAATATCTTTTATTACACTCATGTTGACAGAGACTTTGGAAGAATATCTTATCTGTAACATGTAGCAATCTTTTGGAAGAAATATCTAGGAAAAATCTAATAACTTGATTATATAATTATGTTAGTGCATTTTTTTCAATACACATTTTATTTAAGTAAATGATTGACATACATTAAGTAAATTTATTTATTTTGAATATGGCTTGTTTCATTTTTTAAATTTTACTCTTTTTCAATGACCACATGCACAGCCAAAAGCAAATGGATCGATATTTGTTAAATTCTTGAAACTTTAAGTTAAAACAAACCACAAACAATAGAACAAAGCGAAAAATCCAAAAGTTTTCTGCCTTGGAACGAACAGTGGCTAAACAATTGTCTTATGGGGGAAAATAAACAAGGTTCTAGTGAACATCAACCTCACACTTGCTCCCAAAAGGTTCATGTAAACACTAACTAAGTGTACCGGAAGAACTTTTGCTGTGCGTAATATATTGATGGTCGCTTCTGATAAGTCAATTGATATGTTTTTGCAGTAAGTATGCTTATCATTGAATTTTGATATCCTGATAATTCAATAAATCATATACAAACAACAAACACAATTAGATAAATAAGTAGGTTGATGCCCTGAGATATAGAAATGGTGTTTTTCTGCTTATTTGGGGAATATTATAGCAATTAAGAAGTATTTCTCATTTATCAAATCTAATAAATCATTTCAGACTTACATTGCTAAATGGTTATAAATGCAAGATCGTCAATAAACGAATAAATATCTTTATTATATTTGTGTTGACAGAGACTGGGGAAGAATATCTTATCTGTAACATCGAGCAGTCTCTTGGAAGAAGTATCTAGGTTAAAAACTAATAACTTGATTATATAATTATGTTAGTGTATTTATTTCTGAATAAAGTGAAAAATGTGATAAGCTATGAAACGATATAGTACTGGTTCAGTCCATACTTTTCCATCTACATGTATATCTATAAGTCTTTAATTAATCAAACCCGGGTCGGTGGCGCAGTTGGTAGCGCGCCGGGATTTGGAATCTCGTGTCCCGAAGTGGATACGGTTCGAATCCCACCCGGGGAGGTTATACCCTTCCATGAAAATTTGACAATAATGTCAATTTTCCTCCATTGATTAGATAATATGGAGAAGTTTCCGGCCTTGTGGAAGGGTAGGTGAGTACTGGTTATAGAAAAAGGTCCAGGAATGCTGGGTTAGGTGCGCTGGACGCTGTAAAATGACCTTAAATTGTGTTGACACGGCGTTTAACCCAATAAAAATAAATAGAATAAAATTAAATAAATTAATCTAAGTTAATATGATTATCCAATAAGATACATAATAAAGCTGCATGCTTTATGGTTGACATGGCCTTGAAGAAACAATTTATGTCTTATTTGATGGAGACGTGTTTTGTGATAAATCTCTTCCTAAAAACGGAGGATGACATGGTTGACATGACCTTGAAGAAACAGTTTATGCTCTCAGTTTTTTGCTCTCAGATTAGTCTATGTTTGTCCAAATTGAGCTGTCTGTTTTAGAAAAAGTAGTTTATATAATTAAGGCTTTAAGGAAAGAGAATAATCTCTTCATGAAAACGGAGGATTTTTACCGTACTTTAAAGAATAGAACTAACTTCAGTGCTCTCAGAGAAAGTCTTGTTTTTCCCAAATTGTGTTACTTCTTTGGATAAAGTTGTTGATACTATTAATGCCTGAAGGAAATTGTTTAATCTTGTCAACATTGTTTTGTCCAGACACAAACAACAACAACATTCTGCCGGTATTATTGTTTGATTTTCTTTCTAAATTAATCACTTTAAGGCTAGACAGGGTATGTTTGTGTTGTATAATATTCAGTTTACTGTTCAAGTAGTTGTCATGTTTAATTATTTTCGTTGAGATATAACTTTTTTGTGTTGATGTACTGTTATATCCAACAAAACAAATGAACAATCATCTTGTAGTATCAAATAACGAAATGGCTGTCGGTAAATTTTATTAACTCACATTTTGACCTATCACAGAGTGATGAATGGTCCAAACTGCTTTCATATCGAAAAGGGAAGGAAATTTGAACCAATTAATTGGCCACGTCCTTTGAAGAATCGACATGGTTCTTGCACGCGACAAACTGTCTCATGAAGCTTAACATTTATGTTAGATATTTTATTCATGATGTAGTTATTGCTTACACAAGATTTTGGACGAACGGAAGGAGTGAAGGAGGGAAGGACGGACAGACGGGCAAAGTGACTCTTATAAAGCCACCACTACTAAGGTTTTGGGGTATTATTAATTATTATAATAAGCAGTATAATCGCCATTTACAAGAGGACAACATATGGAACAGAGCTGCAAATACGTGAACTACGATAATATTCAGATGGACATGAAACTTGACATACTGCACCGTGTCACCAAATTAGGAACTATTCATTTTTTCCCAATTTACGAGGATGAAAAGGTTGAAAATAACATTCAATAAATACTGGAAATAAGACAAAAATATATCAATCACAAATGTGATTACCGCATTTCATCTTCAATCTAAACATACCATTTTGATGATGATAGAAAAATAAATGCAATTACTTATCGGTAAGCAATGGATGAAATACAATGACCAAAAAGACGACATTACATATCACTCTGATGATGGAATATTGTGACGGGGATATGGTTTACATATCAATGATTCAGACAAAAAATGTGAAGATATTAAATGTGATATTTTTTCTTTGACTTATTAGTCTGTGTCTTGACATTTATTGCTCTGGGCAGTGTTACTATGATTTCAATGATAGAGGTTTTATATGGATTATGTATCAATGCCCGGTAGACGAAACTTCAATGAATTATTTATTGAACGGGATACAAAATATTACTTTTCTGTCTAAGCATAAAAATCACATATCATAAGTATTTTATTCCAAATGGTATAGTACATGAGTAATGACGAAGTACAAAATCATGTACACCACCTTGGGTATTGCTGAGTTTTGCTATTTGTTGACGATTTAAAGTCCTAAATGCATAATTTGATAAAAAATCTTAATATTTAGCCCAATACGCTATCAAGATTATTGCTTTACATTATCCCATTAGGGGAACACTTTTACATACAGGCCGTTTGCTTTACTGACATCTAAATGTCTTCTTATTTTTTATTTCTTTTCCTTCTTGTATGGCAGTGTGAGATGTTTTAGAAAATTGCATCAGAAAAGGAGAACTATGCCAAAATAATGCAATGAAGTGTATGGGCAATATATCAAGACTAATAGCCAGTCACACTTATATCAAACTGTATTCTCTAGACGCAGACTAAATAAATTAAATAGCTATGACTTGTACAATTCCAAAGGGATTAAATGAAAGATAATGCATGCCTTAATGCGTATGTTGAGCCTATCAAGCGTGATGTGTTTAGTCACACTTGAGAAAGTTATCCATTCATGTAGAATAATTGATTCGAAACGAGAAAAAGATGTATGACAATTTAAGTGAATTCACTGGATAAAACCTACATATAATGCCTGGTATTTATAATTATATAATGCTAAGAAAGTCGCAACGATAAGTGATAATCATTATCTACAAGGGATAATAAAAAAACGACTAAAAGAAAGTACAATGTAGTCAAAATTAGGCTATGTACTTTCATCCTATTTTATCTTTACGTAATAGCCCTCCTTGTGTGCACTATAGTGACAAGCGCTTGTCACAAAGTGTTGAATATTTTAACAATTTACAGAAAATAAAATTGGTACCAACAGATAAAGGTTAAGATATCGCAAGTGAAAGCTATCGACATCCGACCAACTATTCTACTATGTGAAACTATAAACTATTTTTCAATCCTAAAAGGAATATGAAATATTAATATAAGAGAACAATGTAAATAGATTATGGTCAACTTTGTTCAGTTTTACTTCAGTGGGTAAGCTAACATATCAGTTACAGCAACAGTAAAAGCACAGAATTTTCACAATTATCACCTTTTTGCTAATAGCTTGAATAACACATTAACATACTTTGACGTATTTTGTTTAGTATAGTCCGTAAAATAATTAATTAACATATTCCTTTCATCTCTATTCCTTTCAGGTTCTTCAGCTTTTTAATACAATGTCAATTTACTAGTATATTACTTTATAAGAGTGCAAATGTCCAGTTAATTAGTACAACTACAAGATATATCACTTATAGAATAATAGTCATCGATCTTAGCACAATAACTGATCTCAGTAAGCACTTCCTCGTTTTTGTTAACTTAAATAGAACATTCTTAATTGTTATTCAGCACAGTTATATTAGGAAACGTTAAATAGTGTTACAATACGTATTCACTAGCCTTTGTCGGGAATTTTGTGTCAATAGTTGATCATAAAGTACATTGTTACTTCGATTAGAAATATACTATTTTTTGTTTGTTTTTGTTGGGTTTAACGCCCAACCATGGGGTGGTGGTTTATCCGCTACACTAATTTTGTTGAAATGAACAATACACTTCTATTTTCAATACTGCCTACCTCTGGAATAGATTGGTTCATTTTTAATATTTACACAAACACGTTTGTTATCATTTATGCACTATAGTATAGTTATCTTGCTTTGTAACCTATTGCATATATACATGTATTTATCGAATCCGGTAAAGGAAACGTTGACTTACACTAACATGATTATATAATCAAGTTGTTAGTTTTTAACCTAGATATTTCTTCCAAGAGATTGCTAGATGTTACAGATAAGATATTCATCCCCAGTCTCTGTCAACATGAGTATAATAAAGATATTTATTCGTTTATTGCGTTTATTGACAATCTTGCATAAACATTCAGCAATGTAAGTCTAAAATGATTTATTAGATTTGATATATGAGAAGGAGTTCTTAATTGCAATTATATTCCCAAGTAAGCAGAAAAACATCATCTTTATATCTCAGGGCATCAACCTACTTATTTATCTAATTGGGTTTTCTGTTTGTGTATGATTTATTGAATTAACAGGGTATCAAAATTCCTCGAGAAACATACTTAATGCAAAAGTTTCTATTGAATTATCAATATGGAACTTTAGTCTTACAAATAGCTCTGTCGGTAGCACACACGTCGACTGATTGTGCGTACGATTTCCGGGTGGGCCAATGTTTTGTAGAGTTTGATCATGAAATAATTTCTACGGCCATTCTCTCTCCTACTGCTGATTCTAGAGCTATTGCAAAACCAATAAAGGACTTTTTCTTGATAGAAAGATACTAATCGATACCTATCATTAATGTAATAGCAATATTTCATTTCCCATCTTAAGATTTTTGGTAATAGAAAAATAAAAAGCAATCACTAATCACTAAAGTATAGCGCAAAATATAATGTCACAAAACAGCATAAACAATAACAACGCGGATTCAAGTCTAATGATATATCATTACGGAAGGGACATGGATTACACATTGATGATTCATATAAGAAATGGGAATATAATAAATGATATATTTCTTGATTTATTTGTCTGAGGCTTGACAATTAGTACCTGGAACAGTGTAACTATGTTTGTTTGTTTGGTTTAACGGCGCTACAACACAAAAAGTTTATATCGCACCGAAAGCAATTGATAGTAACAATTCATGCAACAGAACTATAATGATTTACGTCCTATACTTTGTGATATATATTTATTTCCTTCAGATAGTTTAGTATCGTTTATGATTGTACCGATTGAAAAAATTCTCTAAGTGAGTTAACCTTAAAAAAATTTCCACGGATATATTAAAGATCCTGACAGTCAATAAGAAAGAGTTTTACATTGAAATGCTTGTCAAATGGTATACATTTAGGTGCTCGATCATCTCTTTTGAAAAGGTATGGATGTGTTAATCTGGTATCAAGTGTAACTATGAATACAGTGATAATTCTGAAGCTTACCTCGCAATTTATGGAAAATTTATATTCAATGAAATTCTTATTCAATAGAATGCGATTCGTTTGCTGCGTTAAAAATTCCTATACGATAGTAATCTATGAACAGAATGCAAAATCTATTGAAGTTTTCCTATGGATAAACCATTAATGTTTCAGTAATAATAAAATATATGACCAAACATAACTAAATAGAATTTAAAATTTCCTAAATGCAGTAGAATTCCGGTATAGAGACAATCTTGATATTGCAAAAGATGACGAATTGTAAGTCCCAAATGTTTATTTTTTGAAGGAAAGACTGATAGTAAGGCCTTTAAGCTACTAAGAAACCCAGGTCGATAGCACAGTTGGTAGCGCGCCGGGATTTGGAATCTCGTGCCCAAGGAGGTGCGGGTTTGAATCCCGCCCTGGGAGATTATACCCTACCATGCAAATTTGACAATAATGTCAATTTTTCTCAATTGATTAGATGATATGATGAAGTTTCCGGTCTTGTGGAGGGTAGGTGAGTACTGGTTATAGACAATGGTCCAGGAAAACTAGGTTAGGTGCGCTGGACGCCGTAAAATGACCTAAATTGTGTTGACAAGGCTTTAAATCCAGTAAAAAAGCTACTAAGAGCAGATTTCAATGGTCTAAACAATAAAAATTTCAGATAAATGTCGCATGCGCGGACTATAACGTGACTATCATATAGTTATAGTAGAAAATTTGATTAATTGAAATGTACAGTCTTTCAGAAAGGTTATTACTAATGGGTCAAAATATATGAAAGAGAAGGTTTCAATATCAGACTAGAATCAATTATGTGTAATAAAAAACAAAATTTATACCCCAAGAGAGATATAGAATACGAATTTGATACTCACTCATAACTGTCAACCTGGCTTATATTTACAATAATAGGCTGAAATTTGACATTTATAATACTGTATATTGATCTTTTGTGAATATTAGATATTTTGTATCAAATTCAAATAGTAAAAGACACACCATATGTATATCGAACTACAGTCCAACTTGTGCTAACGGCACAAAAGAGGATCTCCTTTTGCGTCTACTGTGGATGAGACTTCGTTACATTATTATGAACCAGAAAATAAAGCACCGAGTCATCAGTGGGTAGGGCCAGGATCTTAAAGGCCAAAGAAGTTCAAGACTCAACCATCTGCTGTCGTGGCGACAGTTGAGGAGTACTTCTATGGAAAGGTCACTGTCTTCTTCAATTTTTGGCTGTTGGCACTTGAGCACCGTTGGTCAAAGTGCGTAGCTCTAGAGGGAAATGATATTGAAATGGAAGAGGTAGATCTCGAGTCGAAATAGGTTAGGCTGGTTATTTATTGACGAGCCCTCGTATGACAATTTCCGAACATTTACCAGATATCAATTCCCTGGACTCTTAACTGTTTCAAACAATGATAATGCACGCTTGGTATTAATTTGATTTATCAGAAATACTGATACGACGTTTATATGAATAATTCACTAATGTTTTCATACTTAAAGTGCAATAGTACTTTAAAATTTTGCATCGTTATAAACCTAGTATATAATGCAATGGAAATATTTCATTTATTATTTTACATCCTTCATTAATTCATTAAATTTATTGTTATCAACAGTGGTATAAATGGCATCTGATAATTAAACAATTACTTTAAAAGAAGTTGGTAGAAAATTCGGAGCCATAAATTTCATATCATCTGCATGCTTGCGAAAGGTAACGAGAACTCGCAGCATTACTAGATTAGTCTGCTTGAACTACAAATGCTAGGTCACTCGACTTGTATAATTCTTTTCTGGTTTTACTTATTGTTTATCAAATCATAAATATATTACTGTCGTAGGAATGCATCGTTCATTTTCATTATATGTTTATTTATCAATTGAATTGCCATTTTGTTGCACATTAGAATATTAGTATTCTGTAATATTCAATTATGTACTTGTAAAAATCTTCATAAGGTGAAATTAGAGTATATATACACTATATTACGCTGGCAGTTTCGATGTACTATCAAATTGTGTACCGTATAATGCGTCAATCGCTTCAAATATGTATTGCAATCAAGCTCCGTATACAGGTGTCCAATAAGCTCACTTGTAAAAGTTTCTACAGACATCGTAGAGGTAATGTTCAGATGACATAGCTTTGTGTTGACTTATCAAAATGTAAAGCTTTCTTCCAGACGAAACAGATGAATAGCATCAGAGTTTCGTAGTTTTTTTTTGTTTTTAAAATCGAGGTTTTCAATCTATTTTTAAGCCGATGCTTTATATACATGTACACTGATTGAATGATTCGTTGCGAGTGCGTCATGAGTATCATAATACATCTCGTTAGCTAAACGAGACATGTACTGTGAGCTTGTCAAATGCAAAAGCGAGTTTGCGAGCGCTAAAGTTTAGATCGGACTGTAATCAGATTAGTTTTATAATTTGTACAACTCACCTTTAACATGATGTAAATCAAGAATGAGCTCTCCCAGTACCAATGTACAATCAATTATATTTAACACCACAATAAACAACAATAAATATTTACTAAGAAGCAGTTTGCCACATTTTCTTCTTAATCTGAAACAAAAAAATCAACATAATTATAGTATCAAACCAAAAGAAGTTGTAATATCAGCACAAAAATTGGTCTGAAAAAACCAACATAAAAACAATAATGTTATTGAACCATAAATCTGAAATTAGAATGTCAGCACAAAAACCGGTCTGAAAAAACAAAACACTCAAACTGAAGCAATTGCAATAGAGAACCTTTACAAGAAGCGTTTAATAGGTCATCACCAGAGCAATATGTGTGGAAACGTAAAGTAGCATATCAATTGATATAACTCTTCAGTAGAGCCACTTTGCAATAGAACCTTTTGCAGAATCTTTTAGAAGGAGGAAAATATCCAAGTACATCACGTGTTGCCAAGAAACATTGATTAGATGTTATAAACCTTTTATGCATTGAACTATTATTGAAGCTTTATTTAACTTGTAAATATTACATAAACCATTTCACACCCAGTCTAACTGTTTCATTATTTCTGCAATCCCTGCTTCAAGGAATGCTATAACAATCACTGAATGATTTGGAGAGCTCTTCAATACGCCTTTTTGCAATCACTTCAACACCCGCTTAAAATAGATAAAACTCATTATAGATTACTGGTTTTATTCTTCTTCATCTAATCAAGAAGATTGTCTTATCTCAGCTATAAAACGCAAAGTCAGCACACTTTAATGACTAAAGAGATAGATTAACGCATAATTATTATTTGGTAAGTAGAAATATCGCGTTTTAAACTATTTAGAATGGCTTTAAACGTTTTATCGCAGAAAATATATGGATAGTATTATTCCATTGTTCTCGCACGCTATATTTATTGGCTATTAATTTTCTTTGCAAGCTTGAAATCATGTTACAGCAAATGGAATGTAGTACATATTATTGGAAGACACGTTGTGTATATTTATTTTGTAATTAATATAAATCAATAGTAATGTAATTCAAAGGGAACACACGAAAAATAATACTATATAAAATATTATTCTGGTTGAGCTCAGCTCGTTTGTTTTTTGTTGGGTTTTACGCCGTAGCAACACTTTGTTTAGGTCATATAACGGCAGTCAGTCAACCTACTCACTCCTGGAAAGGCTAAATCTCTGTATTTAGCTGTTAACCAACTACTGAGCGCATACTTTCCTCAGTGATTGACAACTGCCTTACATAATTAAGAATCATTGATAGAAGGGAGAAATGTAGAAATAATGTCATGATCAAGCTCCAAGAAAGTATGCTCCGTCCGGGAATGGAATCGAACCCAAGACCCCTCGATCAGTAGACTTGCGTGCTACTAACTAAGCTAGCCGGGCGGCTTAAAAAACAACAACAAAACACTAAAAAAACAACACCACCAAAACCAGTGCGTAACAAGTCCAAATTTTACTCTCATATGTCATATTGGCAATGCACTAAGTGCTACATAAAACAGACGGGAATTCTATCGACTATCATCCAATTATCTTGAAGAATTTTCCGTGTCATTTGTTTCCCAATAAACCAAATCTACTTTATAAACTGTACTATGACTTTATTAATCTGTATTCAGCAGAAACGCCAGGGAAAATATTGTATATGAATCTACAATAAACCTCAGGGAGTCTTCTGTTACATACGTTTATTGGATTGCAGAGTAAGATCTTATTTACATTGACTTCTGTGACAGATTACACAGACAAGCAAATAGAATGAGAAATAGAAACTGAAACTTCTATCGTGTAGCTCTTTAGTTATGCAGTAATGGTTACAGGGTTTGACTCTAACGGTGTCCCGCGATTCCGAGGATCCCAAACACTTTGGAGGAATCTCAATGATGCATAGTTAGAGATTCCATCAGGACCCTTTCAAATTGCCCTGTTCTTACATGAATTTAAGTTCATATAAATTGTTTTGTCACAATTTGTGACTAATACTCTGTATCAAAATTCTTCTTTTATTGGAGAAATCGCTTACGTTAAGTAGAACACTCTGAATCATTGATTAGGGATTCCTTCTGGATCCTTAGTTAAACAGTAAGTATTGGAGCCTGGGTTGGTGTCATTAGAATGAAGAATGCTTCTTATGTTAGACTACAAAATCATATTCTTCCATCCTGATTGATCCACGATTTTCGCATAGGTTTTAGGGGATGAATTAGATCAAAATACTAGTAATCATAATTAGGAAAATGATAGAATTGACTGTACTAATGGTAACAAAACAATTATTGTCGGAACTTACATTTTTCGTGTAAGGTTGAATAGTCAATATAATATTTGAATTAATAATCTAATTTTAACAAATCTAAAAATAGCTTATTATTTGTTTCGGCTGTGTAGGAGGTCTGTGCTGTTTTTTGGTATTGTTCATTCTTCTTTTTATGTATCTCCATCCTGTTTAATTGTTACGGAAGGCGCATATCGAGCAAGCAATGACAGAAAAATCTCTGTCACTTTAAAAGACTAAAGGCTACAAAAAATCAACAGTTATTGCGCATTAATAGACACATTGGGGTTCTCGAACAATAACAATACTGCATACTCATGTCAATTTAATGATCATCAATAATTACTTTCCGTGCGATATCACTTTTATGTGTTGGTGTTCATGTACATCCAAACAAACTAACATGCAATTGTATTCAATATCTTATACTTTTAAACGTTCGTCCAACTAATTGCACTATCCTTATTACCATTTGCTTAGTCCTTGACAATCATCGCTTCTGCATACGATCCAGAACATAAAGCTCAATACATTGTCGTAAGAACCATTTGATTAGTCTTGGGCACTATATGTAGCTTTTGTACGTGTTCCAGAGCAGCAAACTTAATACGTGCACCAATCACTCTAAACTCAGAACGTGGTTGTATGCTAGTAAAGACATTATTCCATTTACCGCCTGTCATTTCGTCAACAAATACTGCGTATCAAAACTAGAAACGGTTTAATTAACCTGGAGATTTGCCAAACAGTCACACCAAAGAAGCAATTCATTTTGATGGGATTTCCATGCTTTGTTAGTTTTCCAAATTTAAGTGTATGAGAGAAAAGTAATAAGTTCGTCTGGTTTTGGAGAAAAAAATAATTTCAGATTAATAGTTCCAAGTCTCGTCTGACAAAATGTGAAAATAGTTTTTTTAATTCTTAACTTAACAAATTGATTTGCTGCAAATTGATTTAATTGACTTATTTTTTGCAAACTTGTTTACGAAAACTAAAAACAGCAGTGGTCCAGTTGTAGGACGCGTGCTTAGGGTCGAGAGGTCCTGGGTTCTAGTCCTGCCAGGCGTATTGTAATTTCCTTGAGCAAAAATTACCTGCTGTTGCTTCACTTCACCAAGAAGTAAATGGATACCTGAGAGGGTGGTATAACTCCGTTGTGCCAATATTTCGGCTGCACAAGAACGTAGTACAAAACTCCACAGGGAGATAGATAGATAGATACCAGTAACCCTATGACAAGGAGTAATACATGTAGCTGTAAAAATGGTAAGCGTGCACTAGCATGAGACTTGAGCCTATAAACTGCATTTAAGGCAAAAAATGATAAAATTCTCGAACAGTATATGGTATCATAAATCAGTAAAAGTAATAACATTGTAAACGTCATGTCTGGAAATAGTTTTGTATGGGAATGTTATTTAAACAAAACTTAATGAAGGAATCGATTAAACAATATCCATTTATTTGAATACTGCCATTAATACAGCCAGCTTAATATCGACTAATTAATTTGTTCATTAAGACGAATAATACTATAGAAACTTCTGAAAGACATTATTTTGTAAATGGTAGAAATGTTCAAGATGTAGCAATAACCATACACTAAACAATTAATTTCATTATCAGGTTTTTGAATCATTATTACATATCGCCCCCTTAACGCAAAAAATGTACTAACTTGTTCATGAATCTTATCTGAGATGGTACCTTTTAGCTGTAAGGGGACGAATAAATATTATATATTTTACGCGGCATCAACTATATTTTGAACACATACATAACTGCTATTATTAATCCCTTCGTTTATAAAACTCATTGCAAAATTGTTTATAATTTGATCTTAGAATCGTATTACAGGCAAAATAAATTGACAAAGAATATCATAGACACTCGCATTAATGCGTATAAATCAACTTGTGCTAAAACACATGCTATTAAATATTGGCAAATCGAAGTTTGTATCTAAACTTTATTCTACAACAAGATATAGAAAGCTGTTTAAACTGTTTGTCATTTCTTAAATCGTTTTAGAAGATCACTTGTTTCACAAACGTTATTAAATGCTTGCATTAACTTTGATATTAAAGCTTTGTGGAAATCGAACTGTAAGGAATTACAAATTTACATGTTCTGAAACGACTTGACTCATTGTGCGACATTTCAACATCTAAATGCTTCTTCATATCGTCATAAAGTATAATAACCACATTTATATTCAAATCACACTTTCGTGAAATGCAGAATCGTCATAAAACATCGTAACACGAACTAATATTTCAGAGAGAACGATAAAAGAATGGCGTCATTTTCGAAAAAGATGGGACCATTGTATATAAATCATCACTTAGAAATATTTATTTTCCATATCAAATATTCATTACTTTTTGTTTTATTTCATATTATGTCCAATTATGCAAACAAATATGTTTCAGAATTTATGATGCACAGTTTTGCAAAACCATCTTTAACGTCATCCATATCATTTAGTGCACTGCAACTGGAATAGCGTTTCTAGCTCGATGAAGCAGCGTGGTGGCATAAGAAAGCAAAATAAATTGTACAGGGAAATTAAGTGATGACAATATGTTGAAATACAATAAATGGCTTGAGAAATAATTCAAAATAGTGAATTATCGATAGAAAATAACGTGTGCGTTAAAACGAAGATATTTTTACTTTTACCATTTTCATATGGGACGTTGACTTTCTTTTGAATGCAAATTCTTACATGGACAAGAAGGAGTATGAAACATATCAGGAATATACACAATAAAGTACAATACATCCCACGCATCCGAAAAGCATAAAGGGAGAAAGTTTGACATAGATGTAAACTTTGTAAGTTCTGAAGTCTGACACATTGTGATATTTTTTCTTAACTTAACAAATTAATTTACCGCACATTAATTAAATTGACTTATTTTATGCAAACATATTTACACAAACTAAAGGAGCAGTGATCCAGTTGTAGGATCGAGAGGTCACGGGGGCACTGCTAATTTTCTTGAGCAAGAAAATAACCACTTCACCTAGGTGTAAATTGGTACTGTGAGGGATCGCCTGCCTGAAGGTTATTTCAATGATCAGGAGTTATCTTACAAGATTGTAAAGTCAGCTGAACTTGTATATGGAAGCAGACTTTTAACCACTTTCTAACCCTTTTTAGTCTTGATATAATTATATCTACAAATGCACTTTTACAATCCCTGGATGACTGGTCTATTGATCTATGTGTGATTGTAAAATGCCAGACCGAAGCATTGTTCTTTGAACATAATACTTGCAATGGAAAACTTGATACTCAATTAGTAAGTAATTGAACTGAAGTTAATGTGATTTCAAGTGTATTTACAATGATATAACATCATATAATACTCTAATTATCTACCGACGACAAAGGAATAAACGTATCGTCCTACACAATTCCGGGAGACCAGGAAATATTTCGCCCTCAGGATCATTTCATATAATGTGAAAGTGTTTATCGAGTTACGCATATTTACAATAACTCTATTGAACCAGATAATGAAAGTATAGAAATAGTGTCCAACTTTGTTCCTGTCAGTTATTTGTTCGAAAATTTCCATTCAATTTTCCATTCCAAAAACTTACATATATGGATCCCACTCTGGGCGTAACCATTTAATAAGTATACATTTTCAGCTTTTTCAACTGAAATTCGGTCTAGTACAGTTGCTACAAACTATCGACATCTCAATACCATAATTTTTTTCAGGTTTAAATCATAATGCTAATTATAGAGGCCAATCAGGCGTCGATACGGAAGGATCTTACCCTTTCGTCTTTTCTTTTTAGGCGCAGGGCAAATAAGTTCTCAAAAATGGATTTGTTATTTAGATTTTGAAATATTGCATTTGTATGGCATGTTACACCACATTTTACCATTAAAATCCATTTACTTGATAAGGATGTCTGCAATATCTTCCATTACACTATGAAGTAATTGTATTCAAAGCAGAAAGATAACAGGATATATATCTATTTAATTACTTTGGTGCAGACTTCTCACTTATTCATTTTCTTAAAAAGATGAAGTGATAGTTCACATCAACTGGAATGCAATATTGTAAAGGTCTTTGGTATGGGTTTTTTATGTTGGTATTTGGCTTTTGTGTGCATGGAATAGATAACTGACGATCAATGGTTTGTCATATTTTTGCATTTCTAATCAGTTTTATGATTTTCAAGTGCAATATTTTATTTTAGCACTAACAGTACAGCTGTTTTGCATTCTATAGTTCTATTACATTAACCTGTCACAACTTAAATAATTACACGGTCACTGAATCTGTTATTTTTAACCCCTTTCGAACTTGTTATTTCCCCGATATTCAAAATCGCTGCATATATAGTTAGATTATCAATAATTAAAATGGATTGGTGGCTCAATGGTTAAAAAGAGGTTAAATAATAACACATTCAGTGACCGTGTAATTATTCAAGTTGTGACAGGTTAATGTAACAGAACTATACATATATGTTTATACAATGTAAATAAACAAAAGATAAACGTACTAACGAAATAAAAGAAAAAAAAACCATGCATGCATGTTAAATTATTTAAAATTTACTCATCGAAGAACTTTTGGCTTATCTTCCGTACTTAAATACGGTTATGATATTACCAATTTGAATACACTTCCTCTACATGCAAGTGATGCAGTGGTACAATCTATTTCGAATAGTGAATAGTTGTCAGTGTATGTATCAAAGGCCTTGTGATTACAAATAAAACAGAAAATGTTTTAGCGCTGTCACTTACTTATGAATTCCTTCACCTTTATTTGGATCATTATCTTTGTCTCTTTGTATTTCTGCTTCGAGTTCGTGTTCTAACTTCTCCACAGAACTGTAAGCCTTTGCAAAAGCTAGTGACCCCGCCGCCAACATCTGAAAAAACACAATTAACTTTAAGTCAGACAATTTGACAGTTAAAGCAAGAAAGCAATTTCTCTTTGGTGAACCGATTTAAATGAGTAAATTTTAAAAAAAAAACAGTCAATAATAAATTCAAATCAATTATCCAATTGTATTGGCTTTGTTTTAAGATTGTATCAGTGGTCTGGTCTTATTTTCATATACACTAAAATGACCATCCTGTACAAGCCAAAACTAATTTAACATTAATATTGTTTCAATGCACTACTTCAAAACAATTAAACAATGGAATATGCATTCGAAAAGACATTCAATCACAATAAATTAAAATTTTGTTCCGAAACATTTTGCAGAAAGATAATCAAATAATTTTTGTTGGGAACCTAAACAGAATTGTAGAAAACCAAGAAATGATGATAAAACGTACGAAATGTATTATTTGCCCCTGTCCCTGTACAGTGTATTGTAACTAACACGTCGAGAATGGAAAAGCAATACTTAAGATAAGCATCCAAGCGGTGATTAAAACTCCTGACAACATCTAAGATAAAATTAACTGGAATGAAAATTCTGTCACTGTAAATGCTTCACTTAATTTAGTAGCATCTTTCTATCTTCATTAATATTATGCAAACAATTAAACAGTTTTGTCTGTACAATGGAGTACATTTTTCTCATGAACTACATAATTTGCAATTACTTATTATCTAAGTATACATTTTAATGAGTAAGTCATTCTACAGTATTGTAAAATTTACCAATGCCTGGAAATCCTTTTGGAAACTTCTTTTACATTACTACTTCAAATACCTCTCTTAAGGCTACATTAGTTATTGCAAATCATGAAATCATAAGGTTTCTGACTATGTTCAAGTTGCAAATGCTAACATTGAGGAGTTAAGTGTCATTTTAAAAAAATCATTTAGCTATTAAGACTGTCACGTTTGATTATCCAAATAGTCGAACTTAATTATATTTAACTAAATATGTTAACGTCACGCTTAATGAAAAAAGCAATCTCTCACATGCCTTCAAGTGAGTGTGTATCGTCCGTACTACAAATATATAACAAAATTTATATATATGAATGATATTTTGATATGACGATTATTGTATTGGAAAGGGTGATCTATTGGTCAGTAAAATAACATCATGTAGACATTAACTAGTTTGGATGATTCATGACTATTTCATTTCTATGGCATTGTCAAAACAAATATTCTTATAAATAACGATAACAATGTACTTGGGTATTAGTAAATAATATTGAACTTGCCCTCGATTAACTTTCGTATCGGTAAGCAGATAAACTCTCCAAACTAACGAATCTAAACATGTATTTATTTGATTTACTAACGTACCATAATATTGTATAAGAATATACATCGAGGGTAATTCCAACCTTGTTTATTAATACAAATGTATTTTAACGGACGTCCACGTAAACATTACTTATATAAACATAGCCAGTTTCATTACACACCAATATTTAGGGGTGTATTATTTTTTAGTTGTATAGTTTAGTTATTTGACACTTTTTTATAAACATACCATTACATAAAATTTAAAATGTGCAAACACAGTATTTAAAGTAAATGTTAAATATCAAAGTTGTATGTTTAATTCGTAAAATGCTGTTCATAGATCAGCGTATTCACCTATTCAGTGGGCAAGTCCAATGTTTAAAGTACAAAAACACGCGTTACCTAGAATACGACCTGTATAAATTCAGATGATGTTATTGTTACATAGATTTCTGTTTAGTTTAAGCAACACCGTATGTAAAACAGCAGCTGTGTATAATACCGATCAAGTGAATTGGTAAATAATTCTCCTCTCTTTCTTATCTTGACAAATACAAAAAATTGAATCAACTGTCTGCAGTGCTTTAAATTGATTAAATTTACGATTTCAAACTTAGCCTTGATCTTTTAGCCTTGTTAACTATTAGTAACACAAATTGTATAATTTGACTCTGGACAACAAATGCCTTTCATCACTGTAAATATTTCAGAAATAAATGTTACTAGTATAGTAGCAGCAATTAGGTAAGAAATGCAAATGTCAACACTGTTGGTTGTTACTTCTTATGCTATGTGAATGATATGTGCATTTATTACTTGTTTAAATATCTCATCCTGTGGTAGTTTATCTCAAAAACTAAGTCGCAAAAGCAATACTACTTTAACCAAATAACCAATCATATTAAGGCTTACTTTGTGATGACGGAGTATTAAAATGGATACGAATGGATATGAAATGTGGATACCTCAAACATAATTCGTAGTATAATCACTATATAGCTTAGAGTGGTAAAACAATGAATAAGCTCTGTCTGATTCTATTTAAGTTTAAAAGTATCTCAAGAAATTGGCGTCTTGTATCTTCTAGCTCACATTTTGGTACACGTATGACATTGTATTGCTTGCTTTATAGATAAAAACATTTCCAACATTGATTGTATTCAAGGTTTCTTACGTTTTGTATTATTGAAAAGGTATTTTTGACCAATGAAATGCTTTCTCTTTCATTGCGCAAAGTCAAGTCATTTCTGACAATTTGTAATTCAATAATGTCTAATTTGATAAGAAAAAGGTCCCTAATAGTAAGTCCTTTCTGTTGACCATCGATAGTCCTTAAAGTCGAACAATACTAATATATATATTGTAATAATTGATTTGTATCAGGCAAAACATTTGCACATTTTTAAAATCCGATATTTCAGATAAATTGCATAATGGCATGTATACACTCATAATTCATTGTAAAATAAGCAATAAAAATTGTCTTGATTTCTTGTTGTTGTCCTAACGTCAATCAAAATACAGATATGATATTTATTGCTTAAATTCAGAGGATGATATCAGTATAAACAGCAAAGACATAAGATAATGACAAAATGCATATGTTCCGGAATAATTACATGCACAAAAACTTCTACTTGTGAATCACAAACGCGAAATATAGATGGTCTAAATATAACTAATATAATTTCCCGTTTTAAACTTATTATTTGGGACGTCAACAAGTCGACAAAATTCAATGATTTTGCAATTATCAAGATCTTAACAGCGAAACTTTAATGTACAAAAGTAATGACTTAGTAGAGAGAGTAATAGATATTTTCCCAATCATCATCTAAGAATTAGGTCACGACAGATAGCCATACTGCCCAAAACTGTTAATGCATTATATTTGGTATTGCAGAAGCGGACTTAAAGAGAAGACATGCCTTTCGATATGAGTTGTGAAATAAAACGAAAACCAATAAGCGTTTGTAAAATTGGTTATTATGGTTTGGGCAGTTTTAAATTAATTATTGGATCAAATTTTTGTATCAATTGACGCATATCTCATATCTAAAATGACAGCTTAACAGTTTGTTAGTTTTGCTGCCATCAAGAGAATAGTTTAAGCAAAATATCTTTGTAAAGTGTTTGTTGAATTCAGCCTTGAAAACAATTTATTAGCCGCGTTACGTTAATTTTTGTCAGAAAGCAACAACAATTCTCTATTCACATTGTCATTTGCAAATGAATTGCCATCTTTTAGAAGCTGCAATGCTTAAAATCTGGATTTCCTAGCTTTCTACGTCAATTTGACCAAGTAATGCATGAACCTACTGAGGAATTTTATCCAATTTAAGACGAGTTAATTCATAGGTTTTATCACTTTTAAATAGCTATGATTTAAGATAATATACATTTATTTTACGTTAAGCATATTGATTCACTAAAAAGCTAGATATCAAAGTGGAATTGTATATTATGATGTCTTTACTTGAGCATAGCACATTATGATATAGTCATAGCCTAGTTTATTTCACTCGGGAAAGTAATAGGATAATCTAGGACAATATACAGATAAGGACTTTTCGTCGATGAAACGTTGACATGATTTATTTTTTAGCTAAATGTCTTTTATAGATAATGATCAAAGAACATAATGTCTTAGACCTAACATTGTTATACATAATGATCTAACTCTGTCATTTTGTGAGAGTTTAGACACTTTGTGTCTGATTTACAAGTAGTTCTAGTAGTCATAAGATAGTGTAGCTTGTAACTGATAATTGTGTTCCTTTTTGTTTATATATAACTACAAACATTTATGAATGTACTTTCGTACTGTATTAAGCTATGACCTAGTGTCTTTCTTTGTGATGACAACTTTCTCGGATATGTTTAGATTCAAGAATAAACGCAGTATGCTAAATGGAAACGAAAGTAAAGTTAAGCTATAACAACCACTATATTGCCATTTGGGTGATAATATGTATACCTCCTGTATGTCATGACAAACGCTGCAATATGATATACCAAAATTGAAATTGAAAGTTTGTGTTAAACTTAATGTGCTCCTACAACCATTTTCTATTTCTTAATTTGATCAAAGATATAGAAGATAATAAGTAGCCAGACGGTGATGTCAGTTTAGCACATCACGTGCATACTAAGCAATAGAAGACATACATGTTATGCACTATCAGTCTACAAGTATATTAACCATTTCTTTTATATGAGTTGCACTTCCAGCCAAACGAAATTTCTTTGGAACTAATCTAATGTATATAATCGAAATACAGAGTCAGTTACTGTGTCCACACAATAAGCAAACATTTCCATTATTGTGTATTTATGATTATAAGAAGGCATTGACTGATTGGTGACCTTTCAGACTAGCCATCAATGGATACAAAATTTGTAAAGGAAAATACCAGCTGAGCAAGTATCAGATATTGACAATATCAAAGTTGAAAATCTCCTTTCCGAAGTTTATTCCGAACTTCACGAATCAGAATCTTGTATTCAAAAGTCATACATATATAATGAAAAATTTTGAAAATTGATGAAATGGTTCTCTCTACGAAATTTGTTTCAAACTATTATTTTTAAGACATATAACTATTGACTAGTGTATTAAATCTTTTTCGAAGCGTGCAGTGGCCTTCGAAATGTCTATCGAGAACATAAATAGTTGTTGATAAATTCATATACCTCAACCAGTTATCAGTTCAAACTGAACCCACTAAGAACGTGATTCTTTTGACGGTTCATTCATATTTTATTCACGAGTCCTGTCAGATCGTTTGTCATTAGCACTTATCTAAATATTACCAAATCGACAATCAATAACAGGTTTACTCATCCTGTCCAAAACATAACTAAACATTTCTATCGTTGTATATATATGAGTACGTACGATATTATTAAGACATTGAGTGATTATAGAGCTTCATGGACTAACAGTCATTAGATTTATTTCCTTACTTTATGATCTAGTAAAACGTCTTACAATGTCAGACACTGACATACTTTCTTGTTAATGTCGAAAACGTATTGCCTTTCTGAAAATATTAGGTAATTATCTACCTTAGAATAACTTTTGACAATAATTTTGGTACCATTGCTGTAGAAAATCTTTATTACTCTGCTGAAGGAGGACACAAATAAACTTACCAAAACCTATAATCTGCGCGCGTGTGTACGCAATGTAGTATATACATGTATATATATAAAATATACAATATGTAATTTTGTCTTCATAGTTGATATATCTTTAGTAAACAATATAAGTATTATCTATAGGGCCTAGTTAAAGATTTTGAAATAAACCAATGCATTAAACAACCTAACATAATAACTTTCACCATTGTGTAATCATTCAATTTCACATGACATTGACAATAAAACAAATTATCTTCATTCAATGTTATTTGACCTTACCACTTAAAACTGTTTCGATTATTGAATACATATTCATTACTTTTGATAAATAGTGCTTTCTGCAACTCTGCAATTGTGACTTTAATTGCTGGCTCAAGGTTTTCAACTTACGTGTTGATTTCTTTCATCTGAATTGACATTAGCAAAATTGGTTGATGTTTTGCATGCGTCGAGGGAATAATTGAAGAGAAACTATTTGTGAAAGTATTTGTAAGAATATGCCACGAAAACAATCAGATAAATTCAACGATTTCTAGACAAAACAACACTAACTCAATAATTATGCGTATTGTCATTTCGCAATGTATCACCAAATTTGAATTCCTGCGATTCTTTGTGAAGTATTTTACATTTTATGCTATTTGGTGCCACCCACATTTGAGCACGTGCCTAAATAATTTATCTGTTTGGAAATGCATGCAAATAACTGCAATTTAGACTGCTTGGCAATATACATGTGAGAAAAAAGATCCTTGAGAATTTTATACAATTGCCTTTCAATCTTAATGTCTTTTGATATAGAATTTAATCCGAGGACTGACACTAATAATGTAATTTTTGAAATTATGAAATATCATAGTCAATATTTCTAAATCTAAATGATCGATTTCATGTTTGTGTTTTGATCAGTTATTTGAAGCTTTAAACAACTTGTAATAACAAAACTGTCCCAACTTAATGAACTCATTCATAAAACCTAAGATATCTAAATTGCAAGATAGATTGTACTGCAATTGACACTCTCCCACTCAAAGACAGACGAATTAAACCAATTATAAAATTATAACGAATCATACAGAAAATTATTTCTGCTTATATGAACTAAGTTCGAAAATTTCTTCTCACTCAACGTGGAAAATAATTTCAGATCAATGAGGTAAAAAATAAATAGAATGAACTTTTTCGAAACCCCATCGACCTTTGCATATTGATTGCCCGCCGCTGGAGTTTTATAACTTCAAATGAGGAAAAACTAATTATAATGAAGCAATTGTATTCCAGAGTACATTTTCACTATATATACAAAAATAACAAATTCCTAAAGACGATACATTCAAACGTATTGTATAAAGCAAGAACTTCCATTAATTTCTTTATATAACTCAGATATGATCTACCAGTACGCAATGTCTTTAAATGATTGATAACTTATGACATCAATCATGCTATTTTACATAGTCATTGAATGTACTGGACTACAACTGCT
Organism: Mactra quadrangularis; assembly: GCA_025267735.1. Lineage (NCBI taxonomy): Eukaryota > Metazoa > Mollusca > Bivalvia > Venerida > Mactridae > Mactra > Mactra quadrangularis. Next base: position 1,837,529 of record CM046304.1, on the reverse strand, counting down.
TACATCGTGCAGTATCATCAGCATTTATTTACTGTCAAGAATGTATAGTTATACCAGGGGTTATCTGTACGTGGTAATATTTGATACTAGTTAGTATATCCTCATGATTTATCATATTCGTAGATATTGTAATTGTCTTTACTCCTTCTAGCTGATCTTGTGATAACTATTGATTCATAAGATATTAAGTTTCAGACAATGGTGCCATTTCATCGTCATCATAATCACATAAATACCAGACAATTGTCACAATAGCATTTACAAAAGTACATTTAACTCGGTCGATCTATATTTTTTAGAACAAATACAGTTCATTCTTTTAGTGTTATATATTTTTTCAAATACATGAACTTCAGTTTGATGTGAGTAAGGTTTGCATATGACCAATATCAGAGAGTATAATTGGCAAATTCGGAGTGCGAAATCACTTGATAATGGCTTAGATTTGTCATAAGTCTCTTTGATTTTAAAATATGAAGTTAATCTTAATTTCGTTTGACTTTTAATATGTTAGTCATCTCTTCAATATTATGAAGTGAGTATTAAAGAAAAGCCAAGATATTATAATTTTTCAAACTTGTCTAATTGAATCATGAGGAAAGTCATCAGTTTCTTCAGCTTTTTGTAATAATTGAACATTTAACCAATTAAGGCATTTTTCTAATTTCATTCAAACATCCTGTCAGACCTTCATTTAAACTAAGCTTGGTCCTTTGACTTCTTGATCGAAAATCAATTACAGTATATAAGTTGTGTCTACATAATAAACAAACAATTTCATCATTGTGTGTACTTATAAGATTATATATGAAGACATTGACTGTTGTTGACCGCTTAGGCCTCACGATAATCAGTGTTTTGTTCAATTATATTGTTTAATCATCTATTAAAACGTCCTAACTCTTGGTCAGCCTCCCTGTACCTACGAAATACATAATCGATGTCTGAATCTCATGATGTTCATTTTGCATTATTCACACTAATACTCTGCATTGGTAGTTGCAATAATCTAAACTAGGCCAAAATAAGCTTTAATGCTTATTTCATAACCCCTTCACTAACATCCCACGTAAAATAAGTTTTACGACGCTCTGACAGATATTGACAACACTATTTGTATTCCTATGGAAGTTATTCCGAAACGTACTATATATCATGTCTTTGGAAACATTAAAGTTATGTCGCTTTAAGAAATGTGTAATAGCTCTAATGATCTCTACCAATTGCGTTTGCCGATATTCTATTACAATATTTATGAAACATGTTTACTATGGACCGTCTATAGTGCGATTGGTGCAATATCAATTTTAATAGCAACATCAATAATTTGATATTTTGATGAATTCCTGTCAACCAAGAATGACAGTTTAATGGTTTGTCAGTTTTTGCTGCCGACAAGAGGCTAAAAATGAAATTGTCTTAAAGAATTTGTTACAGATAGTATTGCAGTAAAAATAATTTTAAAACAATATCAAAATTTTATCTGTGTTTTGATTCATAGCGTAAATGACTAAAATGGAGAGGAAAACATTCATGTACTAGATATTTCAGTTTAAAAGTATTATATTTGTGTCACTTGATAAATGCAAGTCATCTGAACACTTGTCTTCAAATAAATGGGTGATGATTCCTTAAATCGTTCATATTAAGGAAGGTATGGTTTACTTGTACTTATCAGTGCACTTACTAGGTTCTAAATTTCGCAGCCGCCCGGCTAGCTCAGTTGGTAGCACGCAAGTCTTCTGGTGGAGGGGTCGTGGGTTAGATTTCCAAGCCGAGCATACTTTCGTAGAGCTTGGTCATGAAATTATCTTTACGGCCATTCTCCCTCCTACCATTGAACCCAACAAAAACAAACAAAACTAACATTTTCGTTTCTTGTTTGTGGCGTCCTTTTTATATAAATGTTTACAAATCTAATGATATCTACCTCTGTCTTTTGGTTGTGTGGGAGGTCTGTTAATTTGACTGTTGCTGCTCCTGACATGTTTCCACACTCCCTTTTTGGTCATTTTAAAAATTATTTAAGCAGTATGTAATGCATTAGACATATTACGAGTTTATGATTTTCTGCTCATATTTCTTATTCTTGTACAATTTTATTCTTTTAGATTTTATAATAGATAGTGGTATTGGTTACAGTTTTCTAATCTAATAAATGAAATAACTGACTTGACATCACAAAACGACTTCCAAAACAAATGCAAATATTTTTCACTTTTAATAAAAATTGTGTTGCATTTATTCATTGTCTTTGTAAGTAGTTTTTGCATTAAGTTATCAAAATTTGTATGGCCTTGAGTTTGATAGTGAACGAAATGCTTGTTATCGAAGACTTTGTCAAGCGTTTATCTTGATGTGATATTTCTATTTTTCGTTTATTTGACGATGTTGTCAATCACATTTAAACACTTTTAGACTATTTGGAAAATGAAATAGTTTCATTTAAAGCACTTCAGAATTCAGTTATTTAACAAATTGAACGAATGTCAAATAAATATTATGATATTTTCACACGCAAGACATGACACTATTATAATAGAATTGCCGTTATAATGTCGTTAAAAATAGCCTGACGAGGAATTATTCAACAAACGTTGGTTTGGTTTCCAAAACTGGTTTTAGGAAAAATTAATTTGAGAGATATCTTTAATGGAAAACCATTCGAAGAATTCTTATTCTGCATTTTTGATACACAAATGTATGTGAGATGCGTTATTACAAATGTATGCATGAGTCCTTTTAAAGTGAGATTATTCACTGTTAGCATATTTCTTATCGTATCCAAGCCCATAGTCTGTGATTAAGTTGTATACGCTTTTATTGGGTTTAACGCAATATCAACACATTCTATATGTATAGGTTATATCACAGAGATCAGTCAACCTTCTCAAAATTTCTTCAAATGCTATATCTTTGTGTGAGCTGTTAACTAGTTACTTAGGGTATGCTTCTGACATTGACTGACATTTGTCTTACATGATTTAGAATCAGTGATAGGAGGGAGGATAGTCGTAGAATTAATTTCCTGACCAAGCTCAACGAAAGTATGCCCCGAGTTTTATAATGACATTGGACATTATAATAACTATGCAGTTATCTGATATGTAAGTTTTTGATATTTGGTAGCTACTCTAGAAATAATCGATGATGATGATGAAGATAATATTTCAGTATTCAGATTATGATAACTCTATATCGTAATTAACATCACAGACGTACGAGACAATAAATGCATATGTTGTGTTACAACATCATTAACGAGCACAAGTTCTGTCTGTCGATTCATCCATATAAGTATATACATTGTTTTGGAAGCAATGAGTCTAAAAACATATCAGGAACATCGACAATATAGAAAAACACAGAAGTAACAACAGAACAGAAAAACATATGATACCCGCTCAATATCCAAAACTTCTTTTAATTATGGTGCAAAAATATACTGTAGACTGTTGACCAATTTGATCAACAAAACTATGTCCTATATGTGACTTGTTTAATAGCCTTTAAGAATGTTTCAAATAACCGACATTCGTTCATAGCAAATTTCGTTCCTGGTTTGAACATATCCATTCATTGGGCAATATAATAATTTCGTTTTTGGTTTACGTTTTTTGGTTCTGTTTGAAATGCATTGGGTAACATTAATCTATAAATGCATTTCCCTCATCAGAGATGACAATAATTTAATTGTTTGTCGATTTACTGCCAACGAGGGAACACTTGCTGTGAAATTATCTCCGAACCAATTTGTTAAAATTTGTTTTGAAAACAATTTAATTACTTCGTAAATTTTCATGGCAGAAGAATCGCAAAAAATATCAACGTACTGTCATTTATCAAATCATATTTAACATTCGATTAAATTAAAGTATTTCATGCAAGACGACAAAAACAAATGTACGATTTCGAGAAAATCATTAAACGCACTCAATTTACGAAATTACAGTACAGTTTGGCATGGCAAACATTTGATAGCTGATATTTTGATACCAATACCAATGTAGGATTAACACAATGATGGTCTTAAAAGTGGAATGGACTCAAACTACCTTACTCCCCTTCTTAGACGATCTTGATATTTTTACCCACTAAGTAACAGCCTTATATCATCTATCACATTAGTATTCTCTAGTTTAGCATTAGTGGCTTCGAAATTTTCAAAAATGGATTATTTTCAATAACTCATGCCTCAGTTCTATAAAATTGTGGCTTGTTGCCGACCCGTACGTGCAGACAGCCGTAGGCCGCGGGAAGTCTTGCGTATTAAGGTGACGGTACGCACATGGCACAAAGCAACACACCCGTACGGAGCCGTAGCTGGAAGATATGCATGTTTAATCCATACTCGGCCACGATTGTGTTCACGATTTGACTTTGAAATTGATACGTGCACCATGGCTCGTTTCAAGGACCCTGGTAAAAACGTAACAGTCCGTAGCATAGGGTGGTCTTTAATGAAGAATTTTACTGTACACTGACGTTGGTGTCTGAATGTTCATTTTCTGACCATCTGTTTTTTTAAACTCTTAAAATTATTTATTTATTCGACCTTCATTTTCTGGAGAAGTAAATACACAAAGAATATAAGTTATACAAAGATATGAAACATGTAAGGAATTAATAAAGTAAATATTCAATGTGATACACATTAGACAGTTAAATATATCAAAGAAGTATGCTGGTAAACATCAGAAAAGTACAGTCATGAAAATGATCAAAGAATATGAACATTTTAAACATATGTAAGTCTATGAAGTTAGTTACTCTGAGATAAAAGCATAATCTGAACAAGTGGTTTTAGAAAGCTTTTTAAAATATTTCTTGCGCATCACATAATCATAACTACACCTGGAAAATGGAATGCGAGCTCTGAAGAAATACACGTAACACCAACCGATGAATGCGTGACATGACTCACTCATCCTTCAGGAATATTTCTCCCTTCGTCATTCTGACCTACCATTCTTACTCATAACAATCTAAATCTATCACAATGTGACATAATAGACACGTTTTGTCTGAATGTCTTGTAGAAATGTGATGTTATAATTTGTATCCACCAATCCTATTTCAGTTGTTATCAACTTTGTTCATGCTGTACAGTATAAGATGCTCTATGTTATCGTTATTTGTTGTGAAATAATAAGGGCTCTTAGTCAGTTATTTCCCCTTGTATGCTCTTCAAATAGGTGGGTCAAATTACTTGGATTACTCGGATTTTACTCTTACTTTTCATTGTCAATTTGTAAAAATTAATCTTAAACAACTTTTTTGTAAATCATTTAATTTGTTTGAAGTTCTAGCTAAGTAGTTTTTGGGTAAACAACTATCTAAATTCCATCATTTCTGTAAATATTTGTATCGGTCACTGCGATCAGACATCCTATTCACCGTTTTTGGAAGGGCTAAATCACTGGATAAAGCTGTTAACAGTTACGAGGAGCATACTTTCGTCAATAACTGACAACTGCCCTACATGATTAAGAAAAATTGGTAGAATGGAAAATTACCGTAGAAATTATTTTCCCGCCCTAAGCTTACCAGGCGGGTATTTTTTCTATAACACGAAGGAAAACTCAGTCAGCCTTACCTTAACAAATGACTAGAAGTATATGCAGTATTGTTCCCTCTAGTTATCACGGAAATTACCTCAGTAAATAAATTATATTATTACATTTAGGTCGGCGAACTTAGGTTTTTTGCCAATGACCAAATAAGGTCAACGTGGCATTCCTTATATCCTGTAAATGATTTACAACACTGTCAATATAAAGACCAAGAAGGCTTAGTCAACAATGGGCCTCATCCATGCATTGAGAAAATCATTATTCACTCGCGTACTCTTAAGAGCTGGTGTGGTAATATAACGTTACAATGTACAAAGCTAGTACAGCGTCACGAGATATAGTTATAGCCAGTTTCACAATTATGTCACAATTTTCCATTTGCCCATCGGGCATTGACCAACCACTCCTTAATGAAAATGTGTTACAAATATAGGCGTGCATTATCATTTCCGGAAACCGAAACCTAATATGTAACGGAAATAGTAAAAGAAAAATTGAGAAGTTTTGTTCGTGTGCTCGTATAATCAATTGTATTGAATAATAAGTATTCCATGATAAACTTTATTTATTTATGTCTTCTGGTTCAAGATATTTAATTCTGGACATTTTCAAAATACATTCTGGGTAATCGAGACTTGAATTTCTTGTTTATTAAATGACTGATTTATTTTGAATACTTTTTTCAATTACATGTACTTCTCATATTTTGATGGCAATACACGAGGTTTTAAATATTCTTACAATCTAAAGAGCTGACATGTAATTAAAAGAAAACCGACATATGAAGTTGACAGTTTATTTAGTTAAACATTTTAAGAAGAACTAACATTTTTATTAAATGATTAGAATGCTTTTGTAGTTCTTAAAATGAAACGAAAACTTCTAAATGATTAACATTACCACGTCGTTATTAAAGTATGACGAATATTTCTTCATATTGATGGAGAATTTACAAACAAAGGTTAAAGAAATTGTGTTAGGTATATCAAACCAGTAAGTGAAAATGCTAATACAGTCGCAATATAATGCCTTTATTCACGCATTATAAGTCATTTTGTAAGCGTTTAGTGAAAAAGAAATGCATCAAATGTTTCTGTCTATTCATGTCAACAGATGCTTCCATATGTGTTCTTGTTAACGTCAAGTTATCCGTAAATATCCAAGCAAAACACACTTGCAAATATGGAAGTGCAAAGGTCATAAGAACTGTTAGCTTTATGAGTTACAAAACAAAAAGAGGTCATATGCAAGTCATTGTCAACTGTGATTAGACAAAGGTTGAACTGTACCACACACAGGTAAAGAAAACACAATTAGCTGTGAACAAATAAGTACAGGTGCATAAAACATGACAACATACGTAATACATCAACCAAATACTTAACAACCTAACAGCACAATCTTCTTGACCTAGAACTGTTATACAAGGAACATAACGGTCTTAAACTATCACTTTGTGAAAGATTATAGACACTTTATGTCTGATTGTCTTGAAGTAATGAGACATGGTACTTTGTTACCAATAATTGTGTTTCTGTTTTCTGTTGCTTAGCTGTAAGCGAACTGTCGAGGATTTATTTTGTAAGATATTTATTACTCTCTCCCTCTCGCTTTCTCTATCAATGTTCATTTGTCTTTCTGTTTTATTGAGAAAATGGTCTACAATCAACGGTTATGTAAAATAGGTTATTATGTTAAGAATTTCGAATAGTGAGATTTAACTTTTGTATTGTTTGTCCATGTTGCAATACGTAAAGAGAGCTTTATAACTGAAATGATGACAAATCATGCATTCAGTATTTAAACGACATTTTAGGAAAACTGAAATACAAAAAAATGAATAAAGATTTTATTAAAAGTAAGAAATCGATTTGGAATTTGAAAACTTTCCAGTGCTGGTTTATCGGCTATGCCATGAATCATTTTGTTTTTTGTATTGATGCATGAGGTGGCATGCTATCATATTATGAAAATTTGTGGAACAATTTCTGATAACTTTTTGTTCCACAAAATAACTTCATCAATATGATATTTTTATTGGGAAATATAATTTGATAGTGGCCTTCACTGCCGTCTTAGATCAGTATGAAATTTATAATATTTGCTTTTAAATTCTTGAAAGCAATGATTTAAAACCATGGCTATTTTACCTAAAATGATGTATAAATAGTTCAATGAAATAACATTGGATTTAAATAAAGACTTCAAATATTTGATAATTATTTGTCTAATAAAAGCAAAACATATTTCATTTATATTATTAAATACTTCAATTTATTTATTTATTGGATTTAACGCCGAAATACTTAAAAAAATAGACAGAGAAAAGTATATATAACAAGTATATACATTTTTTTGTTTTATAAGATTAAAGAGGAATAGACTATGTGATATTTTTGCAGCCGAAGATATCACAATTAACTGCGAGTAATTGACTCGTAGCGCATCATAGTATGGCGAACAATTCATCGATCAACAATCAACGACCAAACATGACAATATTGCCAACCTAAGATTGTTGAATGAGAACGTCAATATTTAAAACTATCACTTTGTGTGATATTAAAGACACTTTATGTCTGATTGCCCCGAAGTAATGACGCACAGCAGTTTGTTACCAATAATTGCGTTTACGGAGTTTCTGGCTTACAAAACTTAATAAGCTGCTTTTTTACATTTTGTTTTTCATCTGATGCACAACAGTTTGCTACCAATAACTACCTTTCTGTAATTCTGTGCCTTGTGGAAGGGTAGGTGAGTACTGGTTATAGACAATGGTCCAGGAAAGCTAGGTTAGGTGCGCTGGACGTCGTAAAATGACCTAAAATTGTGTTGAAACGGCGTTAACTCCAATAAAAGTAATTCTGGCCTCCAAACCTTCATAAGCCGTTTTTTACATTTTGTTTTTCATCTGATGAGGCACAGACACGGGTACACTGTAGACCTTACGGTAGTGTTTCTTTTGCTGAGCGGTAAACACACTGTCTATGGATACAGTGCAACAGAAAAAATATATAATATATTTGATAATCTGTGTATTGCTTTTTCGTTTTATTCTATAGAAATTTGTCAAAACATTCTTAATTTCTCTTGCTATTTTAGAAAGAGACTGTAACATTGCGGGTGAATGATAGAATTAAATTGATACAGTTGTAACAAAGCTGATTTGTGTGATACGTCTGCCATTGTATAACACTGTTTGGAACTTATGATTATAAGTAATGTATAATGTTATTGGTGTTTAAAGTTTTAGAGAGAAAATTTTGAGATTCAACAAAACGAAGAATCTATAATTCACTGAATCGGTTACAAGACACGTTGTTAAAATGATTGATTTAATGGATGAACAGAAAATGTAACACAATTGTATGTCTCGTCTCTGGGACTTTCTTAAGAGAATTTGATTAAATTTTCAAAGAAAACAACACCTCTCTAGATTTGTGAGAGTGTTATTCTATGAAGGCCATTTTGTTTGTGAAACGTTTCCACCTAATCAAGGTTCTTATAAGTGTGTCATGGACAACTGAAATTAATACAAGCTTTTATCAGAACAGAACAGAACAAAACTTTTATTAACATTCACAAGTAAATAACAATATGTGAGAAGTAAATACATATTCATATGCATAGAAATATTATACTGATTTATGAGAAGGGTGTATACATTTAGAAAAAGGTGAAACGAAAGTCAATGTCGATAAAGCGTTACGTTATTTTCCATTTATGAGAGAGGGAAATGGTTTAGCTTATATCTTAGAAAGATAAGAAACAGAAAATGAGAAGGGGAGATAACATCAAAATTTATTTAAGATTATCCTAATAAAGAAACAAAGTCTTGTTAACTCAATTTTGGAAGATGACGGCAATAAAGATTTAAAGGTGTTTTCTGGATCAATAGTAAAATTTTGATGGCCAAGGTATTTTGCTCTTTCATTTTTTAGAGATTTGCAATGTAGTAAGTAATGAATTTCACTGCCGACTAGACCGTCATTACAAAATGTGCAAAGTCTATCATCGTAAGGTGTCCCGTCGTGACGTCCTGTCTCAATAGGTAAAAAGTGATTAGCGGTTCCATATTTAAATAGAGTGATAATAAGTTTTCACAAGCGTGTCATGGATCGCTGAAATTAATACAAGCTTTTATCGAACGGTTATAGTCCGTTTTTTCTCAACTGTCAAAGCTTGAATAATTTCACGGTGACTGAATGCATTGTTTTTGTACAAGCGGCCTAATTGTTATTAAAACATCTTGACTAAAACATATCATACGGCATAAGCAGATATACTCGATCGTAATACACACTTTTGGAAACTAATGGATGTATTACGACACTAATTTTAACAAGTGTATTCACCGTAAAATTATTCATGTTTTGACAGTTGAGAAAAAACGAACTATAACTGTCATATGTATGAAAAATGATTTATTCGGCAAATGAGTTTATTACTTTGTAACAGTCAAATCAGTTTACGTTAAACCAGTACATTACTTATATGCCGCTGACAGTTTCAAAGCGAAATAAAATATCTCCCTCTTTGCGTTTTCGCTTAGTTCGGTGTTTTTACTATCGATGTTTCTGATATGTTCCACACTTTTTGCATAAAATAAAAGTATTTGTGCATTGTTGTTGCTATAAAAGTAGAATAAGTTGCATGATATATGTCGTTTAACATCCCAAAATGTCCTTGCTCGTGACTGTATGTAAAAAGAGCTGATCCCTTATGAAAAGAAATAGTAAAATACAATAGAAAGTAAATATCATTTATACTGCACTGAACAAATTTGCCGCTTAGCAACAGAAAAACTAAAACACAATTATTGGTAACCAAGTACCATGTCTCATTACTACAAGACAATTAGACATAAAGTGTCTATAATCTTTCACAAAGTGATAGTTTAAGATCGTTATGTTTCTTGTATAACAGTTCTAGGTCACGAAGATTGTGCTGTTAGGTTTTTAAGTAGTTGATGGATGTATTACGAATGTTGTCATGTTTTATGCATCTCTTAGTCCTTTGAATTATGGACCTTAATAAAGCAACCAATGTTCGACTTGTGTAATAATTGAAACAGGACGAACGTTACAAATGCAAACTGATTACATATTACGAATAATGTAGGATCGTATGTTAGAATTTTATGGGGAACTTGCATTTAAATCCTAGTCTGATAAAAAACAGACTCCATGGGTGTAAACAAATCTCAATGAATGAACAAACATAAATTCACACGTATAAACGCCTGTGCTTTTAGAGTTTACAACATTGTTGTAATGGTCTTATAAATACTTTATGAATTCTAAACGTTCAAAATATTTTATGTCTGTGTACATGAGATTATGAGCTAGTTTATTCCTGCCATCGTTGTAATAGAATACGTGTTTTTGATGGCTGAAATGGTTTTCGTTGGCTAACATCATTTGGCTGAAACCATTTTAAAGTTGCAAGATGACTAATTGTCAACTTGGTAGAAAAATTTGCCTCTTTGAAGATAATTGTTAAAGAAAATTTGGATAGTGCTGATATAACGGTGCTACTGAAATTGCAAAGAAGAGTACTTATGACGCAACACTCGTTTCATAACTGAAAAAGTGTGCGTTTTATAGTGTAAGGCTTTTACAGGAGTGTTGGGCAAATAGAGTGATCCTTATTGTCAACTGTTATAAAAAGACTTATAGTATGCTACGGTCTATTTTTAGAAAAATAATCACATTTAGAGTACACATTCTTTCGGACTGTGATCATAATGATATCGCCCGAGTAATCCGCATGAGAAATTACAGTATTTTAAATCGGATAAGCTCGGTTTTGTTCCTAACAACCAATGCGCATTTCTGAAACTTATACATGTTTACTCTGTCTGGTACTTTGATATTGCACCGCCCAAAAATGTTACATAATTGTAACGAAGAAACGTGATACAGAATATATTTGATTTGTTCACATTGTCAACAAGATAAACTCTTTGTTTTGTTTTGTTTACTTCATTTATCGTCTGATCGTAATTAAGTCTGCTCTGATTGACGTTTGAATTAATCTCGAGTCTTGCCAAGGCGGTGTTTACGTCATGACCAATCCTTATCATGATCGCTCGATTTAAGTGACCAGATGAGTCAGTCATCACAATTGGTTTTATTATCATATGTGTTTGGGTTTTTTAACTCTGTGCGTCGGTTTAACAAAAGAATATTCGGTTTAATTGTCAAAAATAGGTACTGATGAATATATTCAGAAATATTCTTTACTATGTATATATTAACAAGTGAGTTATATCTACACTCTTATTCATCAAGCCAAACGTACAGAATAATTCATTTTGTTTTCACGATAATAAATGCTTTGAAACTGCTACACAATTGTGTAGACTCATGTGTTCTCCCCATTGACGGATGAACCCAAAATTATAAGTACAATGGCATGAAATATTTTAGAAATTGATTTATATAAGGAATTTCATGGATATATGGATGTATGATAGCCGTTGTAAAATTAATATCCATTGATCAAGAGTACGAATCAAAGGGAAGTAATTAGATAGTATTTGAACAAAATTCGACTGGCTAAACACTCGGTTCGCTTGAACTCTTTCTCATGCTACATCGTGTTCAATCCGTTAAAACTTATACCGCATATCTTTTTGTCCTTTCTGCATTTTAGCAAAATATTGTGTATACTGTTCCTTTAAAGTGTTTTATCTTAATTGACCAGACTATGTTAGCAGTTTAACAGTTTATTTACGCTCGGCACAAAACATATGTTGGTAGAAGTACATAAAATACAATAAAAGATTGGTACCAGCTTGGGTTCACCTGTTGGTTTTGAAAATCGTTTGCTATGATCAGCGTTTGAGCCACAATGTGAATAACTATTACTGATAGGGATGCATTATATTGCAATCGTCTTTTGGTATGAAATATGTAAATAAAAGAATACCTTGTTTATTAGCGTGTCAGTTATGAATTAAAATGATTAAATTTTGAATAAGTCAATTACGATTTAAATGAAATTATATAATCGCGTTTTATGGGGCTAATTATAGACCGTAAGGTATTTGATAAAAAAAAGTGTTCAAAATGATATAAATTCTCGATACGTGATACATTAAGGCTTACTTGATGCAGACAGATGCAGTTTAATGTTTTTCATAATAAATTAATTACATAGATTATTCACATAATTGTTTATCATCCACACAAAAAAAAACAAATTAAAGGGAACATAAATCATGTTGAAACAACCAATCAAAAAGCGTTAAAAGTATCTGTAAACACATCAATTATAAACCGGATCTTGAGAAATTATGATTTTGTTTGCATGTAAACAAAGAAGTACATTCATTTAAAACTCAAATGTATCAATCAAAGTCAACACTTTGATTGGTTTGTTCAAAATTATCATAATACCAAGTATTAAAAGTTAAAGTGCGGTTTAAAGTCTGTTTCTATATGCATGTTCAGCCGACTTTCTAATTTTGTAAGGTAACCCATTGCAATCACCTTACATGTTCTCATTTACATCTGAATGGAGTGGAACAAATGTTGGTAAAATTCTTGCTCATGGAAATAAGCAGTGCTTTTAGCGGGGTTCAAACCTGCGACATTGCGATTCTTAAACGCGCGCACTACCACTGGAGCACTGCCCCTACATTCACTAGGGCAAGAGATACAAATATGGAATTTGAACAGTAAGCATTCAAGAGTCAATAAACTTGAATTTAAAAAGATAACGTGTCACAGCCAACTTATCAAATGAAAACGTAGACAAAACACTTTTTGTTTATTTGATTTGTTCAAGTTGTCATCTAACATTTTGCTTATTTTATTTAATGTCTGGTCGTTAATATGTCTGTTCATATAGACGTTTGAATTGATCTTTTACAAGGCAGTGTTTACGTTTCGAATGACATTCTATCGTAATACTAGCTTCAACAAAAGTAATTTCAGCAATTGCACATAAACATTAAAATGGTACATGTATAACCAAATTTACCATCAACAGAACGGTTTTCATTTTCACAAGTTTAGGTATACTGCATCGGCTTGCCATAAAAATAATGAATACCATCCGTATGTATGAACTTTAATTAACAGACTTGCCCATTCAATATGTAAGTAAGATGATGCTTAACTGGTGCATACGTTTTTGAGAAACAAGTTAGTCAAAGTTTTTTTGGTGTTTTTTGGGGGGAGGGGTAACGTCGTATTCAACACGTATTTATATTCCATGTATATATACGACGGTCAGCTCTTCCTACTATAGGTTTCCTGGTCACTTTTCTATCACCAGTACTAACTTACCTTGCCACGAGGGCGACAAATCATGTATAGGGTATGACCTACCGCGACTTGGCTCGAGCCCGCAATCTCTGGATTCGAAGTAAGTCACAGTGTTATTTATTTGTCGCATAAAAATTTAACCTTTTTCGTGTGAAATAAATTTTATGGGTTTTATAGAAGTTTGTGTGTGTTTTTTTTTATTCCAGTTATTTACTATTTTTTGCTTCAAATTAAATTCTCCAAATATTTCCTGCCGCGTCATTGAGATAATAGTACAAAACAAAGCTATTTCCGTAGCATAACATTTACACTTTGTATTTTTTCATCAAATGCGCTAAGTAAGTCAAAATAATTGATGAATGTGCAAGCTTTAGAGTGCATTTTATTTGTTGTAAATAAAACGCTCGTTTTGGGGTCACTGAGAATAAGGTACGGCGCCAAGGAAGGCAGTTTAATTACAGAAAATGACAAAAATCGTTCATCAAGAAAAACTTAAGCATCATTTACATCATTTTTCATCTAGTTTATATTATACTCTCCTTTTAATCTTTTAATCAAAATACAAAAACAGTGTCTGAAATATACGGTGGCATAGAGGTGGCATGGAGATATATTTAAACTTTACGTGGCCACGTAATAGCTTTACGTGGCCACGCAGTAGCTATTACGTGCGCACGTAATAGCGTTTACGTGGCCACGTAATAGCTTTACGTGGCCACGCAATAGCTTTTACGTGCGCACGCAATAACGTTTACGTGGCCACGTAATAGCTTTACGTGCGCACGTAATAATTGACCAATGAGAGTTGTCGAAATTGGCGGCCATTTTTCGACAACCTTCATTGGTCAATTATTACGTGCGCACGTAAAGCTATTACGTGGCCACGTAAACGCTATTACGTGCACACGTAAAGCTATTACGTGGCCACGTAAACGCTATTACGTGCGCACGTAATAGCTACTGCGTGGCCACGTAAAACTATTACGTGGCCACGTAAACGTTATTGCGTGCGCACGTAAAAGCTACTGCGTGGCCACGTAAAGCTATTGCGTGGCCACGTAAAGCTTTTACGTTGCCACGTAATAGCTCTTGCGTGGCCACGTAAAGCTTTTACGTGGCCACGTAAAAAATAAAATATATTTCCATGTCACTTCAATGCCACCGTAGAAATAGGTCTGTCAGTTCGCACAAAAAGCATTTTACAAAACGACAAATGAAAATTCTTCATATTTTTTATAAGTTTATAAAATTCCACTTGTAACCAATTTGATTGTCATGTTAGTAAAGCCAGTTTAAGTCGTTAATCTGAGAGAAGTTGTTTTTAGATTCTAGTTTTCAATCAAAGCTTGTTTAAGATTTTCATCGAGAATTTATCCATTAGAATCGCCCATGAAAGCATTAAGGGAGTTCGTCAGGAAAGCGGTTAATTATGGAATATTTTTAAACCTTGATAAATTTGTTTTTTGGCTCATTTGAAGTAACTTTATCGAAAGAAAAATATAGAGCACCGATCTTTTAAAATAGTTATGGTTATTTAGAATGACACCTAAAAAGATGTAAATTTCCCGCCAAAAAAACGTCAAACACATATATCAGACAGATACATAGGAAATAGTCTATTTGTCACTGAATGCTGATTATTTTTGTAGAATTCCCCCTGTTGCCTATTTTTCAAAATTGATATTTTTGAAAACCATGGTAAACGATTACTAAACAGTATTTGCTTCATTCATTACATCGTGTTAATCATTTGCTTGGACAAGATTTAATTAGATTTATAAAACGACACTTTATTGCAAAATTATTAATAAAAACTTGTAATTAAAGTACGTTATTAGTTCCCTTTGATACGAAAAACTGTAGTTTTGAATTTGTTCAGAATATAACATATCTTTTATTTTGTCACAGTTCACATGGTAAAGACATAGAAACTCATAGGCGGATCTAGCGGGGGGCCAGGGGGTCCGGACATGTGTTGTTTCGGCTGACCTGGCTCTTTGCTGGTGACAAAGGTTTTTCACATTGGCTCCGGCATTGTAAGGGTTAAATAATATGTCATACATTTCCCTTGAGCTAAAGTGCTACTATAATAACAATGGTCGAATATTCCAACGTCTATGATGGCATAAACAATGACATTACGATAATCATGTTTATGGAAAGCCTGTTTTGTCTCTTACGTAAGACGTTTTTATCAGTTTATGTTAACGAGGCTAATGAATGACTAGACAGTCAAAATTCTCTATTTCTATCTTGAGGAAGATGTATAGATCTTATGAGTTATTTAACTAAAGTCTTGGCATTTGACCGCTTGAAAACTGACCAATAGTAAACTGACCTATAGTTATACTCGATCTGCTGTTATTTAACTTATTAGGGCCTTTAATCACGTGATATACACCAACAACTTATAAAGGCAAATGAAAGTTTGTTTTCCGCCAATATTTCGTTTCAGACAAATGATTGTATGAAATCAAGTTGCATGCAATTTCTACTGCTTTTCTATCCACCGAAAAAATCCAATGGATCTTGTGATTGCTAGTGCCAAATCCGTCGCACAAAAATTGAATTGAGAGGTAAACATGGACATGTGATAAAAAACAATTTGTGCAGAAGACTTAGAGTAAACAACTACAGCTCAAATGCTAATAAAGGCATTTTGGGACAAAGAAATGTTGTAAGCATTTCATGCGCTATAATTATGAATCTCTCCTCTTTTATGAAGAGTTTGTTTACATTCTAAAGATCACGTGACTATAAACCGTGGTTGCATGACACTTAAAATTTAGCTGGTCATCAAAAGGCATTTCTAAACATGAAAGATGGACACAGAAATAACATGTCTGACTATAGGTGTTCAGTAAGATTAATGTAGGATCATCACGATCATTGTATGGTCAATGTTCGTTTTTGTGTTTTTGTTTTGGTTGGCTTTAGTCATAGTCGAACTACACTTTATTCCTGGGAAGGCTAAATCTGTAGATTTAGCTGTTAACCAGTTACTAGACGCATACTTCCATCAGTGGCTGAACTAGCCGGGTGGCTATAAGAAAGATAATTCAGTAAATTTCCACAAAAGTGGTCATTTTTTTAAAAAGGGAAACCGTCATGAGATTCCCTTTTTTTGCATGATTTCCCCTAATTTGGATGCATATATTTCCAAAATATTGCGTGAAATTCATGTAAGAAAATCAAAGCAAAATATATTTTCAAATTTATTTATTAATAAAACAAGTATAAAATCAAAATATCACATACAAAGTGCGTAAATTTACGAACTCAAATACAAGAAAACAGAAATTAGTGCCTAAATTTACGTACTAGAAAAATGAGAAAAATCCATTTTCTGAAGTACGTAAATTTACGAACCTGCCAAAAGAAGAAAATCATAAATTCTGAAGTCAATAAGAATGGTTTGAATAGAGGAATCTCTTCATTCTCAAATGAAATAGTCGGGACTTAAAACTGTCAAAATTTGCACGATTTTTAATAGCCAAGGCAAACAATATTGCGGAACAGTACAGCGGTGCTATTCTTAAACAATCTTTTACCAACTTGGCATGCTTTAAGGCGAAATCTTAACTTCTTAACTCCTGTAAGTGCTGATTAAAAATTTCGCCAATTCAAATAATCATCGAAAGTGCAAATGTTAAGGTTTACATTTTCATTGAAATTCCACAATCAGACAAAAACCAGATTCCAGCTTTATAAACAACATCGATTGAATAAACAAACAGTCATTCACACATTTCAGTGGTTTTGTTTTAACGTAAATTGAACCGGTATACAGTAGCCTGTTCAATTACCCTAAACGTTCCAAAACGTTCCGTAACGTTACATTGGGAACGCCTCGGTCATTTGCTGCGATTAATCTTATCTAATAAACAGATATATACGATCGTTAAGGCAATGAGTGATGTTTCAAAATTTATGGACTAAAAACGAAACATCACTCATTGCCTAAACGGTCGTATATTTGCTTACTTAATTCCAGTTATAAGTTTTATGGTCTATCGATCAATGGCATTTTTTGCCTATGAAACTTTTACTCTTTAAGAATACTTGTTTGATTCAATTCAAGATAGCACATGTTGAACAAAGCAAAATGCTTTTCTTTTTCACCTGTAAATGAAAAAAGTGATTCTTTCGCCGAGAACAAAAAAACTATAATCAAGTGATTTTTTATCTTTGATTTCAATTCCTCCACACAAATAATGAATCTATCAACGAACTTGGCCATGTGCAGTACAATTTGTGAAGGGGATTCGGAGTAAGTGATTACAGGTTTATGTAAGCGATTTTAAATATACAGAACATAAACGTTTTATGGGTTATTTGAATCTTGCCTATTTAAAGCTGATGCAGAAATTTGACGAAAAACTAGAATTTGATTTTTTATTTACCAGGGATATGCTGGGCTTTAATACAAAGTCCCTCGTACTCGCCGTACTTGGGGTGTATGCCTATGTATCAAATAACTGGTGCAAACGAATTAACATAGCAGAGTGATGTCCATGAATATTATCGGTAATTTCTCGTGGCTATGGCATCCTGCGATCCTCTGGGTATCCCCAATAACTCATATACTATAGTGTCCGAACGAATATCCCTCCGCCATGTCTATGACGTCATAAACAATGACATTAAGGTAATTTTATTTACAGAAGGACTGTTTTGTCTGTTACGTCAGACGTTTGTTTATTAGTTTATGTTTATGATCTTAATGAGCGTCTGGACGATCTGAACGCTTCCATTCTGAAATTAACATCCATCAATCTGTCTATTCTCCGGTCATTTCTCAGAGTGTTTGACGAGTAATTATGGATGGTTATGTTTTATATACTGAGTATGAGTGTGTACAGTCAATTTGCCTGAAAATAAAATTCATGCTATTGTGCGAATCTATTAATCCAGTGTAGGGAATCACGTGACCTATATGATTCCTAACACGACAAAATAACGACTAGATAAACAAATTTAGATGTAAAAGACAATGTAAATGACATTTATACGTAACCGAGTTTTATCAGACCTAGTGCAGTCTAAGCAGCACAAACTCTCTTTCGAAGTTCGGTGAGATAATGGGCCATGCTCCTTCGATGCTCCTTCATGCTCCTTTGAAATGTTCTAAGGTAAAAGTCACTGTAACACGCTAGAAGGGTATTCTTGTAACCAGGTACCAACTCCCTTTTAGAAAATGGCATCAATAAACCACTGTTTTGCAAAGAAATTTCAAATCCACCATGTTTGAACTATTTTAAGTTTCGTTTCCAAAAATATTTTATAAAATTTAGAAGAAATTAACGAGACATTTTACGACAGAAGAATGCGCAAACTATTTTACACGTGTTGCAGGTGTCGTTTCAAATTAACACAAAATTCTCGTCCAAGATTTTAAGTGCGACGAATGTCTCTTACGATTTAAAATTAAAGAGTATCGTGAAAACAGCAATAAAAATGTACTTTCAGTTTGTTGATGATAGTGTTTCTTCTCGGTAAATTGTCTGCGACTAATCAAGTGAAAGAGTTCCTGGAATGAATGAATTCATGTGTCATCATTATTACTTTAATGTCTGGACGATGGTGATGACAACGTCAGTGTAACTTGTAGTCTATTAGAATATTATATAAAGTGTAGTGTCAAAGATTGATTCATTCTTGTATTTATAGCAGTAGGGAGTACTTCTTGTTTGAAAAGCAGGGGATTCCCCTTTAAGTGCTTCTCGATCTGACAGCAAATGTCAAAATCCTTGCCAAGCTTTATTCTATGAAATAACAAAGATTTTCTGAATTTCAAATTATCTTTATTTAAGGCATTCTAAAAAGAAGCGACCCGGGTCGAAAGTGCAGTTGATAGCGCGCCGGGATTTGGAATCTCGTGTCCCGAGGGTAAACGTGTTCAAATCCCACCCGGGGAGGTTATACCGTTCCATGAAAATTTGACAATAATGTCAATTTTCCTCTATTGATTAGATAATATGGAGAAGTTTCCGGCTTGTGGAACGTAGGTGAGTACTGGATATAGATTAGGTCCAGGAAAGCTAGGTAAGGTGCGCTGGACGTCGTAAAATGACCTAAATTGTGTTGACACGGCGTTAAACCCAGTAAAAAAGGATAAAAGGAAACGAGTGGATAGGATTTTAGATACGCGGTTTTGATATTGTTTCTTGAAGTACGCCATTAAAGGCAAAAACATTTCCCGATCGGGAAGGATGTGCACACATCACTCATAATTATAAATGCGCATGCGCAGATCACTGATAATTATAATTACTGATCATGGAATACCATATTTGTACTTATACATTAAACAAACATTTTTTATCCAATTTGTCAACAAATAAGTCAAATATGTTGACAAAAGAAATCAATAATTGATGTATTGTGAGTATTTTTCATTATCTTAGATTGTTTGAAGTCTTTCGGGGTTTCTGCGCATGCGTGGAATTGTCGTCTGTTTGTCCAGCTGAGCTTTTTTTTGTCATTCTTTACATAGTGTGAGTTTGATGTTTTCTAATACACGTATATAGTTCGCATAAACATATAATAACAAAACGTGTTTGTGTAAACATTAAAAATTAAACAATTCGTTTCAGAGGTAGGCATTATTGAAAATAAAAGTTGTAGTATTCATTTTAACAAACTTCGTCATGAATACCATAATGAGAAAAATGTCACCTGAACGTGACCCTCGTTTGAAAACGGCAAGATCTAACTTATCGAGTAGGCAAGCGGACAATATTAAATCGGGTTTTAATAAGATTGTCTCTAGGCTGACCAGCTAGTGGCACCGTCCCAAGTTAAGTACATGTTTATCTTTGTTTTCAAGCCCAAATGTATTGTCTATCCTTTTTCTAAGCCAAGATTATATGGGCTTTCATAAGTCAATCACTTTTGCTATTTGTTCCTAAAAGCTAACCATATATTTTTCTTTATTAATACAATCGTGATAATGCAAGGTTTATTGATACTCGTGCAGCAATGACAAATATTATGAAACTTTGCACATGGCCCAATATTCTTGATTTTTCATCATTATCAAGGGGATTTTATTAAATCAACGTCAATCCTAATTCCCTCACTAACAAACCTCCCTCCTACTCATCTCATATACAAATTGTACCGGAATTCAATCAGAGGATATGAATAATAACTTGGTGATGATTTTCTGAAATTCAAAGACTATAGAGAGACGCGGTCACGCATATATTGAGGACTGAAAATTTACATAAACACGATTTCACAATATTTACATACGTAATTCAATATCCATCTTACAATGTTTGTATTGAACAGAAAAGTCAGTTAGGAACACATCGCGACCGACCATATGACATTTTCTGTATTAATAAGTTAATTCATTTATATAAATATCAGTCAGACGATGTTGGAACCACGTGTTATAGATTTGATATTGGTCTAGTTCCCTTATTGTTCAAATTAGATATGGTATATACATGTAGTCATGTGATTGTCAAAAGGTAAAGAAATGTTTGGTTTCGTCGTATTCTTGCGCAAGCTAAGACGTTAATAAAAGTGCTAAAAGCGCTGTCGGACATGGGGTTTTGAAAGAATATACATGGGGTTATATAACAAACGAAATCGTTACAAGGGAACTATTCCTTACATAAGCCGGGTTTGTTATACTTAAATGGCACAAATAGCATATATTCTGCTTGTTAACGCGTAATGCGAACTATGTTAATTAAAGTGGTAATTATCACTTGAATTGCTCACGCATGATCTAATGTAACCGTCCGCGACAATTTTTATTAGGATTTGCGACAGTCTGGTACTAAACATGGTAAAACCCCATGTAAAAAAGTCAAAATAGAGCAGAAAGTAATGGTTGCTTTTCTGTTATCGTAAATGTCATCATTAGCCTGTACATGGTAATTACCTACTCTGAATCCTCTGCACAAAATATTTATGCAAATGGCCTAGTTTATCACAAAACTCAGATTTTAACAACTCACCGGCAAAAAAATGTTACAGTTATTTCATTTGCTATTTGAAACCACGCTATTTTGGCTGCTGCAATAATTTGACGTAAAAGAAGTGTTCGATTACTTGTTTACACTCTTAAAGGAATATACAGGCAAATGACTGGGCCAAAAGTATAGAACCAAGTTTAGTCTTTAAAACAGTATTAAGAACGTAAGAAATTACTTACTAATAACATTTGTAACTTATAACATTCAACTGACCGAATTAAAACATGTGGCATACACATTGTTGAAAACGAAAGTAGGATACTGAGGGAATCACCAAGCTATTTATAGATTTGTTATATGTCGTACTTGCTAAAATTAAACATTTTCATTGGTCGCTTCTTGTCTTTTCAACATTCTTAGGCGGTTAGGATATCATTTTAATAGAGTTATACTAATGTTGCACAATAAAAAGCTCTAGTATCTTCTCATCAGTAAATGCATATTTTAACACTAATCTATTTTAGCTAACCTGACCCTCGTGGGTTTAGTTAGGAAACACCTCAAATATAAAGAGAAAATAAAGAAATATTTTGCCAATTAATATATCAGTTTGTCTGTTTCAATCACAATTATAAAAATATAATGCAGAACCAGGAAAATAGGAACTGAAAATTTTGCCTACTAATCCCTTTATTACCACGTGACTATATACTGGCATTGAGTAATTTTCCTAAATCATGATTTTGATATACAATATTTATTTCTATAATTTATTGAACATGGATAGAATATCAATATCCGAAGTATTTACTCACTTTTAGGTTTAATGTAAGACTGAACCAACTCTATATATAATCAAACATAGGATAGCCTAGTCTGACACCGATCTCTGACAGCGTAAACAAACTATGATTTAAACGGAGATATCTTTCATGCATCGCTCATCAGGCCCATTCTGCGAATAAACAGATATTTATCACAACATCGCATCTATGACGTAGGTGTAAACAAAAAATGTAATTAATTTGGAGGATGATACGAACCCTTCAAAGTGTACTAAAATGACTCTACGAATAACTAACCCTGATTTTAACTCCTGCTATAATAAAATGATAAGTTGCACCTTTTTGTTTGGATACGTATGCTTCAAAGTGTACTAAAATGCTTGTAAGAATAACTAACACGGATGTTTAACTCCTGCAACCGAAACACGATACATTGCACCTTTTTGTTTATATATAATAATGCCAGTATATAATCAAAGCGCTGAACGCACTGAACTTTTATATTTCTTGTGAATGTTTATTTACTCTCCTTTGCATCCCTAAAAAATTCACACGTTCACTTTCTCTTTGAATGTTGTCTATTCACTGAGCTGCGAGGGGAGCGTAATATTTATTATACAGCGCTCTGGCCGAGACGAAAAGAACAAAAACGCGACCGAATATAAACCAATTTGGCTTAACCTAAGCATCTGATCGAAATAATTCAGCTGTGCTCACCCATTACATAGACTAGTTGTTTTGTGTGATCATTTCTAAGCACGTTGTTGTTTTCAAACACCCACAGTATTCGAATTATTTTGAAGGCTAGGTAAAGCAAAAGTACTTAGAGATTGAAAATTTTGGTGATGTTGTTGAGAACTTACAAACAGACGGCGAGTGTGTTAATGGGTGCAAAGCTTAAAATGTGGAGAGGATAAAAACAAAAGAAACATTTCTTAACTAATGCTACAGTCCCATAAAATAAGAATAGCCGTGAGGGCACCGTACGGGCGCCGTGCGATCAAGCTCCGCAAGTGCCCGTACGGACTGTTGCGTTTTACGAGGGTCCGTGAGATGAGCCATGGATCCGTTCAAAGTCAAATCGTTAACAAAATCGTGGCCGAATATGCATTAAACTTGCATATCTTCCAGCTACGGTTCCGTACGGGTTTGTTTTGTGCCATGTGCGTACCGTCACCTTAATACGCAAGGCTTCCCACTGCCTACGGCTGTCTGCACGTACGGATCCGCAACAAACCACGATTTTATGGGACTGAGGCATAACTTGAGTGTCATACATGTATAAATAAAAATTATCGTGGTAGTAAATGTATTCTTCTTGATAGTGTCTTGATAATTTTCGAAAAACACAACATACGGTTGCCTATGTATTGTATTTTGTTGTAGAAAAAAGATAGTCACAAGCTTGATACCAAACGACCTGGAACCATGAACAAGTATCATTTATATGCAACAGTTAAAATACAACTGACACACGACGTGTTTAAGATTTTACAAACTTCTCCGAAAATTAAATACCATACTATAGAATACATTATACAATCTATATTTTCTCCAAGAATTCTGTCAAATGTTTCCAAGTTCTATTAAATAAATCTATCCTTACGACAAAATAATATAAAACTTGTAAACTCATTATTATCAATATAGACTCTATGCGTTATTTGCTTCAAGAAAGATGGATAGCACGCTCTTCATTATAAAGGCGGACGCGCTTCTTGCAGAAATTTCTTAAATTTAAAGTAACGACATCCTTACGTTTTACAACTATAATTTATTAAAGCTCCACTATCGAGAGTAACACTGACCATGGACATTTCAAACTCACCTAATGAAAAAGAACGTCTATAAATAATTGCAATTATCGCTTAAATGTGTTTATGACATTCACTGCATTTCAAAGTGAAAGTAGGTCTAAAGTGAAAGTAGAAATTGATGTCCAGACTCAAAACAATAGTTTTGATCACAGTTTGATTAAGACTAAGTCTTGTTATAGAAATAACTTACTCCGAATTACGTAAGGCCATGCCAAATTGGAATTTTGTTAAGCGTCAACTTAAGTTTGACAAACCCAGGTACCTACTCACAAAACAAACAAACTGAAAACAAAAACACGTGTCCATTCTAGCTAGTATTCACACAAATAAGTACTTGGTAGTACATGAATGTTATGACATTATTATGAGATTAAAGTAATTCTATAAAAAAGCATATTCAACGTGCACATGTTCATTTTCATAAATCAAATATACAGAAATAAGGAACTATCAGTATTTCCTGAGAAAAATCAGTTATCGAATCCTGAAACAACAGAATTATTTAAGAAAATTTCACCAACATTTTTTTTATTGAGGCCTCTCAAACCTACGCGTACGCGGACGCTTAACAAAGTTCCGGTATGGTATGGCCTGATTAATCTCTTAAACGATTTGGACCATATACATTCAACTTAAACGAAATATGAATATAATGCACTTTTATAAAAGGACCCCACTCAAACTTAAAATTAGAAATCAAATTGGTTCGAACAGTTAATTGTGTCTCTGATGCATGCTATATTTCGATAATTTCACGATTTTAAGACAGCATGCCTGCTGTAAATGAATATTTTCTTCTTAGCGTGGCTTTAATATCAAAATCTACTTTATTTAACTTTCTAGCCGAATATTAAAACTTTCTGAATGAAAGTCTCGGAGAGAACTGAGGGAAATTATTTCCTTTAATCAATTTTGGTTTCCATAGCAAGAAACTCCAACAATTAAAGCAATTAAAACTAAAACAGTAGTTTAGTTTTATAGTGAATGAATGAGTCGAACAGATACAAATCTAAGTAATTATGTTTCTTTCGCAGCAATTCTAAATTAAATTCATATTTTAATTTGCCGCAAACTAAAATAGAAGTTAACAAAGACAAAAAAACGAGATGTAGTTCAATGTCTCGTGAATAGAAAGAGTACTGTAACAAAAAAGTTATATAGAAAAGTTCCACAATCCTTACCCTGGATTTCTTTGTTGTTTGGTTTGTTTTTATTGTTTGATGTTCTTTGTTGTTTGTTGTTCTTTGATGTTTGATGTTCTTTTTGTTTGTTGTTTGTTGTTGTTTGTTGTTGTTTGTTGTTGTTTGATGTTCTTTGTTGTTGTTTGATGTTCTTTGGTGTTTGTTGTCCTTTGATGTTCTTCGTTGTTTGATGTTGCTTTGTGTCCTTTGTTGTTTGATGTTTTTGTTTGATATTTTTGTTGTTGTTTGGTATTCTTTGTTGTTTGGTGTTCTTTGTTTTTTGGTTTATTTGTTGCTTGATGTGCTTTATTTTTGGTAAATTGCAGTACCTGTGTGGTGGAGCAAACTAAGTTTTGTGCATTTTTGGATAGTAAAACATCTTCTCTTTCAAGACCATCGGTTTTGAGGATTCTAATCGTGGAACTTTCCTTAAACGCTTAACCCACTTAAATGGTCACCGTCTTTTGACCGTTCTGTTTGTGACATTTTAGCAATACGTTTGCCACCAAGACACAAATGCCTTTTTGTAGATATTTGGACAAATTTGCCTATAAACCTTTGAGATGCTAATAGGTAAAGTCAGGAAAAGTTCTTTTCGTGCCAGAAAGCCAAACGAAATACTCATCTCAGTCGATCAAGTAATATTTCCTCCGAAACAATCCTAAATTTACTTCATTCAAATTAATACACTACTTGCCTCGACACGTCGCTGTCAGTTGTGATGCACTTTAATTCTTTAAAGCGTCATCTATTGTCGCTAATAGGGCTTCCAAATCGTAAAGTGCGATTTCATTCTGTTGTTCCATGTTTAATGTCAATTGAGTTACTTCATCGATAATAATTTTAACAGACGATCATGATTTGATGCGCAATGTTTCTTTAACAATGCAATATTGTCTCATTAACAAAGACACATGTTTTTATTCAGTTTTGTAAAAACGGATGAATGCGTCACATAATTTGCTTCCATAAGGTCGTTGCAAAGAGGGGCCACTTGAAAAGTTCACATGGGATGGATACAAAGAGTGACCACTTCAAGAGGTCACATGAGGTGTTTAAAAAGAGTGACTATATGGAGAGGTCACATAGGGTGTTTAAAAAGAGTGACCACTTTGAGAGGTGACATAGGGTGTTTAAAAAGAGTGACCACTTTGAGAGGTGACATAGGGTGTTTAAAAAGAGTGACCACCTTGGATGGTTACATAGATTGGTCATATAGATTTGTCACATAATATGGTCACATAAATTTGTCACATATTATGGTCACATAGATTGGTCACATAATATGGTCACATAAATTGTGACATAATATGGTCATATAGATTGGTCACATATTATGGTCACATAGATTGGTCACATAATATGGTCACATAAATTGTGACATAATATGGTCATATAGATTGGTCACATATTATGGTCACATAGATTGGTCACATAATATGGTCACATAAATTGTGACATAATATGGTCATATAGATTGGTCACATATTATGGTCACATAGATTGGTCACATAATATGGTCACATAAATTGTGACATAATATGGTCATATAGATTGGTCACATATTATGGTCACATAGATTGGTCACATAATATGGTCACATAAATTGTGACATAATATGGTCATATAGATTGGTCACATATTATGGTCACATAGATTGGTCACATAATATGGTCACATAAATTGTGACATAATATGGTCATATAGATTGGTCACATATTATGGTCACATAGATTGGTCACATAATATGGTCACATAAATTGTGACATAATATGGTCATATAGATTGGTCACATAATATGGTCACATAAATTGGTCACATAATATGGTCACATAAATTGTGACATAATATGGTCATATAGATTGGTCACATAATATGGTCACATAAATTTGTCACATATTATGAACTTTTATTTCTTTGTTTCAATCAAGGTATACATGTACAATCCCAAATGACGATCACAATTTGATTTTGGAATGTATGGTTAACGTTTACAAATTAGAATGTTTCATTCTTTTCAATACGTTCGTCATTTTGTAAGGATGAGATTCATAACATAGCTTGCGATTGCAAACTGATTTGATAATTACCGTAATTACCTCCCTTTCGTATGAAATAGAGCAATTTTCAATATGTCCATAAAAAATCTGGGTTGACATCGTCACAAAATATGACATAGTGAGAAACTTAGAAATAAAATGTACGAACAAGGATAATTACAATATTGTAATTTTTACAAACCATAATAAACAAAGTTTTAGTTTTAGTTAGGAATTGTGTCCCTACGACCCATACTGTAAGAAACAACCTATATTTTTGTCATTTAGATTTTGACTCATAAAATATCATTTTATTACATAAAATATGACACATTTGTTAATGAAATTAAACAAATGTTCTGTCTAGACTAATTGTCAAGTTTTTATGACATAATCTTAGTTTAAACGTATTTTATTAACATTTTTATGCACAATTTATATTATTAATTATGCATAGAACATGCATTGAAAATGACAAAAGGGTCTGCCCACAAGTTCTCACAACTTAGTTATGGGCTTTCTCCCATTAAATCTTTGCAAGTCTTTGTACTTAAACATTATGTCATAAACTAGTTATTACAAGAATTTACTTGTATACATATGTCATAAAGTACATTGTAATTAATATAAGATATACATGTGCGTTGCTGTCTTATGAGTTTTACCCATAATGCAATAATCATGTCGTCTGCATTCTTATAACATATCAAGTGTCAATTAAATTTCTTTAAGTTTAGTAATTAGTACATAAAGTTTTTATTTGACACCAGCATTATAAAAATACAACAATTCAAATGAAAAATGGCTGATACTAGAAAACGAGAAATAAGAGAGAAATGTTCATGCTTTTTGATGAAATTTGATGTTTTTCGATGAAATATAGTGTGAAAATGTAAGGTCAAAATGACGTCATGTTAAAAATAAATGATGTCATCTAAGAGTAAAAAATAGTGAAATAGCTCTTACAAAATACATGAAACAAATAGAATGTTCGTCAATTTTGGAATAAGATCTTTAAATGTCAACTAGTGAGCTCAGAAAATGATATTTTCACTGATGCCTATAATCCTATATCATGCAGTCTATTTTTTTTGAAAATATGTTTTCCGAGTTCACTGGCGTTTACACCAAAACTGTTATATACAGTAACGTTCTACTATTAGAACCTTCATATTCGATGGTCATAATAGCGAAACGGTCTTAATAGCGAAACGGTCTTAATAGCGAAACGGTCTTAATATTAGGACAGTTTTCTTAAATTAAGCATTCGAGACTTAAAGGTACTAGTTCACAGATTTGGTTAAGATTTTTCAATATTCTCAAAATACCATTTAGTGTCTGTAATAGTGTCAAAAAAATAATTCTTAATATTTAGGACAAACTGACCTATAGATTGCTAGAAATATACAATAAAAGTCACAAAAATGCACTAAAACTGTCTATACCGTGACATACGGGGTAGAGTTTTACTACTTGAAACACCATCATTTGTACTTGTATGTCAATTTGCACTAAATTATCATTATAAAATCACTAATTTTCTGCTTAAACATGTTTTCCTAACAATTTTGATAGTTTCAGAAAAAGTTGATGTTTAAGTTGAAATCTGTGAATGAGTACCTTTAAAAATCGTCAAAAAACTCATGATAGTGCTTCAGCCAATGTGGTACTAATAGCTGATTTTTACTTGTATTCTTAAATTCGTAAATACATTTATTATACATTTAATGAATAGAATATTTTTATTCAACATTCTTACCTTTAGGCTCTCGCCGGGTTTGGGTTTTCCCCATTTTCTTTTCTTCACGTTGGGAACTTTCAACGATATAGATTGGACCGACATTTTGATGCATTAAAACACACTATTTTATCCTATTTCTTTCAAATAAAATGGACGTCCGTAAACTTAATAACTTTGGTCCCTTAGAAACTAACACATTTTATGACAAATAATTTTTCAATTTCGATTGATTATCAAACATTAATCCTTCCTATAGCGTATATTTTAACTCCATTTTTTCCTTTATTCCATTCAACTTTTGAAAATTTCTTCGTCGATTTACTAAGAAAATTTCAATATTATAAGATATTTTTTGTGCAATTTCAAAGTA
The DNA here is from genome assembly GCA_025267735.1 of Mactra quadrangularis. Classification (NCBI taxonomy): domain Eukaryota; kingdom Metazoa; phylum Mollusca; class Bivalvia; order Venerida; family Mactridae; genus Mactra; species Mactra quadrangularis. The sequence continues at coordinate 1,807,813 of CM046304.1, read as the reverse complement.
TTAAAAACTGATTGAATCCTAGTTGTTTTAAACACACACATATAACTTTTTTCACATTAACACAAATAAGAAATACTACATAATGGAATTAGTCTTAAAATCCGAAGTAATTATTTCGCAATAAGATTTATTCTTTCAAAATCATTACAGAGCGAACACAAATGAAATTAACCTAAGTTATAACTAGAATTCAATAAATAAACCCACAAAATTTCCAAAAAATCAAATTTGTTGATTTATCTTAATTAACAAACATAAATAAAAGTTCCAATCCCTAGACTTGGGTTTACTTATTCACTCAATTATGTACATCAATGCGTACGTTTGGATTTCGAGATTTTTTCATTAATTTTTCTCCCAGTCGCAGAGGAATTTATTCAAATCAAACATATCACTTTGGAACTCATTGTATAAATTTGTTTTATATTCAAATCCAGTAAAATATTCATTGCACTGTATTTGTTGTCTCTTTTTTAGATTCTTCCCCAGACAAAAAATCCCAAAATTAAGATTACCGCAAAACCGTTTGGTCCAAGACGCGCCGTAATTTTTCCGATTTTTTATTCGTCAGTGATTTATGCATATCCTATAATTCAAACCTCACGCGCGCATTAATGTCACCCCTAACTCACAAATTTGTTAAATCCGTAATGTAAGACCAATAAACGGTATTTTACGACAGTTAAATAACGTGTTCCAAGGAATCAATCATATTTCCATTCTACAAATTTTTCCTGTAGAGTTTTGCGGTTATCCTATACAATGTATGTGACTCCTGCCACAGAAAGTACACGGTATTGGAACGATCCATTCAATAACTTAGGAACATGTGGCAGGCAGAAGTCGGCGTCTGCGTCTGAGACTATTAATTGATTAATTAAAGATAAGACTTAAATTTAGTATTAATGAAATGAAAGGAATACTTCTAAGTATATATACATGTATACTGCAGGAAATCTTCTTCCGTGAGAAAAAAGTTTAAAGCCACTATATGAAGACATATTCATTTACACTACCCTCCAAAAGTTCCTTCACACATTTTCAATTCACACTGTATTATAAAGAATTTCAAAAAGTTGTAAAGTCAGATTAATTTTTATACATTTTTCAAATGGATTTAAACCTACAGAAATATATGAAACTTGATATTTGTGGATTGAGATACATTGACTATAGTTTTGGAGGCTGATTGATAATTTCTGCTGCAACTCAACAAATAAGATTTACCCACAGAAATTCTATTTCCATTGCATGAATAATGAATAAAAATAACAATGGTGTAATGATTCCTCAAAATTTTATCTGGAAATTCTTGCAACTCAATTAATTGTACTGTGAAGGAACTTTTAGATGACAGTGTACAGCGGACATGAAAACAGTCATACAACTGCGAAGTTATTAAAATATAACATGCATTAGAGACACAAAAAATTTTGGCTTTCTATGTTTAAGTTTGACCAAGTGCACGTTTCTTTAAAAGGGATGTTTTTGCAAAAGAGCACACTATATGTTTGTTTTAACCTTTGTTTAAGTCCACTGATCATTTCTCTGAAAAAAAGATATCTAATAATTAGGGACTTTAGTCAGTAATCTTTCCCTGATAAAATCTGAAGCAAACCAATTGCTTAGTAGGTCCTTACAGTTGGAATCCTTGGATTTTATCTTTGAAGTCCTATGTAAGGATAACACTTTTTTCATCTAATATCTTTCTTGTTAATGCAGATATTTACAGAAGTGATGATATTTAGACAGTTCTTTACCCTAAAAATACTTAGCTTGTATTTCAAACAAATTAAATGATAAACAAAAAAAAGTTATTTAATATTAATTTTGGCACATTGTCATTGAAAAGTAAGGGTAAAATCCGAGTAATCCAACCAATTGGGCCTACCTACTTGAAGTGTATACAAGGGGAAATAACTGACTAAAGTCCCTTATTGTACACTGTATTTTAAATCTTTTCACTATTGCATGTAAGATTTTTGAATCATATAATGATGTATAATAATTTCTACGGTCATTATAACCTTTACCTTCGATTCTTGTTCATGTAGGGCAGTTTTCAGTCACTGACGGAAGTTTGCGCCAAGTAACTGGTTAACAGCTAAATCCAGAGATTAAGCCTTTCCAGGATCGGTTAGTAGGTTGTCTGAACGTCGTGATATGACCTATACAATGTGTTGCTACGGCGTTAAACCCAACTAAAAGATTCAATTTGATAGCGTGTGGCAAACCGCAATAGACTGCCAAGCTTTTAATCGTCAAAGAATTTTGCATTAAATTGCAACATGGCGTCTTAGATTATGTATTAATATGTATTTAATGAGCCATTCACGTGTGTGGACACATCATATGTAAATTGGTATTAGTAATTAAAAGCAACATGGTACATTGTTGTAAAAGTGAATTCTGCTTTGAGGGAAAGATTGTATTCTGTAAAAACAATAAAAGGGAAAGAGGCGGATTTGATAAAAATGAATTTCATTAGGACGCGCGCTGAGGGATCGAGAAGTTCTGGGTTCGAATCCCACTAGGAGCACTGCCAATTTCCTTGAGCAAGGAATTTAACTGCAATTGCTTCACTCCACTCAGGTGTAAATGGGTACCTGTTAGGGTCATGCACTGTATGTTGTGGCTGCAATCTGCGCCGTATGTTAACAGTTGGTGTGTGACTCGATGATCGGTGAAGTTAATATCAAGAGTCGACTCAATAGTGATACTAGAAGTAGACTTCAAAAACCCTTGGTTTAACTTTTTAAACTTTATTTTAGTTCGACTGTGAAACAAGTTCTTACACCGTAGACCAATCACTTTCGAGACCACATCCTGGTCCCCAGTATTGAGCTAGTAGGATAAAGATTCTTGCCTAAGAAAGTAATGGGGTAGGTTTTGGTTTGGATTCGAACCAACGCGGAGCTGACTATCAAACCACCACCAGTCCAACGTCGTAAACACTCGACCACGCTCGTTTCTTAATTTCCTGAAAATTAAATGACATGTTAAAACCGATGGCAGTGTTTGGTTTAAAATGTTTTCATGATTACTGACTTTCATATGGCTTGCAAATTGACAGAATTGTCTGACGCTGTCAGTTAATATTCTACGGAGCCCATAAAGTGACATTATGATATTCTATTCAATTTCCGCGATTAATTCGTTCAATCGCAATATTATTTCATTTTTACGATATACTTCTTAGTTTTCACGAAATATAATTTCGCTTTAATGCAATAATACTTTTTGCGTTTTTAAATAATTATCACGACTTTTTCGGAATAACTATTACGTTTAAATGAAATTGTAGTAAAAATAACAGTAAAATAACAGTAAAAATAAGGTATTACAAAATGTCACTAAAAAGGCACAGTAATATTGCGTCAAATCCATACATTCGTATTAAACTACCCTATAGTTCAATATGATGTATTAACACAATAAGGCTTCTGAAGCCACTCAAGTACTTCCGGTGTGAATTCAATAGACTAACAGCAGGTAGCGAAACTTGTATTGTACATTTTACTGACGAGGTAAATAGACAAACATAATTTTTATACCACGATGATTCTCATATTCTCACAAATCGATGGCATTAATATAGAAATCGTTATTCTGTACCTGGTAAAGTCAGGTAAAGGTCTATGACATTTTTACATAATAAAGCACTCAGTTGTAGGGCTAATCTTATACGAGAGGGCCCTGAGGACCCTGGACCGCTCACCTGAGAACTAGATGCTTAAGTCATCTGACAAAATAATATTTGTTTAACAGTTTCAGCCAAAGAAAATAGTAATCCATGTATTCTTATATTTTTATGTGTATACATGCATTAATTGATACTTATATTTGTCAAATTGATTGATGCTTATGATATTTGTTAAATATATACATTGATTTCTGCTTATATTTGTGTATACATGCATTGATTGATGCTTATATTTGTTATGTGTATACATGTATTGATTGATACTTATATTTGTTATGTGTATACATGTATTGATTGATGCTTATATTTGTCAAGTGTATACATGTATTGATTGATGCTTATATTTGTTATGTGTATACATGTATTGATTGATACTTATATTTGTCAAGTGTATACGTGTATTGATTGATGCTTATATTTGTAATGTGTATACATGTACTGATTGATACTTATATTTGTTATGTGTATACATGCATTGATTGATACATATATTTGTTATGTGTATACATGCATTGATTGATACATATATTTGTTATGTGTATACATGAATTGATTGATACTTATATTTGTCAAGTGTATACATGTATTGATTGATGCTTATATTTGTTATGTGTATACATGTATTGATTGATGCTTATATTTGTCAAGTGTATACATGTATTGATTAGTGCTTATATTTGTCAAGTGTATACATGTATTGATTGTGGCTTATATTTGTCAAGTGTATACATGTATTGATTGTGGCTTATATTTGTCAAGTGTATACATGTATTGATTGTGGCTTATATTTGTCAAGTGTATACATGTATTGATTGATGCTTATATTTGTTATGTGTATACATGATCGATGCTTATTATACTTGTCAAATGTATACACATATTGACTTTTATATAATGCATGTACTTAGATTTATAACTTAAAAATGTTTCCATTTTATATGTAAGATGAAAATCTCGTCAATAATCGCTAGCTATGTGCACATAACATTATAGTTTTGGATTACTAATATGAACATCATCATAACCTGTTATTTATTATACTAATCAAATAGTACTTCCTTGCATGGCAGACAAACTCTTGGATGATGGATGCACATTGAGATACATGCACTGTTAGATAGCTATTGCTGGTATGATATTACGTCAACATGTCAGAAAGTAATTTGTTTCTTTCTTGCATTCTTGAGTATCCATCATTCAAATATTGTACAGTATATATTTGTAATTTCTTGTACCTTTCCTAAGTTCATCCTTTACGTCTTTTATGTTTGTTTGTATCATATAAATATGTATCTGTCTTGTTTTCTTTTTTTCTTTTTAAGAAATTATATGTAATTACCAGACATATTTATTTGGAACTGAAAATGTTCCTGTATACACTGGAGTCCAAAAGTTTATTTACACATGTTAAATTTTGATGACGATGTTTAAGAGTATACTTGGATATACATTGTACTACATTTGTTGTTGTTAGTTTCACAAACAATATACATTTCAAAATAATACCTCAATTAAGTTCTTTGATATCGTCTCTGCTTTTGTCAAAATGCAATTTTTAATGAAAATTTACTTCCATTGCATGCTTATTAAATTCTCTACAAGAGTTCAAGTTTTCAGAGAAAATATGAAACAATCAAATGTGTAAAGGAACTTTTGGATCCCAGTGTATATTAAGACCATTCCATTGCTAAGACAATCATTTTTGATAGTCCTTATAGTGGAACATAACTGTTACAAAAATGTTTGATTCTAACGATCAGATATTTTTCATAAGTTCAGCATTAGATGTAATCTCCCAAACTTTATCATATGTTAACCATCTCCCACTTGAAATGATCCTCCTAGTTCATTACGTAACAATAAAATTCTAGTTTCCTAGTTGTTTATTTTATACACACCTGCCCGGCAACAACATGCATCTGCGTTGTCTTATCTCGACCACTTGTTTACATTTCATTCTAGCTATTGATGTTTGTGTACCGCAGACAATTTGCAGAGATATTTTACTAACCACGATTGTTGCATTGAAATACCTGCTGGGGGAATTCTGCTATTCATTCTAATAATTAAGTGCAGTTTATCCCGGTACGGTTCAAAACTTCTTGTTAAAGCACCTATAGAATATCTAATTCAATTCTTTTTCAAACGGTGTTTGTTGACTATCGTAACACTCCCGGAGTCAAACTCTTCGCAGTGCTTACGTCACGCTTTGCTGCTTAACCACTGCTAACACGTAAATCACGTGACACTAGTAATACCATCTATTTATAAATTCCAAATTTATAAACAGTACTCACCTACCCTTCCACAAGTTATTGATTTTTTTCTTACGTCGACGCCAGTTTGAAAAATTATAATTTACAAAGTCTAACAGCGTAATCATTATGGTAAAGCATTGTTTTGGAATACATCTGATGTAATGATGACACTAAGACACACATATCATGGTACTGGACTAATACTATAAATTATCTATTTAAAAAAATGAATAAAACAAATTTTGATTTTTTTTTAATTTTGCATTTTGAAATATTTATTTTATATTTCAATTATTCAAAAAATGATACATGATTGTGTAATTGTATAAGTCTAATACATGTACAGCTTAAAGTAACCATAATAAAACGTAAACATAACACTATTCATTTTAGAATATTCATAAGATTATATATCTCAATATGTCAATGTTACCTCTTAATACGTAAATATATATAATATGAAATATAAATATATAATAAAAAATAAAATATAAAAATAAAAATTTAGGCATTTGCTAGGTTTCGAACCAGCAACCTCTTGAACACTTTTATATGTTCATTTATGTCCCTTCCCCTTAACCGACTGCGCTATTTGGGTCCTAAAGGACAGAGTATGTAACAATAGTTATATACTGTAAAAAGGACATTAAAAATGGGGAAGATAATTTTGGAAGATGAATCCTAAATGTTGTGAGTTGTTATCAAATACAAACGAACTGCACTATCTAATTAAAAAACCAAATAAATTATCATTTGCATTTAACGTATTAATGCTAGTTATGAACTGTCAAGTAAAATAATCCCATGTACGATTTATTTGACATACTAATAAATTATGTACAGCGGTATGATTAAACTAAAAACCTTGTAATAAATATTTTGTATAAAGATCCATAGACTTTCTTTTGACAAACAGACAAGCTGTGTGTGTTCACTTTGTCAAGCGTTTGCCTTTTTCTGGCGAAGCATTTTACTGGCTCTGGTCGTTCCCAAACACCAAGTCATTCCTTTTTGTTAGAAAAGGGAAATATGGCATGGTTACCAGAGCTGTTGATGTTTTGCTAGGACTTGGTCTAACGCTTTGGTTTCTGCGTTCGTCATCGTGAGATGACGAAACAACCTGCATGAGTCGTGCATGTGGTCGCACGATCATGGCGCTCTATCCTGTCTTCCTTCCTTCTATTTGATTAAATAACTATATTGAAATTGATTTAATATTTCTTTCATCTTGACAGAAATTTCAAATGAATACATGTACACTTTAAAATTGGTATGTCCATTTCATATATTTATGTATATATTATCCGTTCGAAAAATCCAACCTCCTATAATTGAAGACAGGAAGAGTGCCATGGTCAAAATGCAGTATAATGATAAACAAACATATATTCAAAAATACAGAAAATGAATTTTTCACGCACCCGGGTCACGTCAGTTTAATGAATTGCCTCTCATATTTATAAATATGCAAACCATATGAAACCATTAAAATAGTTTTGTAGGAAAAATATTGGCATTTTGAGAGGGGTCGATCGAGGAACTTATAACTATACTATCGGAACAACCTCGGCGATCTTCTACGCAGATAAAGCTCGGATATCATAAGGTAAAAAAGTACTTTCTGTAGTAATGTAGTCTGAACAGCACGGAAATAGGACGTGTTAGACATTGTTCTGATGTAATGATGTGATAAAGCGTGTAACAAGGTTATTATTAAATGTTGACATGAAAATGACAAGTGAACGTGATTCAATGAATATAAAGACAGTCTAGGGCCATTTACTATGACTTCTGAATGTTGTTTTATAGCTAATTAGTAAACTAGCATCAAATGTTTAGATAATATTGATTTTACATGTCGATGTATAAACAATAATAGTACTACTTGCCAGAGAGTAATTGCCGGACCTTATAACCTGGTTGTATTTCTACTACGTCTGATTTTCGAGACATATCTTTGTAGATGATCGACGAGATTGTTCCGAACGATAACATAAGTCAAAAACTTCAAATATTTACGGTCGTTTTCAGATCTTTTGTTCGGTTATATAACATCGGGTATTGTATTTTACATCATATACACGGTTCCATGTTCTAACGTAAATCTACATCTTATTATAGTTTGTGGTTTTGCGGACATATAAAGAACAATCTTGGTACCAGGCGTAAGGAACAATATCATTACAATCGCGCGATATGTATGTTTTTGTTTGGAGTCATCATCCTTCTGTGAAATACAAATGCACAAGCTTATCATAATGAGTACATAATGTAGATTTTCCGTTGATACTTTTTGATATATCATGCTTGTTTGTTTGATTGTTTGTTGGGTTTAACCCCGTGGCAACACATTGTATAGGTCATATGACGGCGGTCAGTCAACCTACTCACTCCTCCTGGAAAGGCTAAATCTCTATATTTAGCTGTTAACCAACTACTAAGGGCATACTTTCGTCAGTAACTGACAACTGTCCTACATAATTAAAAATCATTGGTAGGGGGGAGAATAGCCATAGAAAGTCTTGGGCAAGCTATTTAGGGACTCTTGTCTTTTTCAAAGACATGACTTGTTATCCATTGTTGTTCACTGTCCAAACAAAGCAGTTATAGCTGTTAAACTAATGTTTTTTTACCTGAGTTCCTACATATTGTGAGAAAATTGGTTGAATTATATTCTGTGGAAATGTGAAATCTTTTACATTAAAAAGAAAGACTTTTTATCATTATTGTTTTTTATCATTATATTTATAATGGAGATCTATAGTGCAACAGAATTACCCTGAGCTTGACCTTGATGCAAGAATATATGAACTCAATATTTACAGTCTATTTTTGTCTTCGTTTTTAAATCGCGTTTTATCAGAAGCTTTCGGCCAAATACACGTACTGAACAATTAATGTTTCTTGTAAACATAAGAATAAATACTTTGAATCTGTGCCATATTATAGCTGGTTTGTTTCCCCATAAACTAATGTGTCCAAAATTATAAGTACAATAACACACTACTTTTAATAAATTAATTTATAGTCACATAGGTTGTTAAAAACACGTGTATACTCGTATACACACATACGGAAACTCACGATTTAATGTAAGTAAAGTGTGTAATTATTATAATTAGGTAGTTCAAGCTCATGTTAATTTTGTTGGACTATACAATGTTATAAAGATATCTTACGTTTATATCAAAATTCCTCTATATCAGTATGATTGTAGGTTTATTTCCAGTAAAGTACAGTCTAATACATGTACAGCTTACAGAAACCATAATAAAACGTAAACAAAACACTATTCATTTTAAAATATTCATTAAATTATATATCTCAATATGTCAATGTAACCTCTTAATACGTAAATATATATAATATAAAATATAAATTTATAATAAAAAATAAAATATAAAAATAAAAATTTAGGCATTTGCTAGGTTTCGAACCAGCAACCTCTTGAACACTTTTATATGTTCATTTATGTCCCTTCCCCTTAGCCGACTGCGCTATTTGGGTCCTAAAGGACAGAGTATGTAACAATAGTTATATACTGTAAAAAGGACTTTAAAAATGGGGAAGATAATTTTGGAAGATGAATCCTAAATGTTGTGAGTTGTTATCAAATACAAACAAACTGCACTATCTAATTAAAAAACCAAATAAATTATCATTTGCATTTAACGTATTAATGCTAGTTATGAACTGTCAAGTAAAATAATCCCATGTACGATTTATTTGACATACTAATAAATTATGTACAGCGGTATGATTAAACTAAAAACCTTGTAATTAATATTTTGTATATAGATCCATAGACTTTCTTTTGACAAACAGACAAGCTGTGTATCTTTGTCAAGCGTTTGCCTTTTTCTGGCGAAGCATTTTACTGGCTCTGGTCGTTCCCAAACACCAAGTCATTCCTTTTTCTTAGAGAAGGGAAATATGGCATGGTTACCAGAGCTGTTGATGTTTTGCTAGGACTTGGTCTAACGCTTTGGTTTCTGCGTTCGTCATCGTGAGATGACGAAACAACCTGCATGAGTCGTGCATGTGGTCGCACGATCATGGCGCTCTATCCTGTCTTGCACCCCTCTATTTGATTAAATAACTATATTGAAATTGATTTAATATTTCTTTCATCTTGAGAGATATTTCAAAACAATATTAATGAATACATGTACACTTTAAAATTGCTATGTCCATTTCATATATTTCTGTACATGTTATCCGTTCGAAAAATTTATAATGTTTTAAATCCAACCTCCTATAATAGAAGACAGGAAGAGTGCCATGGTCAAAATGCAGTATAATGATAAACAAACATATATTCAAAAATACATAAAATGAATTTCTGCGCACCCGGGTCACGTCAGTTTAATGAATTGCCTCTCATATTTATAAATATGCAAACCATATGAAACCATTAAAATAGTTTTGTAGGAAAAATATTGGCATTTGGGAGGGGTCGATCGAGGAACTTATAACTATACTATCGGAACTACCTCGGCGATCTTCTACGCAGATAAATCTCGGATATCATAAGGTAAAAAAGTACTTTCTGTAGTAATGTAGTCTGAACTGCACGAAATAGGACGTGTTAGACATTGTTCTGATGTAATGATGTGATAAAGCGTGTAACAAGGCTATTATTAAATGTTGACATGAAAATGACAAGTGAACGTGTTTCAATGAATGTAAAGACAGTCTAGGGCCATTTTCTATGACTTCTGAATGTTGTTTTATAGCTAATTAGTAAACTAGCATCAAATGTTTAGATAATATTGATTTTACATGTCGATGTATAAACAATAATAGTACTACTTGCCAGAGAGTAATTGCCGGACCTTATAACCTGGTTGTATTTCTACTACGTCTGATTTTCGAGACATATCTTTGTAGATGATCGACGAGATTGTTCCGAACGATAACTTAAGTAAAAAACTTCAAATATTTACGGTCGTTTTCAGATCTTTTGTTCGGTTATATAACATCGGGTATTGTATTTTACATCATATACACGGTTCCATGTTCTAACATAAACCTACATCTTATTATAGTTTGTGGTTTTGCGGACATATAAAGAACAATCTTGGTACCAGGCGTAAGGAACAATATCATTACAATCGCGCGATATGTATGTTTTTGTTTGGAGTCATCATCCTTCTGTGAAATACAAATACACAAGCTTATCATAATGAGTACATAATGTAGATTTTCCGTTAATACTTTTTGATATATCATGCTTGTTTGTTTGATTGTTTGTTGGGTTTAACCCCGTGGCAACACATTGTATAGGTCATATGACGGCGGTCAGTCAACCTACTCACTCCTCCTGGAAAGGCTAAATCTCTATATTTAGCTGTTAACCAACTACTAAGGGCATACTTTCGTCAGTAACTGACAACTGTCCTACATAATTAAAAATCATTGGTAGGGGGGAGAATAGCCATAGAAAGTCTTGGGCAAGCTATTTAGGGACTCTTGTCTTTTTCAAAGACATGACTTGTTATCCATTGTTGTTCACTGTCCAAACAAAGCAGTTTTAGCTGTTAAACTAATGTTTTTTTACCTGAGTTCCTACATATTGTGAGAAAATTGGTTGAATTATATTCTGTGGAAATGTGAAATCTTTTACATTAAAAAGAATGACTTTTTATCATTATTGTTTTTTATCATTATATTTATAATGGAGATCTATAGTGCAACAGAATTACCCTGAGCTTGACCTTGATGCAAGAATATATGAACTCAATATTTACAGTCTATTTTTGTCTTCGTTTTTAAATCGCGTTTTATCAGAAGCTTTCGGCCAAATACACGTACTGAACAATTAATGTTTCTTGTAAACATAAGAATAAATACTTTGAATCTGTGCCATAATATTGCTGACTTTGTGTCCTCATAAACTAATGTGTTCAAAATTATAAGTACAATAACACACTACTTTTAATAAATTAATTTATAGTCACATAGGTTGTTAAAAACACGTGTATAACCGTATACACACATACGGAAACTCACGATTTAATGTAAGTAAAGTGTGTAATTAGTATAATTAGGTAGTTCAAGCTCATGTTAATTCTGTTGAACTATACAATGTTATAAAGATATCTTACGTTTATTTCAAAATTCCTCTTTATCAGTATGATTGTAGGTTTATTTCCAGTAAAGTACGATCTAATACATGTACAGCTTACAGAAACCATAATAAAACGTAAACAAAACACTATTCATTTTAAAATATTCATTAGATTATATATCTCAATATGTCAATGTAACCTCTTAATACGTAAATATATATAATATAAAATATAAATTTATAATAAAATATAAAAATAAAAATTTAAGCATTTGCTAGGTTTCGAACCAGCAACCTCTTGAACACTTTTATATGTTCATTTATGTCCCTTCCCCTTAACCGACTGCGCTATTTGGGTCCTAAAGGACAGAGTATGTAACAATAGTTATATACTGTAAAAAGGACATTATAAATGGGGAAGATAATTTTGGAAGATGAATCCTAAATGTTGTGAGTTGTTATCAAATACAAACAAACTGCACTATCTAATTAAAAAAACAAATAAATTATCATTTGCATTTAACGTATTAATGCTAGTTATGAACTGTCAAGTAAAATAATCCCATGTACGATTTATTTGACATACTAATAAATTATGTACAGCGGTATGATTAAACTAAAAACCTTGTAATTAATATTTTGTATATAGATCCATAGACTTTCTTTTGACAAACAGACAAGCTGTGTATCTTTGTCAAGCGTTTGCCTTTTTCTGGCGAAGCATTTTACTGGCTCTGGTCGTTCCCAAACACCAAGTCATTCCCTTTTCTTAGAGAAGGGAAATATGGCATGGTTACCAGAGCTGTTGATGTTTTGCTAGGACTTGGTCTAACGCTTTGGTTTCTGCGTTCGTCATCGTGAGATGACGAAACAACCTGCATGAGTCGTGCATGTGGTCGCACGATCATGGCGCTCTATCCTGTCTTGCACCCCTCTATTTGATTAAATAACTATATTGAAATTGATTTAATATTTCTTTCATCTTGAGAGAAATTTCAAAACAATATTAATGAATACATGTACACTTTAAAATTGCTATGTCCATTTCATATATTTCTGTACATGTATCCGTTCGAAAAATTTATAATGTTTTAAATCCAACCTCCTATAATTGAAGACAGGAAGAGTGCCATGGTCAAAATGCAGTATAATGATAAACAAACATATATTCAAAAATACATAAAATGAATTTCTGCGCACCCGGGTCACGTCAGTTTAATGAATTGCCTCTCATATTTATAAATATGCAAACCATATGAAACCATTAAAATAGTTTTGTCGGAAAAATATTGGCATTTTGAGAGGGGTCGATCGAGGAACTTAAATTCTATACTATCGGAACTACCTCGGCGATCTTCTACGCAGATAAATCTCGGATATCATAAGGTAAAAAAGTACTTTCTGTAGTAATGTAGTCTGAACTGCACGGAAATAGGACGTGTTAGACATTGTTCTGATGTAATGATGTGATAAAGCGTGTAACAAGGTTATTATTAAATGTTGACATGAAAATGACAAGTGAACGTGTTTCAATGAATATAAAGACAGTCTAGGGCCATTTTCTATGACTTCTGAATGTTGTTTTATAGCTAATTAGTAAACTAGCATACAAATGTTTAGATAATATTGATTTTACACTTCCATGTATAAACAATAATAGTACTACTTGCTAGGGAGTTAATCGCCGGACCTTATAACCTGGTTGTATTTCTACTACGTCTGATTTCCGTGGTATATCCTCGTAGATGATCGCCGATGTTGTTCCGAATGATACTCTAGATGTGGCCAATGTTTTGTTGTAGACGTCAATATCGTCATTTATACAATAATAATAGTAATTAGCGTCATTAGCTCTCGTTACAACATACCACTTACCTAAAGTAGTACATCTTTCAATTTGTGGCGAAGCAACTTTGAGACACATTGAAACAAGTTCATTCGTACAAAAATGAAATTTAAAGTACTTTCTTCTATCACAAACTGGCAAGTGATTAACCGTTTGAACTAACTTGAAGTCTTTGTCAAGGGAAGTGTATAAGTAAAACAAAACATTAATTTTGTTACTGATTAGATGATATTGAGAAGTTTTCGGCCTTGTGGAAGGACAGGCGAATACTAGTTATAGACAAGGGTCCGGGAAAGCTAGGTTAGGTGCGCTGGACGCCATAAAATGACCTAAATTGTGAGTACATGGCGTTAACTCCATTAAAAAAAGAAGAACGTGACTAGACTTAGAAATTGTTCATTGCCATTTTACCGAGTAAGAGAGTAAGACTAAAATGATTGACTGACAAGATGGCGTGAAAACACATGCTGTGGTGTGATAACATTATAAGACAATATAATTTACTATTTCTTTCCTCTAAAGTAGTACATCTTCAAATTTTTGTGGAAAAGCAACTCTGAGACACGTTGAAACAAGTTCATTCGTACAAAAATGAAAAGTACTTTCTTCTATTACAAACTGGCAAGTGATTAACCGTTTGAACTAACTTGAAGTCTTTGTCAAGGAAAGTGTAACAGTGAAACAAAACATTTATTTTGTTAATGAGAAGACTTCTGCTTCATAGCTAAATAATAAAACAAGTAAACAAACCCATTAAATGACAATGACTTTACAGGGCGTACAAAAGACAAGATAAACAAAGTATCGTTTCAAAATGTAAAATTTATTTCAAAATAATCATTTGTTATATAATTTGTTATTCATCATAAATAACAAAACAATGTATAATTATAAATGCATTTTTCAAAGGTTTAATACGGGAAATAAATAAAGCGATGAAATGGAAATGATGAAATGGTCACGTGATGACATAATGTACAATCATGAAATTATTACATGTAAGTATGTTTTTGGATGAAAAATGAAAGATTGATTATACTCATGAAAAAGCACATAAAAACTGAAAAACAACATAATACAACTGTACATCAAATGATATGGGTTTTTAAATACGAAATACTCAATCTAAATTTACTTTCACATATGTTGCATAAAGAAACGTGTATTATATCTCTCAGTTACTATGAACAACTGAGGTGATTTAAAGGTACTCATTCACAGATTTTCAGTTTAAGTATCATTTTTTTTTAAACTATCAAAATTGTATGGAAATATTTTTAGAAGCAGGAAAGAAGTGTTTTGATAATGACACTTTTAGTGCAAATTGACATATAACTACAAATAATGGTGTTTCATGTAAATGTCTACCCCGTATGTCACGGTATAGAAAATTATAGTGCATTTTTGTGACTTTTATTGTATATTTCTTGCAACATATAGGTCGGTTTGTCTTGAAAACATAAGAAATATTTTTTGACACAATTACAGACACTGAATGGTATTTTGAAATTATAGAAAAAATAAACCAAGTATGTGAACTAGTACCTTTAATATTTTTCACCGAGTAGCAAACTCTATATTTATCTTATGTAATTTCAAAAATGCTTCCTTATTTCGTTTTTTAAATTAACCATTTTGTTTAATCAATAAAAAAGCCTGAAATTTGTTTTAATTAAACAATGTCCTATACAATGTCCTCAAAAAGTTTTTAGACAAAATACTGTTTAGGATGAACTGATACCACATGGAACAAAGAAGCATCAAATCAAATTGCGAAATTAACATTAATAAGTTTATCCGCATACACTGGGGTCCAAAATTTCCATTACATATTTGATTGTTTCATATTTTCTCTGAAAACTTGAACTCTTGTAGAGAATTTAATAAGCATACAACGAAAGTCATTTTTCATGAAAACTGCATTTTGACAAAAGCAGAAATAATATCAAAGAACTTAATTAAGGTATTATGTTGAAATGTTGTTAATTGAGAAACTAACAACAGCAACAAATGTAGTATATATTTTCCAAGTACAGTATCCAGATCGATACAATAAAAATCTACACCCTGTAATTTTTCTCCATTTAATGACGTTTCGGCATTTTTGCCTTTTGCTAACATAGATATTAAGAAAACCCAACTACATCATTGCTTTTTACAATTACATGAATAAGTATTCATTGTCATGCAATTGTAAAAAGCAATGACGAAGTTGGATTTTCATAAATAGCTATGTTAGCAAAAGGCAAAAATGCCGAAACGTCATTAAATGGAGAAAAATTACAGAGTGTAAATGTAGTATAACCAAGTAAAGTCTTAAACATCATAATTTAAAATGCGTAAATAAACTTTCGGATCCCAGTGTATGATTTAAACTATGTTACATGTATAAGCTTTGTGATAGTAAAATTATTTGCAGAGTGAATGATAACTTTATCTCAAATTTCGTTTGGCTAAGAACTTTTGGAATGTGTGATGAAAAGCCGCAGTTTCACAAGAGCAATGGAGAGCATTGGATTGAACAAAGTTTGCTACCAGATAAAATGTACCAATGCCACTATAGGTTCTTCGACTTTTTAGTTGACTTGTTCAATGGCATTTCTTAATGTACCAGGATATTTTGAATTTTCAGAAATTTCAAACATGTTTTTTTCTCAAAAATATTTGTTAGCCCTTGATAGCTCTTGGCATTCAACATTCGCTTGATAATACATGTACATTATAAGAATAGACACATAGCTGACAACAGCTGTTAGAACAATCGTCTACACACACTCAAAACTCCTCACACAGCAAAACAGTACAAAAAAACATAAAAATATCCATGGAATTTAATAATTCATATTTATCACAGCATCAAGGGGTTTACATCTGTAGATATAAATCTGGAAATAGATAAAGACAAAGATCACATGACTATCAAAACATAAATTCATGACAGAACGAACAGGTATTTTATTTACTAGGCAAAGATCTAATCAATAAAATACAGTGGTGCTTTTCACAAAAATCTTACGATAAATATCATCATAAGTCAAAAGCAGAGAAACATTCATAAAACGATCATTTTTAGCAAATCAATTTCAAATATTCTTGAATTATGTAGTATAGTGTATATGTCTGAATATCATAGCATACGTATGTTTATATTCCTTCGGACTTTGAACTATAAAAATTATGAAATTGACTTACGATAACTTTTATCGTAAGAATTTTTGTGAAAAGGTGCACAGCTTGTTAACATGTTAAAAGCTAACCGATAGCAGAAATACGCAACCATACAATACAAATAGCGTTTTCAAAGTAATAATCGAACAGGTGATTACATCACGTTTTGTACTCGAAAACAACAGACTCCAAAACACATGTAAACAATTGACAGCTGGACATGTTAATTATACATAGTACATATGCACTTACGTTCGAGGAACAAACATTTGGTAAGAATAATTATTTGAAACATATGCACATTTTTGTTCTGATTGGAAAGATAGATAGCATTTGATTATAAGTTATAAAGTTCCTAGTTTATTTCAATACATTATGTTTTCTAAGGAGTGATGAATGCGGTTTTCGAACCTAGACGGTTTACATGTAATATGTTTCATTAGAGGTTTGGTTTGGTTTGAATCACATCTGGGACACATCTTTTAAATTCCATTGACTTGAACCCTGAATAGTATGTTCTATGAGCAGTTTCAAGTGTGATTTATATAAAAGAAAATCGTTTTATTTCAAAGCAAGCAGACATAGATAATGCGACTCAAATCCGTTTAACTTTCATTCTAATCACTGAGAGTTTCAAACCATTGTTCATATGAAGTCCTAGCGCCTTTTTGTGTGGTTTTACACAAATCCAGCGCGCATTAATTCAGAAAAAAGTAATTCCATAGCACATTTTTGTTCATGCATATCTGACACGCGCTAATTCAGATAAAACGTAGTTACATAAAGCCATTTTGTGTGAGTAAACACATATCCAGTGCGCAATAATCTAGAAAAAATAGTTCTTCAAGCAGGGCAAGACAAAAGGGAGACAACTCAACTAAGGATACTTACATCGTCCAAAAAGCCAACATATCCTCTCATTCCTTTAGCTGCTCCGATCTGGAAGCCACAACCTGTATCGACAACATCTCCAGTACACCAATTGTTAAATGTAGCACCACACACACGACCTTCGAGTTTATACTCGTCCTTTATGTAAATAATATCCTTCCAGAATCGTGGCTGAAGAAAAGAAGAAATAGGGTCTTAGTAAGATAGGTGGATCTACAATGACCTTCAAAGGTATGTATTTATTGTTTGTACTTGAACCTTTTATGACATTTAAGAGATTGGTGTATCCTAAAAGCTGATTTAAACCGCCCAATGGCAAATATTTTGCCACTGTCTGTTCCAAGGCCGAAAACTCTTAGGTTCTTGTTTTCATTATTTGTTTGTGGCGTCTATTTTATAACAAAAGTTTCTAAAAATATATCTCTTTCTTTGCCCTTTTTGGCTGTGTGGTAGTCTGAGTTTTTTTACTGTTGTTGTTCATGTGTTTGGTACACCTTTTTGTATTTAAACGTAACGCAGCGGTTATTTCCCTTTAATAAATGAATAAAAGCAAAGTAGCAAGGCATAAGGTAACCGCTAAGAGGTGTTTGGTAAAAAATGTATACTTACACCCTTGAAAGAAGTTGGAAGAGGGAATGATCTAGAATTAGACTTCTTCTTTCCCTTTCTCTTGGCTTCAGCTCCCAAAAGAACGTAATTTTTATGTTTAGCAATGAGAACTGATGCTGGGTCCTTTGTACAATGACCGTTAGTAAACATTGCTTGAAGAGCATTGGAGTTCTCTCCCTTTGCTGTATACTCTCTGAAACAAAACAAAATGGCGGATGGTTAATTAGGTCAACATGGCGACCGCTTTGAAAACGAATGGTAACTTAAATGAGCAAAAAGGATAGCGGATCTGAAACGCCAAAAGTGTATTCCAATTTATTTTTGCTCGATTGTGAAACAAGTTCTAACAACCAAGAATAATCATTCAACTTCGTTTACTGGTCCTCCTGTACTGGGTTAGTGTTGTAAAGTATCGTAAAACAACAAGATGGTTGTTTGGATGTGGTTTGAAGCAACGCTAAACTGAATATCTATGATTACCAGTCTAACGTTGTTACCACTCAGCCAATCAAACCCGTGAACGTCAGTATTTTGTTAAGTGTTGAATAAGAAGCCTTTGTTAATATCAAAAGTTATTATCAAATCTAAGAAAGATCCCTTGACTGAAAGGTGCAAGATCCGATGTCTTCGTGGTAGCTTGTAAAATACTATGCTGGCTTCTCAGAGTCGATTAGCACACGGTCTTCAGTTATTTATAAAGAAAACCATTCGGAACTACCTCGGCGATCTTTAACGCAGTATATCTTCGAAGATAATCGCTGAGGTTGTTCCGAATGAAAGAAACAAGTTCATACGTTTCGCCAAGTTCTCTCTTCAAACACATAATAGAATTACATCATGCACAATGTAACAAATATATTGAACTGAACGACAAATTAGGTCATTAT
Organism: Mactra quadrangularis; assembly: GCA_025267735.1. Taxonomy (NCBI): domain Eukaryota; kingdom Metazoa; phylum Mollusca; class Bivalvia; order Venerida; family Mactridae; genus Mactra; species Mactra quadrangularis. The sequence goes on along the minus strand of CM046304.1, from coordinate 1,788,381 downwards.
TTGAATTAATAATTTGTACAGACGAGTCAGGTTTAATTACAATCCAAAGGCTTGCATTGGCGTTATCGGACATATAAATGCAGAAATAATTTCATGCACTATTTTTTGGCAGCAGCATGCAAGACTTTGAAGAAAACAATCATTTTGCTTTACTTTTATAAACGCGGGACTATAAATCCTGTACTTAATTGTAAGATGTTATTATATTATTAAGGTTTTTTATGTGCAAATAATGACATTAATTTTTAAAGAAACATTCAAACTTACCTATATTTCATTTTAATGACAAGAACACCTTCATCATATGGGCTAGGTTTTAAGGGGTCGATGACAATTCTAGACCCACCTCCGAAAAAGGCTGAACCCTTTCCTGTTTTAACTCTGATTGCTCTAACACCGTTATTGTTACCGGAAGTATCCACAATCTTGTCATTATCAAAAGTCAAAACTAAATCAGGTTTGCATGCTGCAAAGATAAAAACAAAATGACGTGAACTTAGGTATAAAATCCATCCCATAAGTCATGGGGCTATTTTTCTTAGAAAATCGTTACCTAGCGTTTTTGTCCTCTGGTACCCTTCTTACACACAAAGTAACAACTATATATATGATATCAAAACTAGATTACCAGGGGTCGAAGGGTATATTCATACTGGACTTGAACAAAATTTACAATCACAGTGAATTCATGACTGTTGTCTGAACAGATCATTTTAAAAGCAAGCACTATATCTCATTTTGAGGAAGTTTGGTTGCCCGAAAGAATTTGTTGGTTGCCCGAACTAAAAAGTTGTTGTTCCGGGCAACCAGACACCCACTAATTTCGTAGACTGTCCTATGACACTCATTTAAGTATATTTATTTATTTAATAAAGTGATTGAAGCCATACTTACTTCTGCCAACTTTGATGACGCCAGTGATGGTACAAGCACAATCAGCAGGGTTATAAGCATTCCCTGCAGGACATCTATCTTTCTTCCATTCACCGTTCTCTGTGTATTGTTCATATTGTGTTGGTGCACCGGAGATTGGACGTCTTTTACAACCTAGAGAAAAAAGAAACAGAAAATTAAAACTTCATGAGATGGTATATCAAAAAACATGCATTTTATATGCCCTCCAAAAGTTATTGGACAAATTAAATGAAACATTCGATATTCAAACTTGATTCTGTGCGGATAATTTCGAGTTGACAAGCAAAAATAATATTTAATTGGAATATATGGTGAAAGTAGAGACTGAGTAGTAGTTATTTTATACGCTATTTGATGTCATTTATAATTATTTGTATTGAATGAGAAATCGCTGAAAAAACAGTTTTTACATTGTTAGCACTGCTGTTGTTTAACTTTGTTAATGTAAATCACGTGACTTAAGACCATGATAGCTTTTAAATTAAAGAAGGATATGACGTCATAAATTTCTTACCTGGTACTCTATCTCTCAGCGCACACATTGACTTACAGCTTTCCATAGGGATACAGCCACGGTTGTTATGGAAACCTTGACCTTCCGGGCAACAGTTAGCATAGGGTTTCCCCTGGATACATTGATAGTAGGCACCACACTTATTGAGATCAGCGTGTTTGTAAAATCTCATACCAGTTTGCTTACATTTATCTGAAAGAAAGTAATGCAATATTTTTATTTGTTTTGGTACAAAAAATAATGAAATAGCTTAAACTTAAGCACCACTTCATTAATATTGTTCCAAATTTTGTTGCGCTTTTGTCCTTTTCGCCCATTCACCAACAACTATGGTTGTACATAGTATATTTATTACGGACGTGCCGTATAATAAACATTCATGGGGGCCAAGGTAGGAAAAGTCTAGGAAATTTTTACAGGAAACTATCTGACCTAAACAAATAAAGTATTTTCAGCGCTTTAACTTATATGCACGAAAAATACAACATAAATACAAATTATTGGTCATCAAGGGGAGGCTATGCTGGTTTAATTGAAGAACATAATTACGGGAATTTGGGTTTTAAAATGACTTGTTTGCAAGAGTTATCTTCCTTTGATAAGTTTATATCGAAATTTAAATATCGTGTACGTGTTTCGATACGATACGATACATGCTATAAGGTTTCACGATATATCGATTTTAGGATGAAACCCTTATGTAGGCCCACCCTTAGTATCGAACCGTGTGAATCGAAGTCGGCACGCGCGCCCGACTTTGCTCTTTATAATCAAAGCGCTTATAGCGCCGTTGGACATGGGGTTTTAAAAGACACGGAATTATACACCAAACGGAAACGTTGCCAGGACAAATTTACCATACATTTACTGATCATTAGAATTTTGAATCCGATTGGATATAAACTTCACTTGCACAAACTGCGTTGTATGTGTGTCAACGCAAATGGCAGACTTCTTAAATTGCAGTCGTAATTATTCCTAGAATTGCGCATGCGCAGCCTAATGTTGGCGTCCGCGGCTGATTGAAAGGGCGATTTTAAATAGTCCGCTACTAAACATGAGGCAACCCCATGTAAAACGAAATGTAAAAATATTTACCGTATGGACAATCGACGTGATGTGAAGCAAGACATCTCATTTTAGTCTGGTCCCAAAATTCTCCAAATTCGCACTTCCGGTAGGCGATGGAAGATGGAACAGTAGAATTATCTACATAGAAACATTGTACAAACATGGAACATTCGAATGGATGTGGATTGTAGCCTACGCCATGTCTCATTGTAGCATTGACACAAACATCTGGAAATAAACAATAAACAAATAAAAATATCAGCTTCATTTGTAACACATCGACCATTCTTGAATGAATCGTAGCGAATGGCCGAGGAGTTCCGAATGTATCAGCTTGTGAAGTTGAATATTTGCCATACACGGTGCGTATACCACTCGACATTTTGTGTGCAGTGTGGGTCATAAAACATACATCATAAAATATCTCCAACAACTATTGCATAATTAAATATGCCTCTGGCAGAGGCAGACCAAAGCTAACCAGGGAAGAACTGGTTAAGCGTGATCGGCTGGTAACGTTATGGAACGTTATGGCACGTTCCGGGTAATTGAACAAGCTACTGTAGTTAAGTCTTACGAATAAAACCGTTTAAACATTGTACTTCAGTGTATAATCAACGCACAGACGCTTTACTGAATTACCAGATGTGGTCTAAAATTATCCAAGTCATCTCAGACGGACCCATACAGAGTATATATGTAAGTATAAATCAGCGGAGTTCATGTATGCGCTACTGACAGTTGAATAAAATAAAACAATAATTGCTTACCTTTGGGTTGCGCCGAAATTTCGTGTATTGCAAACACTGTAAGGGCCGCTAGCAACAACCACATTATCTGTAAAACAAATGCAATAATAAATAAATATGAGCTAAAAGTTTATCTAAAAGAGTACTTGAACCCATTAGTGCCAATATCAATTAGCCGCGTGACCAATCTCATTAAGATCAGCATTCTTAAAAAGACTACGAAATTAGGATATGAAAGTGGTTGTCCGCTTACATCAATTTAAGATCAAGCACTATATCTCATTTGCCGAATTTTGGCTGCCCAAAAGAAAGTGTTGGTTGCCTGAACTAAAAAGTTGTTGTCCCGGCAAACCGACACAAACTTTTTGCGAAGATTGCTTAAAACTTTGTTTGTATTTCCGCAAAAGTATCAGCCTACGTAAAGATCTGTTACACTTCCGTTGCCGCATCATTTTCGGACCTAGATGTTATTAATATTCTCGATCGTGAAAGCCTCTTGGTCAGAGAATGTTACCGTACCATTCGGGACTCCTCGGCCATTCGCTACGAATAACCTCGGACATATTTAGACGCCATTTTGGAACTACCTTTTCATCACATTTCCAAACCGGTGTTGAAGTAAACAAACCCATGGTCGTTTAGGCCATGAGTAATGTTACGTTTTTAGTCCATAAATTTGACACACTTCAATGATATCAATGAACAATATTTAGTTAAATATATAACATAGAAATATGTTTTGACAAAAATCTGTGTGTATACTACAAGAACTATTTTGCATAACCGTTACGCGCTTCGCCTCGCGCAGGTAGTAAAACCCAAGCCGCCAGGGTAGACTCATTCATAAAAGGTCGAGGTGTTCCGAATGGTTAACGCACAAGCCTTTTTAAAAATCCCGTTACATTTTCGTTACCGCACTTGCATACTTGACACTGCTTCCGCGGAGACATAGCGACCCGTAAATACACTGTAATCGGCGTGCTAGAGACAGCCAGTATTATAATATAACTTCATTATACAAAATTATAAATTGTGTAAAAATAAAAACAAATGGCAGATCAAAAAAAAACCCGAGATATTATTCTACAGTTTAACTCTGGACTTCTATGTTTAAAAAAATATAAGTGAAAAAAAACCCACAAATTGTCCATGGTTCATACAAGGAGAATTTCAATTAATGTATAGCGTATAAAAAATTAATGAAAACAAATAATTAAAGATCAGGATAAAAATCAAACACATGTATTATTGAAATGAAAGTATAGTTACCTAATAATTATTTTTTATTAAACCAACACTGTTTTAAATCACTAGTTAAACATTCAAAGTCAAAATAAGATCTTACTCGTATTAAACCCTTAACAAATATATATAACCACGACGCTCTGATCTGATTCGTCCATTTTCATGTCTAACCATGCATGTACAAGCGGCGTACTAAAAAATAAACCAAAAATAACGCATACATAAACTGACATTGACGTACGTTTGAATTCATAATGAGACCTAATTACCGTGATGTCATTCGGCGTTTAAAGGTAAAATACTGCGTCAATTACGGAGACATGAGATCGCTCAATCATGCTGTCGACTGCGTAATGGGAAAATTTACGATAACAATTGTGGTGAACTTGTGGCGAAAGTTGAGTGATACCACAGAAGAATTCGTTTTTACTGATATTTCGCTTTTGTTTCAACACATGAAATAGCATTCTTAAAGCGTCCAATCAAATTGCATTTTAATTACTAATGCAGTTTCTTATTGCACATGCATGTAAATGATGGTCTATGACATTTGACGACATCTTAAATTTTGACATCTCAATCTAATTAATGATATTCAAGAAAATCCCCCATGGGTAACACGTTTATTTCAATACAATTGTTTTTCTTATTATTCTATTTTTATAAATGGCTCATTAGCATACCAAACGTATGCATGGTACGTGATCGTAGCGTCCCTTGACAAAAAAAACAAATCAGCTGGCTCGTTATACTTGAAGCAATCAAAGCGCTGATAGCGTTGCCCGGACATTGGTCCAACAGGACAAAATCTGTCGGTGTCATAAGTACCGTCACATGTAGTGCCGGATCGATATCGGCTTTTCTTCCGTGGTTAATTAAAGCATATCCGAGTACAGCAAAAAGGGAGAATAGTGTCATGAACATATTCAATTACTTAAAAAAACTAACTTTACATCGATGCGCAAAATCTGATTGCGCATGACTGAATGTAATTGTCCGCGACATTTTTGTGATGCGTTAAAAAGTATATGATTTCTAGGTCCTGGACAGCATGCAATCCATGTCAAACTGATTAACCAATGTTAGTGCCATTTGAAACATTTCGACCATTTATTAAATGAAACATTTCAGAAAAATTGATAGGGGGTCTACCACGAATATTGGGTTTTTTACTACATACGCGAGTCGAAGCACGTAATAGTCATACAAACTAGTTCATGCCGTACATAAATGCTTTTAAACACATTTCAACGCCATTTTATTTTGATATAATTGTTTGGCGATATCACTAATTCATGCATTTTAAATTTATGGACTTAAAACGAGACATTAATTATTACCGCTCGAACAACCGTAGAGTTGTGTACTTTAACGCCGGTTAGAGAAATTTGGTTGGTCAGGTGACGAAAAAGTAGTTCCAAAATGGCGTCTGAATAAATTATGTCTGAGGTTATTTGGGGAGAATGACCGAACAGTTCCGGGTGCCATATTTCCCACATTAAAACACATGATTCGATCGCCACTATGACTCGGTAATAAGTAAACCCCACATTTATATTAATAGTTAGTCATCCACTGAAAAACGTGATCGATATTTTTAATGGTTTTGATTTTGCCAGAATTTATGGCCCTAGCAATGACAATAAATTTGTCGACAGAAATAAGTCAAACTTTTAGGATTAGCTATCTTAACCACAGAAAACGTTTTTAATCAATGAAAATTGTAAATTGACAAGAGAAAGGTTTTGAATCATTAGATTTATTGTAAAATTTCATTCATTGTTTTAACTGTGGTAGAATGATCATTTGATTGGACATCAAAATAACTGAGCAGTATATCATCAAACATTGCTCGGAAATATAAAGAAATGTAGGCAAAGATACCAGGACCAGCCATAGACAAAGCACAAGCCTACCACATAGCCAAAAAGCAAAAAACAAGAAGATTTTTTATATTTTTAAATTTGCTATAAATAGGACGCCACAAAAATACAAAAACAACAAGAACTTAAAGGGTGTCCGGCTGTCCGCCTAGGATCAGACGGTGGCAGTGACAATACACGATAGATTTACGACTAAACCCGATTGTATGTCCGTTCATACCATGGGCATCGGCTCGCTGATCAAATGACACATCAGTTTAACTGCAATTGGCCATAAATGTCATAAATAAGTATATAATCTGCTTTGTTTGATTTCCTTTTGTGAAATTAATAGTTTCGAAGAAATAATTCTGAGCTGTGGTAACAAACTATATTGGCTTGATAATATTTTAAAATTCAAATACGAACCCCCACTATTTGATATTTGTAAAAGTACAAAACTGATGTGGTTAAGCAATAAGGAAATGGACAACATCATAGATAATAATAAACTATTTATAATTCTTTCCCTTTGTAAAAATATTTAATTAATAGATTATAAAATCGTATCCGGATTATGACAATATTTCCTTTTCATTTCATTTTTTTCAATTTATGGCGCAATGCTCATTCGCGTTTGCTTAATGCTCAATCAACAGCTTAGTAATATATCGAATGATTGATAGAAATACTGACTGAGAGGTCATAAGTTCGATTACCAGACGGGGCTAACTTTTGTTGAGATTTTTGGTCGTGAAATAATTCCTACGACCATTCTCCCTCCTACCACTTATTCTAAATCCTGTAGGGCAGTAGTCAGTCACTGATGGAAATATGCGCATAGTAACTGTTTCACGGCTAAATTCAGAGGTTCAGCATTTTCAGGAACTGTGAGTAGGTTGATAGACCGCCATGAAATGACATATGCAATGAGTTGCTATGGCACAAATCCCAACAAATAAGATCAGGAAGCACACAATTTCGTTGAAAATTGACAATTTATACGCCTACATCAAAACCAAAAGCGTCCAAACAGTACATTCTCATACGCTTTCATAAATGTTATTTTCATAAAAAACTTTCTATCACATTTACGATCTACATAGACATGTTTAGCATATTAATTAGTGCTTCACGTCATAAATTGTTTGTGAACTTCATTAACAGAACTTAACATGATGTCTTCACTCTGATTAAAAATATTATTGAAACAATCAAACAAGTACAAGAATATGTCATTGATGAAGACAACACAATAAGGCCATACTGAATATATTCTTAGTTTACAGTCCTGTCAACGTTTTATTATGCCTATCCACTAGACAATAAGAAAAAATTAAGATAAGAATAAGCAAATAAGAAAAGAAATGACAAGTGAGAAAAACACAAAAGAAACAACCCGATTTGTTTTGTTCAGTTTGACCATTACCGATTACTTTTTGGCATTCCATAAAGACGAAGTCAACGTGCTGTTCAAAGTCTGCTTCCATATACATGTTGAGCCGATTCCACAATTTTGTATGATAACCCCTGAAACCACCTTCAGACAGATCATCTCTCGCAGTATTCATTTACACCTGGATGGAGTGGTCAACTGTAAGTGAACTATTTGCGCAAGGAAATACGCATTTCCCCAATTACCGCTCGAACTCGAAACCTGTCGAGCGCGAGCCCACCAATGAACCACAGCTTCTACACTTCTCGCAAATGCTCTTGAATCAGTCTTATTTTGGTTAAAGTCATGATTTTTAATATGTTGTCTATTTTGTAGAAATGTCGATATACCTACCAGCCTGCAATGTTGCAAACGCTAAACATTTAACATAAAGGCAATTTGGTATGGCCTTACGTTTAACTCATGTCGGACCTTTGGTATACACTAGTCAAAGGCTTGCGTAATCTCGGCTTAATTGTTTGAATATTTAATTAATCTTACAATTTTTACAACCCTGTATACATGTACATGTCTTAAAACAAAAAACAAAAAAGATAAGCGAATAGCTAATTCATCTTGGATGTTTACTGTCGAAATTAACGACATATGCAGTGAGCCGTTGAAAGCGTTTAACGTTGACGTAAGGCCTTGTCAAACTCGACGTACATAGCTAATTAGAATATGATCGTTATAGTCACCTCGACATTTGATTGGTCGGCGGCATCTTTTTGATTTCATATATATACTGATATTGTTACATTCTAGCAGTTAAACACGACCTGCAGGGTTGTTTAGATACTTTTATATAAACTTTAATTCTCACTTATTTTTTTATTTATTTTTTACAATTTACTTTTTCTATTATCGGTGAGTCATTTGTATCATATGTTATTATTGTTAAAATATGTTTATAATTAAATTAAATTTTAATATTTATTACACTATCTGACTTTAATTGAAACTTTTAAATTAAGAAATTGTTAACTCTTTTCAATATTTCTGCTTCAATTTTGTATTATACTTTAAACCAACATGGTTGAAAATGTTTTTATATTATAATTTTAACTATGAAACTTATAATATAGGTTGTAGCTTTCACAGAAATAGCGTTGGCATTTAATTCGGATGTTACTTATTTGAGTACCAGTCAATTTCTGTTGTCATTTTACCAATATATTATTACATTAATACTATTCAATATTAATTATTTATCATTATTTATTATTTATAATAATCAATTTAATTATTTACATGTATGACATTTGGGAAAAACGTGCGACATATCTCAATAACATTTTATGTTAACAATGTCTCATGCTATTCTAAACGAGCATTTACTATGTTTCGTAAGGAAACACAAATGACAAAAGATGATATTAAGTATACTATAATACTACAAATAATTATAATAACCGAATATAATTCAACTTATGGAAAATTTAAGCATAATAATAATGACTATAAATTTGAATTTAGGTTGTTATGACCCGGATATTCAGCGTTATAGTGTTGTGTATAAGTTTGTATCATGGAACTTCGGGAGTTGTTAATCCATCAGGTAAATATTCATTTAAATCTTGCTTTTTCATGTCTTGAGCTTACACCGTTGTAATATGCATTATTTTGGAGTCTTGTATTAAATATTTACTATCTCCGATAGAACGCTACATTATTTTTGAGTTATGTATTGAACAGTTTTTTCTATGTACTTTTTCCGATAGAACGCGTCTTGCTATAGTTAAATATAATTTTCAATTTTCATAGGAAAACAGCCACTGCCACTGCGATAACATACATGTATGTTAAATATCATTCAGTGGCACTTTAACGTGTACTAGTACTACTCCTACATAAATATTGTAATTATTATAACTTCTAAGTTCCATAAGATAATTATATCATAAAAATATCTGTTTTATTCCGTTCGTAATTGCCAAACGTCGAATGTTGCGTAAACAGAATCATGATGTCATTCTATCTCACAATGTCATTCAGCTGTCCGATTATGCACAATACTACTCTTTACAAGAAGCAAAGATGAAATAATAAGTCACGTGACCAACAATCGTTTCTATATTTAGTAACCACTAACAAGTGTATTAACCATATTCAAATATTTTCCATTATTTCAGAATGTCGATCTCTGATGGATTTATTTCTGGTCATTGATGGCTCAGACAGTATTTCTTTCGAAGATTTTGAGCTATTAAGAAAAGCAGTAGGTAAATTGATAGCTGAGACAGACCTAGGTCCTGACAAGGCTCGTATAGGCATGCTAGTATTCAGTTCGGATGTTCCAGCCGCTAGCGAACATGCATTCTCATACGACAGAGCCTATTTGAACAACGCCGCTGCTACTCTTTTACATCCAAGAGACGGAACGAAAACTGGCTTAGGTCTAAATGTAAGTTTTACTTTTCCTGTATTGTGTATAGTAAGGAATAAAAAGAATTTAGTTTGATAGAAATCAGTTAGACGTTTCGATGATTAGATAAATGATAATATTAAAAGTAAAGTAGTTTATAACACTAAAATGTCACAACTTATTTGCATTATTACAATAATGAACTCAGAATGAAAGAAGTTCATCTGTGTCAAGATTATCATAGTAAGGTGAATATTAGATAACTATCTAAAAATAACCTCCCCGGGTGTGATTCGAATCCTTACTGCCTTCAGGATACGAGATTCCAAATCCCGGCGCGCTACCAACTGCTTTATCGACCAAAAGAAATACATGCATAATGTATAACTATTAAAATCTATTTCAGCACACACGAACTATATTCAGACATTTTGGTAGACCAAATGTTCCATGGGTTTGCATCACTATAACCGACGGTATCAGTAAATATCCACAGAACACCATGTATGAAGCCAACGAAGCGGCTAAAATGGGAATCAGCATGTTTGCTGTTGGTATTGGGCATAAAATTGCTTTGCCAGAACTAAATGCCATCGCTTCATCTCCTAAACAAGTCACAACTATTCAGAACTTCAGTCAATTACAAGAAATATTGATGCAAATGATGGTCACAATTTGTCGTAAGTTTTGTTCTCATATTTTGTGGTTTTTTTAAAAAGATCTGTGTTTCTTTTCTTTTACTCTAGATGCCTGAGCGTCCGATAAAAAACAACTATCATTTCTTTAACAGTAAGTCACATATCATAATTAATGAGCAGTCTTGCATTTCATTGTCTTAACGGTTTGTCAACTTAGTATGTTTAACATTATGATAATGTATGTTTCTATAAATAGCTAAACTACACTTAATTATAGTCAGCGTCAAAAATATCGAAAAGGTCAGAATAGCTTTATAGAAGGTTTAATTGGTACAGGCATTTTTCGCCACTCCTTTCAAAATAAACACGTTTAACATCTCTCTTAACATTATATATTTTCTATTTGCAGCATGCCCAATTCCTGAAACTTATCCATATTCTAAATGTAACGAAGGTCCAAGAGCTATTGGCAGTACAAGAATGTACGAATGTGAACCTGGTTATATGTTAGTTGGAAACCCACGTATTACATGCCAAGATGACTTTACCTGGACACCAATAGATCCTTCTTTCGCTTGTGTTCGTAAGTGTACCATTATTTTTTGCGGAGATCAACTGGTTGTGTAAGTCCCACGTTCACAACATAAGTAGCAAATCTTCATAATTTGACAATTCAGTTCAAATTTAGTGATTATATGCGATGTCATTTGGTACGTCAATGTTTTTTTTTTATTTCATCAAATCTTCTATGATAATTTCATTTGGTACCAATTGTTTTGATGTAAACTACATACGTACAGTTGAGATCAATGTTTATTAACATAATTGCTATACGTTTTCATACAAGAATCATTTCATATCTTAAGAATAAAAGTCAAAATTAATCTAATAATAGTCAACAAATCGCCCATCTCTTTCTTGTGCATGACCACATAAATGATCTGCCTTAGATTGGGACCATGCTTATGAGACAACTTCATATCACTTGCCTTGTCAGTTTGTATTTTAGAAACTTTGAAACATTATATCAACGGATAGTTCATCAATGGAATATTTTTTTATTGTAGCATGCAGTGATACAACTCACCCTATCGATCATGGATTCTGCCCACCAGGGAACGCAAACACCCTTGGCTCAGAAAGAATATACAAATGTCATGACGGCTACCGTCCAGTTGGAAACCCAAGAATTCAATGTTTGCCAGACGCAACATGGAGTGTACCCGACTTTCGTTGTGTTCCATGTGGTGATACACCATTTATTCCAAATGGTGAATGTCAACCAGGTGACGTCACTATCAATTCTGTAAGATCATTGGTATGTCTCGATGGATACCGAGCAGTAGGAGACCCAACAATCAAATGTTACGATGATCCTGATTCGCCAACACCGATATGGACTCACCCTAATTTCCGTTGCTTTCCATGCGCAAGCGTTCCAACATTCGCTCATGGTCATTGTGAAGGCGGAGACGATAGAATTAATTCTGTAAGAAACTTAGTCTGTGATCCTGGCTATAAACCAGTTGGAATTCCACAAATTACATGTTTGGATGACTATGCTTTTGATAGGCCAACATGGAGTCCTCTTAATTTCAGATGCGAGCCATGTGGAGCAGTGCCTACATTTGCTCATGGCCATTGTGATGGCACAGGTTTCACTTTGAATACTAGAAGACAATTGGTTTGTGACCCTGGATACAGACCAGTCGGAAATCCAGAAACCGTCTGCATGGATGATCCCAAATACGAAACACCAATTTGGAGCCCCATAGAATTCAAATGTGTGCCATGTGGACCGGTTCCAACATTCGACAATGGTCACTGTGATGGAAATGGAAATACAATTGCTACTCGAAGAAATCTTGTATGTAATCCGGGATATCGACCAATTGGCAACGCAGAAGTTGTATGTTTAGACGACCCCCAATATCCAACACCAATTTGGAGCCCAGTAGAGTTCCAATGTGTGCCATGTGGACCAGTGCCAACTTTTGCAAACGGCCATTGTGATGGTTCAGGATTTACCATTAATACTCGAAGAAACCTTGTCTGTGCACCTGGATATAAAGCAATTGGCAATCCTGAAATAGTATGTTTAGATGATCATCAATACGCAACCCCTGTATGGAGCCCAATCGAATTCCAATGTGTACCTTGTGGGGATACACCATTTATTCCAAATGGTGAATGTCAACCAGGTGACGTCACTATCAATTCTGTAAGATCACTGGTATGTCTCGATGGTTACCGAGCAGTAGGGGACCCAACAATCAAATGTTACGATGATCCTGATTCGCCAACACCGATATGGAGTCACCCTAATTTCCGTTGCTTTCCATGCGCTAGCGTTCCAACATTCGCTAATGGTCATTGTGAAGGCGGGGACGATAGAATTAATTCTGTAAGAAACTTAGTATGTGACCCTGGATATAAACCAGTTGGAATTCCACAAATTCAATGTTTGGATGACTATGCATTTGATAGGCCAACATGGAGCCCTCTTAATTTCAGATGCGAGCCATGTGGAGCAGTGCCTACATTTGCTCATGGCCATTGTGATGGCACAGGTTTTACTTTGAACACAAGGAGACAATTGGTTTGTGACCGTGGATACAGACCAGTCGGAAATCCAGAAATTGTTTGCATGGATGATCCCAATTACGAAACACCAATTTGGAGCCCCATAGATTTCAAATGTGAGCCATGTGGACCAGTTCCAACATTTGAAAATGGGCATTGTGATGGAAATGGAAATACAATTGCTACTCGAAGAAACCTTGTATGTAATCCAGGATATCGACCAATTGGCAATGCAGAAGTTGTATGTTTAGACGATCCCCAATACCCAACACCAATTTGGAGCCCAGTAGAGTTCCAATGTGTGCCATGTGGACCAGTGCCAACTTTCGCAAACGGCCATTGTGATGGTTCAGGATTTACTATCAATACTCGAAGAAACCTTGTCTGTGCACCTGGATATAAAGCAGTTGGTAATCCTGAAATAGTATGTTTAGATGATCATCAATACGCAACCCCTGTATGGAGCCCAATCGAATTCCAATGTGTACCTTGTGGGGATACACCATTTATTCCAAATGGTGAATGTCAACCAGGTGACGTCACTATCAATTCTGTAAGATCATTGGTATGCCTCGATGGTTACCGAGCAGTAGGGGACCCAACAATCAAATGTTACGATGATCCTGATTCGCCAACACCGATATGGAGTCACCCTAATTTCCGTTGCTTTCCATGCGCAAGCGTTCCAACATTCGCTAATGGTCATTGTGAAGGCGGAGACGATAGAATCAATTCTGTAAGAAACTTAGTATGTGATCCTGGCTATAAACCAGTTGGAATTCCACAAATTCAATGTTTGGATGACTATGCATTTGATAGGCCAACATGGAGTCCCCTTAATTTCAGATGCGAGCCATGTGGAGCAGTGCCTACATTTGCTCATGGCCATTGTGATGGCACAGGTTTTACTTTGAACACAAGGAGACAATTGGTTTGTGACCCTGGATACAGACCTGTCGGAAATCCAGAAACTGTCTGCATGGATGATCCAAATAACGAAACACCAATTTGGAGCCCCATAGATTTCAAATGTGAGCCATGTGGACCAGTTCCAACATTTGACAATGGTCACTGTGATGGTAATGGAAATACAATTGCTACTCGAAGAAATCTTGTATGTAATCCGGGATATCGACCAATAGGCAACGCAGAAGTTGTATGTTTAGACGACCCCCAATATCCAACACCAATTTGGAGCCCAGTAGAGTTCAAATGTGTGCCATGTGGAGAAACACCTTCAATTCACAACGGGAATTGTGGCGGTGGGGATTTTACAATAAATTCGGTGCGACATCTCACTTGTAATGAAGGTTACCGCGCTGTAGGTAATCCTCAAATCGTCTGTATAGATGACCTCGCTTATGAAACTCCAGTATGGACACCAAACTTCGACTTCCGTTGTGTAGGGTGTGAAGAACCACCATACGTGGCAAATGCTTTCGTAAACCCTGGACCAAACACGATTGGAGCAGTTCGGGCTTATGCTTGTGATACCAATTACAAAATGAATGGAGCTGGACTTCTTAAGTGTATGGAAGATGGAACATGGAGTGGACAACCATTTACTTGTGATGCCATTGTGACTACAACCCCTAGACCAGTCGGACCTGATCCAAGTAAGTACATCAATCTGATAATTCAATACGTTGATTACATTGTAAATACCACTTTCTTATCAAAATGATAATCGACACATTTAACTTTAACAAGAAAAAACTACTCTTAGAAGTAAAGAGTTCATTCCAATTTTGCTAATGGAATTCCAGTATTTTTCGACTTGCAAAACTTTAGCTCATTAAAGCTCTTGAAACCAAAAAGCTGTGTAGCTTCAATGTATTGTATACTTAACTATTTTATATCTCATTTCAGCTGCTTGTGATGCCTGTCGATTTTTAAATGGTGTTGGCTACAACAGTCATCCTTCAGATTGTAATCAATACGTCCAGTGCTTCATGGGTACTAGAGGAATTGAACCAGTGTATCGTCGGTGTCCATTTGGATTGTTCTGGGATCAAGCAGATTTAACTTGTAAATTTCCCCGAGAAACGTATTGTCACCAAGGTATGTATTTAAAGATTATTCAGAATTATCTTAATGCGTTTTCATCGCATGTCATCCATTTTCCAATTTAACAAGCCAATATCAATGTAGATTCGCTTGCCTTGATTAGAACACATAAAACTAATGCAAGTAAACTCATTGGCTTAAGTATTGTTTGTACAAAATTCAAACACTATTTCCCATCTTTATTTCTTATTGGATTTAACGCCGTGTCAACACTATTTTAGATCATTTTACGGCGTCCAGCGCACCTAACCTAGATTTCCTGGACCCTTGTCTATAACCAGTAATAACCTACCCTTCCACAAGGCCGGAAACTTATCCATATTATTTAACTAATGGAGGGAAATTGGCATTATTGTCAAATTTTCATGGAAGGGTATAACCTCCCCGGGTGGATTTGGACCCATACCCCATTCGAGACACGAGGTTCCGAATCCCGGTGCGCTACCTCCTGCGCTATCGACCTGGGTACTGAAATTATACACAACATATAACGTACAATAAGGTAATCAGTATCAACGTGGAAGAAGTAGTGGAATTGAACATTAATAAAAATCATTATGTATTTTTCAGATCCATGTGCTTTGAATCCTGGACTTGTAACATACAAGGATTCAGATCCTAACGCTTGTTGTGCTTACTGGAAATGTGAATCTGGAAGAACAGTCGGAGGGGAATGTTGTGGAGAAGGTTACTCCTATAATCCTATTCAGAATCGATGCGTTTATGATCCAACTTGTACTAACAAGTGTCCTTATCAAGACGAAATCCCATTAGATTGTAATTCCCAACCAGTGGCAGATCCTACCAAATTCAAAGTGCATATTGGAAATGGATACTTTGTTGTCATGGACTGTGCACCAGGCACACAGTATGATGCTACAAGATGTGATTGCTCTACATTTTTAACAACAGCAATTGGACCAAGTGTTGTCGAAAGTAAGTACATCAGTTTTTATCTGTTGGTGCAGTAATTAAGTAGTAGGACGCGCGCCTAGGGATCGATTTGTCCCAGATTATTCAAACCCTACCACAGACATTGATAAATTTCGTGAGTAAGAAATTCTCTTGTCATTGATTCAGTTCTCTTCGGGAATTGATTGATATAATTAACATAGCCAACCCATTCATACATTCTCAATTCAAATCATAGTATGACAAAAAAAAACATTCAAACAAACAAACTTTATCAAATTGAAACTAGTTAACTATAACAGCAAATGCTTGAAATTAAGTTGAAAGAGAACACTAGATCAAACATTGAACAATTATCAACCGAAGAAACTTAAAAGAGATATTGTATCTATATACACGGAAACACTCGTGAGTAAAATTCAAAATGTTTCCGGCATTGAAAATTTTCTTTATTCGGCAGTTTTTTATTTTTCTTTATCATAACTTTACTGATTGTGTCATTTCAGCTTGTACGCCTGAGTTACATCTACCCTTTACCCATACAACCGACGATATCTCTAAAAATAAAGCAACAGTCAACAATCTCGGTGTTCGTATTATTGATGGTGCTGCTTACTTCGACGGTAATTCAAGGCTGGTAGTCAACATGTTTTCGAACAATGAGTATGGCGATCATCTAGTAATCAAATTCAGATATCAAGAGTTTTCTAAGGGAGATTATTTTGGTGATTTGCAAGCTTTGGTGACCAATGGTGACTGTGATGATGACCCGTCTATTATCATTGCCAAGATGCCTGGTTACGTTTTAATGGGAGCAAAGGCTGACAGTCCTGCTTCGTTTGCTGTACCAACCATGGTAAGTTTGATATTTTCGTCAGTAAGGGTTTAGAGCCGTGTCAACACAAATGACTGTCATTTTACGACGATCACCCATCAAGTCTAGCTTTTCTGTGCCCTTGTCTATAACTAGTACTCACCTACACTTCCACAAAGACGACAACTTTTTCAACATCATTTCTAATTTTAAGGAAGTGTATAACCTGTCCAGCAGAACTTTCTCATATCAAATTCCCTTTTTCAAAGAATTTTAACTATGCAATAAATGAGATATTAATATCAAAATATCTAAATGTATGCAACAGATTAATACTGAAATACATAGTTTCAACGCCAAAAATTATACTTTAACAGTCTTAGATTGCTATCCAATTTCTTTCCAAAATACTAATAGTTGATGCCAATTTGAAAAACAGCATCTCCGATCTCGTGAACACCGATTTTCTTTAGAATAGCATATTTTCATATGTCAAGTTTGAAAGCTGCATGCGGCAGACATACTGAGCACATTATTACAAATTGAAGATTGTACATAAACCAATTCTTATATAAATTTCAGGATCAACCATGGAAGGACGTTGTGTACTACAAATCACCCAAGACACTTGATGGTAATGTTTGTGGTGGATCGTTCTATGATTATGTATATGGTCGTATACAAAAAACAAGATGTGCTCTACAAATTGGTTATGGCACTGGTCTTAAACCTTTCCATGGTCTTATATCCGATGTAAGTATATAATTACTGTTTTTTTTATGTCTAGCCATTAGTGTGGGCACATTTCCAGTACTATTTATAGATGGGAACACGTGTTAATATTTATAGATAGAAACTCTTCTGTTAATATTTATGGACGGGAAAACTTCTGTTACTATTTATAGATGGGAACACTTCTGTTACTATTTATAAATGGGAACACTTCTGTTACTATTCATAGATAGAATAACTTCTGCTACTATTTATAGATGGGAACACTTTTGTTACTATTTACAGATGGGAACGCTTCTGTTACTGTTTATAGAGGCAAACACATCTGTTACTATTTATAGATGGACATTCTTCTGTTACTATTTATGTACGGGAAAACTTCTGTTACTATTCATAGATGGAAAAAATTCTGCTACTATTTATAGATGGGAACATTTCTTTTACGATTTAAAGACCGGAACATTTTGTCATACAGTTTGGCCAATTAAATTATTAAAGTCAGTCGTCTTCCACGCTCAACATTGTTCATAATATGTTCTTCCAACTTAATATCCACTTTACAAAAGAATACATGTTTTTTATTTTCATTACAGTTGAAAGTATACAGATGTCGACCAGAAGATATGTTAGATCATGGACCACTTCCTCACCGGATCGTTTAAATCTACCACAAACCTTGAATCTGTGATATAGAACATATATATTTAGAACATTGTGTTTTCCTACATGGTAGGAGAGTAACCTGTCTGTATTATTTATTATAACTTTTTGTTTAGTGCTATGTAAATTGATGATAAGAAAGTTGAAAGCCATTTTCATTTCGGCTCAATAAATGGCTGCTGGATAAGTTTAAAGCCAATTTTAGTTTGGCCCTATAAATTAATGTTAAGATAGTTTAGAGACAATTTTATTTTGTCTTTTTAAATATGTGTTAAAAGTTTTTAAACTATTCCGTTTTGTTAAATTATGTGCAGTTTTTTGGTGAGTTTTTGTTGTTGTTAATTTAAGCACATGGATGGCATTTGTTTAAAAGTAAAAAATGTATAAGCCCTAAGCTGTCGAGTAATATACATTACGTCAGGGTAGAGAAGACAATAACGTGAGAAAATTAAAATGATACAAAAACACAATATAAATATCATTTGCATACATTAAAAGCCATGTAGAAACTTAAGTGTGTAATTTATTTGTCTGTCGTAGGTCAATTAACACATACTATACAAACGCAAGTAATTTTCAGAACAATTAAAAATTACGAGAAAGAAACATCATAAGGTTAACTTAATAACTCAAAAGAATATCAAAGATGTTTAATTTCAACTTTATTTGTTTTTCTTAGAAGTATAAAAGGTGTGAATGTTTATAGTGTTATTATTGTATGAAGAATGAATGATGATAATTGAAAGTTTGTGTACTTCAAAAGTAATTGATTGGCGTAATCATGTCATGTATTTCGTATGTAAATTTTTACAATTCATATTCAATGCACACTTTACTGTCGTATTTATTTCATTTTTATCTGTTTTTGTCAGATTTATTTGTCCATTATCATTCTTTGCTCGCAATCCATTTTACCATTATTTAGAACAAAATGATTTGTCATTGTGCATAATGTTTAAATTTACGTATCTCATCAATTGTTTTTATGCTTTTATTTGTTAATGATGTATTTTGCTTGCCATGTGAATAATTTATAATAAAAATAATATTTTGATATTAAAACAGCTTTTATGTTTTATTTTGCGAATGAAACGTGCTGAAATTCTCGTACAAGAACGAGAGCTGTTAAGTACCAGTGCACTGGGAATGCTGTATAACTTTTTTATTTGAGCCCTAATCGTGATGAAACTTTCAACACCGATACTTTCGGGAATAAACTTTGAGGTTCGACAGAATGAAGTAAATATATCTAATACTAATGCGTTATCTACAGTCGCTATGGCAACATCAGGTGACGTCGAGCAGGACAACTTCGTTATGTTATTTACCTTTTACGTGGTACATATATACGGTAATCAGGAAAACGTAATAAAATGAGTCTGAAAACATCAAGAACAGCAACAGTATAACAAACAGGCCATTCACATCCAAATAGCAAAGAGGAAGGCGTTTTTAGATTTTAAACTATTGTTATAAATGACACCAAAATCAAATAGTTAAAACCAAGAACCAAGGTAGTTTCACCATGGAATGTATAGTGGAAAAATGAGATTAAATTGTGAACGCAATTTTCACAAAATAAGAAATTTATGGTAATTTATGCTGCAGTTTAGCCACAGCCGTGGCATAGTGGTTAGCATGTCTGACTTGAATCCGGAGATCGTGGGTTTGAGCCCGGTTGAGGTAGGTCACACCCTATACATGAGTTGTCTGCCTCGTGGTAGGGTAAGTTAGTACTAGCGATAGAAGTGTCCAGGAAACCTGTAGTAGGAAGAGCTGGCCGCCGTATATATGACCTAAATATGTGTAGAATACAACATTAAAAAATAACATGTCCAGCTGCCGTACTTAGGCAGTAAGTTCTCTCTGGATAAGCTTAGATATCGGAACTCAAATAGTACTAAACACATACACATGCCAGCGGCTGACAACTGCTCTAGTACAGCGGTATTGTTATATTTTGTTCAACTTTAAATGGCACATACAAAATATAAACAAGTAAATCTGTGAGCTAATGCTCGCTAGTGATACCCCCGCCAAAATCTAAAAATATGCGACAAACAGGAAGTAGATGAGCAAGGAGCATGAAATCGCTTTACACCATATGGGACTATGGGATGAAGCAATATGCCAAGTTTGAGGCTGCTGCATGATATAGTTGCTGAGAAAACTGCGACGGAAATTTTGTAACGGACGGACGGACGGACGGACGCACACACGCACGCACGCACGGACGGACGGACAAGGGTAAAACAGTATACCCCCCTCTTCTTCGAAGCGGGGGTATAATTAATCCCGCTGATTTAGATGTACTCTATAGTACTTCAGTTCTCACTATCAATAAAATGGATGTTCATATAATCTATATAGTAGTTGGATAAATGTACAGTACCCACAAAAAGTTTGGAGACATTTTCACTTGTTCTGCATACAGAATAGCTTTTATCTAAAAGTTGATGATTGCTTATTTTGAAATGCTTAATAGTTTTGTTTTATGTTTTGGTTATCATTCTAATTATAACTGAGACTACCGAAATAGCATAAGTTATCATTTTTTACTTATGTAATTGAAAATAAATACATTAAACATGGTTTTGGCGGCTTTAGGAAGTCAGATGCTGAATCTTATAAATGTGTTGCATTTATGAAATTTGTTTTCATTTTATTACAAACAATTCTTAAACATATTAAAAATAATGATTCTTCAAAAATAATCATCACAATTCAAGAATCGTAGTAAATTTCTTGTGTCTCCACACTTTTGGTGGGTACTGTATGTGCCACAAACAGTTAAATAAATAACCATTGACAGGTACAACAAAAATCACCAACACAAATTGTTAGTTTCAAAGTTTCCTCTTTTATTTCACATTATGCATATCACCAACAAATGAAATGTAAGTTTTTTAAATATCACCTAAGACATTCAAAAATATTTCTCCCTCAGTACAAACATGAACAAAATATAAATATTACAAAAAGGGGGCCCATTTATACATAATACATGTACCATATCAAGGAGTTATATAAATCAAAATATAAAAAAACACAACATGACTAAAATAAATAATGAGTATTATCAAGCATAAATGAAGTAAAAAAAGTATGGTGGATAAGATTTGCCATAGTCAAGTTAAGTTGCAAGAAAAGTAAATTTTCCAAACCCCAAATTTCGGCATATGAAAGACCTATAGAACAAGTATGCTTATTTAATAAATATATATCATTATTATGTGTAATACCAAAGGTTATTCTAAATTGAGTATCAAGGCCATCAAATTGTCACCAATTTCCCGCCAAGTCCAAAAAAGAGAATTCCACCCATTAAATGACCACACATATAAAAAAATTTTATCACTTTAGGGACATAGCAAAAATTCAAATTTTTAATAACAAAGCAACCTTATCACAAAAAACACATCTTACCTACAACATATTGCAACAAAAACCAAAAATAGGGCAGGAATAGATACATACAAAATAAGACACACACACATAGGAAAATACATACAGTCGTAACATACCAAACAACAACTCAACCAAGCTAATTCATAATATAAAATATAATACATGCTCATCATGATTTTGTACATTGTGGCAAATGAGGAAATATATATATAAAATAAAATATACAACATGGCCTGAAGAATCCTGTGCTTAGGGCAACCTGATCCCACCCAGCAAATCTCATCAACCTAATATTTTTATCATTTTACCATCCCAAATAGACCTAATCTGGAATTCAAATTTATGGGTTTTTCTGTCTGTGCACAGGCGGTACAAACAAAGTTTTCCACACATTATTGTAAAATAGCACGAACTATGGATTAAATCCTATTGTTCTTTGTACACATGTTTTCATTGTAACAGTGCAAGTTTGTTTGTACCAAAGGGAAAAACTCAAATATTTGAATTCCAGATATAGTCTATTTTGGCACTAAGATTACTATTGAAAATCCCACATGGCTCAGTTAAAAAATTGAGCCTAACTACCAAACCTTTTTCAGAAGGATGCAAAAAAACTTGGTGCCTACCCTACCATGTTTTTTTCAGGCCATTGCCCTAAACACAGAATTATTTTTGGCCCAATATAAATGATAGGAATGTGTTTGATCTATCACAGTCTCGCTCTGTTTAAACACACCAGACTATCAAATGAACAAATTCTTCTAGGTTTAAAACATCTATAAACATCTATAAATTTTAACTTCGTAGCTAATAAGTCAAGGGTTATAAGTATGTGTAAGTGGTTTAAAACATCTGTAAATTTTAGCTAGTAAGTCATGTTTTAACTATGTGTAAGACTTTATTAGGTAGCTAAAGTGTAAGTTGGAAATATTTCAGAAAGAAATCATAAACACAGTAAGTAAATGGGTGAAGTTAAAGTGTTGAAAACACAATAAGCCTACTTAAAAAATACTGAAAAAGACAGATTTTACTTAAATTACATAGAGCACAGTGTATTATATTCTCAAAGCACTGAAATAAGTACAATTGTGCTTTGTATACCTATTTGACCTTTCTTAAGATCTATTTATAGTAAACTTATAACATGCTGTGCTATTTATAGTTATAAGTGCTATTTTTAGAATGTTGTGCTATTTTTAGAATTTTGTGCTATTTATAGAATTGTGTGAGCTATTTTTAGAAGTGTGTGCTATTTATAGAATTTTATGCTATTTTTAGAATTTGTTCATTTCATATACAACCATGACAAGTACAATAACAACTATTACACCAATCAATGCCATGATAAAGTCTGGAGAGATTAAACAGAGCAGACACCGTCATACTGTCTCTATTTTATATTTAGAGTCCTTATAACCTTGACCTTCACTGCCATCATTTGACCCTGAATCTCCGGGAGATCTACGACGAGCAAACCTTCTTTGAGCAGCTTCAATCTGTCAGAAGAGGGAAACAAGATAATATAATCAACAATTACCAATTTCCCATATTTTTACATATTTTAACCGCTTCAAAATGGCCAACATAGGACTTTAATTAGTGTATTTATAAGCAGATTAAATATATTTAAAGAAAAATAATAAAAATAACTTATTCACTTGACTCAACTATCTATAAATACCACTGTCCAGACGGGCAATTGTTCATATCTGTTGCAGGGGTTTGTAGGGGGCACAGTGCCCTTTATTTCCACAAAGAAAGGAGGTCATTGAGTGCAAACTTTTGTGCAAAATAGAGGTATGATAAAATAATTTTTAGGCTTCGAAAAGTTCTAGGACTTAATTTTTTGGAAAATTAAATTGAATAAAAAACAATTATTTCAGAGTTGAAAACATGACTTGGATAATAATACATGCATTACATAAATGTAAAAATAAAGAATATTAAATCTCCTACTTACCTTATCAGAGAAATATGAAGCTATAGTAAATAAAACAAGTAATATAAGAGCTATATGTGTCCAAAACTTTAACCAATCTCTATAACTTCTCCTGAAAACATAAACAATCATACTTATTATAAATTACTGTAGATTAATAGTCACAACAATAACACCTAAAAACATATCATATTTATTTATCCAATGTTTACAGGATACTAAATTTAATTTACTGTAGCAGAGCTAGTTTTAGGAACATTGTTTTCCCCTACTCGATTAAATATGTAGAACATACAGATTATAAATGAATCAATCACAGCATGTTAACTATAAAAGTGTAGAAAACTGGTTTTGACAGCAGTCTGGGTGTGATAGTCGTCAGAGTAGGGTGTGCTTCACTTTCGTAAGGCATTCCTAGCAGTTCATAAAAGCCACTAGTAATTGGTTATCAAACTGTTTTTCAGTTGACACTTTTTCAGCCATTTAAAGCAGAGACATAATTTGCATAAATTCCAGTATCTAAATCAGCAAGGTAAATGTACGAGCCATTGACTATTGAATAAAAGTTTTCAAGAATACTGACATTTATTTAATGCATAGATTTAGCCAGAGCAGTTTAAGTTTATAAGCATAATGGTAAATTTTTCATTTGATACAATTCTGAAGTTTTGTTTTTGGAAGTTACCATCTTGGATTTGCTAGTTTAAATCTGTTCTGTAGAAATTGTATGCAACAAAAAAACTCTTAAACTACAAAGTGATATCCTTGCGGAATGAGCTCTCAAGCAATGGATTCAAAATTGACTTCAAACAAAGGGAAATAACTCACTATCCTCTAAGTTCAACTACAAACAAAGGGAAATAACTTACCATTCTCTAAGTTCATCTATATGAGTAAATCTATTTCTATACTCCCTTGGTAGTTCAAACTGTGATTGTATAGGAAAGAAAGACTCATAAAAATCTGCTAATATAGCTTTTATTGTCCTAGCTTGATCCTGAGTGTGGTCTATGTTGTCATTTAAACATATAAACTTTCTGAAATAAAGAAAAACAAGAAACGTAATGTGGAAACCACATTAAAGCCTTATAATTTCTTTATTGAATTAGAAAAATGGCCACAAGACTGACGACAAGATATTTTGATGGACCAGCCCACCCTCCACCAGATGTATTCCTTCAGTTACTAGGCACATACTTCCATCCGTGACTGACAACTGCTCTACATGATTTAGAATCAGTGGTAGGAGAATGGCCATAAAAATTATTTTATGGCCAAACTCCAAGAAAGTATGCCCAGTCTGAGAATCGAACCCTTGACCCCTAGTAATGAAAGACATATGTGAAACTGTCTTAGCCAGCTGAACAAGCAACAAATTCCAGTTATCACTTACTTTGGATTTTTTCTAATATCATCAAGTTGACCAACAACAATAGATATATTTGTCTTAATCATTTTAAATGCTATCTGAGAATCATCTACTTCTACATGTCTGAAATATAAGATGGTCATATTTGAAAAATAACATATTTAATATTACAACAACAACAACAATTTTATACTAATTTATTTTGGCTTTATTGTGAACCAAGTTGTTACAACTTAAATTAATCACTGTCCAGTCCGCTTCCTGGTCCCCTAATACTGAGTAAGAAGAATAAAGTTTCTTCCCGAGGAAACAATGGGGTAGGTTTTGGATGGGATTCGAACCAACATGGAGTTGGCTATCCAATGATTACCAATCCAGCATCGTAACCACTTGGCCACATCTCCTCCTTATATATATAAATATAACATGGTATACTTCTATATCTCTTTCTTGTTCAATTGATGCAGTTACTATTACAATTCATGTACATCATGTTAAGAATCAACTATTCAGATCTAAATTGCACCATTAATTGTAAGAAATGTCCTAAATTTTCTGATTCTGAGATAAAAATATTCCTACGCACAAACAGTAATATTCATAAGCAACTTAGAAAACAAAAAAATGTCAAAAATCATAAATATTGATGGAATAAGTCAGAAACATGCACCTAGTTTGCTCCAACTTTTTTCACGAGTTGAAATGGGTTAAACACTCGGTTTGCTTGTTTTCTTCAAGTACTTTGGAGTTTGAGCTTTTGAATTTCTACTATAATAACGAAAATATCCAAAAAATAAACTACAATACTTACTTATATTTACTTTTTGATGGAAACTTTTTACCAATGATCTCATATATAGCGTGACAATTTATGAATAAATTACGTGTGACTTGAGGCTGAAACATAAAATAAACAAAAATAAATTGGCTGATAAATAGAACAACAACAACAACAACATAATCACCATCATCATCATCATCGTCATCATCATCATCATCATCGTCATAATCATCATCATCATCATTATCATCACAGTTAATTACTTCACTCTTCAAATTAGAGTTTAATTGCTATGACTTGCTCAAAACATGGGCAAGTAGTGTAAGCATTGGCAAACTTACTGTACAGCTAAAACAAGTCTCTATTAACAACTTTAAAAAACTAAATAAAAACAGAGTACATATTGGTTTCTATGTTAGTGTAGAGAGCTGACCAAAACTGACCGAAAGTAAACTGATTCACCACTTTATTTGGGAAATAGGTCCACAGGAGGATGGTGGCAGGAAAGAAACTATTCTGGTAGAAATTTGACAGCAGGCAGTTATTTGGATATTTTATTTTGAATAGGTTACAAGGGTTTCGTAAATCTTTTCTTTCTTTCTATTAATTTTAATCATGACTTGATGAAATGGTGAACTAGAGGTCAGAGAGAGAAGCTCCTGTCTAGGGCTGTGTAGCATTTATTTATCTATTTTTTAATGTTGTATTCAACACATTTAGGTCATATAAACGACAGCCAGCTCTTCCAACTATAGGTTTTTCTGAACACTTTTCTATCACCTGTACTAACTAAACCTACCATGAGGCAGACATATCATGTATAGGGTATGACCTACCGCGACCTGGCTCGAACCTGCAATCGCCAGATTCAAAGTCAGATATGCTAGCAGTATAGCACTAGCATTGTAAAATGGGTCCTATTACAAATTAAGCAGACATAGAAATATTATTGATAGAAAAACTACAATACCTACCATATCTTTCTCATAATATTGCTCTAAATCTCCAGCGTCTGGCTGATCTTGTTTAGATAATGGTATATTTCTAGAACAGTTTACAAACATATTCTCTAAACTAGATAAAGTCTGAAATATAAAATTTGGTATAACATAATTATTGAGTCACCACGAAACTCAAAAGTTTATTACTGGACAGTAGGGCCTGTGAAGGCTAATTTTTACTGGAACAAACCAAGTCTTAGAGGACCATCATTTGATGAATTGAAAACTATGTGGCTTAGAACAGTTAACTAGCCAGACAGTCGGTCCTGTCGACCTCCAAATCTAGACAGACCTTCAAATTTTCAACAGGATTTGTTTCTCTGTCCGAATTGATTCACTGTGACTGCATATAACTATAGTGAAAAAAACTCTACCAATTTCAGTGTATATAGTCTCATAATCTTGAGAATGTAAAACAATCATTCGATTATTGTCAAATTCTTCCAGCAGCTCAACAGATTCAAGTAGGGCATAAAATAACGGTTACAGTACAACCTCTCTTAAACAAAACTCATTGGGAGTGACTAAAGTGTTGCTGTTAAGCTGTAGCTGCTCTGCAGAGGTTAAATTCAATTAACATTACTCTTAAAGAAAACATCAAAAGCTGTTGTTTAGAAGATTTTGTTCTGTAGAGGGTCACTCTGCATTGGTTTCACTGAGATTTCTTTGTCCTTTTCAACATTCAATTGATGAGAAGATGGTTGAAGAGAATAAAGCTATGTCTAAATTTTTTTAACATCAACTAGTACTATGAACTTTTTTCTAATTCAGTATCACATTAAAATACATAATTCAAGTATATTTACCTGTAAATCTAAAGGTAGATCATACAATCTTGTAGCTAAAGTACGAATCTCTCTGTCCGATAATATTCTGAAATAATAAAAGTACATAATTCAGTGGGTTTTCACTTCAAAAATAGGGTTTGGTTTTAGACTTTCTGGTGTATTTAACACAAGAGTTTTTACCTTATACCACAAATCAGAAAATATCTATGATTGTTTTTTCTGAGGACAAAAGTGTCTTTGGTCTACATTTTTGTTAATCGTTACTGACGATTATTTCATAGCAAAATAGCAGGGGCTGCATTCAGCCTTTTTTTTCTGCCTCCTTGCTTTTTTCAGGTCAAAAAGGCCTACTGTTTAATTTTATTTAACCATAAGTAGAGCATGCATTAACCCCTCTGATTTAAATACTTGATATTTGTTCCATAATCCCCATATCTGCACACTAACAACAGTACTTCTGTGCTTCTTATCAATATAAAAGTTATCCATACTTCAGTACAGGGATCATTGAACATATATTGAGCATTTAAATCAGTGGGGTTAATGTATGCACCACTTACAGTTGAATAAAATGTAAAATACTTACTTTGATTTGTCAGTGTCCATTTCATCAAACACATCACTAGCTGTGACATTCTGTTTCACTCCCATCAAATAATAGAAATAAGAGAAAGCAAACTGCATATCTTTAGAATGTCTAACTTTATGAGACGAGGTAGCTTCCCATTCTGCAGGAAATCTGAAAAATGTAGACAATCTTCAGTAAAAACTTTTATTGCATATCTAATAAATCTAACCAATCGACAATCTGCATTTGCACCATGTGATCGTCCAATATATTCCTGTATTGGATCCAAAACAATATATATTATTTTCGTATTGGACCGTTGGGTACATGTGCACTAATCAATTAGATAAGAATGGCTAAGATTGCTTTGTTGGAGATGATGACGGTGTTATTTCAAAGTAAACAAAAGATATATAATAAAAAGGTTATTATACATTTTACTGACAATACAGCATATATTTGGACTTGTACACAGCTTTAAAAGTCATATTGGACTCGCCTATTGGCTCATATTGTATTGTACATTAAAATGTATAATTATAACATATAATTATTGCATATGTTATTGTAAATAGCAACTAAGATGCTGTAAATATAGCCTCAATGTTGTCAATATTTTGTGTTATTAAATAAGTAATTTGATATAGGCCCTGATATTTTTCAAAGGGCAGTCATATTGGCCCCAGGCAGAAGGCCGAGTGCTAATATGACTCTCCCGAGAAAAAATAACAGGGCCTATATCAAATCACTAATTACATATAAAAAAAATTAATTTAATTAAAATTTTATTAAATAACTGCTTAAAGATTTACGGACATTGAACTGTCACAAAAACTACTGTTTGTTTACCTGCTGGCTTTCATGTGCATTTGCACCGTTTTTTCTACAAATTGTGACCAAAAATCACAGACTAAAAACAACCCATACCGTGAACATACCGTTATGCATGAGACTCCACTTTGTCAAAGATATGACTGCTACCGGTCTCTGGGGAAAGAATGAATTATAAATTGGTTTTGAAGTCCATCAAAAAGACATTTCAATTTTAAGGTGGGTCAGTGCCTTACTAAGAGAGAAAAACGAATATTATTATGTTCTAAGTAAAATTTTCTTCATAACAAGGATGTTAATATTATGCTCCGCTGACGTTTTGACTTTGCGTGATGTATGTAATTCTTTTGTATATTATGAAAAACAAACAAGAAGCATGAAGGTATCTGCCTGCCAACTTATATCATAATCGGTGAATTTGATATTTTTTTCATTTTTTTCCGAGTAAGGTACCGACCCACCTTAAACACTGCTGGTCTTTTACTGTATCTCTGTAACATACCTTGTCTGTAGTTCATCCATGATATGCTTATCAATCATATGTGGCATATGTCCAGGTACTTTTCTAGCAGTATAACCAAAGGCTTTATTATATAAAGCATTGACGTGACGTAATGAATCACCAAATGTATCCAATAAATGTCTACCATGGTGCAGAGATGATATACTCTCATATTCTTCTTTGATTTCTTTTTTCTATAAAATAGTAAACAGAGGAATATAGATTATACATTATCCTAACATACGTACATGTATGCACACTCCATATTTAGCCAGCCTAACTAGCTCAGTCTGTAGCAAAAAATAAGCAGTGACTTTGGCAGACCTCTTGATATCTTTGTGAGCATCATACCACTCAACCAATGCTCCTTCATGATGCCATCTATATCTTTTTATTGAAAACATACACCAGTCACTGTGAAACTCAACAGTTCATTACTAGACAGTAGGGCCTGAGAAGATCAAAATTTACAGGACCTAACCAATTCTTACAGATGACATTTTACTTATTTTGATAAATTGAAAATTGTGTGAATGAGATCAAATTCTTAACCTACAGATCAGATGGACCTTTTATTTTTTACAGGATTGGTCTGTCCTTCCACCATGATTGGTGCTGACTGCATACACTGCTGTTACATGTATAATATACCCCTTGTTTGCATAATTTACAATCAAATTATCTATTTTTCTTTATTAGAATCGAAATAAGAAATCATTAAAAATCCAAGTAAAAACCATGACCATACCTTTTGTAGTTCAGCAAGACTACCAGTTTCCCATGGTAACAATCTAACACTATCAGGTTGAATATCAACTGGTTCTATAAAACTGGAATCATCATTATCATCACCATTATCATCATTGTCATTCTCATCACCAATATACATCTCTACTGCTGAGTTGACTTCATTATCAAACAGTAAATTCCGACCAGCAGGATTTCTTACAAAGTTTTCATTGACCTGAATAATATCAGCCTCATTCTGGTTATGAGCCTCATTTTGACCCCCAGTCTCTTTCTGAACTTGAGCCTCTTTCTGAGATCCAGCCTCTTTCTGAACTCTAGCCTCAGTTTCAAGTTTTGATTGGCCATCTTTCATTATACGCTTGCTAGAAGGTGCAAATCTTTTTTGTCCATGTATTTTTCTCTTGTCATGTGATCTTTCTTGGTTGTTCAGCCTATCTGAAGGTTTGCCAGCCACAATCGGTCCCTTGTTAGACATTTTCTCTTCATGTTTCTCTGTTTTATTATGCAGCAAATAATCTTGGAATGATTTCCATAACAACTGCAGTCTTTGTATGTATCCTACCTCAGTCAATTCCTCTGAAAAAAAAACAAGTGTATATTAAATTAACAATTCCTTAGTACCATACAAAGGGTTATTTAAATCATTAGAATTATCTCCTTTTGTAAATATGAGTGATCTTGACCATTTTTGGGCGCTTCCAACTTCGCCACCGACCCTGGTCTATTACTTGTAATCACGGAACAGAAAAAAGTCATATGTTTGTACAAAATAGATATTCTAAATACTTAAACAAGCCACTTACCATCATTGAGTTCTTGAGTTAACTCTATATATTGTTGTCTTATATGACTAGGTAGGTTCACAGTTGACCAATTACTGGGTAATTCTTTTCTTATAATAGATATATCAGAGAGACCAGTAGGCATGACAACACCAGCTTCTCTAAAATAATATATAAATAAATAATAAAATAAATAATATAATAATAATAATAATAACAATAATAAAATAATATAATAATAATAAAAAATAATAATTTTAATAATAATAACAATAATAACAAGTAAATCTGTGAGCTAATGCTCACTAGTGATACCCCCGCCAAAATCTAAAAATATGCGACAAACAGGAAGTAGATGAGTAAGGAGCATGAAATCGCTTTACACCACATGGGACTATAGGATGAAGCAATATGCAAAGTTTCAGGCTGCTGCATGGTATAGTTGCTGAGAAAACTGTGACGGAAATTTTGTAACGGACGGACGGACGGACGGACGGACGCACACACGCACGCACGCACGCTAGGACAAGGGTAAAACAGTATACCCCCCTCTTCTTCGAAGCGGGGGTATAATAACAACAACAACAACAATAATAATAATAATAATAATGATGATAGTAACAATAATAATAATAATAATAAAGACTTTATTCAACAAGGCTACACATTTGGATAAATCCAATCTTCCATGAGAACCTCTGGTAAGACATGTACAAGTTATTTACATAGTGAAAACATATAATGAATTAACAAATAGAATGAGAAAGATAAGTATAATGATACTAAATCACACAAGCCTGAAATAAAAAGAATGAATATTTCCAGTGGACAAAGACCATTTTACATTTATTGGAATTTCCATTTGAGGTATTGATTTGTTCCTATTAAATGCCCCGCTCAAATAATCGCGCCCCTTTTTAAAAAAAAAATCTGTTTTGAAAACTTAAATTTA
The DNA here is from genome assembly GCA_025267735.1 of Mactra quadrangularis. Lineage (NCBI taxonomy): Eukaryota > Metazoa > Mollusca > Bivalvia > Venerida > Mactridae > Mactra > Mactra quadrangularis. The sequence continues at coordinate 1,756,148 of CM046304.1, read as the reverse complement.
GCTCAATTACTAATTCATAGTTTAAAAAACCAAATTGCAACACCCCTATTAAACGCCCCCTCTTCGGAAAATGTAACGCCCCCGGGGGTGTTTATTAGGACCAATACGGTATTGATTTTTGAATGATGATAGACTTTCCGCAAGTCGAATGTTAAGACTGATTCTACTTTTATCGAAAATATGACGGCATTTATTTGGGAAGCAGCATTTTATAGAGAATTTTACATAAGTTATAAAATACTATCAAAATCAAATACTTACTCCATTTGATGAGGTATATCTTCAAACACAGCAGGTGTCTCAGTAGTCACTTTATCAACTTTCTTATCTTCGACAGTATCATTAGTTTTACTATCAGACTTTGTAAGATTAGCTTCCATCACTTTAACTGCTTTAGTATTCACACTCAATGAGAAATTCAACTAAAAATAAACACATTGATCAGTAAAAAATATGATATGTATATTTTTAACCATAAGAGTGAAGTTACACATAGCTCAGTAAAACTTGGTGTCAAGCATTCAAATGGCAACTTTTCTATTACTAAAAGTGGCAAAAAATGAAAATTTGCATTTTAGTTTATAAAACTGATATTTTTTCTAAAAATGAGGTATAAAAAGCCACTACTTTTTAGACTGGAAATATGTCACCTTTTCACACCATTTTTCTGCATTTAATAATCCCAATTTTTTTCTAACAATAAGGGGCATATCGACACCTGAGAACCTCCTCAGACGTCTTTTGATGGAGAAGACTCAAGAAAAGGGCCAATTTTTCATCAACTTTCCTTAAGTGAAAGTCACTAAATCCACTTAAAACACTTATTTTAAGTCTGGTGGCAGCCATTTTGAAAAGGGAATGGAGACATGCAAAAACACAGGATTGACCAGTAAAAAGTTAAGCATAAAGATTGTAATTAAATAATAAAAACTTAGCTGCCCGGCTAGCTGAGTTGGTAGCGCGCGAATCTACTGATTTAGGGGTCGTGGATTCAATTCCCAGGCGGGGTATACTTTCGTCAAGCTTGGTCATGAAATTATTTCTACCGCCATTCCTACCAATGATTTTAATTATGTAGGGCAGTTGTCAGTCACTGACGAAAGTATGTGCTCAGTAGTTGGTTATCAGCTAAATTCAGAGATTTGGCCTTTCCAGGAGGAGTGAGTAGGTTGACTGACCACCATTATGTGACCTATACAATGTGTTGCTACGGCGTTAAACCCAACAAACAAACAAACAATAAAAACTTACCTGTTTTGTATGGTTAACTTTTCCATACTCCAGAGTAAAGTTGATACTAGTTTGATTGAAGTTTTTATGAAGTAAAACAGTTAAAACTTGGAACTTTTTCGCAAGAGCTATAGTTCTTATAACTTTATTATCATCATACTGTGCTGATTTTATTGTAGTATTGACTTCTGATAGTATGTGTGATAGGTTAAAATATCCTCTTAAACTCCCTGAAATTGTAATCATATATAAAACATATACTAGTGATTACACTAAGCCAGAATGCAGGGAGCAGCACCTTGCCCTTTCTTCTGTCTCCCTATGCAGAAATAGTTACTTAAAATATAATGCTCCCTGTCATTTTGCTGTTGATTCTCTCACTTCTACATAGTGATTAACAACACCAATGATGATGATGATGACGATGATGATGATTATGATTTAATAATTAAAATTTTATTGAGACGCTTCATTTCTTTAGAAGTTCAAGTAGTTTCCTAGGGAAAGAAATCCTCATAGCTTAAAACTTGGTAATCACATAATGACATCAACCACCTCAAAGTCCAGCTCTCAAATATTTTTATAGTAAAAAAAACTCTCCATAAACACTATTGTTCTATAACAGCTAAATTAGCATTCAATCTCAGCTGACTGTTGTGTAGAGGTTTAACAATAATCATCTATGGTTTAAATTGAAATTAGCCTTTCAAGGAACAGAGAGTAGGTCGACTGACCTCCATGATGTGACCAATACAATGTGTTTCTACGGTGTTAAAAACAATAAATGTTACAAACCTGGAGGTAGTGTATATAATGTCTGATTAGGTAACAATGTCAGACCATCTAGTTGATTATATTTATCAGTACCACAATCACCAGCATCAAATCCACATTCTAATACATTACAGGCCTATAATAAAATATATACAAAATCTGTCTGTGAGTCAGTGCATAACTAACATAACAACAAGTAACCTGATAAATAACATGACATGGCTATATTACAGTACCCACCAAAATATACATTACAGGCCTAGAATATAAATAAATTCGAAATCAGTGAGACGAGGCATAACTAACCTAACAACATGTAACCTGATAAAAGACGGACGGCCAGACGGACGGACAGCCAGACGGTTGGATGGGAGGGCCGGACAGAAGGCAGGCAGATAGGCAGTATTCTGTATTATAACATGGCTATATTACAGTAACAACCATAAGTCTGGAGACATTTTCACTTTGTATACCAACTGAATAGCTTTTATCTAAAATTTGATGACTGTTTATTTTGTAATACCTTTTAGTTTCGCTTATTTTTTGGTTATCATTATAAATATAACTGAGACTACAAAAATAGCAAAAAAGCTATGTTCTGGAAAATAGTTACAATAAACATGGTTTGGGAGGCTTTTGGATGTCTGATGCTAAATCTTATAAATGTGTTGCAATTCATGACACTAAAATAAAATATTTTAAAAATAATGATTCTCCAGAAATAATCATCAAAATTCAAGAATTCAAATATGTACTCACAGTATCACAATATCTATCAGCAATCCAATTATTGGCACAACCACTGTTACAATAACCTGATAAATAAAGTAAGTAAGTAAGGTTTTTATTAATGCAACTTGAGTAACATACAATAAACAGAGAAATTCCACTGTAAAAACGCCTCAGTTACAGCAAAATCATGCATTTTTTACAATTCTTAAGTTCCAAATGCAAATTATATTAAAACCACTCTGCTTATAAGACAATCAATTTTGGTAGTCTTAAAAGTGGAACTTTTTCATGTTATATTAGGGGCTACTGTCCCATTTTTTATGTTTTAAACAAGAAAAAAATGGCAGCCATTTGCTTTTGTTGTTTATTTTAACATAGCAATGGAAGTGCAGCTGCTCTGACAGGCTAGGCATGCGCAGAAGTGGTAAACAAACTTGTACTGGTAAACTGCAATCTATCCAAAAGTTCCCTACAGCACTAGGCTTTGAGGAATCAATTCAAAGCATAACACGTTGACATATAGCTGTTCATTCATTTAACAAGTCACATAGTTCATAATCTAGCCTAAGCCTACAAGCATGAAGCTAGGGCTAGTGAAAAGTGATTAAATCTGCTACTGAATTTTCCTTTTTTCATAATTATATTACGGCTAGATAATAATTTTGCAATGACCATACAGTGTAATAAATCAAGCTAGTGTTAGTTAAAATTAAGACGAAGACTCTAGTGCTGCAACGATTCACCGGAAAGTCGATTCGATGCAATTCGATACTTTTTTTTTCGATTCTATTTTTTTCGATTCGATTCTTTTATAAATACAATTTACTACAAATATGCATTTATACACATATTTGAGCTTAAAACTAAATAATATTATTTAAATTAAAGTGTTACTAAAATTGGATAACACGAAACTCGAAAATCTGATATTTTTTTTATATTTGCTTTATTCAAGTACGAAATGGATTGGGTCTGAATGTAAAGGTCGCGAAAATGTATTATTAATGTAATATCGAACAGAGTTTCTATTCATGCTACATAAAACCGTAATAGAAATTTAACAGAAATGTAACAAAGTGAAACCCAGTTTCACTGTCAACGTATACTTTGACTTTTAGGCGCGCCTTTGCTTTTATCGTTTTAACTTATGTAGACACTTTTAAAAGTCAGTATCGAATCGAAACTCGCGGGTCCTGAATCGAAATCGAATCGGCACCCTTGCAATCGAGTTTCGATGTATCGAATCGAATCGTTGCAGCCCTAGAAGACTCTCTAATTCCATCATGATAAATGATAATTTTTCTTACCTGAGGTATCAGAATTCCATCCACCAGCCCAACCAGCATTAGCTAAATTAGCATTAGCACCTAAAAAAAGATGACATACAAAGTGTTATAACATATCAGAATACTTTAGTGCCATCCAAAATTACCTTTACACTTGTAAAAAAGTGCAATGTCATTTTAGATGTATTTACACATTATGATACATGTAGCTCATATAAATTATAACATATGAATGGGAAGTAAGGATACTTTATACATTTTGATTGTTTGATTACTTGGACATCTAATGACAAGTTTTTCTTCCAAGTTTTTAGGTGAAATGGGGTGTTATTCAACTAGGCCTAAATTGAAATTAAGTTCGTTTGCCCTTCACCGACAGACCCGAAAAAGTGCCACTACTCAAAAAATTTATTCAAAAAATATATGTGGTGTTTCTTTTATTGGTCACGATCGTTCATCGTATTACTTTCGGGTAGTTTCTGAACGCTAATAATTCTGCTTTAGGTTCCATGTGTAAATCATTGAAAAAAATTTTTTTCTACCTACCGACCCAACCCAAAAATTTTAGGGTCGGTAAAGGGCAAACAAAGCATTTTTTTAGTTTAGACCTTAAAATGAAAAGTGAGAATATAAAATTCATATTTTCAATGAAGTAAAAATATGAAGTCAAAAATATACAAAACATTTTACTCCTACTACATACCGTCACAATCCCCAGCGTCCCATTCACATTCTGATACATTACATGCTTTATCACAATATCCATCTTTTATCCAACTTGAGGGACAACCCTCATTACAGTTTGGTACAGGCCATGTTAAATATATCTGAAAAATAAACATAAACAACTTGATGGACAACCCTCGTTACAGTTTGGTACAGGCCATGTTAAATATATCTGAAAAATAAACATAAACAACTTGATGGACAACCCTCGTTACAGTTTGGTACAGGCCATGTTAAATATATCTGAAAAAACAAACATTAACAACTTGAGAAACAACCCTCGTTACAGTTTGGTACAGGCTAGGTTAAATATATCTGAAAAAAATAAACATTAAAAACTTGATGGACAGCCCTCGTTACAGTTTGGTACAGGCCATGGTAAATATATCTGAAAAAATAAACATAAACAACTTGATGGACAGCCCTCGTTACAGTTTGGTACAGGCCATGTTAAATATATCTGAAAAAATAAACATAAACAACTTGATGGACAACCCTCGTTACAGTTTGGTACAGGCCATGTTAAATATATCTGAAAAAATAAACATAAACAACTTGATGGACAACCCTCGTTACAGTTTGGTACAGGCCATGTTAAATATATCTGAAAAAATAAACATAAACAACTTGATGGACAACCCTCGTTACAGTTTGGTACAGGCCATGTTAAATATATCTGAAAAAATAAACATAAACAACTTGATGGACAACCCTCGTTACAGTTTGGTACAGGCCATGTTAAATATATCTGAAAAAACTAGAACTGCCACCAGTGGCGAAAATACCCCCGCAACAGCAACATTTCAAGATAAAAGCAAGTCAACATTGTGGAAGTCCAAAAGGGTAAATGTTGTAAGAAGCATAAAAACCAAGAAAAGAATAGGATGCAAAAATCAAATTGGAAATAAACAGCAAATTACAGTGTAATTCACTATAGATTTATGAAAAAGCAAAATGAACAGAGTTGTCATATGTCAAATGATTTTTTACATAAAAATGAACACCATTTGGTCATTATGAATGTAAAGTGGAACAACAGACAAAGAGTGATCACATTTAAACTCATCATGTGTATGTTGTAACCAGAAGAGCAAAATGTAGAATGTGTTTGTAATTTTTGATAAATAAGTAAAAAATAAGGCAATTGCAAAAATGCACAATTTAAATCAAACAATTAGTATTTACAATATCTTGTATCAAGAATTTCACAAACACCCCATAAGAAAGCTTAAATTACCGATCATTATTTTCACAGAAGTAAAGTTAAAATAATATCTAAAATCTCATGTAGCTATAACGCCAATCAGCCATTATGAATTTGATAAAATATCAATACATCAAAAAAAAAGTTCAACAATAAGAATTTGATAAAAATAGCAGTACATAATAGACTTCAGCAAGTCAAAATGGCAAACAATGTGGAATAATGCTATATTTAATAAGTTACATGACATAAAGCCATAAACCCTTGATTCATCTTCGTCAATAATTTTTGCTAATCAATGAGATAAATAGTTACTATGAGATGTAGAATTGGTCATACTGTATTAACACATTCATACCTTCTCAAAAGAAAGAAAGCACCTAAATGTATACCATGTGACGAGCATTTCAATGTCAAATACGTTCTCCTTGACTGCAAGGATCTTAAATACATCCGTGACAAACATTTTTAAGTTAACTCACTTGAAGAACTTTTTGAGTCTGTACCATCATATGCGATACTTAACTTTTTGAAGGAAATAAATGTATATAATAAGATACAGAGCTTTACATCATTAATATTGATTTAATAAATAGTATCATTGATTGGTTTCGACACGATATGACCTTTTTGTGTTGGTGCACCGTAAAACCAAACAATACTTGACAGAAATAAATGTTTATCATAAATATAGGACGTACAATCTTCATTATCTATTGAAGTAATAGTATCATCAATTGTTTTTGGCGTAATATGACCTTTTTGCATTAATAAGCCGTAAAATCCAATAAATCAATCAATAAATCAATCAGACTTCAGCAAGAAGAAATTGGTGATGAAATAAGCTTACTATACAGTTATTTAAACAAAGTCAAAATGGCTGCCAGTCTGCCATAATGAATTTGTATCCTAAGTAAATCCATGTACAAGTCAACTACATCAATAAAGACTTTGGAGCGAAATTTGGATAAAATTAAGTAAAAAAACACATACATGTACTATACAGTAATTTAAATAAAAATTCAAGATGGCTGCCAGTCAGCCATATTGAATATAAATTGATGAAGAATGGTCATCCTGATCAACTGTATTAGTGAGACCTTGTATGCAATTTCTTTTCAAAATATGTATGATAATAAGTCAAAATAAGACTGTATTAATTTAGAAAAAGGACGACAGCCAGTCAGCCATTTTGAATTGGAATTGAGTTAAAGTGTATGTACACATCAACTGTGAACGCCTGTGCAAAATTCTATCTAAATCAGTTGAGATATAAGCATACAGTAATTAAACGAAATTAAAAAGAATTCAAGATGGCCGCAAGTCGGCCATTTTGAATTTGGAATTGATATAAAGTGTATGTACACATCAAATGTAAACGCCTGTGCAAAATTCTATAAAATAAAAAAATAAAAAATCTGTTCAGAAATAAGCATGCAGTTATTAAATTAAATTAAAAAAATCAAGATGGCCGCAAGTCGGCCATTTTGAATTGGAATTGATATAACATGCTTATAACATCAACTGTAAACGCCTGTGCAAATTCTATAAAATAAAATAAGACAAGAAAAAAATCTATTAAGAAAAAAGCACACTATACAGTTATCAAATTAGATTTAAAATATATAACACCATTAAATATCTTAAACAAGTGAGGTATGTTTCCATAGCTACATGAGTTTTGTATACACCATTAAGTCATGGTATATAACAGCTTCTATTAAAATACATTAAGAAATAAACATACTACAAATGTATTAATTTTTTGGGACAGACCACATATCCAACCAACCAACCAACCAACAAACCAACCAACCAACCAACCACCAGGGTGATTCCAGTATACCCCCGAAAACTTCGTTTGCGGGGGTATAATAAACATAAACAACTTGATGGACAACCCTCGTTACAGTTTGGTACAGGCCATGTTAAATATATCTGAAAATAAAAACTTGATAGACAAGCCTTGTTACAGTAAGGTAAAATTTTTGTTAAAATTATGGGCAATTTTGTAGAGTTTGTCATTAAAAATAGGAGATGACAGTTAAATCCGTTGTCTCTATATATAGTCTATGTCCATTGTTTTGCTCAGAAAGCTTTATGTGTCAGACCCCTATGTGGTAGAATAGCCCCTTATAGATCAAAAGCTTCCAGGTTCAAACACTAATAGGGGCATGGCCAATTTCCTTGAGCAAAAAATATACTTACAGTTGTTCCACTCAACGCAGGTGTAAATGGGTACAGTGAGGGATCACCTGCCTGAAGGTAATTTCAACAATCGATGATTATCATAAAAAATTGTAAAGTCTGTTGAACATGTATATGGAAGCAGACTTTAAACTTCACTTAACTCCAACTTTTAGGCACATGTACCTCAACACAACCCTAAACTTATGAATTTTCAAACAAATATATTGTGCGTAAAGTTTGACACTGCTCTGAACTTTATGCAAGAATATTCATTACATTAAAATCGAATGTAGTATTAATGCTCGATACTGATATCAGAGTATACACATTTTGAATAAAACATTTCTTGCCAAGAGTAGAATAGGCGTGGTACTGATTTTCGTCGGGACATGTGTAGATAATTATTAGATGCAAATATGAAAGGTCAGATCGGGGTCAAACTTTACACACTATACAACTACAAAATCAAAGAACCAACCTTTTGCCCAGAGCTATGTGTATAGAAATCATCCGGCCATACTTCCTTACCAAACATAACATCATCATTCATATATATAAATTTATCGGATAGACCTGGTATTCTATGTAGATTACTTTCTATAGCTGGTGACCCAAATGATGGTAGATGACTCTTGTTAGGAAATATCTCCTACAAGGAAATACAAGAAATGTTATGTGGAAACCACAATAAAGCCTGATTTTAAAATCTTTAATGCAAAAATTACAAAGGGAAATAATCCATAATTAATCCAGGTAGAGTTGTGGTTACTTTCTAATTCTGTTCATTACATGGTATGTTATCATTGTATTAAGTTTCATAAAGATCTGACAATAAATAGCAGAAATATATGCTAAATTGAAAACTTTAAAGCAATTGTTAACAACACCGGATCCTGCACACCCGTGTTTCGCAAAACTATAAGCCAAATTTTTTCCGTTGAAAAATCTGGCTTAATATCAAATTTGACTGTGCCAATCATCATCTTTACCAATTATCAAGGAATGGGCGTGGCCAAGTGATTACAACACTAGACTGGTTATCATTGGATAGTCAGCTCAGCATTGGTATGAATCTGATAAAAAACCTGACCCATTGTTTCCTTTATCAAGAAACTTTATCCTACTAAGCTCAGAACTAGGGAGCCAGGAAGCAGACTCGAAAGTAATCTAAGCTGATGAACTTGTTTGACAATCAAGCTAAAATACATTATCATAACCTAACCTTAATCCACTCCCACTAGCCTATTTTATGAGAAACTAGACCTATCACTGAATGTGATAAAATACCCCCCAAAACAGGTGTTTGTCTAGAAATAGGGTGCTGGGAAAATGAGCGGAAAAGATTTTTCATCAAGGGGACATTACTAGGCAAAAAATGAATGGACCGTAACAAAAATGGGATATGTCCATATTTGCCTGATATAGGTGCTGAGAAATTGAATGGGCAAGAAAAAAGCTACAGACCCACTGACAAGCTGACTCCTATAAAAAAGCATTGCTATTAAAATTTAAAAACAGAAAAGGGGGAGAAATTCAAATTCAAAACAGAAATAAGAAATAACATACCTCATGTGTAACAATAGTGATTCTCGGATTTTCCAAATTTAACCAGTACGGTAACTGTCCATTAGTTACGATATATATATGACGTATCCATGGCGCAAAACGTTCTAAAGATCGCAGAGAATATCGCAACTCTTCATTATCTTCGAATCTACTCGCTGAAATGTCTTCATCTCGGGATAACTGCAATATTTAGTATCAGCCAATCAGCGATGAGAAAAACTTTAAAATGAAAAACTATATTAATGCAACAATGTGGGGTGAAGAGTGTTTTTTCACCAAGAAAATTAGTCAGTTTGTTCTTATTGTGCTTAAAGTTTGACCCCAACCTGACCTTTATGCAAGAATATTCATTACATTGAAAACACATGTAGTATTAATGCTCGATACCGATCAAAGTATATCATCAAAGCTTGAATGTAATTATTACATAGGGATTAATTTTTAAAATGTATTTAAGCATGTGTAGAATAGGCGTGGTATTGAGTTTCATCGGGACATGTGTAGATAATTATCAGACGCAAATGTGAAAGGTCAGATCTAGGTCAAACTTTACGCACTATACATGAACCTGTTTGGACAAGGGTGAGGTTGGTACATCCTAAAATCTGCTTTAAACACCAAATGGCAATTATTTTGCCACTGTTGGTTCAAAGTCCAAAACCCTAAAGGTCGTTTTCGTTATTTGTTTGTGGCATTCTTTTTAAAAAAAATAAAAATCTTAGTCCCTCTTTGCTTTTTGGCGGTGTGGAAGATCTGTTTTTTACTGTTGCTGTAAGTGATGTTTTCGTCCTTCTAACCAAACATAATAAACTGAACAAATGCTTGAGAAAATTAAGGGTGAATTCTGTGATGACATAAAAATATCTTCACATAGGAAGAAAATGTCAGCTCCTTGTGAAAGGTTGGTGAGTAGTGTTAAAGTTAACATCATTATTTCATGCAAATGTAAAACCATTATACATAGAAAATATAACTTACATCTCTTAGATCCCAGACCAGGTGTGCAGCATGAAATGTTGGTTGTTTACCATCTATAGTGAAGTTAGTACTCTGAAATATTGAAATAAACTCAGTGGCTCCTTTCAGTTTTTTTCTTCAAAACAATCCATACCTTTCTATACATGATTTTTTGCACTTTTAATCTCCAAAATTGTGAATTAAAAATGTGGAACAATTAGTGAAATAGTTTTAAAAATTGTATATTAATTTTCTTAAAACCAATGTCAATTAAACACTTCATTAAAATTCAATAAAACAACCAAATCTCCGATTTGCCAATGTAAGTTCCATTTCGTCCATTTGCCCATAATTGCGTGTTTAAGTCATATTCTGATTTGAACATTTTTATGGTCAAACACAGCTAAATATATTCGGTATACCCTCGGTCAAATTTTTGCTCTATTGCCAGATAAAGAGTCAAACCTATGGAAATTAGTCGCATCCATTTATCAAGATAATATATTAACCGGAAACATCCAAATCTAATTTTGCAGTAATGATATGTGAAGTGGTTCAGTTTTGTTCATAAGAGCCAATGCCTGGAACTGAAACTACTGTCCGCTAACTTTGAACAGTGCATTTATGTTTCTGACCCAGCCATTAACAGAACACAGACAGTGAATGGTTGCTAACTTGCTATGACATTAAGACTTGTCTGGGTTGAAACTATCTGCTTTGAATAATAGACTTGTGGGCTATGGACTGCGCTAGCCAGACAGCTTATGATAAACATTAACAAACTATAAATACTTACAGATAATAAAGAATCATAATTCTCTTTTACAGGTACATGTAATACAGCAATACCTTTATCTGTGTTTAATGTCACCTGAAATTGTTAACAAAATTTACAAAATGTATATTAATTTATAGATATAGGGACCTAAAACTTCTAAAACAAGTAAATCTGTGAGCTAATGCTCACTAGTGATACCCCCACAAAAATCTAAAAATATGCGACAAACAGGAAGTAGATGAGCAAGGAGCAGGAAATTGCTTTACACCACATGGGACTATGGGATGAAGCAATATGCAAAGCATTAGGCTGCTGCATGTTATAGTTGCTGAGAAAACTGCGAAGGAAATTTTGTAACTGACGGACGGACGCACGGACAAGGGTAAAACAGTATACCCCCCTCTTCTTCGAAGCGGGGGTATAATTAAGCAATATGGACTATAATAAATGTTTGTTTGTTTGCTTTGTTGGGTTTTACCCCATAGCAACAAATTGTATAGGTCATATAACGGCAGTCAGTTAACCTACTCACTCCTCCTTGAAAGGCTAAATCTCTGGATTTAGCTGTTAACCAACTACTAAGCACATACTTTCGTCAGCAACTGACAACTGCCATCTGCCATACATAATTAAGAATCATTGGTAGGAGGGAGAATGGGCGTAGAAATAATTTCATGACCAAACTCCACGAAAGTATGCCCCGCTCATGACACAAACCCACAGCCCCTTGATCAGTAGACTTGCAGCTACCAACTGAGCTAGCCAGGCTGCTTATAATAAATGTATACTGCTTGTAATCTATATGAAAATAAAAAGAACAAGTAAATCTGTGAGCTAATGCTCACTAGTGATACCCCCGCAGTGAGAAATATGACTATCATAATGTAACTTTCATTTAACGAAATCTAAAAATATGCGACAAACAGGAAGTAGATGAGCAAGGAGCATGAAATCCCTTTACACCACATGGGACTATGGGATGAAGCAATATGCAAAGTATTAGGCTGCTGCATGTTATAGTTGCTGAGAAAACTGCGACAGAAATTTTGTAACGGACGGACGCACGCACGCACACACGGACAAGGGTAAAACAGTATACCCCCCTCTTCTTCGAAGCGGGGGTATAATTACAAAAAACAATTCCACTCACCTTCTCTATTTTAGATTGATATTTTTCGGTTAGTTTAGTAACAAGGTCATTTTCAGATAATGTATGAGGAAATCCCGACATAACAATCTCATCTGTTAATGGTATACCATTCTGTACAGTAGCATCAGACGTCTACAAGTAAAAAACAATACAATAACCAGTCTACAATATTATCAGGTGTCAGGTTGCCGGGGACAACCAATTTCTCATTTTGGTAATCAATAATTTATTTTGGGCATCAGAAGTTTCTTCAATCAAGATATAGCGAGATCTATCCAGCCGCTAAGTTTCAAGTCAAATGCTTGAATAGAATTAGTCTTAGGCTTCAGACGATAAAATAAAATGAAGGGCAGTAACTTTGAAATTCCAAAAAATTATCAACAAGTTATGCGAGCTTAAATTCAAGCCCTGGTCCCCACCAAAAGTAACCTTGGGTGCGTTGCTTAAGCACATTGCTACGTATCGCTTTTTGTCCTGGTACCCAAAACTTGATGTCACACAGTCATTCCTTTTGTTGTTAGAAGGGTACCAGGACACAAAGCGATACTTAGCGATTTGCTTAAGCAACGCACCCCTTATGTTGCCATTTAAAGTGACACAAAACTAGGTTAATGATCAAGCTAAAAAATATTAGTACATGTATTAGTAAAAACTTACAATATAACATTGAATAACAGATGTATTCTGTCCATCAATCCATAACGTCTTGTTACTCAATGGTTTAACTATAAATACAGAGATGTAAAATATAAGCATATACTTTAATCGTAAGATCAAAATATCTCATTTAATAAATGTAAATTCAGTTCCCTTATTAGAATCATCAAAGTTGAGAGTCTTAATAGTGGAATCTTCTTCATAAGAGGACCATTTTCTACTCAAATTAAGCATTAGGACATATTGTCCAAAATTGCATGATTTCACAACATTGACAAAGAAGAATATCTTTAGTGTGGTACTTAACTGTACTTAAAATTGACAAGATAAACTAAAAAACCTTAATAGAAAAGGTCTATATAAGTCCAGTTTTTATTTATTTTGTTTTACATTTTTATAACTGTAAGTAAATAGAGATTATTCTTCAACTTAGGAAAGGGGCAGGGAGGCAGAACAATGGGACATGAGGGCATCAGAATGTTGATGTTTAAATGTAACTATTTCTGCATGGGGAGAAGCAAAAAGGTACAAGGAGAAGATAAAGGGCAGGGAGCAGTGCCCTAATATTCTGGTTTAGAATAATCACTTTTCTAACATAGGCATGTGCATTTTTACTCTATATTTAAGTTAAGGTGATGTTATCTATATTTTAATATTGAACACACAGCTGTTATAATTTGCCCCCTCTTTATTAACTTAAAGGTCAAATTATTAATTTTTTGTAAGTTTGCTTATGTTAAAATTAGAATAACAAACACTTTTTTCTATATGTTTTTGTAGAATAATACAAAGACACTAGTTTTGATGTGCCTTTAAATTACTCATACTTAAACACTAGATATTTATCTATAGCACACCAACCCGTGCCTGTGTTTTATTATACAACAAAATATAGACAATTGTATGTTATTTCATAAGAAAGGTTGACCTACCTTGATCCAAATCAGGAAAAGTTACAATACTATAGTTCTTGTAATCAACTGGCGATGTGATAGTGTACATTTTCTGTGCTGTACCAAACTCATTATATAATACCGCTAGTTTATACAAGGTAAAATTCACTGGCACTGATGGATATAGAGCTATACTGTTACTTTGTATACAATTGTGAAACACACATTTCACCTCTCTGAAATAAAGAAACAGACAAAAGTGATAGAATATGTTAAAATCATATTGCATTATCTCAATCTCCGTAAACAGATATTCTGAAGAGCGTTGTCGTACAGGATCTCTAAGATCTCAATTGAGGGTCACGTCAAGATGAACTTTAATGTTGACTAATTAATACATACAGCTTTCATCTAGACGAAACACTATTAATAACATTTTGATTACGTAATTTCTATTTTTGGACCAAGGTTTACGAGGTAATTTAACAGCAATATAATTCAGTCTGAGATTGGATGGCTCATTTCAAATTGTGTGACTTACATGATGTAAACAAGTTACTATTCATAACAATTTCATCATGAATATTATGATGAGAAAAGGTCACCTGAAACTGACCTTCGTTTGAAAACGGTGTCTAAATTAGCACATAGGCGCGCTAAGAATTTTTTTTGAGGGCAACTCTCTGATTGTAAATAATTCAAAGAAAATAGAGGATCACTTCATCTGTCATATATTATATATCAAGTTACATTATGTCTAATCTAACATTAAAATACAGAGCAGACTAGCAGGAAAATTTCAATTACAAATACAATCTATAATATTAATAAAAAAACCAATATAATTAAAATCTCTGAAATTGTACCATTTTCACCAAAAAATGCTGTCATGCAAAGTAATTTAATCAACTGATTCCCACCATTCACCAACAAACCAACCTACTCAACATAACAATTATCAAATAACTGAACAATGGCTTCATGTATATGAGCTCCGTTTTCGTACCCCAAGGTTATCAAGATTCTCTATAGTATTGAGAATCCTACTAGACACTGGGTACGAGAATGATGAGCTCCTGCTTTTGTTGGGTTTAACAAGTATCAAGTATCAACACATTGTGTAGGTAATATCATGGCGGTCAGTCCACCTACTCACTGTTCCGTTCCTGGAAAAGCTAAATCTCTGGATTTAGCCATTAACCATCTACTAGGCACATACTTCCGTCAGTGACTGACTACTGCCCTACATGATTTAGAATCAATGTTAGGAGGGAGAATGGTTGTAGAAAATAATTTCATGACCAAGCTCCACCAAAGAATGCCCCGCCCATGAATCAAACCTACAACTCCTCCATTAGTAGACTTGTGTGCTACAGACTGAGCTACCAGGCCGGCATAGCTTCATGTATATAAGCTCCTAGTCCATAAAATATGTACAATTTGTAAATACAATTTTCCAGCCCCAATAGGACATGCCATAATCCTCCCACCGTAGGTTCTGAAGTTACTAAAACTTGAGAAAGAACTCCATACACAAAACCTAAGTTTTGTTTTTATACCAGGATAAACAGTCATGTGAGGGCTTCCCTTATCATTCCATATTAACATTACAATAATTTCTTGAAAAGATGAAAAACCAACACTCAGTTTTGAGCATGGAGTTGGTTATCAAGTTTTATAACCTAAGGTCTAGCACACCACCTAGCAAGCTGTCTTATCCATCACCACAGGAAAGAGTCATATTACCAAACTATCATTTTTGTAGGGTTTGTTGCCATAGCAACACATTGTATAGATCATATAACAACCATCAGTCAACCTACTCCCTGTTCCTGGAAAAGGCGAAATCTCTGGATTAGGCTATTAACCAGTTACTAGGCGCATACTTCTTTCAGTGACTGACAACTGTCCTACATGATTTAGAATCATTGGTAGGAGAAAGAATGAACAAATTTTCATATAATTATAAACAAATAATGAATTCATAACGGATAACAAATATATTGAACTTCCTCTAACAAACAAAACATTCATTGGTCACAATTTGAATATTAAATTCAACAAGAGCATGACTTTGTGTTGAATTCTAAGTTTTTATTTAATGTCTATGTCATTGCCTTCTTGAAAATATTTTCACTAGCAGTTTGAGATAAGGCCACAACAAATTGTTCTATGGATTCGCTTGCACCTTTATTTTGACATTTTTACAAAAAAAATATTTTTATTTCCTCGCTCACTCATAAAAATTTGGTCAAACTGCTATATAAAGCAAGAGAATAAAGACTTTTTAAAAAAAAAATTCTTCGCTCGCTCGCCCTATTTTTTTTCCAAAAAAATCCATAGAACACATGATCAACTTGTTGTGGCCTAAAACTCAACTAAAATCGTGTTTAACCAATGAACTAACATAAAATTCTAACATAAACTAACTATAGGACAGTTTGGGGTATAACTAAACAAGCAAGTTTATATAACCTGTAGTGTCATATTTCTGTTCCGAGATGGCTTGATAGCATATCACGAAAGTTAGAGCGGAATACAACTTAACTCAGTAGCAGCCATTGTTATTCTAAAGCAATATGCATGTGAAAATTCTTTTTTTAGTTATCACAAAAAATCTATATCTAGAAAATATTTACAACTTTCCCATATGGCAGTTATGGGCCAGGGCTAGTGAAATCTTTTTACTTGTCCGTTCTTACCAACTGGTAAAAGTTACTTGTCCATATGTTTATTATAGAATAAAATTATTGAAAAATCCACTCGGCCATACCTGACTTTGGACAACATGGACAATTGATTACGCCAGCCCTGCGGGCACTTGGAAAATAAAATTTAAGATAAAATATATCATGAAAACAAATATGTTCTGTGAAAACTAAAATGTTTTCTGGGACCTTTTAAAATATTCGCAATAAGCTATCCAGCTATCAGAGAACAGAAATATGACAACATAATAACCAATAACAAATGTTTCTAGAATATTATCCATAAAATGCATGCCAACAAAATTGTCACTTACCCCTTAGAATTTCTATGAATTCTACGAAAAAAATATCACTACATAAAATAAGACTTCTAATAACCCAACAAAATAGCAAATCTAGATGGTGGAGTTCAAAAGCAGTCTTTAATTCAGTCAATGGACCAAGTCAACTGCAATCCCCAGTGAGTATTAGAATGCGAGTGGTCCGACAGTCCACCAATATTTTACAGCCATAATTTTCCATATTCAATCAAAATCATACTTGTTGTTATAATAGCTCTATAATTTTAGGATATGTTATGCTTAGCCATTAAAATAGACAGCCAATTTAAACATATCTCTACAAATTTATTTAGTCCAGTAAACTTTCACTTGGTTCAGTAAAAAATTGAATATCCATTGCTGATAAAAGTTTGTCTTGAAGACTGTAAAAGTAATTGCTTGTCTAAGCTGGAATTTTCTATGTGTATGTTTTGTACTGTTGTCTAGTAATAAAGTAATTTTACTGTGCATCAAATTGATTAAACAATACAACTTGGCAGGCAAGATAACAGAGCTATTAGAAGAAAGACAATATACTTATTATGATGGTGTAGGCAATAATGGAATGCAAATCAAGGGCTTTAAGGAAACATGCTGTAACTCACAAATGAATTTCATAAATAAGAGAAAAAACATTTCTTGTTTTTGCTTCACCAGAAAAATTGTTGAAATTTGAGTTCTAACGGTTTTCTGTTACCATAGAAACTAGATTGCCTGGTTGGACAACCAGCTATGTATTTTACTTGTCTGAACCAACTGTTTACCAGCAGTAACAAATTGCCCAAACCCTAAAAAATAGGTGGTCAGAGACAATAGAACAACCTTTAATGTCGAGTCCTGCAGTGCATAAAAATGAAATCAATTTTTTTCCTTATAACAGGGGCCGTTTACAAGCACCTTCCCCTCTTGAAATTTCTTTAAATTTATGCAATTTTCCCCAAATTTGCAGTTTACCTTTGATTTTTTGTTCCCCTATCTATGACATTGTGATAAAATTTCCCCATGTATTCTACATAAAAAGGCCAAGTCCCCTTCCCCAAATGTTGGGAAAAGCCCTGCAATTGTTCTGTCTAGGCAAACCAAAAATAATAATTTACAAAAAAAATCTACAAAACAAATGTCACAACAGCTCTATAGATCTAAAAATCCATTATTATTCTGTATTCATATTCATACTTATGTACCTTGAAGTATTTAGTTGATCTTGCATTTCTAGTTTTAACCGTTTAAGATTTCTCACTAAGTCTGGATCTGAACCATTAACCCATGTATACACAACATCTATCGGCACAGGAAGACATAACCTGTTAATAATTAAATATATACAATAATAATGATATCCACAATACTAAATTTTTCTGACAGGTAGGTAAGATAAAAAGAAATATAAATTAAAATTACCATGGTTCATGTTGACAAAGGTACACAAACTTCAGTAAAAATAACTGAGAAAACGTCCAGAATTTTTATAAACTTTGTCATTCATTACATGCATATATATTACCTTTTTCTGTACATGTATGTCTTTTATGACTACGGTAATTTTATATCAGTAAAGCTTTTGTAAACTTAATGAATCTGTAAAACCATGTAGAATTATCTTCACTTTATTTTGGTTGAGTTATACACAGTAGCAACACATTGATTATGTCATATAACCACCGTCAGTTAACCAACTCACTGTTCCAGTTACTAGGCGCATACATTTGTCTGTGACTGACAACTGTCCTACATGATTTATGATCAATGGTAGGAGGCAGAATAGCCTTAGAAATAAGATCATGCTACACTCAAGTATGCATCCCAGGAATTGAATCTACGACCTCTTGAACAGTAAGTAGACTAGTGCGCTACCAATTGAGCTAGCCAGGTGACTGTAGAATTATTGTAATACCTTTCTCTGTATGATTTTCCAGCCAAGTTATCACTAAATGAATTAAATACAACTGCATATTTCTCTGTGCTCCATTCAACTACACTCTGAAACGACAAGGCACTAACTGTTATGTAAATAACAGATTCAAGGGGCAAACATACCTGAATTTGGGCTGAACTGGCATAGATCACAATGTCATGTATGCTTGCCTGACATTGTGATTAACCAAGTCTAAAGTAAACAAGAGCAGTCCACGGACAGCGCGTTCGACTATTCGGGGTATTCATGTAAACGACAACAACAACCAATCAAAACTTATGCTGGAGTTATGCATCTTGGTATTTGACCTTCATTCCTAACCCCGTAGACAAGTGTGAAGTTTCAATTGAACCGTTCAGTAGTTGCAAAGAAACAATGTTGCACCTAAAAATTTAACCAAGAAGTGTTACGCCAACGCCGATGTCATAAAGTATAAAAGGGCCATAAATCAGTCCAAATTCATGCTAGAGTTATGCAACTTGGTAGTTGACCTCCAATGGTAACCCCGCAAACACAAATGAGGTTTTAAGTGAATCCTTCCAGTACTTGCAAAGATATAAAAGATACAAAAAAGTTGCACCTAAAAACTTTACCAAGAAGTGTTACGCCAACGCCGATGTCAACGCCAACTCCGACGCACAACTGAGTAGGATAGCCCCACTATTCTTCGAACAGTTGAGCTAATAAAAAGATACTATCACTTGAATACCAAATAGACTTCAAAATTTGACTGCACTACAGCAAATTGACAAAGCGATCATATCAAGAGACATCTTAACTCTTAGTTCTTACTCTACACAGGGGTCAAAGTCATGAACTAAATCAATAGCCTTATATGTTCTATTATAAAAAATAACAAGGAGTTTCAATAGGTTGTTTTCAATGTAATTCAAGCCATGACAGTTAATTTGCAAAACGTCAAAACTGACAAATTAGTTCAATGTTTACCTCTCCAAAATGAAAAGCAGACACAACTATGAGTATTGTCCCAACAAGAAGCACTAACAGACCATATCTATGAGATATCAGGTCGTATACTTGCTTCTGGACGACCTTGCGCCAGTTTGCATCCTCCATTGTTAGAATTTACGCATTGTTTTACTGAATAAATGACAAATTTGCAAACGTGGCTATGGGCGCTGACATTTTAATAGTGCATGACGGGTAAAATTTGCCACGTGACTTTTGGCTAAAAACCCGACGTACCGGTCGCTATCCGTAATAGAAAAGGTGCAAAAACTTATAGTTCGTTTTTTCTCAACTGTCAAAACATAAATAATTTATCGGTATCTGCATGCTCTTTGTCTAACACTCGTGATATTGCGATAGTGTGAAATCATTCAAACGTTGACAGTTGAGAAAAAATGGTACACCTAATCTGTTGCAATAATAAACAATAAATTATTTTATTGCGTTTCTCTTTAAAATGTTTAATTTTAGTTGGTTTGAATTTAATTAGTTAGATCTAATTCATAAAGCTATGAGTGTTTTAATGAAAAATAAACAATCAAACTTGTTAATCCTATCGCTTTTTAGGCGATAGGATTTTTTGAGAAACATATAGATCTAGACTAAGATAATATGTTTCTGATTTTATTGATTAAATTACCTTTATACATGTCAACATAATGACCCCCTTCTATAGGAATGTCTACTCTATTTAACATATGATGGACATAATCTTCAAGTTTGGGTCATTTTCTTCGCGGAGCATGTTCATTTGGGATCATTCTCGAACCCAGAGCAGGCGCGTAGGAAGGAACTGAATATTGGAGCCGCAGATAAGTTGGGCACGGGGGAAGTATCCCGGCCCTCCCATCGGTCGAAATTTCTTGTGAATGTAAGCCTCTGAAACTCGATTTCCAGCTTTTTCAGTACCCCCTGCTTAAGATCAAATATTTGTATTTTAACGTGTACTTGACTATTATTATGTATACATTTAAATTGACCAATTCATCTAGTTTCGCATTTTCAAGATACGCTTCAAATTTTGATCAAAGCAACAGTTAGTCATGGAGAATTGAACTTTGACTCGGGGTTACTTAAACCTTGATGCAGTGACCTACTTTTACACATATTAAGATCAAGCTTCAAATGTACCCTGTTCCAAAGGTGAGCCTAGTTTCTTATTAAATTTAGGTGTATGGTACCAAGTTGAAGGACTTGTATATATTAAGAGTCAGGGACTCGATTTTATTTACGCTGATAAACAAAGAAACATGGGTTTTCAAACAACAAACATCTTTTTAATCATCAGTGTATATACGATACTTGTAGTATAAATATATTGTATATTTCTTGCAACATATAGGCCAGTTTATCTAAAATAGTAAGAATTAAATTTTTGAATCAATTACAGACACTGAACGGTATTTTGAAATTATAGAAAAAATAAACCAAATCTGTGAATTATAGTACCTTTAATAAATATGACTGATTACTATGAAAGAGAAGCAAAACAATTTAAAGTATATTCAAAATTTTTATTTGTAAAAATAATAAAGCTAAACTCTGGATCTTCTAAAATCAGCACTGTCTATACATTGTACTACACCACGCAATCTGAAAACAGAGATATACGAAATTTTATGATAATGTACATGTATAGTTATTTGAATTATATCATGTACACACTGTAATTCAAAACAGTATTTCTCTAAAAAATCTGAATTCTAAGGTTAACTTTGATTAGAAAGTTAATTTATATTTTAAACTCGATTTCGAAACAAGATCTCAATACTTATATTAATCACTCTAATGCTCAATGAAAAAAAAAACAAAGAAGATTTTGGACGTGATTTGAACAGGTAAAAAAATCCTGATTTGAACCAACGATTCCCTGTCACCAAACTTAGAAACCGCTGATTCACACCTGCTCTTTAGAATGATTCATTGTATTTATACCAAGAAAAAATGAAATGATAATATTACTGTGGTCAAGAATGTCAGTATAGTAAGACAGCTAAAATGTCTACATATTTGCGTGCTCTTGTACACAATTAGGGACTTTAGTCAGTTATCTTTCCCTGGTAAAATCTGAAGTAATGCAATTGGTAAGTAGGTCCTTACAGATGGAATCCTCGGATTTTATCATTGAAGTCCTATATGTAAGGATAGCAAAATATTTTATCTAATATCTTTCTTGTAAATGAAGATACTAACAGAAGTGGTGAAATTTAAATAGTTCTTTACCCTGAAAATACTTAGCTTGAATTTCAAACAAATCAAATAATTTACAAAAAAGTAGTCCAAGATTTATTTTGGCAAACTGGCATAGAAAAGTAAGGGTAAAATCTTAGTAATCCAACTAATTGGACCTAACCATTTGAAAAGTATACAAGGGGAAATAACTGACTAAAGTCCCTTATTATGATTGTATCGTTTTGAACTTGATCAGAACTTACCATTTCTCTCATACACTTTTATAAACCTCTACCATACACCCCTAATACACCACCACAACAATCATCATCATCGTTGTCAACATCAATATTATCTACATGTCTACCGATGTTATCATTTGTTCTTTGATGTCTGTCTTCTGCAATTTCTCTTGTATCTATGAAAATATAAAACAAGAAGCTGTAAATATTACGGGTTTTTTTCGAAATAATTACATGTATTTCGCAATTACATGCACAATTTTATGTTTTATTTTGTAGATATCACACAAGTTCAGCGAGACTCAAGCAAAATCAAAATTAGAAACAAAATATTGTTTTAAATCATTCAGTCATTATTCAATCCAAAAAAGTTTCAAGACTCGTCACAGTTTGAATCAATGGTATATAGATGTAAAAGAATTGAAATAATTAAACGTTAAAACATAATACAATGTACATATAACAAGAGAAACACATCTGTATATCAATGATATAACACTTACAGTGAAATTGATTTTCTCTTTCGGCATTTTTCATTTCTTTCTTTAATAATATCTCCATTTCTATTTGGTCTAATTCATATTGAAATGGGTTTGTCTTCTGTAGAATTGTTTGTTGTCGTTGTATTTCTTTATATATATCTCGTACTTTTCTTTCTGCATTAATGAACTCGTCAATTGAAATTGGATCTCTTTTTATCATCTTTATAAGTACTCCTAAATCTTCTCTATCAGGTTTGTAATTTGGTTCTGAAAATAAATGAATATGAACAATAAATCTACATGCAAATTTGTAAAGAACAAACGCTATTTACCATAAATAAGTTGCACAACAATATACATCATTGAATGCTTAATTTGGACTAAACATTCTAAATTGTGAGCATGAAAAACATGAAGGACAATTGTACGGAACGTCTATATATAATAAATAACAGCATAAAATGTTCTTAGAAATTAACAGACCCTGAAAAGGGATTGAATTTAAATATAACGTCATACCCAAATTAGTCGTTTGGTAATAGTGCATTTACTGTAGAACGCGAGGTTTTCAAGTGCATACAATAGATGAGAACATTTATGCCATCTTATGCAACAGACTAATGGCTTACTACGAATAGTGATAGCTTGGCATCATGTTTCATTGGCCATCATGTTTCATTGACCACTGCAACCATATTCAAGTTAATACATATTCAGTAAATTAAATTGAGAATCAAATTTCTTAATCGATATTAATCGATATTTCGATATCAACAACTTTACAGATAATATAACATGGACATTTCATCTAATAATGTTTTGTTTATTTTATTGTACGTATTAATTTGTAAAAATTATACTCACTGTATTGATTAATGATTTCAATATCACAGAAGATGTTATCAATGCAAGCTAGATCAGCACGTGCAATATGGTTGAAATAAATTCTATCTTCAAACTTGTATTGTCTGACAAGAACTTTGATCATTCTTTCTATAGGAATGTTGTGTTCTACAAAATATACATAGAACTTATTAATACAAGCAGCTAGATCTCAAACTCAAGTGATAATTTGGAAATCTGTTCAATTTTTTGGAACTCGTTTGATTAAAGAATAGGACATAATTAAATCGTTTTAAGTAGAACAAAGTTCAATCAAATCACACGCTAGAGTCTTGAAGTTCATTAAAATCTGACAATGTTTTCACTTAGAAAAAAATTGTAACAGAACATAATTAAACAGGTTCACGTGTAATGTTTAAAGCTACTCGTTCACAAATATGGTTATTTTTATATTTTGTAATAACAAATCAGCTTCTATCGTAAAATATTCACCATCTATTGTTTATTAAGTTTATCATATTTATACACAGGAAAAAGTCTACTAGATTCTAAAGACAAATGCTTTGAAATATAATCCCGATAAAAAAATCAACTACAAAAAACCAACGTAAAAAACACACAAAAACTATTAAAACAGCAATGTACACAATAGACATCTAAGTTATAGATACTTTATAAAGGAAACTTAAAATAATTAGATAAATGCATTATATATACCTGTCGCCAACCACGATTTATTATTTTGTATGTAGTATGATTTATTTTCCATGTTTTAGTTAGTAATCATAAAATATAGCTCTGCTTGTTTAACGTTGTACTTCACTGGTGTCGTTTCCGCCCGTAACTATGATAGTGACGTTTAACGTATTGTGACGTAATGACGTAGCGCTATTCTAAATCGTGACGTATCAGAAACATGGACGTTATTCGTTGTCTACCGCCACTTAAGGCGATCATGTAGTAATACAGGCACGTATGAAAATTCTGAATATCGGGGCCGCATATGGATGGGTACGGGAGGGGTGTCCCCTCCCGGCGGTCGTTTTTTTGTGAATGTAAGTCTCTGAAACTCGAATTCCCTCACTTTAAGTACTCCCTGTTTAAGAACAAAATTTTGTATTAGACCTCAAGATTTTCAATATGTGTCACGAAAAATTTACTCGCAGTCCCATTGCCGCTGCTTGTCAGAATATTGGGGCCGCGACCGCGGCCCCTGCGGCCCTAGCTCCTACGCGCCTGCAGATGTTATCAAGATTCTTGATCTAGTATCGAGAATCTTGATGACTCTGGGAACGAGTATGATCTAAAAAAACGGCGATCGTCTCGAATTATCTCAAAGAACTCTAAAACTAAGACATTCATTAACTACACATATCTTATAACATTGTTGAAAAGTCTATATGCAATTACTCAAAAGATTATACAACTTTATTTACAAAAATAGATAATTTTGATATACTATTTATTTGTAAGAACAAAACTATATATACTTGAATAAACTTAGTGACACCATGGACCCTATTTTATAGGGTCCTTAATTAGTATATTTATACAGAAACAGATTTTTACGTATGCTATAAAATTTCTTCATTTGATACAATGTTTTCTTTAATACATTATCTAGCTTAATATTACATTATTACAAAAACGATAATAAACGCTGTTATTATATCTGATTTCGTATATTTTCTAATATTTGAAGAGTCTTTGCAGCGTTTATGGGTTGTTTTTACTTTACATTTCGCTTCATTACAGCATTTTTACACTACGCAATCCGCAGTAATTTAATCTGCTTTAGTTTTATTCTCACTCGATACCTTTTGGACATGTACGCCCGCAAAAAAGTTCGTTTTGATAAAATCAAAAGTGTTCGAATAAAAAAGTTTCTGATAAACCCCATGCAAGTCGGTACTTTTATTACGGGATATTTTTCTTTTCGTACCTAGGAACATTCGTTCCATAGGCCCGTTAATATTTGTGCCAGATTATAAATAGATATCTAGATTACTATCAAAGTAAGTTTGGACTTCCGTTTGTTTTAAAAATAAAATAATATATTCATATATTGCGACAAAATTTCAACCTCTTGCATAAATACAATAATACATTCATGTATTATATACAAAACATGCCTAAATTAAATGGTTTAATAAATGCAAACTGATAAATAACACATGGGTCAGACCATGTACAAATTATTCTAATGATAGATTGGAAAAATAATAGTTTTAAAAATACCAAAAAAAAAAAAAAAAAAAAAATACTTTAGAATAATTACTTGTATTTCATTCTTAGTATCATCAGTCTACGAAATTGGTAGTCTGAACAGATCATTTTAAGTGCAAGCACTATATCTCATTTGCAGAATTTTGGTTGCCAAAACGAAAGTATTGGTTGCCTGTACTAAAAAGTGGTTGTCCCCAACAACTGGATACCTACTTATTTCATAGACTATATGATGCTTTTTGACAGCTAGGATAGCATGTTTGTGAAAATACTTTGTAGCCAAGCATATTCCTCTTCATTTTAAGGGATCTCTCTACAGTGATAGATCTAGGATTTTATTTAATTTTCTATTTAATTCCATTTCAGAGGCATACTAGTACAAGCTCTCAGTATTTGTTGAAGCCCCTCTCATCCTGAGATTGTCCAACAGTCCAATGCTCTGCTTTGAGAGTCCTTCAGATATAAATGTTTTTTTGATATTGATAGTGATACATGTATATAAATATATTTGTAAGAATTTCAGATTCTTGTATACTTCAAGCGTGATGATGGTCAGCTTTCATAATGTTTCTCTCCATGAGGCCACAACAATTTGATCATATGTTCTACGGATTTTTCTGGGAAAAAAAATGGGGCGAGCGAGCGAAGAAAAAAATATTTAAAAAGTCTTTATTCAATTGCTTTATATAGCGGTTTGACCAAATTTATATGAGCGAGCGAGGAAATAAAAATATTTTTTTTGTAAAAACCGTCAAAATTAAGGAGCGAGCTAATCCATAGAACATATGATCAATTTGTTGTGGCCTGATCACAATTTTATTAGTGGCTGCCAGGCTAGCTTAGTTGGTAGTGCAAAAGTCTACTGATCAAGGGGTGGTAGATTTAATTCCTGGCCAGGACATACTTGCATAGCTCTAGGTTGGTTATGAAAAAAATTATTCAGCCACTTTCCTTCCTACCACTGATTCTAAGTCATGTATGGCTTCTGTCAGTCACTGACTGAAGTATGTGCCAAGTAATTGGTTAGCAACAAAATTCAGCTATATAATCTTTCCAGAACCAGTAAGTAGCTAATGTTCTTACCTCTGACAAAATAAGCACAACAGCAGTTTTACTCTTGACTCTTTAAAACCAAATCTTTTCTTATTTGGTTAAATGCCATGTTATTTAATTTAAAATATAATAATATATATATAATTTATTATGATAATATAATAATTCAAATTTAATGGAGGCCAACCCACCAAACCTAGCTTTCCTGGACTTTTGTTACATGTCTATAACCAGTACTCAGCTACCGTTCCCAAAAAACTGACAACTTCTCCATATACCTTATTGATGTAGCAAAATCAACTTTATTGTAGAATTTTCATCCAAGGGCGAGGCTCGAACCAGCAACCCCATGAGGATTTGAAACCCTGGGAGTATTCTACTATACCACAAATGCATTAAAATCAGGCCTAATACTCGTAAGAAAAGATTATATTACAAGTAAACCCATCAATTTTAATGGTTTTAATTATTTTTTACTGGGTTTAACACTGTGCCAACACAATTTAGGTCATTTTACAGCCTCCAGCGCACCTAACCTAGCTTTCCTGGACTCTTGTCTATAACTAGTACTCACCTACCCTTCCACATTGCCGGAAACTTCTCTATATATCTTATTAATGGAAGATAATTGACAATATTGTCAAATTTTCATGGAAGGGTATAACCTCCCCAGTTGGAATTTAAACCCATACCCCCTTCTAGACAAGACATTCCAAATCCCCAAGCTCAACCAACAGTGCTATCGACCTGGGTTTTAATGGTTCTGATAGAGGACCTTTTACAGTATATAAATAACAAACTCTTGAAATAATTTGTATAAAAATATTTTATATTTTATAATAGATAATAAATGTATAATACATAATTATACCGAGATAACATTTCTGAGAAAAAAAACAAATTTATTGTGACATAATAAAAAATTGTACAAGTATATAATTTGTCCCCTTAAAACAAAAAGACACCATCTTATATAAGATCTAAGACTTAATACAGTAACGTTCCGCTATTAAGACCAGCAAAATTGATGGTCTTAATAGCCAAACAGTCTATTTATAGAGACCATTTTGTTCACAAATTAAGCATTTGGGTCTTAATAATTGTAAAAAATTGCATGATTTTGAAATGCCAGAAGTGGTCTTAATAGCGGAACTTTACTGCAACAAATTGGGACCGTTTTGCATTAAGGAGGCGAATTATGTGAAGTAATGATCATACATTTACACATGAAAATGTGATTTACACATAAAAATGTGATTTACACATGAACATGAGATTTACACATGAACATGTGATTTAAATATGAAAATGAAAAAATGGTAAATGTTTTTTAATTATGAAACTGTGATTTACACATGAAAATGTGATTTACACGAGAAAATATGATAAACACATGAAAATGTGATTATCACATGAAAATTGTGACAAGCATAATAAACATGAGTAACAAATTATGTATGTATGAATACATGGAATAAAATGTTTATAAAGAATAATTACTTAACAATGTGGTTGTAAAATATTTGACTCTTGGTCATGAACTTTGAACATAAGAAAACGTCATATATTGAAATAGGGTAAATAGAACAAAAAATCCATAAAAAGTCTGATAATTTTTCATGTCATCCCCTTTAATTTTCTTACGCACTAGCCTGATTTTTTTATCATAATTATATTGTTAATGGTAAAATTATCAAATCATGCCCATCCATATAAATCCATTTGCACAAGCACACATGAATTTTAACTAGTCTAGGGCTTAGGGCTGGTGGGTTAAGGCAATGTCCATATGGAGCCCATTCTACGCAATTAAGGATCTTTCATCGAGTTCATAGTTAAAAAAACAAGGGCCAAAATATACAACTAAGACTATATGTATTGCTAAAAAATTTAAATGTTCTTATATATGTATTTTGCATATTTACATAAATTTACAAAAATTTACATAAATTTACATATTAAACAATGTGCAAAATATTTATACATAATATGATCAAAATATATGATAAAATTAACAAGTAAAAATTAACATAAACAAAAATACTATAACTTAGTTAACAGTAATTTAAATTATTATATCATATGTGTACATATTACTAATAGATAAATTTTAGAAAATATTCTATTCTTAAAAACAAACTCTATATTGGTAAATTTTATTCGACTGTTAGTAGGGCATTTATTAACACCACTGATTTAAATACTCCATATTTGCTTGATAATAACATGAATATGGATATACAGTCTACAAAATTAGGATATGAAAGTGGTTGTCCGAACATGTCAATTTAGTAGCAAGCACTGTATCCCATTTGTAGATTTTTGGTTGCCCAAACTAATAAGCAGTTGCTCGGGGCAACTTGACACCCACTCATTTCGTAGACTCAATATATATAATTTAATCGATAGTGAAGACAGGAATACTTTAGTGTCACAATAGGGGCTTCATAACTCAACCTTAAAATTATTACATAGAGGGTTGCCTGTAAGACTGTAGTAAGTACATTGTGTTTAAGACCCAGTTACAACAGTCTTGCAGGCAACCCTTGAGTAATTGGTAACTTTCAACTTAAATCCAAGAATACAAAGTAATTAAATGAATAATGTTTGACTTATTTATCAATCAATAACATGGAATAAAAGATACAAAACATATTTATACAATTTGTACACAAATTGCGGGTTAAGCGGAAAACGGTCGTAACTCAATATAAGAAAAAAAGTGAATTATGGCTGTTTTGCCCTAAACCCGCGAAATATAATGATAAAACAAAACATCACAGACTTAATAAAATGATCCCTCTGTAAATACATAGTATACCTTTGTCACCTTTTTTATGAAACACAGTAAAAAAACATGCTTCGATGAAAAATAACCTAAAAACGTATGCTTTTTGTTCTCAAAACAAATAGTATCCACAGGACTGAGGTTTCAATAGTTTGCCTATAAAAAAGTGACCTAAGTCAAATTTGTAACCATAAAATCAATAAAGTGAAAAAGATTTGATTCGAAACAAAATGTCCTTATAAGTGAATGCATACACATATATTGCTTTTTATAAAAAATTTATAAACAACATTAATAAATTTTGACAATAACAAAAATCACATCTAATATGAGCAAATTTCGAAATAACAAATATCTAATAAACTGTGCATCACCAACTTTGAGTGTAATAAAACCTTATTGCTGTCATATTAAAAAAGACACAACAAATTTATTTTCATTGTTATACCAACAACCAGCAGTTAAAGTCTTTAAAATTTTATACATGTATTTTATCAAAGAAACAAATTTTGTACAGATTTATTTACATAACAAAAACATTAATAGAACCACACATAACTAACTTGTTTGTTTGTGATGCTTCTATTGAAAAAGAGCCCAAATTTAAGAATGACCCAATCTGATTCAAATCCTATCTAGAATTCTCCACTAGCTTGCTCACTTGCACATTAAATATCTGTTTATGGAGATCAATCATAACCACACAAATTAAATATGGTGCCTGGTATAGCTAGCCTGTTTTTTGGTTCACTTTACACTTTCATGAATAAATTTAACCTAATATCATGCTTTTCAAGCTGAATTTAGTCTGACTAAAGTATCAAGTTGCATTTTGTTAAACTTAAAAAAATAGTAAGATAATTTGCATAGGCCCTGTCAAATGAAGTGCTGGACTTTTTTCTGCATTGGGCTTTTGTCCAACTTCTTTTTTATTTGTAAGAAGTGAAGGAATATAAAGGATTCCATTGGTTTAAAAGCAAAACAAACAAACAAGTAAGAGAGATGGTTTTCAACAGATATAAAATATTACAAAAATGGAGGCCCACACCCAGCTAGATTATTGCTTTTTTTAATTATATACAGCATGCAAAGTTTATATTATATATACATGGCAATTTTAATATTTTACATTTCTCTAGGCAGCTTATACAGTAACAATAGTTCATACTCGAACTCAAATCAATGTTTTTTAGCTCAATAAGGTTTGTTAGTAACAAATGCATCTGTGCAGAATAAAATTATTTTTTGACAAGTTTAAATTTTCACTTTGTTGTATGTTATGGCTTTATAAATAAAAGCCTATATTTCAATTCTATAACTGTGTCTGTCTTTTCTTATCCAACATACTTTGGTTTGCCAGTCTCCATCACCATGAGTACAATAAAATTATTTTACATTTTATAGCTGAAAAGTATGCAACGCAGATTAAATCCTATTGTTCTGTGTACAAAATTATTATTTCAACTTTGTTCTGCACAGGTACATCTAATACAAACTAAGTTTTTCTACTGAAAAAAAACTATCAACCTGAGTTCCAAACCAAATCTTATGCCCAATACATTGCAGTTCAGATTTGCTATCAAAACATACATTTTTTTAAACAATTCAACAAAACTTGTTTAAATACAACCTAATCCATTTTAAAAGGCTAATTTGGTTCATTGAGCAATTAACTTAATTCTGATTGTTAGGCCAAGTCTTCAAATTTAGCCAGTGGGCGTTGGACAGAGTCCACCACATTCACCACATGTCCAACGACTTTTATAATGCAAGTGGTCCGACAGTCCATCAAATTTTTACGGCCATCATTTTCCTAATTCAATAAAAGTAATATTTGTCACAGGGTAATAAAAATATGCAGCCTGACCGGGATTGGAACCCGGACCTCTCCCTTATAGGGCAAGTGCTCTCCTGACCGAGCTATCCGGCCGCTTACATATCCTTCTTCCCATAATGTGAACAGGTAAGTGCCGTGGCATATAATCAATAAGAAATTTCACAAAGCATTTATTCAATTTTAGGATAAACATAATGCTTTGTGCTTAATCATTAAAATGGACAGTTTATTTTAACAAATCACCAAAATACTTTCATTTCGTCCATTCCAAAATATGATTTTTCATGACCGAATGTCCAGTGCTAATAAAAGTTTGTCATGAAAACTGGATTGATCTATGAGTTAATTGTCACGGCACTTACCTGTTCACATTATGGGTAGAAGTATATGTAAGCGGCCGGATAGCCCAGTCGGGAGAGCACTCGCCCTGTAAGCGAGGGGTCCTGGGTTCAAGTCCCAATCAGGCTGCATATTTTTCTTACCCTTTGACATAATTAATTTTGACGACAACAAAATTTGTAATGGAAACATAAATAACATGGACTTAAAAATCAATCGATAAAAAATGGCACATTGTTAATTATTATAAAGTAATTATTAATATCCTGTTATTTTAACCACAATCAAAATCAATAATTAAAATAAATCAACTTAAAGAGATCAATAACAATAAATCATATGACAAATATATACGTGTGGAGGGCTTCGTCATTTTGACTGGTGGGGAATGTTCCTGGCTAGTAAGCAAATCCTGTAACATAGTTGTTGAGCCGCACAATAGCTCACAATCATAACCGGCAAATCTAGTCACATCTAGTCATCACATTAAGACTAGCCCGATTAATTATAATAAACAGTATAGATTGTTTAGGATAATAAGAGACATCGTTTACACAGAATATTGTTAAATTTCTCAATTTTTTGTCTCAAATTATCCTTAACAACCTATACTAAGTAAAATTATCAAGTAATCTGACTACCGTATATAAAATCGGAAATTTTACACTAGCCCCAATTAATTTTCACAAATCCCTGGACTGTGGGATAGTGGGTTAAGGTTATCTTGGAATATTTGCCTTGATTGGACCACTATTGACAAACCCCACCAATTACTTCAGTTCCTAAAAACCTGGATGACAATGTAAACATTAAAATCCAGAATAAGTCCTTCCTCTTGAGCCTTAAAATCCTTTGTTTCTTGAGCCAAACCACATTTTATTAGTTCATGATTCAAACTGTTTGTTCAATTGCTGTGAGTTATACTCATTTTTAAAGACACTGTACAAAATCATTGTCTTAAATTTTCTCGACCACAAGCCTGATTCATTCACAGTTTTCCGGCTTGAAAGAGCCTCCCCATATAATTTTTTATACAATGTATACACTACATAAATGAGTATATAATGAATTTATTTCTTTCAAGGGGGTTCTTCCATGCCAGTAGCCCATGGATTTATTATGTCATTTAGTAAAGGAAAAAATAACAAGCCAGACTGAACGAAATAAATATTTTCACTAGTCTGAATCAATTTTAACTAGCCCTGGACTTGGGGCTAGTTGAATAAGGCAATGACTGTGTATATCTGTTGACCTTTAACTTTTGATCATAAGAATAAGTTAATCACTTTCATCACTGAGGAAAAATAAAAAAGTTCCAGCTTCCACAACCTATTCATCAAATGCACTTTCAAAACTACAAAGATCGACATCACTCGTTAACCTTGACCTTGTCTTTAACTGATTTTCAATTCCTTTTACATAAAAACATTTTAACTGTGCATAGAAGCAAGCAATTCCAAGCAAGCAGCCAATGATTCAATTACCAATGTCTGACTTTGTCAAAACAGGGGTAATCTCCAAATTAGCTAGTATTTTACGTCCTAATGGGGACATGAGTGTGGGCCTCCCATCGTATCAATGAGGTACTTGTGGCGTCAATTCTTCAACTTCGACATGCACGAACACTAATGCTTGTTCAAATTGATCACCATTCTTATCAAACAATGGAAAATGTCTGTAACCTGAAAATTGAAAAGAATGAGTGTTAAATTAAAGCAACAATAGCGCTGTCGGACATGGGATTTTGATACAGTAAATAAACATGGAGTTATACAACAAATGATAAGCGATACATGGGAAATTTGCCTTACATTTACTGATTATTAGATTACTAAACAAGATTAGATATATTCCAATTGCACAAACAGCTTCGTCTGCTGGTTAAAAATGAGAATTTGCTACAGCCTCTACTAAATATGGAGAAATCCCATGTAAAATACAGTACACTAAGAAGTACCGTAATTTTAGAGAATGATAATAAATCGATTTTCAAAAGTTTGATATAAAAATTCTCAATACAGTCAAATAAGCATGTTAATTGTGACAGCTCTAGTCAAACTTTGACAAAAGTTGTTAATACGACATAAATCTAATATATATAAATATATATATATACAGTAAAACTCGGATATAACATACTCGCTGGGCCATAGAAAAAAGGTATGTTATATCCAAGGTATGTTATATCCATATAGCATACTAAGTATGTTATATATTAGGATGAAAAACGGGCCAGAAAAAATGGTATGTTTTAACCGAGTGTTATAACCGAGTATGTTATATCCGAGTTTTATTGTAAATATATAACATAAATAACAAACCAAGGCCCCTATATAGGGTCCTTGAACAAACATAATTCATTGTTGTCCAGTCAAAAACTCGTAGCTTCAATTCTAAGTAATTAAGTTACGAGGATTTGACTCAACAGGGATAATAAAACCTTACCTTGAACAATACTGTTTATAGGAACAACGTAATAGCCAATGAAATCATCGATATATCTATCACTGTCGTAGACAACAAACCTCGCTAGTGCCAACTCTGGAACGTCTATCTCAAATGTTAATGTTTCATTCCATACTGGTTTAAAACCTAAAATGTTGACAATAAATATTTATAGTTTCATATCAGTGAAATAGTAAATATCTGTGAAATAGTGAATATCAGTGAAATAGTTGATATCAGTGAAATAGTTGATATCAGTGAAATAGTAAATATCAGTGAAATAGTAAATATCAGTGAAATAGTTAATATCAGTAAAATAGATGATATCAGTGAAATAATAAATATCAGTGAAATAGTTAATACCAGTGAAATAGTTGATATCAGTGAAATAGTGAATATCAGTGAAATAGAGAATATCAGTGAAATAGTTGATAACAGTGAAATAGTTGATGTCCGTAAAATAGTTAATATCAGTGTAATAGAGAATACCAGGGAAATAGTAAATATCAGTGAAATAGTTAAAACCGGTGAAATAGTTAATATCAGTGAAATAGTTGATATCAGTGAAATAGTGAATATCAGTGAAATAGTTGATATCAGTGAAATAGTGAATATCAGTGAAATAATAAATATCAGTGAAATAGTTGATATCAGTAAAATAGTTAATACCAGTGAAATAGTTGATATCAGTGAAATAGTTAATACCAGTGAAATAGTAAATATTAGTAAAATAGTTGATATCAGTGAAATAGTTGATATCAGTGAAATAGTTGATATCAGTTAAATAGTTGATATCAGTGAAATAATAAATATCAGTGAAATAATAAATATCAGTGAAATAGTAAACACAGTAAAATAGTAATCAGTTAATATCAGTAAAATACTAAATACATGTATCAATGAAAAAGTGAATATCATGGAAATAAAGTGAAATAGTAAATATCAGTGAAACAGTAAATATCAGTGAAATGGTAAACACAGTGAAATAGTAAATACAGTGAAATTGTAATCAGTTAATATCAGTGAAATAGTAAATATCATTGGAATAGTAAATATCAATAAAAATAACAAGTATTAACTGTTAAATATCCATGAAATAGTAAATTGTAAATTTCATTGAAATAGAAAAAAAATTGTGAAAAGATGTTAAACTAAATAGCTTTAATATTTGTTTTTTCCACCCAAGCAGACCAGATAACATTATTACATTATTGCTCAAAATCACATGTAAAAAATTAACTTTATTGTTCTCTGCCAAATGGTTTACATTAACACATTACATATTTGTTTATACTGCAGAAAAAACCCATATATTTAACTTCGGGTGAAGTAAAAAAGAACTGAATTTTACTTACCATTATTTTTAACAACTGATGTTTTCTTTCCTTGCGAGTCCCTCTGTATGCCGTGTATTTCAACCTTTAAGAATGGATCAATTACCTCCCCTTTCTTAGAATCTTTTGGCTTCGGTAGCTGGAATCCACTCAATACCTGAAAAAAACACAATGAAATAAACTTTAAACCTTCAATAGAATAGTTCTAAATCTTAAGCTCCCATTCCAGTTATAATTTTAGTAATCTTGACAATTTTGTTAAAAAACCCCACAAATTTGGACCCAAACTATTCACACCCCTTCTCCCATCATATGGACAAACAGCAATGGTTGTAAAAACAAATCAAAATGGCCGATGATGAACTGATTCTAACTGATTTTATGCTAACAATTAAGCATTGTCAGTTTCTACTTTTTATGATAGCCATTATTTAAAGGTCAGTACTACTTTTGTCACAAAACCAAAGCCGCCCGGCTAGCTCAGTTGGTAGCACACAAGTCTACTGATCGAGGGGTCGTGGGTTCGATTCCCGGGCAGAGCATACTTTTGTGGAGCTTGGTCATAAAATTATTTCTACGGCCATTCTCCCTCCTACCAATGATTTCTAATTATGTAGGACAGTTGTCAGTCACTGAAGAAAGTATGCGCTTTTTTTTTATAAGTCGGTTAACAGCTAAATCCAGAGATTTAGCCTTTCTGGGAGGAGTGAGTAGGTTGACTAACCGCCGTTATATGACCTTATGTGTGTTGCTACGGCGTTAAACCAAACAAAAACAAACAAAAATCACAAAACCAAACTGATATTAAAACAAAATACGACCATTTATGGCAGAATACATAATTATACATGTACATGAAAAGTGTCAATTCAATTTCAGTGATGTTTACTTATATTTGCCATAAAAGCAAACTTACCTTGACTGTTAATCTCTTTCTGTTTGTTGAAGGCTTTGTTCCAAGGACACATGAAAATGCTTCATCTACAAATAGAAAATATTAATATAAAATATAAAATACTTGTGAACTCAGAAAATGACATTTTCGCTTGTGGCTATGCCAACTCATGAAAATATATTTTCTGAGCTCACTCTGTGACGTAAAAATCCATCTTACACCAAAAATGACGAATATCCTCTATATTTCTGTGCATGAATTTATGTATGGGGATTATCAACAAATATTGAGTATTTAAATTAGCTAGGTTAATGTATGCACCACTGTCAGTAGAATACAATTAGGGACTTCTGGGTAAGGTCATGCCAGCAAAAAAGCTTCACAATTGCTACTTTTTACACACATAAATTTTACAAATGAACAGGGACAATAAAAAAGTTCTAGAGTGCAGAGCAAGCATTTCCAAATTGTTACTAAGTTGGACTGGTAGTCATTGGATAGCCAGCTCTGTATTGGTTGGAATCCCATCCAAAAACTTAAAACATTGCTTTTTTCAAGAAACTTTACATAACTTGCTTCAGCTTAGTACTGAGTGATCACCCTGGGAACTCCAGAGTGATTAATATAATTTGTTAGAACTTGTTTCTCAGTCACACAAAAATAAGCTAGTATAAATAAAAATAACAACAACAATATTAACACAAGAAATGTAATGTGGAAACCACATTAAAGCCAGATTTAAAATCTTTAAGGCAAAAATTACAAAGGAAAATAATCCATAATAAAGCCAAGTAGATGTGCGGTTACTTTCTAATTCTGTTCATCACATGGTATGTTATCAATGTATGAAGTTTCATAAAGATCTGACAATAAATGGCGGAAATATAAGCTAAATTGAAAACTTTAACGCAATTGAAAACAACAATGGACGTCCGCCAGACTGCCCGCCAGACCGTTTTCATTGAAAAATCTGGCTAATAAAATTATTTTTA
Organism: Mactra quadrangularis; assembly: GCA_025267735.1. Lineage (NCBI taxonomy): Eukaryota > Metazoa > Mollusca > Bivalvia > Venerida > Mactridae > Mactra > Mactra quadrangularis. The sequence goes on along the minus strand of CM046304.1, from coordinate 1,718,445 downwards.
CCTGATTGTAAACATGGAGGTTTCAAAACATATCCACTGTTACCATTGTCTAAAAACTTTCCATGCAATAATTGCATTTCTTCACCTCCAGTCTGGAAATTAAGCGCCACTGAAAACATCAAATGAAACTTTTCTTAGAGATAAATTTTAACAAGTGATAATATTTAGATTAATTCATTGAACACCTAAATTATGATGCATTGTTTCAAAATCATAATTTCAGACATTAGAATTAATTCTAAAGCCATTTTCTTACAAAGATCATTGCAAACAAAATGGTTTATTTGAAAATAATTCATCAAAAAGAAAAAAGCATTAAGAACAAAATGGTTTATTGAAAAAGAACTCTTCAAAAAGAAACAAAAAAAAACATTAAAAACAAACTGGTTTATAGGAAAAGAACTCTTCAAAGAGAAACAAAAAACTCACCAACTTGGCATCCTCCACACCACATAGGTACAGGGTTATAGTTGCTAGAATTAGTTCTTGTTCCGTCAGGATATGTACGTATTAAAATAGATCTTGTATATTTACAAATAGATTCGATCTCTGACTCTAATAACCTAGAAATTTTCTTCTCTACCAATGATACGACGTTGAAATTACCTGAAAATAATACCAAGTATAGTAATCAAAGGGCTAATAGCATTTTCGGACGAGGACAATCAAATCTCATGTATAGTCCATTTTTTCTAAACTGTCGAAGTTCGAATAATTTCACGATGGATGATTACACACTATCTCATTATCACTATTGTTAGACAAAGAGCACCAAGTCACCGTGAAATTATTCATGTTTTGATGGTTGAGAAAAAACGAACTATAGGAGCAGAGGTCGAGTGGTAAGACTGGAGCTTGGTAAATTGAGTGGTTCATAGTAAGAGCAGTGGTCCAGTTTTAGGACCCGCACTTAGGGATCATGATGTCCCAGGTTCAAACACCACTAGAGGCACTGCCAATATCCTTGAGCAAGAACTTTACTTACAGTTGTTCCACTCCCCCTAGGTATAAATGGGTACTGTAAGGGATCAACTGCCTGAAGCTGCACTTTAACTTTTTTTAAAGCCAAATAGCACTGTCGGACATAGGGTTTTGATGGAGTTTATAAACATACAAACATAAATGATACAAGAGAGTATGTCCCTTGACTGTAGCTAATTGAAGAGTACGCAGTAACTGCATTTATAATCTAAGATTCATGCTAAAGCACTTATTTACCGACTTCACAGCTATAATCCCTGGTCATTGGGCCACTAGTATCTATCTATCAATCAATCTTCCTGGTGAGTCTTTTACTCCCTTAGTGCAGCCAACACATTTGTGCTAGGGAATTATACCACCCTCGTATGAACCTAGTTACACCGTGGTACAGTGAGGCAATCACAGGTAATTTTCTTGCTCTAGATAATTTGCAGTGCCCCTAGTGGGTTCGAACCTAGGACTTCTTGATCCCTAAGTGTGCATCCTACCACAGGAATGCTGCTCCATTATAATCAAAGCACTAATAGCACTGTAGGACATGGGATTGTTTAGTAATGCACAGGTAGGAAAGTTAATCATCATGAATAAAAAATACAGTTTACAAGTTATCAGCTATAACATTGATTGTGTCAAATTGACATTGAAAAAGTATGGGTAAAATCCGAATAATCAAACTGAATGAACCTAACTACATTGTATTTGAAGAGTGTGCAAAGGGAAATAACTGACTAAAGTTCTTTACTGCAGGGACTATTTTTTCTGGATATGTAGGACACTTACCATTAGGAATGTCTTGGCTACCACTAAAGTGAACACTTTTCATACCAACAGTATCAGAGAATTGTTGACTTAGTTTAAGTTTAGATTTCTTCTTCTGTTTTTCTTCATCGTTGGCCTCGGCTGACTCATCCTCATCAGTAACTTCTGCAATGTCATCTTGTGCAACTGTTTGCTTTAACTTCTTACCCTTTAAAGTATTTGAAGAAAAATAGAGTAATAATAATTATGGTATAACTTTTAATTATTTGCCTTAAAACTTTTATGCCAAGTACACAATCTCCGTAAACAGATATCCTGTAGAAAGTTGTCAAACAGGATCTCTAAGGTTCCCATGGAGGGTCATGTTGAGACGACCTTAATGTCGAGCTTCCATCTAGACGAAACACTTTTAACAGCATTTTGATTTTGCAATTACATTTTAGACCAACATTTGTGAGCTAATTTGACAGCCGTATTATTCACAGCCTATATTGGAGGACTCATTTCAAATTGTGTGACATAGACGATGTCAAATGTCTAATGCCAAGTTGAATTATTTACTATGTACATACACCTATTCGAATACAAAAGATATAGAGGATATTTGCCAATTTCGGTGTAAGATCGATTTATATTTCACCGAGTGAGCTTAGAAAACATATTTTCATGAGTGGCGTAGCCACGAGTGAAAATGTCATTTTCTGAGCACACAAGGTGAAATATAAATCGATCTTACACCGAAATCGGCGAATTTTCTGTTTCTTTCATGCTTAGGTTTGTGTTTATTTGATGTATTTTACACAAATTATAACGTGACGTCATTTCTACTCCAAGTTGACGTCATTTATCTCCTAATATGACGTCATGAACGATGAAAATATAAGATTATATTTTCACTACGATGAAAATATAAAATTTATATTTTCACCGTTTATTTTCATCGAATAATGCGACGTTTCACCGTTAAGCATGAAAGAAATTAGTAATATGTACCTTGACTAATATTTTATTTTTTAACTCATGAGGTGATGGGGCAACTTCTGGTGGAGTAGGTAGAGTGTACAACATGTCTGAAACATATAACAGAGAATATAAATAATATATACATTTTTATCAGGTTACATAAATAAAACAAGAAATAAGCCACAAGTATGGTCTGAGAAAATGTCATTTATTCATTATAATTATAGGCATGGCTTATTGTTGGAAAAAGCATGCAATTTAGTGATGTTAGTTGGTTGTAAATAATTTAATCTCTATATTTCGCCAGTGTCTGCTTCATTTTGCTTCATTGTGCGTTTTAGTCATACAGTCATACCATCCCACAATGCAGCGATTGGTAAGCACATGCACCAGAAGTGTTTCTAACATGTGAATTTAGTTTGAAAAAACAAGGGTATGTTATCTCCGTTTTATATGATTTTAAGAAGGACTAAAGGGAGGTAACTAGAGGCTGGAAGTGATCAACACAAAATTCAGTTTGGACAGTATACAGAAATTAATCCGCCAAAACTCTCGCGATACTTTGAAGTGGAAAGACATTCGTTTTTTCCATATTAAAATGCATAATAAAACATTTTATCTCAAAACATATCAACATTTCACAATAGCATCAAATGATCAATATCATTATGTTAACACAAAGTAGGGAGAACAAAACAGCCACAAGCAATGTAAACCGCGTTCCCCACAGACATTCTGAAAAGTGCTAGTCCGACAGATCTGACCAATGAAATTCCAGTAGGTCCAGGAAAAAGTATGTTGTAGCTAGTCCGGATGTCCAGTAAAATTTCATTTTTTTAAATTAAAATGAGGACAATTATCAGCCCTATTATCTTATTTTTTGGTAGATTCAATGTATTAAATAAATTTTGATGTTTGTCTTCAGTTAAAAGTTTTAGTAACAACTGATTAGCAACCAGAAAACAGTAATGATACGTCATGACATATTGACATTTTAATGATTTCTTCCAGTCTAGTGAAACCTGATTTGGTCCAGTGATTCTTCCAAAATCACTGGACCGAATGTCCGGTAATGTCCAAACCCTTTTAAAAATATCTGGTTCTCCACCCAAACAAAACATAACAATCATTATATTTACATGTATAACATTTAAGAAATAAACACTCAAACTTACCACCAAATATCTGAGTCATGAATTCCGCCATCTTCGTTTGTTGTTCAATTGAACAATGATTTTCTATGGACAATGTGACAGGATATCTGAAATTTAGATAATACAAAAGTTAAAAAATGGACAACATTAAACAAAAATTAACTGTCATCATTTTATGTGTTCTTTTGACATTGTCCCCATAGAAAATGAGCTGTGGCATTTGTCGGCATGATTTAAACTTCAAACTTCTTCATTGGATTAAATGCCTATTTCTATATTACATATCTAATGGCATTGTACAAAAAGATTATGGTAATAATAACAATAAAAATAAGTAAAAACCCTCTACCATAAATATATACAATTACACAAAACAAAATAAAATTTATCACACAGGATGTTATATAGTGTGATTGTGCATTTTTTTTCATATATCAAGTTTATAGGACCTACATTAATCACAGTTCATGATTCATTTTGTTTTTATTTATTTGATATTGAAAATTGTTGTCCTGAACAGTGTAACATAACGCCACTGTTAACCAGACATTTAAAAGTTGAATAAACCAGTTTATAAAGTCCATTGTTAAATCATGTGAAGTCAGTCAATTCATAAACTTTTAGCACTACTTTTAGCCAAATTCAATTAACATGATTCAATCATAACAGAAGTACATTTAATCACAAAATAACAAATAGCATGTGCTTTATGCTTATATAGTGTAAACGGCACATGGCTATTTTAGAATTATAAATCAAACTTACGGTGAAGTGACAAATGCGTAATCTTTGACTGCTTTAATGACATCTTGGAATAATATTTTCGATGTTAATGTATAACCATGATAAATGACTGGTTCACCATCGCTACCATCCCAACAATCCACTGAAAATATATACAGTGACACAGTCTACATTTTTAAAACTTGAACAATGATACTTATCATTACAATAGTAATAATAATGGTAATCATGATGGTGATGATGATAAGTAATAACAATCATAGTAATAATATTGGTAATAATGATTTTATTTATTGCAGATAACATATTTTGTGTAAACCAATTTTCAATATGGTCCACACAATTAACTCATTCTTTACGAGAGACGCATTTATCAGTCAATAATTATCGTATCAATATGACGAGAGACGCATACATGGGTACTTTTAACCTCAATGTCTTATATTTGCGGTCTAAATCTTAAAGGTTTAAATGCTTCATATCGTATATATACAAAAGTCAACATGTATCCCGTATTTACTGTATTCTGACAAATTCATCACATCCCCAAGTATATAATGGGTCAAAATTATTAACAAGAAATTAAAAAAAGTAACACCATGACTTTCAACTAAATTTGAGCAGAATTATTTTTGTTAATAATTTCAAATTATCATATGTCAAATATGGTACACTATCATTCTGTCCTGTAAAGAAAATACATTTTGCAGGACCAAATGTCAGGTGCTGATGGCAGTTTGTCTTGAAGACTGGTTTACTAATTAAATTCATTATTCTAGAGAACAATGAAATAAATTTAGTTAAAAAAAGAGCTGTCAGTAGTGACAGCATGCTCCACTAAGTAAGTACATGTATTTGATAGTAAAAAAAAAAAATTGTTATGAAAAAATATCTTCATTCAAGATTTGTGGACATACAGACATGAGTCTTAAAGAAACATATATTTGAAGTTTTAAGTACATTGTAGATACCTTAAGAAAAAAAGTTTTAGTAAAAAATATTTTACAGCACAAAAACTTTAATCAGAAATATCGAGGCAGAGGCTGATGCTGAAGTGAGTAGGAGAGCTCTCCATACACGTATAGTCGAGCTAAAAATGTTAAAATATAATCCTTCTTACATTCCACACACCGACATCCTTTCTTTAATGCTGAAATATAACATTCTACACGGCTTGGACCTTTTAACTGATCTTCTGCTAAATATCTGTAAACACATAAAACAAATATTAGATGAAATATTTTGTTATCCTAACATAGAAATTCAATAATAAAATCCAAGGATTCCAACTGTAAGGACCTTCTTACCAATTGGATTGCTTCAGATTTTATCAGGTAAAGATAACTGACAAAATGTACTCATTTATGGGCCATAACTCTTGTAAACTTAACTTGCTTGGCCTTTTTTCCATTAACAGATATCATTTAGACCATTGTTAAAGACTTTCCTGACATAGTGCAGGAGGTCAGGTTCAGTTGACCCCTATGTATTTAAATAAGAGAACCTACTCGGTCACTGTGATTACAAGTACTTAAATTTGACAGTTGAGAAAAAAAAACAGTCTATAAATACTTGGAAGACAGACAGGAAAGAAATTCGGAAAAATATATTTAAATTGGAGCTCTGTAATAAACAATTAAGAAAATTTATGGACTTATTATTACAAAGCTAGTATTTAGGGTAAGAAATGACAGACGCAATTAGAGAAAATAAACAAGACTTACGTATTATGAGATGAATTAATGAAATAATTGGTCATAGGTTGAGTCATGTCCTGATAAACACGTCTATGACTTCTGTTGAATAAATGTTGTTGTTGTGACACTAAGAAACTACGGAAACCTGAAAATACACGGAGAACAGTTAAAAGTTGAGAGCTGTTTTTTGAAAATCATGGTAAATAATGCAACAATACTCTGAATTTTTTCAAAACATTTCAGGAGGTGATAGCCAGACCATTTTTATGCAGCAAGAAGCAGTCATGCTCACTTAGCTAGTCTTTGTGTTTAATATCGATCTAATGGTTATGTATCTTTTATTATTAATGTGTTCTGCAAACAGTGTATAATGTGGGCGGGTTCAAAAATTTGACACCAATAGGCCAAAAAGTGTAAAGAAAACCATGATGTCATTTTTTGCAGGAAATGTCATGCAGCTATTAGTAAGCAGGCAGAAGAGGAATATTAAATCACATGACCTTTATTTAAGCCTGCAAATTGCACAAAATTCGTCACTGTATTTAGTAACAAGTTTATTAATACAACTTTTACAATCTCAGTAACAGATATCCTGGAGATCATTGTCATACTGGATCTCTAAGATCTCAATGGAGAGTCACGTAGAGCTGAGCTTTATGTCGACCAATCAATGCATTGCTTTCATCTAGATGAAACACTATTAATAACATTTTGATTTCGTAATTTCTATTTTTAAACCAAGGTTTGCGAGCTTATTTAACATCGGTAATATTCACAGTCTGCGATTGGACGGCTGATTTAACCATGTAAACAACTTACTAATCATAACAATTTCTTCATAAATATTATGGTGAGAAAAGGTCACCTGAACTTGACCCTCGCTTGAAAAAGGCCAGATCTAAATTAGCGAGTAGGCTAGTGTAAAATTTTAGATCGGGTTTTAATCAGATTGAAAAACAGCCAGATCTAAATTAGGAAGTAGGGCAGTGGAAAATTTTAATTGGGTTTTAATCAGATTGCAACTTTTAGAAATTACCTATCAAACTCATCTTTTCTCCTCTCTTCATTTCAGGCTGTGGTTCATAAACTACAATAATTTCTTTACATCTTTCTATAGTTACGTTGCTCTCCTAGAAACATAATAAAACAAGAAATGTAATGTCAAAACCACATTAAAGCCAGATTTAAAAACTTTGACGCAAAAATTACAAAGGGAAATAATCCATAATAAAGGCAGGTAGAGTTGTGGTTACTGTCTAATCACATGATGTGTTATCATTGTATGAAGTTTCATAAAGATCTGACAATAAATGGCAGAAATATATGCTAAATTGTAAACACAATTGTTAACAACACCAGACGATCGCTGGCCCGCGCAATCACCCGCTCAACTGCTTGTATTCTGCTCACACTAAGTTTAAACTTTTTCAAAAACAGACCCGGGTCGATAGCGCAGTTGGTAGTGCGCCGGGATTTGGAATCTCGTGTCCCAAAAGGGGTACGGGTTGGAATCCCACCCGGGGAGGTTATACCCTTCCATGAAAATTTGACAATAATGTCAATTTCTTCCATTGAATAAATAATATGAAGAAGTTTCCGGCCTTGTGGAAGGGTAGGTGAGTACTGGTTATAGACAAGGGTCCAGGAAAGCTAGGTTAGGTGGGCTGGATGCTGTAAAATGACCTAAAATCGTGTTGACACCATGTTAAACCCTATTAAAAAAACTCAACAAATTTTGGGAAAAACAAGAGCTAAAGAACAATGACTTCAAATCATTCATCCCCAGAACAAGACCACTCAAGCTAAACTAGACCATGAATCAGAGTCTAGAAATGAGGATTAGCTCGCCTTGAGCTGGAACACCACTTAATAAAGTAAGGAATGTATAAGCATGTACCTTTTGTTCTTGACTCAAAAACATCTGTAGATCTGAAGCTGTCATATATCCTATATCTTTAGCGTATCTAGAAATATAAACAATAATAATACAATAGTCAATGATGAATTTTTTTGTACACATGTACTCATTGACATGCTACCCAATCAAACCCCAGACCTTCTGGGTGGTATAAAGGTTAATACAATGTGTAGTTCTGTTATATTAACCTGTCACAATTATTCAACTTAGCCTCTGATCCATATTAATTATTAATAATCTAACTATGTATGTATGCAGCGATTTTGAATATTGGGGAAATATATTCGAAAGGAATTAAAAATAACAGGTTCAGTGACTGTGTAATTATTTAAGTTGTGACAAGTTAATAAAATAGAACTATACAAAATATCAAATTAAATGGTATGTACCGGTAATTCTTATATTGATTAAAAATTGGGACTTTTATTTTTGAATCAAGATACAAAGAGCTGAGCTACATGTATGCTTAGTCGACTGTATTAAATGGTTTTTTTTATCATTATTATTACTATTCCTATTATAACTATTACAATTAAAAGCTTATTGTATACATTCAATCAAACATCAGTCATACACACAAAGTCATCTGGGACTAAAACTACCATTAGCAGATGTATAAAGTTACAACAAAACAATACTAACATTCATATAATTATGCTGAAACCAAAGAGCTGATACTTTGAAAACAGTACTCCTCAGTCAGGCCACAACAAGTTGATCATATGTTCTATGGATTAGCTCGCACCTTAATTTTGATGGTTTTTACACATTTTTTTTATTTACTTGCTTGCTCATAAAAATTTGGTCAAACCGCTATATAAATCAACTGAATTAAGATTGTTTCTTTTTCTTCGCTCGTTGACCCCATTTTCCCCAGAAAAAAACTGTAGAACACATCAACTTGTTGTGGCCTCAGTCTTAACAATGCACTTCAAACCCTAACAGCCCTGTCAATAGTTCTACGGGGAGAAATTAGTGTAAGCTTTTATCAGGGACAATGTAACACTTTTACAGTAAGTTCAATGAACACATGGACGTCCATGCCTAATGACAATCAAACAAAAGGCCTAGAGAATCCCTATACAAAAACTATATCACAATGATTAACAATTGTAGCATTAAATGGGTCATATGAGAAGTTAATGGAACCATGTTTACCAGCAAAATATAAAATTATTGTCTTTCATGTATTTATTGGTCAACGCAAAAACTAGTAAAACTACATATAAATAAGGAAAGACGTAGAATGGTTTTGCAGTGAACAATCAATATGTATATTAATATTTGTCCCTCATATAGCAATGGGTTGATGCAAAACTGATCTAACTACATGTAAATAAAGAAGGATGTAGACTAGTTTTGCACTGGCTCATCGATAGGTACTGGTATATCAGTATTATCGCCTAGAAAATGAAAGCTAACTCATAAAAAACCGAATCAATAATTTCCCACTTCCTGTACAAACAAATGTTCAGTGTGCTTATTGAAACATTCCAGGTATTAATATATTGAAATTGTGATTAATGAAACCATAGTACCATCATGTATTAGGAAATAATCTATTTAAAGTCAGGAGCTTCGTTCTATAGAGTGGCATTTTAAAAGGCTCCAATATATAAACGATCGTGGATTTGTTTACTTCAACATGGGTAGTTTCAAAATGGCGCCTAAATATGTCCAAGGTTATTCGTAGCAAATGGCCGAGGAGTTCCACATGGATCTTTGTGTGACTTCAATACAGGGTAAATGGGTACTTGCTGGGAGTTATAATTTCAATATATTAAATGAATGAAACTTTTGACCTTTAACTTAAAATAACTCTATTCTAGAATCATGGAATTTTCAATAACCGATATTTATAGATCACCGTCATAAGATCTCTCAATATTGCACTCACACAAGGGGGTGGGGTCATGTTCAGATGACCTTCGTATCACCCCAACCCCCAGGGTAAATCGGTACTTGCCAGGTGGAGTTCCGATGCGCCAATATGTTTTCTGCACTAAGCAGAGTCAAAGTCTCTCAGGAAGATACTAAGACTATGAAATGCAATAACTAATTACTTTACAAGTATACCCTAAACGGTTTCTGCTTTGTAGGGTTCTGACATTATTATACATGGTAAACCCCATAACTCTATATCAAAATTGTATTCAGTAAATCATTAACAATTATTTCACATGTTATTACTTTATATAAATGTAACCTGTGTTTATACAATAAAGATTATGTTCTGTTCTGTTCTGTTCTGTTCTGTTCTGTTCTGGTAGTGGCAAGAAACATAAAGACAGACTGTACTTACTTTCTATATAATTCTTCAATCTCAGGTCTTTCTGTTAACATATTATAAAATTGTACAAATTCTTCTCTATCAAGTGTTGGCTTCTCTCCTTTAACTCTTCTACAGTCAGCAGCCTGAAGTACATATAAGAATATTTTTACCTGATTGCTTATATAAGAGTAATTCAATATTTTTAACTGTTTTTTTAGTAAACTGTTGACGGGTCAATAGTTTTGACTGTTTCCCGCACATGCTCTGATGCTGCGCAATGTTATTCAAACTGTTATTGTACTGATATAAGGGGAAGTAACTGCTACAGGATTTAGGATTTACCAGATGCTTTCTAATGCATCAAGTATCCATCGATCTTGAATAAGCAGACGTAAACATGTCAAGTAATTGATCAGGCAGTAAAACAGTTATTTCATGTGTGATTAGGGAACAGTCAAACTGTTGTCCATCGGTGTCAGGAATAGTGTTCTCCCTCGGCCTTGAGAAACAGATCAAAACACTATCCCTCCACCTCGGACCAACAGTTTGACTGTTCCCTAATCAGATATGAAATAACTGTATACCAGTCTTCATGAGAACCTTTCATTAGCATTAGACATTAAGTCCAGCAAAATGGAACATTTTACTGGACCAAATGAAAGTTTACTGTTTAAACATGATTTGATAAAACGTTATGTCCATTTTTAATGATTAAGCATAATATATCATAAACTTAAATGCAGAAAAAAATATCTAAAGTAAAAAGTTTCTAATAAATTATTATGCTGTTTTTTTTATTCATATGTCAAATTTCTTATTAATTAGGAGAGGGTGCCTGAAAATGTTATCATATTATAAATACTGAAGGGACATTGACATGGCAAGCCGGCTTTAAAACACTATACTATTCATCAGTTTTACTTACACATTAATGTTACATATAAATCTTCAGCTCTAAATTTCCTTTAGTAATTGAAACATGGCTGTACCATAATTTAAGAAAAATCAAATTCTTACATTAAACATTTCTCGAACATAAGTTCGATCCATGTCAGAGTTAAGTCCCTTTAATAATCTCATCACTTCCTCAAAGTCTAGTCGATTATCAGAATTCTTGTCAGCCCTATCAAACGCTTCACGTATCCACCTGCAAGCATAAATCATGTAATAATTATGTAAAAACTTAACAAACTTTGACATGCATCCTTTCAATCATTATAATTATATAATACCACAGCCTCAGGCCAATCAAAATTAACTTAAACATTTTCACAGGGCTGGCGAAATCTTAAAATTGTTTACTTGTTTGTTCTTGCTAGCTAATAGTTACTAATGTCTATATGATCATTTAAAACAAATCTATTGAGAAATCCACTTGTCCGTACTTGCCTTTGGACAACACGGACGTTTGATTTTGTTGGTCCTGTTCCATGTCCTCCTTTTCATGCATGAAAACATGCATCCCGTTACACGTATATATCTTAATCGGGTACTTTCTGTGTAGCTTAGTTGGTAAAGTCTTAGTGGGACTTAATTCCTGACAAGGACATACCTATCTTCATAGAGCTTGGTCATGAAATATTAAATTGCCATTTTTCCACTAAGTCAAAAAAATTTCAAAATCTTAAATGAAAATGCACATCTTTCCCATTTTTAAATTTAAAAAAACTGGACAAGAATCAAATCATGACTTTTCTATGGTCTCAGGGCTATTCAATGAGTAGGCGGGACTTTAGACTTTTAATCTATATCTAGAAACATTGTTATACAAGTTATGAACTTATGAATTATTCATAATGTGTCAGCTATAAAAAGGATGTATGTCTACATTTTTGACTGTCAAAATAAATTGATCAAAAGTTTAAAGGTAATTATTGTAACCTAGTTTTATTTTAATCTCCATGATTGGCAAATTCAAATTGATGGTAACAATTGTCATGTATATCATTAAGATAGATATTTTTTAACATGAAAAAAGTAACGAAATTTGTGTTGCTTAATGCTGCATTTTAACATTTTTTCAGGGGCCAATCCAGTAACTCTTTTCTAGGGGGAGTCCTAACTTTTTCTAGGGAGGGGGTTCAAACATTCGAACCAAAACCACATAATAAACAGTTTGCAGAATAACACAACATATTAATAACAAAAACTACATATCCATTAGATCTATGTTAAGGACAAAGGAAAGGAAGCCTAAGAAAAATTGCTTCTCCATACATAAAGATAGCTTACATTTAAAAAATACACTCATGGACGGGTACATTTTGGAAATTTCACGGGGAGCCCGGACCACCCTGACCCCCCCCCCTCCACTAGATCCGCCAATTTTTTTTCAGTCATACTGCGACAGTCAGTCACTCTTCTTACAATCCCTGCACAGACCTAGGTCTATAATAATGAAACAAACAACAAAAGGGCAAATAACTCTTGCACTCTTGTAAAAAGCTATGGAAAACAATGGGAAGCAATAATGTGGAATTTAGATCAGTCAAACACCTTCTTCACTCAAACTTTTTGTCACGAACCTTTGAGTTCAATCTTTCAAACTTCTACTGAACAACAATAGGCCTACATGGAGACAATAACATCATCAAAATACATGTGGTAGAAATTTGTGATATAAATACATGATAAAAAGCACGCTTCACTCTTATACATAAATAGACAGTTAATTAGCTATTAATTAGAAACATGTAATGTTATCTTCCCTAAAGCTGTACAATAGTAATAAGAATAGCTAGACACACTATTACATCTTGTCATAATAACATACATGGGCGGATCAAGCTGGGGGTGGGAGGATCAGGGGGTCTGGATCCCCCACCCCCTGAAATTTCCAAATTACACCTTTCCATGAGTGTATTTTTTTAAATGTAAGCCATTCTTAAGTAGCATGAAGCAATTTTTCTTGCTCACTCACATTTGGGTTTAACATAGACCTAATGGTTATGTAGTTTTTATTATTAATACTTTGTGTTATTCTGCAAACAGTGTATAATGTGGTTGTGGTTCAAAAATTTGGACCCCCCACCCCTAGAAAAAGTTAGGACCACCCCCCCCCCCCCTAGGAAAAAGTTTGCACCCACCCACTAGATAAAGTTTGAATGGACCCCCCCGGATCTGCCTCTGACATACACATGAAAGTACGAAGGTCAATACTGGGTCATTGTTGTCATACATATATAATGTAGTATACAAACAATATACTTGTATATATATATATATATATATATTCCACTTATCATGTTTTCTTTTGGACTATGGACCCTCATTTGTTACTGATTAATAATAGTTTGTTATTGCTGCTGACCTTGGAATATTAACTTAAAACAAATCTTACACAGCTGAGTGTGTCATAACTCTGGCTTCCAAAACTAGAAATTAAATTTCCTTCATTTTAAAGCCCTCGTCAAAGCCCATCTTATGTCAGAGATCTGAGATAACTAATGTATATAATATTATGTATTAAGCGCTTAATTCTTTATCTAATTATTACTATTGTTGAATGCATCTCTGTTGTCAACAACCAATAATATAAGATATAACATACACTTTATCTGTCTCCTTCTGTTTCAGGAATTGATTCAACTGTAAAGCATATCGTAAACCTTTCACCCATTTATCCCTCGTATCATAATCATGTGCCAGTAGATACAAGACTTCATGATTTGAACCAAATACAACACAAAATGATCTGTATTTCTGAAAAATGAAAACAAAATTTCATAATATATGAACAAAAATTCATGATAAAAGCAACATAATGAATCATGGTACAATATCATTTAAATCACATTGGATAAAATAGGAAGCAATCCAATTGGTAAGTAGGTCCTTTCAGTTGGAATCCTCAGATTTTATCATTGAATTTCTATGAAGGGTAAAATCCAAGTAATCCAACTAATTGGACCTACCTATTTGAAGAGTATACAACTTACAAGGGGAAATAACTGACTAAGGTCTCATATTGCAAAAAGATGTGTTTTGTCATTATAACGTTTACTATTTTTACTATTGTTGGGTTTTTTTTTAGCTTTCTTGAGCCTAATTATTCTTTGAATCAAGAAGATTAACTAATGTATGATTACACATAAACATCCGGCTACATGCTTTTTGAAAGGTTAACTTTTGGGCACAGCCTGTATTTCAAAAAAAAAACCATTTCAATAATTCATAAGTTTTCTATACATGAGTAAGAAAGCGTGACACACAAATTGAACAAATTATTTATGTTCATCCCATAACAAGTACATACAACTCTTAACATCAAAATTAAGGTATATGTTCACTTATGCCACACAAAATTATAAACTAATTCTGAAAATTAAGATAGATGCTTACAAAATGTTTGTTTTGTTTGTTTTTGTTGGGTATAACTCCGTAGCAACACATTGAATAGGTAACATATCACGGCAGTCAGTCCACCTACTCACTGTTCCTGGAAAGGCTAATTCTCTGGATTTAGCTGTTAACCAACTACTAGCGCATACTTTCGTCAGTGACTGACTACTGCCCTACATGATTTAGAATCAGTGGTAGAAGGGAGAAGAGCTGTAGAAATAATTTCATGACTAAGCTCCATGAAAGTATGCCCTGCCCGGGAATCGAATTCATGACCCCTCGATCAGTAGACTTGCATGCTACCAACTGAGCTAGCTGGGCGGCTTACTTACAAAATGGGATACATACAATGTATCATTCATTATAATGAGCTCATCATGTTGTATGTATTAGATTCAAAATTTTGCTGGCATTTGCAAAATAATTTGAAAATAACTGTCATTTTGAGTAAGTAATTACCTCCCTTTCATATAAAAATAGAGCAATTTAAATGTGTCCATAAAAAGTTTGGGTTGACATAGTTGAAAATCTGACATGGTGGAAAAAAACTTAAAAATATGATGCTCAAACAAGTATTATTATTTGTAAAAAATTTGTGCAGCCATTAAATATAGTTTCTAGAAAGGGAATGTTAACCTTCATGCAACATCAAAGTGAAAGACTCCCTATACAATAAAATCAGTAAAGCTGATAATTTGTCAAACAAGGGGTGTACTCATATGTATCGCCATTAAACATCAATTTTTTGTTGAATTACCTAAAAAACACAGGTTTTAAACCAAACTAAGAGCAATAATAATTGGTTTAAACTAAATTTAATGACATACCTTTAAAACGTTTATAATTTAAATAGAAATTTAAGGTTTTTAAGGGTGGTTTACTGTTTATTTTTACGGTTGCTGAGCTATGATTTGCTGACTGCTATTTTTTATGAATAAGGGATATTGGGTGTTATCCTTCTTGTATAAGGGGCTACTGACATCTGTGCAATCATTTTAAAAGGGATTTAATCAATCATAAACTGGTTAAAAGCCTTGATTTAGAGGTACAGTTAAATTGTACTATGAAAACCATCAGAATCAATGTGAGGGTTGCCCACAAGACTGTAGTAACTCACTCTTTAACACAATGCACTTACTACAGTCTTGCAGGCAACCCTCGAAAGGTTTTAAAAACAGAATGGTCTTATTTCTAGAGCAACAACTTTCTTTTCAAATTAAGCTTCATAGACTTTGACTATCAGTGGCCCATACATTAACCCCACTGATTTAAATACTCAATATGTTTTAAATAATATCTGTACATAAATGCTGGTATCTGTTTTTATCAATCATGAGAACAGAACTACTGTAGTGAGTATTTAAATCAGTGGGGTTAATGTATGAACCACAGGCAGTTGAATTAAATTTAACAATACATTAGGATAAATATTGCAATAAAAACTTTTAAATACTATTCATATTTTATCTATGGTAAAATGTCATAAATATGTCAACAAATAAAATGTTTCAACCCAGACATTTAATATTTAAATATCAAATTGTTTGCACCCATCATGCATCATTCTGCAGGACGCAGATAAAAGTTCACTCCGCCCTTTTCATTTTTAGATAATTTACACACATGGGACAATTTTCGACAATTTTCATGTCATACTTAAGCGTAGTGTAAGCAATTTAAAATGAAATAACTGCTGCAAACTTTTATCAAATTTTATCAATTAGCCGATAACGACACCCATAAATTACACAATTTAACCAATTACTGTCACGATTTAAAATCCTTATTTTATAATGTTCAGCATTTTATTAATAAAATATATTACGCATTTCTTATACATCAACATCCATTCTCAATAAAGCCATTTGGTTATAATATTTAGTCGAGAAAAGTTTCCCAACAAATGATCTTTCCCTTCAAACGCCTACCCATAACCGGGATCTGTAGCGCATTTGGTAGTGCGCCAGGGGCCCGTATTATCAAGCATCTTGTGACCGATTTTTGTCGTAAATCCTTTAAATAGTATACATGTAGTTAATTTATCGTAAATTTTTGATATTATGCTGCCCTGGATTTCAAATCTAGTGTCCCAAAGGGGTTATAGGTTCGAATCCCACCAGGGGAGGTTATACCCTTCCATGAAAATTAGACAATTAAGTCAATTTTTCTCAATTAATAAGGTACATGTATATGAAGAAGATTCGGGCCTTGTTGAAGAGTAGGTGAGTACTGGTTTTAGAAAAAAGTCCAGGAAAGCTAGGTTAGGTGGGCTGGTTTCCATAAAATAAGGTAAACATTGTTAAACCCAATATATCACATTCAATTGTATCATTATTTGGAATTTTCTTGTTGTATATAAATGAAAATGTATTATGGGCCGGTGGCCTTTTTGTTCTAATAAACAGTTATAACATGAACCCAAGAATAATTTATACTCTGCCTCACATATACCTGATAAATCATGATAAGTGAAAGTCATATGAACCAAATTAAAAACAAATAAAATGCACAGTGATATACTTTTATGATATGATAAAATATACTGAACCAAAAAAGAAACTTTCGCCAAGTTTGATTGTAGATATGTTAGTACAGTTTCAATCCTTTTGGCTGAAAGCTTACATTTTTGTAAAATAATGTATTGTGGTTCTTTAAAAATCGTCATTTTGGAGGAAAGGATCAGATTGATTGTTGAATAAGGTAGGGGTCATTTCTAAAGTTAACAATCAATAGCGTATGTGGCCACCGTGGGCGATGCTGACTGCCTGACAGCAACGTCGCACAAGTTTGTTAATGACAGCCTGTGGAATATTATTCAATTCTTCAAGCAATGCAGCTCGAAGGTCGTTGGTGTTGTTTGGAGGGTTCGGACGTCGACGTACACGTCTATCCAGATTATCCCAAAGATGTTCAATATTGGGTTCAAATCCAGACTTTTTGAGTGCCAGTCGTTGATGAAATCAATGTTATGATTTTGTAAATACTGTATTATTGACACGAGCAACAGTTTTACAAGCTACTTCATGTATATATGTGTGTACATCTAAGTGGTACCCTTGAACCATTGGCTTTGCGAAAGTTTCTTTTTTGGTTCAGTATATTACAATGAAAGCCTCAAGGCTATGAGCAGACAAAAATTTATACACGAAATACTGTCATGTTAAATGTGCTCATTTGTGCATAGCATATGCATACACATACAGTATAATACACCAAGACATGTAACGAAATAAACCTGCAAATAAAATTGACAATAAGGCCAAACTTTTTATAATTTTAGTCTCACGTGAATTTTCTTGAAAAAAATGAGTGCGGTAGGTTGAAATAAAAAAATATTTAAGATGTCAATTACAATTGATTTCTCAAATTGTGTGATAATTGACATGTTAAGCCTTTTTCGTACTGGGATGGGTTCGTTTTTTTTCTTTTTTGGTGCAAATATTAGTATGGTGAGTTGGGATTTATGAAAGACAAAATATATTAAAGGTTTGGCCTAAAGTGAAAGTGATGTATGGTCTTCACTACTTAATTTAAATATAAAATTTACATCAACATGAAAAAAAACATTTGACATTCTTATAAAGTAAGACAGTATGCAATGCAAACATTGAGCACATTGCTTTAGAAATGATGGCCTATTTGAATGACAAGGTTCAACATTTAAGACCAACCTATTGCCCCTGACAACTACTAGGAGTCCAATTAAGGGACACTTAGTGATATTTATCAACAAAATATTCTGACATCTGCGTTTCATATCTATTTTTCTTCAGTACCTTAATGGCAGATTTGAAGAGTAGTCAGGGGAGATAACTTTGTCAGACTATATTCGGGTTTGGGCAACATGTTACTGCCATCAATGATTTGGTCTGGGCAAAATTAAAAATATGCTGGTAGCTAGCTGTCTATTCAGTTAAATTGTCATAAGATTTTTGATAATGTGCTGCCCAGGGCTTTAAAAATCATCAAAAACCCCTTGATTTTGCAATAACCAAGTTAGTTTTCGTAGAGGAAGTTAACTGAACAACGTACATGAATGGTAAGAGTTGTTCAACAAAAGTATGAATGAATCATTAACTTTAGAGAGATAGAAAACAATTACGCATGGAGTACTTAAAAAACTACTTGAAAAACACTTATACATGTACTTATGTAAGTTGAACACTTGAAATATAAGTACTGGATAATAACATGCTGCACTTTTATCAGTAATTATCCGCAGGACATGATATATATCACAGTTGTTTACTTATATACAACATTTTAATAGATTTCTTTCATTTTGATTTTTGAACATTTATCACCAATTTTTATTCGGTTCTATATTCTATAGGGTCTAAATTTCAACACTTCTGTTAATATCTTCATTAACAAGAAAGATATTTGATGAAATATTTTGTTATCCTTACATAGGACATCAATGAAAAAACTCAAGGATCCCAACTGTAAGGACCTACTTACCAATTGGATTGATTCAGATTTTATCAGGGGAAGATAACTGACAAAAGTCCCTAATTGCAAGAAAGAATGGTTGCAACAAGAATTTGGCCTTTGCTATGAATTGATCCCAGAGGGAGGGTTTTCGAAGTGGGGCATAACTTAATTGTGATCCGTTTTTTTTAGATTTTAAGCTCCATGACAAATATGATATCATTCAATAAAGGCTTGGCCTGGAAGTGATCTTGTTAAATATTAGAATAACGCCCAACCACTCATACATCCTTGTAGGTACATAACACAGTATAGCAGAGTAATGTATCGTGGGATAAAAGACAATGCTCATACATAGAAAACAACTTAAACATTGTAATCACTTGACCGACCTACACATTGAATATTAAGTATGTAATATGTTTACATGAAAAAATCAAAGAATTGAAGTATAGAAAGACTTTCGTGCACATTGAAACTTAACTCCATACTAATTAGAGGTGCGCGGTATTACCGGTTAACCGGTAACCGTGGTTTTTTATCTCGCGGTACGATACCACGGTAATTCCGGAAATACCGGTATTTCAGTACCTGTGAACAAGAAGTACCTGTAATTTAGGTTTTACACGTTATATATGTCAGCTGGGGTGGCCAAATCAACGGTTGTCCGAGTCGTACTTAAAGGTTTTTTTTTTAATTTGACTTGTCCGTGGACAAGTAAAAAACTCTGTTTTAGTTAGTTAAAAATAGTTTTTCCACTGCATAACGCTGTGGTAGTTATAGACATGCGTATTAGCAATCGTCGAGCAGAGTCATTTTGAGTGCCTCGACACAAATGTCGTCATGACACAGTCTTTAGACGGACCGATTGGTTCGTTATTTTCAACTTTGAATTTTCAACTATTCTTATACATTTGAGGAAAAAACATAAAAAATCAAGGATGATTAAGTTGTTATAGTTTTACCCTTAAATCAGGCCTTTTGTGTTTTCAAAAGTTAATATATGATCTTCTTAAAAGTGCATTTTTTATATTGTGGTATACCGTGGTATATACCGTGGTATTTAGTTCAAATACGCGGTAACAGGGACCAGGAAATCGCCGGTTTTTCGGTTTTCGGACCGATTTTTTCAGTTTGGACCGATTGAGATTTCAAAATCCTTAAAAAAATCGGTCCGGGAAAAATTCGCTAATTTTGACCTCAAACCATTAATTTCCATAATTTTCAAGAAAACGTATCGATAAAATATTATCAAACAACTATCAGTTGCTAAAACCCACTGTTTACTGATGTAATATCCTGCTTAATCGTCCACAGGTTACACATCAAGGACCCTGTATAACGTATCCATGGTTACAGGTATCATGTGGGGTTGAGGCAGTGATATTTTTTTTGATCGAGCACAGCAAGGTACGCTTGATTTGCACTCGATTAATTTGAAGGAACAGCAGAAGAATATGTTCTTACTTAATCGTGTCCATCGAACCGATTACGTTTTTCAATCGGTCTGTTTGAAACCTGTAAACTTGTAAAAAACAATAATCTTTTATAAAGAATGTTTTATGAATAATTAAAGAAAACAATTTAACTGCTTTTGTTGTCAATTCCTGATTGATGTATTCGTTTAATCTTTAATTTGTTTGACTTAATTCATGATTTATTTTTACGTCTTAAATTGAGGTGTGAATAATAAGAAATTATCTTAGGACATGTATCTACGCAAATTCTTATTAATCGAAGGTACAGTTGTTGATGATCAAAATTCAACCATCTCTTCTCCCTTCTTTGGTGAACAAAATTAATGATTACTATTAAATTCAAAATTCAACGAAAATAATTTTCAAAACGAACAGTTGTGTCATTAAACTATCTATAAATGGTGTACTATGCACGATTTGATAATCTTTTGTGTTAAAAGAAACCGCTTGAACCATTGTGATGAGATGTCATACATTTTCGAGACCCACGCTAGATCGTCACTTCGTATGAGAAACGTTTTAATCTACGTGTTTAATAAAAAAAGCTTATCATTATTTTACGTTTTCTTTCTTAATTTAGCGAACGACGCTTAAATGCGAGACATTTACTTTGGACCCGTTTTTCTGCGCATGCGCATTTAAATAATTTCCCCACATGACGGAGTTTTCCAACAACATTAGAACTAGATGAAACAGCCTTTTTTCAAGTTCTGTTTATTGAACGACCGACGATTGCGGGGAGTAATTTCGGAAACCACGCTTTTATTTTAGTTTTGTAAAAAATTAAACAAACAATGCCAATGTATCGTATGCCTTCCTAATTAAAGGGAGCAAAAATAAGTACAAACATGGTCGTGAATAAAGTACAGTAAACGGTCGGGTCCGTACGGTACACGTTAAAACCCGTATCCGGTACTCGGACGGCTTTGGACCGATTGACTTCGGCGAATTTCCTGGTCCCTGGCGGTATACCTTGGTTTAAATTTCCTGGCGGTACCCAGCTCTAATACTAATGATAACTCCTTACACATTAGATTCAAGTACGAACCGAGCAGGGCAAAACATGCGGACGAAGTGTTTATTCTATCCTGTATTACTGGCAAATACTACTGCTTAGTGTATTAACAAGATTTGACTCAGCCCATTCACACCCTTATCAATATAAGTAAACACCTGTCACTGACACTGAAACAAAGTCGCTTCAGTTGATTGATGGAACTACTTTTATTGCCTGGAAATAAACTGTGTAGTAAATCAGAGAAACATGTATCACTCCGCAGGTTAAACTGGTCAGGCATTTGAATCGTCGATAGTTTTGGACTTGTGGTTTAACCAAAGACTAAAAAGTCTAAAACCTATGTACTCACATCATGATGGTCCAGACGTTTGGCGTAATCTTTTTCTCCTTCTCTCACTTCTTCTATAGATGATAATGACCCTAAAATATAATATTATAGATATGATATATAATTGTCATAGGGCAAGGAAAAAACAACTTGACAGGGACTCAAACTCTGTATCCCTCACTTACATGGCCTCTCTAATCTCTGTAAACAGATATCCTGTACAGCGTTGTCGTACAGGATCTGTAAGATCTCAATGGAGGGTCATGTCAAGATGACATTTATGTCGACCAATCAATGTCTAGCTTTCATCTAGATGAAACAATTTTTAATAACATTTTGATTTCGTAATTTCTATTTTTAGACCAAGATTTGTGAGCTAATTTGACAGCAGTATTATTCACAGTCTGCAATTGGATGACTCATATTAAATTGCCTGACATAGACGATTTAATTTCTTGCACAAGAAAATTGGCAGTTCTGTAGTAGGGATCTCTTGATCCCAAAGAGCATGTCCTTAAACCACTGAACTTCTGCTCCAACGACATGTACATATATATCAAGATGATACCAACCATGCTTTGAATACATGTACTGGCTCAAGCCCTGATAAGGAAAGCAGTGACAAATGGAGAAAGACTAATATAAACTAAGTGGAACGTCATTCCTTAATAGAGTTCATGACAGTAAGGAGCATGGAGTATAAAAATGTTCAACGATAATTGATCACAACTATATGCTAATATTTCATTATCACAATTGTTTGAACAAGGATAAACAAGTATGTAAAAGCCACAGCTACAACTCTATATGTAATATACCATTAATATACATGTATATCTCAAATCAATATTTCAAATGGATTCCTTAACGCAAAATCAGCCTACGTCCTAGTTTATTTACATACAGTTAGACTAGTTTTGGACCGACCCATTCAAATATAAACTAATAAAGTAAACAAAGCACACATAACTTTAACAATGGTCTATTTAACTAGCATAATAAAATTTAACAATAATATATTCATATATCCCATTATAACAGATCTACATGATGAAATGCAAATATTTTTTTACAACGTCCCCCGCACTTCTTAAAGTGAAGTTAAATTTTTCCTCTCCCTTCTCCTTTCATTTAAAGAGTCCCATCCCACCTAAAGAAATTGTGAACTAAAGTTGCCGACAATTAAAATAGAAGCTATTAAGGACAAAAAGTAGGAGAGAAAATATTAAGATTTTTTACTCAAGCCACCAAAATTAAAAAAGAAGTTGTTAAGGACAGAATGTATAAGACAGTCAAGGGTTGCTTGCAAGATTGTTGTAAGTGCATTGCGTTAAAGAGCAAGATACTACAGTCTTGCGGGTAAACCTCAAAGTGCAAATTAAAAAATGCAGGATATTTTACACCAGTCACCAAAATTAATATAGAAAATATTAAGGACAGAATGTACGTACGACAAATTTAAGATATTTGGCATTCCACCATACCACACTGACCAAATATTATGTAATAAACTGTACAGCCTCTCTACATAAACTACAAGTTCGTTTTCAACATTCATTCTTGTACTTGGCGTTATTTGTAACAAATTTAAAAAGTTCATCATGAACAATTAACACCCACTGGGAGGGACTAAAATGTGTTGCTGTTCAGAGATTGTTGCTCTGCAGAGGTTAAATTTCAAATTACGCCAATGGGAAATATCAAAAGCTGTTGTTGTGCAGAGACTTTGTAGATGGTTGGTTTGTGGAGGTTATACTGTATTGTTGAATTTTATTCCACTGTCATTGGCACATACAGTAACCCGTCTGATTTAAATACTTGCTATTTATTTGATAATCTCTGTACATAAAATATATAAAATGGATATCTGTGTTCATTGATAGTGACTTAACAAGAACTGAAGTGTGAATATTTGTATAGGGAAGTATTTAAATCAGTGGGTTTAATGATATATGCACCACTAACAGTTGAAAGAAATTAAACGAAAATGTTTTGAAGTGGTATTTGTTTTGTCACAATAATAAAAAAACAAATACTTACATGATGTGGTTTTCTTTCTAAATCGTTTCTGAGATCCAGTATAGAATAGTTTTAATGATTTAGAATCCAGATAGAAATCTCTCGTATATAAGATACCACCACCTTTAATCTTGTGTAATGATGTCCCTTCACTTAACTCATGTAATAATTCATCCACTGAAAGTATAGAAAATAAGAATTATTTATAAATTCAATAGGATTTTTCTGGAAATTCAATAGGATTTTTCTATAAATTCAATAGGATTTTTCTATAAATTCAATAGGATTTTTTACAAATTCAATAGGATTTTTTATAATTCAATAGGATTTTTATAAATTCAATAGGATTTTTTATAAATTCAATAGGATTTTTCTATAAATTCAATAGGAATTATTGATAAATTAAATAGTGTTTAATTTTGGGCTATAAGCCTATACAAATGCATCAACAATGTAATGTCAGCCCCTATATCAATCTTAAAGTACAACATTCACAAATAGTTATGACAATACATAAATAAATGCTGCCATTGTTTGTTACCATTCTTGTACCCAGAGTCAAGTAGGATTCTCAATATTTGATCGAGAATCTTGATTACCTCGGGGTACGAGAATGGTTTCTTACTGGTTCTCTTAGAGATTTCTATGTACAAGATAAATAAGGAAAATTGTTAGGTGCCAGGTAAATTATTCAACTCATCTAAGCCGAGTTCAAGCCTTCAAAATTTCATTGTACTTGATACTAAGGTTGGAGTGAAAATGACTGTAGACAATATTTTTAAAAGCTAAAAATCCATGACGGCATCTAGTTTCAACTAGAAATTTAACCCATGACCCTGTATTTGTTGATAAGTATGCTTCAGACAGCATGAAAGAGTCAAGTGCTTTTTGGGTGTGTTTGTTGCAATACGTAATAATATTCACAACAATAACACATACGATCATATTAAATTTATTTATCCATCTGACGTTTCAGCTCTGTGCCTTTTTCAAGGTAAATAAATAGTAAACCAAATTTTTTTTTGTTGCAATACAAATCAGTATAATGAGAAACAAGAAAAAAAACATACTAACTTGTGCATTAAATAAAAAATCAATAGTTTTGAAAAATCAATCACACTGTGAGTTAAGTATCAATTGAGATTTTAAAGAATAATCCGATTTGAATTAGCGTAGTTCAATGTCCTCACCCAGTATAGTACAGCAAATACAAAACTGAATGACAGATGCATCTTATCGTCAGATTATATTCAGCATATTTTAAAATTCAAATAGTATACAATCGCGATACAAACTAGGTTAAATTGAAATTTAATATTCCATTAAATAAAACTTTATTCATACACAAAGCTAGGTGACAAAAGGTATCATTTTAAACCAATTGTTGAAATTTTTTAAATAAAATTAATTTAAACAGGATCAAAAAGTTTTATTGGTAGCAGTATTTACATAATTTTTGAGAAAAAAATGAATTTTCAATTTCATACATCTTTTTTATTCTGATATGTATATGAACGCTTCTCAAGGTTATCGTATTACAATACACAGAATGACATAATTGAGATAATTGATGCCGATCGGAATACATTTTAAGAGGGTTACGAAATAAGATGAGCTCTTCTTTGATTGGCTCCAATCTTTGTCCATTGATTCTCATATTTGAGTATGATCTTTAAAAAAAAACTAGCTCATTTAAATATGAGTATGGTGTTAGCAATAGGAATAATATTAATCATAGAAATAACATACTCAAAGTGATAATAAAACCATAAAATTATGAAAAAGTTCTTTTAGGACAATTTGAGACAAATCTGAACGATATTCTATGTAAACGATGTCTCATGTTATCCTGAACAAGCTATATCAATGGATTGGGTCATAATGGGATATTTAATACACCTGGGGTGCTTTTCACAAAAATTCTTCCAAAAAATCTTCGTAAGTCAGTTTTATATAATAAGAACTTCTAAGTCAGACGGATAATAAGCATAACTATGATATGATATTCAAAAGGTATACACAATTCTACACAATTTGTTTGATATTTAGAATTGATAAGCCCAAAAATTAGCGTATTACACATGTATTAATGTTTCTTGCTTTTGACTTATGAAGAATTTTTCCGTAAGAATTTTTGTGAAAAGCACCACTGATCTTGAGACATTGCACTAAAAGGCTCAAACTTTATATCATAATTTTTATTTATACCACCTTCATATGCACAGATTTTTCTTACAAGTTCTTGCAGATTGCTAACTCATAGTCAATTGCAAGTATTCGTAGATTACTTGTTGATATTTATGAATAATTTGTAATAACACAAGGACACTTAATGTTATCCCACAGACAGACGGACAGATGGATGGACAGACGGACAGACAACATCATAACATTATATAACCTGTTTTTCAAATTGGCATAAAATGAAATAGTAAATAAGACAGACGAAAAGGTGGACAGACGTCGACAGACATCATCATAACGTAATACAACCTTTTTACCAAAAAAAAAAGAAATAGTAGAAAAGTTATGAAAGTAAAAAAAATATGGAAGAAAAACCTACAATGGCAGTTGTTTGTTATGATATTTTGACCTACATTAATCATAAAAAGTCACATGGTATCGGAGCTGTGTTTAAAGTACTATGATTTTCACAATGTAGTATGGAAGATTTTACTATTAACTAATAGTTGGCAGTATACAAATATTGACCTATATTAATCTTATATATTTAAACTAACTCAGATTTGTCTTTATAAATAGTGTATTACGATCATATAAAGTTTTAGTCATACAAAAAAAAGTTACTGTATGTCAAACTTAAAATATCGCAGTTCAAAGTCGTAAGAATAATAAATATAACTATGAAGAGATATTCAAAAGTTAAACAATATTCTACATAATTCAATAACATTTGGAATTGAAAGACCAAAAATTGTCTGTGTTATTAATGTTTACTGCTTTTGACTTACGATGGTTTTTATCGTAAGATTTTTGTGAAACACACCCCCCCCCGCAGGTCTTTTATGTTTACTCATTCATGGACATGATCAATGCATTTCCATGCATTTTTAACTTCATGTTAAAGCCACCATATGAAGACATATTTATAAATAGTAAACTTAAAAACTGTAATACATGTACAACCATGAAGTTATCAAAATATTACATGCATTAGAGGCATAATAAACATTTCAAACCATTCTGCTCTCTAAATTTCATTTTGACCACGCTAAAAACTGATATGTATTTAGTAACTGGTGTATTAAACTTAAATTATACTTTGTAGCTCTCTTTAACTTACTTGTAATGTCACGTTTAAAACCAGACTTTTTGCTTCGACTTTTGAATAAAATCGGTTTCGACATTTTTTCACTTTAATAATAATTCCAACACAATTAGAACAAGTTTAAAATCCAAAATATAACTTAGTTTAGTCCGGCTTAAGAATAAAAACACTATATACAAACAAACTGAGTACTCATTGTTTGTATATATACAAAATATACAGCCCTTTTATCTTATCAAAAATGACATTTAGTAATTCAACATTTAATAATCAATATAATGATGAATAACTAATTAAAGCCCTTAACTGATAAGCTTTTTTCAACCCAATTTGTTTATCAACTGGGTATATATAAATGTATATACGTTTATTAAACATTAACTTTTTAATTTCCATTTATAGATATAAATACATGCATACAATGTACGTAAGCTTATAAACTAATTGTCTAAGCTTATATCCTCTTATTTTTAACACATCCTTTTATGATAAAGTCCAAACATGCTGTAACTTTGATAAATAAATCGTGAAACTTAATAACCAAACAATTGGTTGTAAATTTTTCCGCCAAATACTTAAGACAAATATTTAAGTCGATGACACAATATTTTTCAATGTGTATTGTAAATATACATTCAACGGTTTTCAAAAAACATGAAAATAGACTCTATAAAAAACTATAATAAAAGTATTCTATACGTCCAATTTTAATCCAAAATGAGAATTGAAGCCAAAACAAGAATTGAAGTATTAATAAAAATGAACAACTCCAATTATCAATAAATATTGAATAAGTTACGTTTAAGTTAAGGCCGACAACTTTATCAGGAAAATACATAATACCCTTTGTTTATGATAATAAACTAGTACATTGATTAATACAGACCTTTTTTAATTTAAAAAAAATATTACCACAAATGATTTAAACTACAAAATTTAAAAATTCCAACAATAAAAGTCAACGATGAATTAGAGTTAATACTAAACCGAAGGAAAACAACAAAAGATTAAAAAAATATGACCAATAAAATAAAAATTTTAAAAATTATAAGAGTACATCGAAACAACTTGAGAATTATAAAAATATGACCGATTCAAAATACGAAAATTTAAAAAAAAATGGCTGCTGATTAGAAACTAAAGTATGAACGGACTAACTAAATAAAGAATACTATAAAGTTAACCTTGTAAGTTGAAGTGACACATGTTATATATTCTACATTTTTCTGTCTTAACTCTGACACAGTTATTTTTTATACAAGTCATATTGTATACAAATGGGTCCATGCAAAACCATTCTATTATCTTTCTTCATTTGCATGTATTTAGGCTAGTTCTGAAATGACCCCTTGATACATGAAAAGTTCTTTTTTATTCGAAAATGTATGTCAAACATATCATTTCACTAGATTGGCAATTTCATTCAATCCATATAAAAAAAATCAAAATAATTTCAATATTTTTATAAAATCAATAACTAATTCATGGTCGAAGGCCTGCTTTTAAAACTCACTATGTAAAACCTTATAATTATTTTTAAAAAAATCCCAAAATTATTTTGTGATTTTATATGATGATGATAATCATTAGATGATGTCAATTCCAGTATTATATGATCTCACTATCAGCAATATATATTATGCAATAGCCAGCATTATATTATGTCACACTCAGCTTTATGTGATGCAACAATAAGCCTTATATGGCATCCCACATAGCATTATATGATGCAATAATCAGCATTACATGATGTCACACTAAGTACTATATGATGTCACAATTATCATTATAAAATGTCACACTCAGCTTAATATGTCACACTCAGTATTACATGATGTCACAATCAATATTATATGATATCACAATCAGTATTATATGATATCACAATCAAGGTTACATGATGTCACACTCAGCATTACATGATGTCACAATCAGCATTACATGATGTCACAATCAGCATTACATGATGTCACAATCAGTATTACATGATGTCACAATCAGTATTACATGATGTCACAATCAAAATTATAAGATGTCACAAATCAGTTTAATATGATGTCACAAGCAACATTATATGAAGTCACAATCAGTATTATATGATGTCACAATAAGTATTATACGATGTCACAATCAGTATTTTTGATGTCATAATCAAGTTTGAGATAATTTTTCAATATAAATTGACAATGTGAAAAGTTTTTGATTTTGCATGCTAGTTATTGAACACATGGTATCAAGTGCATCTTGGGGAAATTCTCATATAACATTCAACATTTTCAGAGACATAAAATTATTTAAAATGTTGTGGCTAAGAGTTTACATTAGTATAACAACATCATAAATAAATCATAAATAATTGGATCTGAAAATTCAAGATAATGTTATAGTTTATTTTCAAGACACAACTTTGTCAGTAAAATTTACCAAATCTCATAAATCTGGTAGGCAAATGTAACTGCCTCATTGGCTAATTAAAAAAGTTTATAGTTCCCTGGCCAAGACACTCGTCTGTGTGACTGAGTGGTAACAACATTGGAGTGGTATACATTGAGCAAGACACTTCATGCAACTAGCTTAGTAATGAGGCACCAGAGAGCAGACTCGCCTGCCTGAGGATGATTTAAATGATCAGGGGTTATTGTACAAGATTGTAAAGTCAGCTGAACATGTATATGGAAGCAGACTTTAAACCGCACTTAAACTTTTTTAACAAGCTCAAGAGTGATAAGTAAAGTTGCAACAATTTGTTTATAGACAAGGCTTTTGATATGGAATGCCAGCTGAACATGTATATGGAAGCAGACTTTAAACCGCACTTAAACTTTTTTAACAAGCTCAAGAGTGATAAGTAAAGTTGCAACAATTTGTTTATAGACAAGGCTTTTGATATGGGATGCCACTAAGCTTTTCACTTTCATCAAAAATACAGGTCATCTAAGTATCAAATCATAATTACAATTCAATTAATCATAGCAACTGCCATAAAACATTGAAACATTTTGAACTAAACAGAGATTCAAAAGATAAAAGGTAAATCCACAACAGATGTTCCTAGTACCCATCAACCAGCATGTAACAACATACAGGTAATAGAGATACATTCATTCAGACAATATTTAGAACCAACAAAATGTTTTATGAAAATAGTTTGTACAATATTGTATCCATTTTACCCGCCCAGCTAGCTCAGTTTGTAGCACACAAGTCTACTGATCGAGGGGCCGTGGGTTCAATTCTTTCATAAGTTCAATTCTTCATATCCTTTTAATAGAATTATACTAATGTTGCACAATAACAAGCTCTATTATCTTTTCATCAGTAAATGCATATTATAACACTAATCTATATTTAGCTAACCTGACCCATGTGGGTCTAGTTAGGAAACACCCCAAAAATAAAGAGAAAATATAGAATTATTTTGCCAAGTGATATATCAGTTTGTCTGTTTCAATCATAATCATAAACATATAATACAGAACCAGGAAAATTGGAACTAAAAATTTTGCCCACTTATCCCTTTAAATGTCAGCGCAAAACTACTCTATATTTTTGTATATTTTACATGTCGTTAGATTAGTATTGCATCAAGGCAAATCTGCATCTTACTTTATTCATATACTCTTGTGCCAGTGCAAAACTAGTCTACATTGCTTTTTATTTGTTCGGGACTTCAGTTCTGAACAAATATATTTACAGTATTTCAGACCCTTTCCCACTTTGAAAATTTACCGAATCCAGAAGTAGTCCCTCAGTACATATGTATAGAGCAATTCGAAAAAAAAGATCGTCTGCTCTGATGGGCGCATTAATACACTAGTAATCCGAACTATTTCACAAGCACGTAAGAATACACAGTGCGTCTCAGTAGGGATGATTACGTCATCTTACGTAATAGAGTGGCATCAACGATTCAGTCACGACCCTTCGTTTGTGCTAGTTGTCAGTAGAGATGTTACATCATCTTATGTAATAGAATGGTTCTATAGGTAAAGTTTAAAGATTGTAGTAAATGACTTTGAATGATGTCTGAACAGTGGACTTCATTTATTTCACATACAAATGCAGTAGAATAAATGTGCATGAATGATAACTTTTAAGTGGTAATTATTGCATTGTTCTAAGAATGACCTCCTCGACTTGTTGCGATTGTGCGAAAACGAATAAAAAGTGTGTCCGATAACCTGTAGTATTTATAGGTCGATTGTTTGAAGTGTTTTGAACCAGAACAATGCTGGTCTACCTATCAAACTAATATCATTGAACTGTTCTTTGTGAACGAATGTTTTGTTGAAGCTGGAAATCTAATTCCACTTTTCAAACCCGAACAAATTCAGTGCCTTCAGCGCTTTGATTTTAATTACATGCAGTTAGCCTAGTTTTGCATTGACCAAATAACCACATAATTGTAAATTTTTACTTATTTCTGTAATATAAATTTACCTGACAAAATGTTAAGACAGCATAATAAAATATTAAATTTAATTCTTAACTTACTTTTTGTAAAGGAATTTTAATCCAAATATTTTCACACAATAAATATATTTTTACATGATAAGAGAAAAAGTCTAAAGGACCAAATCTTTTATTCAACCAAGTTACATGATGTTGACAGCTAAAATAAATTGTTTCCCCACAAAATAATTAACCAGCTAAAAACCACACTTCAAAAAACATTTTGATAAGCTTGCCATTCATTACAACTTACAACTCACAGCTTTTACCATGTATTTATTATATACATACAGTACCAACAAAAAGTTTGGAGACAAAAGAATTTATCATATATATATATATAGTACCCACCAAAAGTTTGGAGACAAAAGAAATTCAATAATGGTTTTAAATTTTTACAGAATGTTTTCAGTAGAACCATTGTCTTTAATATATTTAATATGGTTGGGGATTAAATGAAAACAATTACTCCTATGGCATGCATCACTTTTATAAGCTTCAGCATCTGATATACTGAAGCCTTCAAAACCAAATTCAATGCAATTCTTCTCTTTGACACAGATTTTATGCTACTTTGGTAGTCTTAACTACAAAAAGTACCATAACAAAAAAATTAGCAAAACTAACAAAAACAATTTCAAAATAAATAGAAATCAAGTTTAAAAAAACCTATGTAATAGGCTTACAAAGGGAAAATGTCTCCTAACTTTTGGTGGGTATTGTACATACTTCAGTAGGCCAACTAGCTTGCTGAACATACTGTGATAACAAAATATAAACACTATCAAAATCTCCAGGGACGTTTTCAACAACAAAAACATAGTTCTGACATATGGAAGAATGAATGTTGATCATGAATGGTATCTCATTATTAATCACTTGACAAGTTGTATGGATGAGTAATTAATATTTGAGTTATTAGTAGTGTTAATATCAGTTAATTTTGTAAAGGGAGGTAATCAGTACATGTACTAATACGTTAAAGGGAGATAATTACATAAACTTTTAAAATTACTGAGCTAAAGGGAGATAATTACATAAACTTTTAAAATCACTGAGCTAAAGGGAGATAATTTCATAAACTTTTGAATTATTTTAGTAGAGTTTACAATTTGCAAGGCAGGGTCATTAATATTTGAGTTATAAGTACAGTATAACCTCTGCAGAGCAGCCCTATAAAGAACAAATCCTTTGCACAAAAAAGCTTTTTAAATTCCCCTTAGGCAAACTTTTTCTTGAATTTAACCTCTGCAGAGCAACATCTGAACAGAAACACACTTAAGTCCCTACCAGTGGGTGTTGTTCAAGAGAGGTTGTATGGTAGTATCATGATATTAGAATTTCGTGAAGGGAAGTAATCAGTACGTACACTACTGAGCTAAAGGAAGATTATAACAAACCTATGATTTTTTTATATGTTTGAATTATTAGTAGATTTAAATTGGAGATTATTTTAAAGGGAGGTAATTAGTACTTATACTTCTGAGCTAAAGGGAGATAATTATATATTTTTTTATCTTTTTTAAGGGTTTATTCATTAAGAGATCAAAGCCCCTAAGGGCATCTAAGTGTTAAAACTACCAAACAATGATTATTAATGTTAAAAATACTATAAAAATGTTGCTGAAGTTTGAATTCTAAATCTACATTTATATTATTATTTTTTTATTAAGGATACCTACTGTACTTCTTACTTAAAGCCTCCTGATCTTCTGCAATAAATTTAGACAAATACTCACATTGAAGGATCTATAGTAGAAGAACACTTCAAATACAATGGTAATGCTGTCGAGGGTTTCGTACAAATGTCGCGATAATCTATTTACAGTCGTCATCTTAAATTTCTTGAGCGCTAGCCCATTGCAGAGCTAGCTAGGTACGGACCCCCCCCCCTTAGAATTTCCAAAATGTACCAGTCCATTAGTGTTTTTCTTGACTGTAAGTCATTTTTAAGTCGCATGAAGCAATTTTTCTCTGTGCTTAACAAAAATTAAATGGTTATGCAGTTTTGTTATTAATATGTTGCATTATTCTCGAAATGTGTATAATGTGGTTCGAAAGTTTGGACCCCCCCCAGAAAAAGTTTGGACACCCCCCTAGAAAAAAATCCTGGATCCACGCCTGTATCCACTTATTCAGAGCAAATCCAGCAAAGATATGACACCAATTTACATATTGTATTAGCTTTACCTTAATGATGTGTCATCCATTATCATTGCAAACTTGTCTAACTTCATGTTAATAAAGAAGGATGTAAATAAGTTTTCCTGCAGCCCCATTAATATTAAGTTGAGACACATATAAAAATGCCCACGCACAAAATCTATGTACATAAGCTATACAATAGGTATCGCCCATTTTCTTTTAGGAACACCTAACATCTGTTCATTACATCAGAATTTTTTACAATAATATAGTAAGTATAGCAAGTCAAAATAGACTCAAGACGTGGAACATTCTTTTTACTGGGTTTGATGTAGTGTCAACACATATTTAGTTATTTTACGGGGGTCAGTGCACCTAACCTAGCTTTCCCGGACCTGAATCTATAACCAGTACACACCTAACCTTCTACAAGGCCGGCAACTTTTCCATATACCTTATTAATAGAGGAAAATTGACATTATTGGCACATCTTCATAGAAGGGTATAACCACCCCATATGGGATTCAAAACAGTACCCCTTTTCGGGAAACAAGACGCAAAATACTGGCATGCTACCAACAGCGCTACAGACCATGACTGTGTCCATAGAAAACAAGTCTTAATCATTTCATATATCGCCATTCTCGTACCCCCAGGTTTTCAAGATTCTCGATCTCAAGAATCTGATGAGGCTCTGGGAACTAAAATGTATATTGCAGGTTAAGCGCAAAACAGTCGAAACTTAGTATAAGAAAAGAGTGAGTTACGATCCTTTTGCGCTAAACGTGCAGATTCATCAATTTGTGAACCAATCATCAATATTACATTAAATTTTTAACTATGTCAATTAATTTAAAACTAGGTTATTATATGATACCAATTTCGTTAAGAGGGGCATCTTTTGAAATACTGGCAGTAAAAATACAGAAATTACCCATGGCTCTAAACGGTACTACAAGAAATTTTCCACGGTACAATGAATGCCTATAACTGCATGCATGTGCTAGCATGACAAGTTTAAAGTATATCAATAATCTACTTACTTAAGCCTGTTTCGGTAATTTAAGATCAAACAAAATTTAAGCCTAGCAGAAGACATGTTAAGAGTACTTATAGCTTGCTTAGAGGTACATTAAAGTTATATTATCATGAACTTAACTACAATTATAAGAAAATCCGAGTCTTAGATATATAAAAGGCACAGTGAAGTCTTAGCTTGCTGGCAACAACTACAATATAGCCTTCGCAATCAGCCTGGAACCAGACAAGATGCAGAGTAACTTAGTGACTGGTCAGGTTCCAAACCGCTGTTCATTCAGACAGTACTATATCTACTAAATTTCATAAAATGTTCACAAAATTAAAAATACTAAGCAGACAATGTTTAAAACAAGTCGGAAGAGACTGGAACTCAAATTTGTGGGTTTTTTCGTCAATGACCAAACGGTACAAACAAAGTTTGTTACACATTATTGCTGAAAAGCACCAAATACAGATTAAATCTTATTGTTCTTTGTACACATAATATAAAGTTTATTTTGTCAGTGAAAGTTTGTAAGTACTGCAGGGATACATCCAAGTATTTGAATTCCAGATATAGACTATTACAAAGTAAACGTTTTTACCCGATAAAAAATAAAAGCGAACCGTTTTATGTAGATGTTGCATTAAAACAAGCCCCATGAATTCAAATAAAACTTACGAGCAATCATAAGGCTACTTTTTCTTCTTTCACCATTTTGAAAAGGAGCATTCTGTTTGGTTGAACCATTTTGTTGAATAATACTCGCTTTCGTTTCAACATGGCTAGAAACGATATCATTGCTGACATCAATTTGTGTGGAGAAAATCTCCCTAGATTTGACATTTTCATTACTTAGCCATGTAGTTGTATCGCTTAAATCCCCATTATAATCTGAAAAAATTTCTTGTGGTTCAATATACGAACTTGAAGAATCTATCGTTTCGGATGGTCCAATACTTGGCCTGGGCTCTACGGGTTCTCTCTCTAAGGATCTCTGACTGACGGCCCACTCTTTGGGTTCAGTACTCTGCCTGGACCAATCTGGCTCTCTCTCAAAAGACCTTTGGTTTACAGCTAATTCTCTTTGACCAGTACTTTGCCTTGACTCGACTGGTTCCCTCTGATAAGATTTCTGAATCACAGTTGATTCTCTTGGTCCAACATTCTGCCTGGACTCGACCAGCTCTCTTGGAACAGACCTTTGGCTGACAGACCATTCTCTTTGCTCAACTGGTTCCCTCTGAACAGGTCTCTGACTTACACTCCATTCTCTCTGACCAATACTTTGCCGGGAGCTTACGGATCCTGACTGACCATAATGCATGTATCTACCGGAAGTGCTTACTCCACTTATATCACTATAGCGACTGGAAACTCTATTTTTCCATTCGCCGTAAGTCATTTTTGATCCCTTAGGGATATCCATGATTTCAGAATAATGAAACTACCAAACTTTTAAATAACAATTATGTTAAAATATCCACTTAGAATCCTTAGTTCAAATATGTTCAAAATCACAAGTTTAGTTTGAATGTAGCATAAAAATCCTTAGTTCATTCCAATACATGTATGTTTAAATATCACAAATTCAATATGAATAAACCAGCCAATTTCACATCAATATCCTGTCAACTAAATGTCACCTCAAAAATTTTTATACATTGATGTTTCAATACACAAAACCATAAAAGAACTGAGAGTTTACATTGAACTTATACAAAATAAAAACATCCCCTCAAATTCATGTTTTCTTTGTTTGCTTTAAATGTCAAATGGCTACTACACCTTAAAACAACATACTAGAAAATTTGCGCAAAATATTAAAGGTGTGGATACGATATTCACAGTTTCAGCGAAAAAAATCCAAAACTAATTATTCACTTTCTATTTTACTCGTCCACACCCTCTCATCAACCTAAAGTAGGTATATCTTCTAAGTACCCTATATAACTAGCACAGCCAGTGAACTGCGGGGTACAGTAAAAATTCTCATGAATAAAATAGTAAAATTTATTATTATAATTCAAATTTTAAAGGTACACATTCATACCACATCATTATTCATTGATCTATAAAACACCTAGCAGGTATATAATGATATATAAAACGATGCGATACAAACGCCTCCGAAAATATTATTATACAATACAATTAAGCTAAACGTGGACCGTGATTTGAGGCTTATAGACCCGTCATAGTATAAACATTCCGTCGGGTTCAAAGTTTATGTTTGATTAAAACTTGGCTGCTTAAACTTTTTAAAACGTTCAAATAGAATCTAAAATGGCATGTGAATAGAAGAGAGTTTGCAAACATTGTACAAACGTAACGTAACAACAGAGTTATTAACGATTTGAAAGCTATTAATTATCTTAATATTGACATATCAACTAAAATGTTTATATATTGGGCGACAAATATGTACGAACATCTTCATTGAAATTATTATAGCACTAATTATATAGTGAATAGACAATATAAAAGAAGCTTCATTGACTATAAAGTGTCACTTGCATATAGCTCGTTCAGGATAACTTGAGACAAAATACAATGATACCATTTTTATACACAGGTGGATTTAAGTTTAGTACACGTAATTATCGACTATTATCAGTGTGTTTTTGATGTATTAAGTTTAGTACGAGAACACACGTTCCACGCATTAAGACATGCTTAATACTTTAATTACACAAAATAAGCTGACCTCCCTGTTTTATGTAATACCTGAGTCCCAAATATGTATACAAACTAAGTCGTTTGTCTCAAGTTATCCTAAACGAGCTATAGTACTCAAAACAATGAAACCAATATCCTCACAACTTTACCCATTTCTGGTCAGGACATGAGCGAAAATAGGCAATTTTTTTCACCTTAACTAAATAAACATTATTATCAATAAGAACTAATTTAAGATACTAATTGACCGAAAGATATGCAGCTTGGCCAAATTATTCCCTGTGTTTATAGTTCGTTTTTTCTAAACTGTCAAAACATGAATAATTTCACGGTGAATGCGTTCGTTAAAATAATTGTTGTAATACATCCATGAGTTTCCAAAAGTGTGTATTATGATTGAGTAAAGCTGCTAATGCTGTATGATATGTTTAAGTCAAGATAATTTTGATAACAATTAGGCCGCCAGTACAAAAACAATGCATTCAGTCACCCTGAAATTATTCAAGCTTTGACAGTTGAGAAAAAACGAACAATAACTTGAATTGCCATTGAGAAAAACACATTTGAATTTTTAAAGCCTGGTCTAAATAATCATGGCAATATTTCCCCAAATTGACGTAAAAAAATGCTAGCAACCTTTCAGAGACTGAGCAAATGTTATCATGTCAATATTTTACATCATTTTTCTGCACTCAACAACACCAATTTTTTTCTGGGATTGTGGTATGCTGCACTTCCTTTAAAGTCCCATACATTAGTGCAGATATCCTATTTTATTAATAATAAGTACAGAAGTACTGTTGTGAGAATTTAAATTTCAAACAAGGGTCACGTTCAGGTGACCTTTTCTCATCATAATATTAATGACGAAATTGTTATGATACGTAACTTGTTTACATCGTCTACGTCAAGCAATTTGAAATGAGCCATTGATAAATGAGCAATAAAACATACACTTGGCTAACTAGTTGACCATCATTAATATAAATAATCAGTCATAACGTCAACTGGACAAATTTAAAGCTGACAGTTCAAAGATCACCAATGATAAATTTATTCAACAGTCAGTGGGGAATGCATTAACCCCCTAGCTTAAATACTTAATTTTTTGTTGATATCTCTGTTCATATAGTCATTATAGTACTTCAGCATAAATTAACACTAACCCTGCTGAATTAAATACTCAATATATGTCCAATAACCCCTATACATACCCACTACAGTACTCCTGTACTCAATACCAATAAAAATTGTCACCCATGACTCATGAATGGAGATTATTAGACAAATATCAAGTATTTAAATCAGCGGGGTTAATGTATGCACCACTGACAGTTGAATAAATTTACCAATACTTATCTATAATATTTTACTTCAGGGTACAATAAATTAGCATAATGATGACAAATTAACCCCCAAACTGACAATTAAAGGTCAGGACACAGTTATTTAAATGTTGCCTTCTTTTTTGTACTTCAGTTCGACTAAAATGTACCTACTTAAGTTCAACAAAAATGTACCAGTGATAGCGATAGCACAGCACTTGGTTTAATAATCAAAGTGCTGAAAAGCACTGAAGCAAGACTGTGTTGAAGGCTCAAACAACCATCAATAGTTCAAGCTTTAGTTTCGTCTCACGTATAACCAGTCATTAATTTAGGTATAAATCAAATCTGATGATTAAGAGCTTTTTAAGAAAGATTGGCATACATTTTCTTATAACTCACTGATCAATGGACTTGTATAATTACTAGTTGATGAAGAGCTGTGAGAAGTCTTATTTCCTCATTCAATAGAAATAATGATTTTCAGTAATGTCAACACAATGATTTCATACATCCTGTCTATAATAACAAAATATTGTACTTCAAGTAAAATATCAAAATCATGTTGAACACGTGAAGAAAAAATTAAAATCATAATTCACAAGCTAGATGATTCAAAAATGGAAAAAAGAAATTTCAAATAATTCTTGTTTTTGTAATCTTACTTTCATAGCTATCATAAACAGAACAGAACTGTTCTGCTAATATGAGTTACTTTTAAGGTATGCTGTAGAAATTATCATAAATGAAGTTGATAACAATTGTTGGATCAGCCTGCAGTATGTACATTTTTGAAAAAAAGGACAACGCAACAGCATGAGGTAGAGAACAATATCACCAATTGAAATGAAACAACATGAATTGTGAAATACACATTAAAAATACAAAATGTTTTCATTTTATAGGTATTTTGCCTTAAAGCTGGACCCAATGAAATATCTAAATAACTATCGGATGGAATTTACTCAAATTTTGTTTGTGATTTTAAAATAGCATAGATTTTAACCTCCGCAAATCCAAAAATTCTGAATTTTTTTAAAATTCATAACATACTTTCCATAGACATGCAATGCAAACTTTGAAGCCAAAAGAGGGTTTTATTTAATGGGTACATGCCACAATTAGGGCAGCCATGGATATAGGTATAAATGGTTATCGTTATGAATCCCTGTGTCTTCAACGTGTCGGTATTGACGATGACCATGAAAAAGCGGGTGTTCGGGGACAGTAGCCCCGATAAAAGACAAAATATCATGAACTTAAAATAAGATCACTTATTTACACATTGGAGTCGTCAGAATCTGATGGTAGAAGCAGTTCATGATTTCTTTTACTTGCGTCCTCCTTTTTTATTTACAAATGCTGACAGAGCTAATTAAATTGTAATAATTTTTAATTTTATAGTACTGCAATAAAAATTCTGCCATTGATGGGCACTTTAAGTGCATTATTTTCATTAATTTATTTCTTAATACATTGCAAAATAGATGCTCTCCTAAATTGTGGTTCATGCTAAAAACCACACGTACTGATATATTTCACGCACGTCTTTGTGAACAGATTTGCTGCATATTTATAAGCGATAGCAATTTATAAGCGATTACTCCAGCTAGGAATTTTGGATCGGGTTTATCGTAAACCAAGATTATCTGTATCCAATCAGCCCAGAGGCGTAACCAGTATCCACTGAGACAGATTTAAGTCATGCCCCTCATAAACATAGCTGTTAGCTTAACACCCTTCTTATTTATATAGGAATATTTCGGTTTGCTCAAAGATTGGGGCTAGTCCCTATATGTCAAATAGACAGGAACAGTTCTAGAGTCTACCATAGTAATGCTGTTTTATGTTCGTAGTCCGAACAAATCCTGGACAACACCTGTTTTTTCGGTGTACTTTCATCAGCCCAGAAAGTTCCATAAAATGAATCAAAAAAGGTCTAAATGTTAGGTATCATTCATGTGTCACGCAAATCTTGATATTCTCTAAATAGACTCGGCACGGCTTAAAACGTTGAGGGATATTACTTCAATTCATTTACTCCAATTGTAAACAAAGCGTGCTAATTCCTGGAATTCTAAAAATAGACTCAATGGTCTTACATATTATCAGGGCATGTTAAGTCTTGTCTTCTATAAATAAACTTTGGACGGTTTGGATACGTTGTGAATACACAGTAAAACATTTTTGAAAATTCTAATACTGGTATTTCTAGTTCAGGTGAATTACTACGTACCGGTAAATGCAATAGCCCCCCCCCCTCCCCAGCTAATATTGAAACGGGCCGGGGTATATTACACATAATAACTACAGTTTAAATCAGAAGTTACCTTGTAATTCATAGTGATGTTCCGATTATC
Source organism: Mactra quadrangularis (assembly GCA_025267735.1). Classification (NCBI taxonomy): domain Eukaryota; kingdom Metazoa; phylum Mollusca; class Bivalvia; order Venerida; family Mactridae; genus Mactra; species Mactra quadrangularis. The sequence goes on along the minus strand of CM046304.1, from coordinate 1,677,071 downwards.
GCCGACGTCGCCGAAATCGGTTAGAAAAATTTGAGCGACGATTAATCGATTACGATTTCTCTGGACGGCGACGTCGCGAAAAACTAGCCCGTACCCAAGGGAGTTAATTTATTTTCGTGTGCGCGCTATAATGGCGGATTCGGCAGAATATGTGTTCAAGAACAACTTTTCTTCGACTTAACCCACGTGCCCGACGCCCAAGACGAGTGAAATCGTCGATGGGCGAGCGAAAACCACAGTCAGTAGCCAGATCGGGCGAGTCCTGTTTTCGTATCCGAATCATGTTTGTATCCGAAAAGATGTACTCGAACGCACTTTTACGTTAACTTGTTAAACTTTTATCTGAGAGTTTTGCGTAATCATTCTTTTACACATTTATGGTTTCGTTTTGCAATCAAATTTAAGGTGATTGTTGACAAACAATTTTTTGTCTTACCGCTTCTAAATGACAAAGCTTAACTTTTGGTCAAGGTCATTGCATTAACGAATTTCTCACGGACCGCGTTTTTACCATTTTAACAAAAACTAGCTGCCATAAAGCATAGGGAATGAAAGCTGTTCATTTCATGATGATTTCTTAATAATGATGTTATGGTTGAGAACATACAACAGTAAGTTGAGGTATTAAAAACGTCATAGTAAATGTAAAACATTCGTCCCCAATAATTTTCGTACACGGCACGTTATGGATTTTTTTCAAATATTTTTTTTCATTGTGGGAAAATAGGCCTATTTAAACGAATTTATAAACATTGTTTAGTAAAAATATGTTTATACTAGTATTCTCCTCATTTGTGAATTATGTAATGTCATATTAGTTGATTTCATTATATCATAAGTTGCTGATTACTTTGAACAGTGAACACAATTGCATAAAGCTATAGTAGATAATGTGACTAAAATTTTGAATGACATTTCCCAGAAATATGAAAAAAAAACAGATTAAATATATTGTTTGATGCCTTAGATGTACACAAATAATATACTAAGGACATTTCTCTTTTCAAAATCGAGCTAGTGAGAATTGCTACCTGGTAGCCTAACCGGGCTAGTGCTGTAAAGCAACTAAAGCAAAGATTGCATGATGATATCCTTCTGGGACAATCCATTGACACAAATAAACTTAAAGACATGTAAAATACAGTTTATTTTGTTAGTTTTTTCACTCAGATGAGTGAACTGGTGCCATAATGTTAACATAAAGCTAAGAAGCAAGGCAATTAAATAATGATAGACTATATCAAATCATTGAAATAGATGTATATTTTGCATGGTTATGTAAGACAATGACCAGAATTTAGCTATATAGATTTTGGCATCCAACCGATTATAATCGGAAAGTCAGTCGGTTGCGCCCAACCGATTTCTCCGATTAATCGATTGTGGATTTTCCAACCGATTGCCATCACTAGTAATTCATGTTTAATTTTTCTGCGTTCCATGTTTCCTGTTTAGTGAGCATGATGCATGTCTCTAGCCATAAAGCACACAATGACTAGTGTTCTGGGCAACACACAGAACACATTAGCACATATATGTAGGTTATGAACTAGGATTCTGAGCTCAAATCAATATTTGTTTATCCAGTATGTTTCGTAACCAGTTTTCGCGACGTTCGCATATTTGGATCCTCTACATTCCAGTAAATTTGTATCCTCCGATGTTAAATCCTAATCCTAGATGTGAATTAGTTAATTCCGTACACTTTTGCTGAATGTTAATGTTTAAATCCAGTTTTAACGCAAGTTTTTATCAATTTTGTTACGAGCACATTTTGTCTAAATCAGTAAATGTCAGCGTTCCTGTCATGTTTACATCTAACTCTGGGAATTTATTCCTACGCTGTACAGTCTAAAAGGATGAAATATTCGAATTTGCACGGCGTATAGACTACTTCACAACTAGCATATGTGTCATTGAATATTTGTTTATTTTTTTACACAGAAATAAAACATTTACTCCACTGTTTATATTATTGTGAAATTTAACCGTTCTTACAAATTCAAAGTAAAGCGTTTGATCGAGTCTTTCCAGGGTTATTGAATTGTTAATCACGTGACTATAGTGCTTGGTACGGGGACGAGTAAAATATTTTCATTCATAATTTTTCATGAATGAAATCGATGTACATGTATACATCCGCGGTAACCAGTCGAGTTATTACTTTTCTAACATAGTTTAATTGTTCACAAAATTGAAGAGATTTGATGTCGTAATGAATTTTATGAAATATGTGTGAATGCAAGATAAAGGCAGTTATGTATCGAGTTTTTAATATTGAACTATTTGCTGGCATGCGGAAAAATGGACCACTACACAATATCGCAATTCTGAAATGCCGCTTATAGCTTCGCCTGTTTCACAGTCTTGCTAAAAATGTCAAATGTAATCAGTAAAGTTGACAATGCTAAGAGTACAAGTTTGTCAAAAATATAAACTAGTGAAAAGGTCAAAACATCACTTGTATCATAGCTGTACCTAACACATTTGGCAGAAGATATGTTTTGCTTTCAAGAAAGTAGGACATAATTTATCTATGAAGTACAGGCAGATCTAGCAGGGGAGGGGTCAGGGGGGTCCGGACCCCCCCCCCTAGAATTTTCAAAATGTACCTTTTCATTATAGAATTTATTGAAAGTAAGTCTTCTTTAAGTAGCATGAAGCAATTTTTTAATGGATAGAAGCATAGATTTAATGGTTATGTAGTTTTTATTATCAATATGTTGCATTATTCTGCAAAATGTGCATAATGTGGTTTGAAAGTTTGGACCCCCCCCCCTAGAAAATGTTCGGACCCCCCCCCCAGAAAAAAATCTTGGATCCGCCCCTGTGAAGTACTATGAAAGGTTGAAATATTAAACATTTTGAAATCAAAACACCAGCATGGTTCCTTACCATAACAATACATTGTTGTGAGTGCAGTTGTATATTCTGACCACGAACTGCCAACATGAAAGAGACGCTATCCGAAAAATGTTTTTTTTATTATAATTATGCACATATCGTGGGTTCAGTGGAAAAGGGTCGTAACTCAATATTAGAAAAGAGTGAGTTACGACTGTATTGTGCTAAACCCACGATATGCATGTTCAAAGAATATGTTATACAAAAAATTGAGGGGGCATGAATCTTTCATGCTGGCAGCTTGTGATTCAGAAGTTTACCAATATCTAAACTTAGCACTAAAAAACAAAGTATACTTTGTGAATTTTGATACTGTTTATAAAAACAACAAAAATCTTGGTAATTTCATTAAAGTGACCATCTATGAATGAACATGTCTTTTTAATCTCAAGTTCGATTTCAAATAGAAATTAATTGAGGGCTAACATACATCTACATATAGTTTAAAATGTCAATTACTCACTTCGCTTCAAACTACCAGCAAAAATGCAGTGTGATTAAACAAAATTATTCAAAGGTTGATTTAAGGAACGCTCTCTAAGACTTACCCTCTCTCTTAGACATATCCCTTAACGATCTCTTAACATAACATCTAGTTTTTATAGTTGAAGCCTTAGATTGAGAATCAGTGGTCTCCTTTTCAACAGTGGCCTCTTTACTTTCTCTTTCCATTGCTATAGCAATCTTAATTGACTTTTCTAGCGTTAAATCCGAGGTTGATAACAATTTCTGTTGAATAGTTTTATCAACCAGACCACATACAAATCTATCGCGTAAGGCATCATCTTGATGCAAACAAAACTCACAATGTTCCGATAATTTTCTAAGTGCAAAAATGAAATCTTGTGTATTTTCACCTGTCGCTTGATTTCTACTGTGAAATTTAAAACGTTCCTTAATAGGCGTTGTTTTTCTACTATAATGCTTATTTAAAAGTTTACACAAGTCTTTGTAAGACACATCTGAAGGTTTGCTCGGTGCACAAAGGTTCCGTAATAATCCATACGATTTTTCACCAAGAAAAGTTAAAAGTCCCGCCACTTTCTTATCCTCAGTAATATTATTAACAATAAAATACAGCTCAACTCTTTCCTGGTAGGAATTCCAGGATTCTACATTACTGTCGAAGACACCTATATTTCCTATTAACTGTTCCATAATTCCAAGAAACAAACTAAATTCAAGAACAAACTCAATCTAAGAACACTTGCTGAGTAAAATATTCCAAAATACCTGTACCTGATCAGTCTAAATCTGATTATCATAAATTTAATATCCTTGTTGCCTATTTATCAAACTTTGAGTTGATATAAAAATTGTTGTTAGTTTATGCTTCTTTGGGTTGATAAAACATTGTTGCTTGTTGCTACTTAATGATGCTTTGGGTTGATAAGATAAGAACTACCTGAATGATTTAATGAAACCTGTAGGATTACAAGTACTAATATATTACAGGTAATATATAATAGGCAAGGCTTATCAGCATATAACATCAAAATACATAGAGTGATTGGCAGGCCAGGAGTACAAAACACAATTTACAACACTCACTCATAGTAATAGGTCATTTTGATAGTTTGTTATTGCATGGACTATGGAATATGATGAACTGAACATTTTTCTTAATAAGTCAATCAGTAAACTTGGCATTAAAAAAACTGAAAAAGAGTTCTGAAGAATCCAAACAATTGCTATGGAGCAGAAGTAAACAATTATTTTCAAAAATCAGGAAAACCAGAGTATTTCTGCACACTCAACATTTTCTATTACATATTTAAGTTTGTTAAAACTTAAAATCATATGCTTTTTCAAAATTCTGGGAAATTTAAATGCAGGGTCAAAATGACCTTGACCTTTAATCCAGTGATATGAAACAGCGGCAGAGGGGCGCAAAAGTGCCACTCCATGAGATGTGACTAAGTTTTACTTCAGGCCCATTAAAGGCCGAAAAGATTTCAAAACATATAGAATGAAATATATTAAACAGCACCTAAACTATCTAATATTTTAACAAAAGGAATTCTAAATTCCTCAACAGTGCATTCAACCAGTAACAAGTAATTAGGCATTCTCCCATAACAGTTCTAGCCATTTTGAAAAATAAATTGTCAAAATCAAGACAAATTTATTACAAAATGGCATCAATTTCTGGAGAATGACTGAAAATTTCACAAGAAAGAATACACATCAAGTATAAAACTAAAAAGTAAAAGAGTCAAAAAAATACTTACTATAACAGAATGGATGAACTTTATGTAACTCCAAAGTTTTGCATTCATACAACTGTCCCTTAATAGTTTTTCTGACCCCTTTTTCATCCCCTTTTTCATCCATATTCATATTTATTGCACTAGTTATTTCAGCATTATTTTTATTCCGTATGTATTCAAGATTTTTATGTAGGCATTTTTCTAGATTCACAGAAAAGTTATAATTCTTTGGTTCCAATTTAGTTCCAAGTTCATGAGACTTTGTTCCAAGATCGTACGACACAGTTCCGGTAAAACTTTTTGTATATTTTGTGCCATTGTCATTTTGAGTCACTTTCATCATTCGGACAATTCCAGGTCCTTTCTATGGCAACTAACTACTTCAAAAAGAAGAACTATTTGACCACTTTTGTCTTTTAATGTTTGAAATATTTTTAACTACGATAATAAATTAGAATTAATAAGTCAATGGTTTAGAATTAAGGCTGTCACAATATACTATTAGGCCACTACAAGTTAATCATATGTTCTACGGATTTTTCTGAAAAAAAATGGGGCGAGCGTGCGAAGAAAAAAAAATTAAAAAAGTCTTTATTCACTTGCTTTATATAGCAGTTTGACTAAATTTTTATGAGCGTGCGAGGAAATAAAAATATTTTTGTGTAAAAAAACGTCAAAATTAAGGTGCAAGCAAATCCATAGAACATATGATCAATTTGTTGTGGCCTAATACTATAAAATAAGAAACAAAGAGGGGAGACATTTTTATTAATTTGTGTCCTAATAAACCATTGAAGCATACATTTGTATTTTGTTATAACTTATAAGTTATATTAGCTCACTTAATTAATTTTTAAAATGAACCCACATTCTACTCCCAGTATATGACATTTGTTGAAAATTTGAAAACTGATCTTATCAAAACTGAAAAAAAATATCCGAACTTTTTCGGGGAGGGGGGGTCCAAACTTTTGTTTACAACCACATTATACACATTTAGCAGAATAATGCAACATATTAATATTAAAAACTACATAACCATTAAATACATGTTAAGCACCAAGAAAAATTGCTTCACTCTACTTAAAAATGACTTACAGTCAAGAAATGGACAAATGGACAGGTACATTTTGGAAATTCTAGGGGGGTCCAGACCAACCTGACCCCCCATCGCTTTATTTTAACAATAATTTTTTTCAACATAATATAAGTTCGTTTATATTAAAATGAAATAATTGCGAAAATAAAAATATTTCAAAATGTCACTTCAGGGGCTCTAAAGTAAACCTTCAAAACACTTAAGTCAAAAGAGCCACTTAAAATCCCTGCATATGAACAATAATAAGATATTACATACATGTATTTGCAGCAGCAATTTATCAAAATTTCTAACATTTTCTAAAAATCTATGAAACTTAAGATCTACAGGTATGAGTTCTTGTTTATCTGATGAAACTTTGCAGGGTTCCATTAAATTTTCCCCCAAAAAACCTGCAACGTCTGCCAAGTTTGATGAAAACTGATTGATAAAATTATTTTAGTCCTCCCATCATCTGATCAAACTTTTGAAATTAGTTTGTCATTTTATTGAATATTTTAATATTCACATATTTTAAACTACAAGTAATTACAAAGTTTCGGGTGTTTAATTCTTGCAGAAAATGATCGATCGACACATTGATAAAAAATGACAGACAAAGGCAATCGAAAGAAATTATTCAAGTCTATTCTCCAGCCGACATCCTCCCACATGACAAGCCCCATTACTTTCAGTTTTGATTCAATATAAAAAGCTTTTACAAAAAGTTGAAGACATTTAAATTTCCCATTATCATTTGTTTGGGTTCAGACAAATAATGTATAGTTTCATAGCCAACTTGCCACATAATAAACTTTTTAAAGCCCAAGGTTGGGTATGAAACAAAAATTCACAAAAAATATCAAATTCAGTGCTTTCAGCACTTAGATTTCTAAAAACAACATGAAAATAGCAGATAACTGATACAAACATTGAAAGATTAAAAATAATACAACTGTCAAAGTCTTTCATATGCATGGATTAATACAAGTCCTTATAGCACTCAAAAAAGTGCCTAACCGATTATTTCAAAATGAGAATCCAACAAATGATATGCTTGCAATGGCCTAAATTTATCAAGGAAATATAATTCAATTTTAACCCAACAGAAAACACATCAGTTTTTTTACATTTTAAACAGCATCACACAGTATCATGCAGTTCCATATCTTAATATTTCTTCCCAAGGTTTCTTGCAAATCTCATTTAAATGTTTTATAAGTAAAACATTAATGGAAGCTTAATGGTTTTGAAACCAAGCCAACCTAAGACATTAAAAGAACTGGGGAAGTAAAGTATGTCACAGAGATAAACAGCACACAAGTGAAAACAGTTCAAAACCCTGATCGATAGCACAGTTGGTTGCACCCTGGGATTTGGAATCCTGAAGGGGGTACAGGTTCAAATACTACCCGGGGAGGTTATACCCTTCATTGAAAATTTGACAATAATGTCAATTTTCCTCCATCAATTAATAAGATATGTGGAGAAGTTTCCAGCCTTGTAAAACGGTAGGTGAGTACTGGTTATAGGCAAGGGTCCAGGAAAGCTAGGTTAGGTGCGCTGGACGCCATAAAATGACCTACATTGTGTTAACACAGCATTAAACCCAATAAAAAATAAATAAAAATACAACAACCCAACTTATGATATGGGTTAACACATAATATAGCTATAAAATTGATTGCAAGATGCAATGTAGCAATGACTGCCTAATTTTCCTGAACTTGTAGAATACACCACAGTGTAACAAGTCATTGATCTAGACCATGTTTTAAAACTGGCATACACCATTTTGCAAATTAAGTTCTACCTATAAAATATTCAGCTAACTAGCCAGTTCTTGAATATTAATACTGAAGTATAGCTAAAATAATTACCCATTTGTTTAATAATTGATATACAAGTCAATATTTACCATAAAATTACTAACATTTATTAGTAACAAGAATAAATCAAATTATCAAACACAGTCAATGCATTTTGAAGGCTGATAAACTATGTATTATAATTATCTCCCTTGCCAAAATTGAAGCCCAGTAAGGATTGCCTCCCCTGGCTTTAGATATTGTAATACTATACTTCAAAAACGAATGTCATGCTTTGCTGGGGTTTAATATGATTGAATGGACAAATATATATAATTAAATGTTACAATAATAATAATAATAATTGTAATAATAATAATAGTAATAAAGACTTTATGTTAAGAGGCTAAACATTTGGATAAATCCAATCTTCCATGTGGGCCTCTATCAAACATATTACACAGTATATACAATATTGAGTTGATGCAAATTGACCAGTGACAGATTAATTAAATTACATGCTTTGATAGCATCACTTTTTTACCTGAATTAATGCATGCAAATGATACTGAAATTGAATTTTTAGTCTTATGTTAATTTTCACAAGCTATTAAGACATTATGCATATCCAATATGCATTCACATGGTGTGCCAAAAATCTTTTTTTAAAATGGTTTCAACACTGTGTCAACACAATTTTTTTTTATTTTCCACAGACCAGGGCACCTAACCTAGCTTTCTTGGCCCTGTATCTATTACCAGTACTCACCTACCCTTCCACAAGGCCGGAAACTTCTCCATATACCTTATTAATGGAGAAAAATTGGCATTTTTTCATAGAAGAGTATAACCTCCCCTGGTGGGATTCAAACACATATCCCCTTGGGACACTTGATTCGAAATCCCGGCGCACTACCAACTGCGCCATATTATGACCCCTCAAGTGGGATAGAAAAAAAGCTGAAACTGTCTCTGAGTGAAGATAAGTAAACCTTTAAATGTAGTTTTCTGTATTTCTGCATCTTAAAGCATACATGTACATGTTAAGCTTTAAACTACAACATTAAATGAGGCGACAATAATAATAGTACAGTCTATAGCCCGAGGCTGTCAATTCTATATGTACAATAAAAGATATATCTAAATTTGTACCAAATTATGATAATAATAGTGAGAGATTCACGCTTGTCAATTATAATTGTATTATTTATGTCGGTACAGTGAAACCTCTCTTTGATATCCCCAAAAAGACCAGCTACCTCATAATAACAGCCACCAACCAATAATGACCCTATTTCTTAACAACAGACCTTGAAATAACAGTGATTTCTCAACAACAGCCACCTTCAAGCAATAGCATCTACCTTGCAAAGGCTGATCTAGCAGGGGGGGGGGTCAGAGGGGGGGGGTCCAGAGACCACCTAAAATTTCCAAAATGAACCTTTCCATTAGTGTATTTTTCAAACTTTCAAACTACAACCACATTATACTCATTTGCAGAATAATGCAACATATTAATAATAAAAACTACATAACTATTAAATCTATGTTAAGCGCCGAGAAAATTTGCTTCATGTTACTTAAAAAATGACTTACAGTAAAGAAAAACACTAATGGACAGGTACATTTTGGAAGTTCTAGGGGGGTCCGGACCACCCTGACCCCCGCTAGATCCCCCTATGGTTTTACTGTATATAGAAATTAACTTGCCTTATGTAATTGTACAACCTACCAAGAGCATACAATTATATACACTAGATCGGAGCCCGTGCAAGCAAGGGCTTTAGGTAATGACAGTTCTCTTGATTTAATAAAGGGAAATAACCGCTGCTGGGAGTTTGGTCTATTTTTAGTTTTATCTAGAACTATTTTTAGACACAAAAAAACCCATTTCTTTTGTTGATTTTTGGCAGTTTTTGCAAATATCAAGAGGCTTTGTCAAAAAAGAATTGTCAACTTGATATGCCTGTATATAGGTGCTCCAGCGACAAACAAAAGATTTATTCAAAGCTGCGCAGTTTCTTCCACAAAACAGGAAACTCGCAAATTTAATAGTATAGATGTTTATTAGATTTGTTTCTCAATTATATACACCAGTATGACTTGAATGGTCAGCCTGAGACATCACTCAGAGGTAAGGTCTCCAGCTTACATTTTATGACCATCATCCTTCATTTTTTAACGTTGGTTACAGCCACCAACTACATGTACGGCACCCACTAAAAGTTTGGAGTTTTAATAATATGTTGCGTTATTCTGCAATCAGTATATAATGTGGTATCGAAAGTTTGGACCCCCCCCCCCCTAGAAAAAGTTTGGACCCTCCCCCTAGAAAAAAAATCCTGGATCCGCCCCTAATAATAACTAATCTATTCAGTTAGACTAGTTCTGCATTGACCCATCATTCTATTTCTCATTATATCTATCTGATGGTCCCACAGCTGCTTGTATTAATGAAAACTTAATTATAGATACATGTCAGAATAATCTGATATTTGTAATTAGAGTATTCTAAACACTGACTTTCTCATTATCTCTTATCCATGTACAGACCAAAGTGAAAGTAAAATGTTTGTAATTAAATCTATCTTACAAAAGATCGAGGCTTATTCATTTTTTTTTCAACAATATCCGACATCATTAAGCATCATTAATCATTAAGTCTTGTTTAGCCCTATTGGGCTCATATGCTGCGAGTAAACTCATCAAATAGGTAGGTCCAATTAGTTGGATTACTTGAATTTTACCCTTACTTTCCAATGTCAAAGTTTTGCCAAAATTAATCTTAAATAACATTTTTGTATATCATTTAATTTGTTGGGTATAGTCAAGGGTATATAACTAATATCTTCATTAAAAAGAAAGACGTGCAAGGATATAGCTGAGATTTTATATTTTCACCATTATATCAGGGATACAGTTTTGCCACTAAAGGTCTAGGGGGCCAATTTGGCCCCTTATTAGCACTTTTTAGGGACCTTGATATACAATAAAAAAATGGAGCAAAAAATTAATTTGTTTCTTAATAGATAAACACCACAGGCTGCAAGCATTGATATTTATGTGTATATAATAAAAATCATTTTTTTAGCCGGGACTCTTCATGCCGACAACATGTGATTAACACAGAACAACTTAGAACAATTTTCCACCAACTTTTAAAAACAATTAAGTGCATATACTTGATGCACATGCAATACCATTTATCTTAAATCCAGATTAAAAACAAATTAATCCAACACACTTTAAACACTAACTTTCAACAGAACAGAACAAAACAACACTATTTTAACACCATAAGAAATTCAATAGACTTATTAATGAACCTAAAAGTTAATCAAATAATGCCAAAAAAGTTCAATCCAGTACAATTATCAGTATTCTTTGTTCATAGGTATTTTAGCCCTGTACATTCATTAACATTCATGAAGTCCAATGATCCCACTCTGTTTTTTAACTCTTGTTCAAACTCAGGTACTTAAAAGATTAAAATCCATACATTTACATATGAACCTTTTAGTAAAATACAGAATTCTATTTGCATATATTCTAACGATTTCAAGCTTTCCAACGAATGATACAAGAATGTAAACAAAGCAAGAAATAGGTCAAAGGTCGGTGGTAAGAAAAAATTGATACATGTACTAGTACCTAGTTATGCTCAATATGAGGTAGAATCGATGGCGCTAATTTTTTATTGATTACTAACAAGAATAGCTTTACCCAAGTTTAGTACTGTGGACAATTGATTCCAAGAAACCAATACCTTGTAAAGTGAAACTGGGCCATTGAGTTATTAAAACATATTTTACAGGACTTGACCATTGAGTTTTTACCCTACTTATCGATTTATACTGGTTTAATGCCATGTCAACACAATTTAGGTAATTTAACAACAACCAGTGCACCTAACCTAGCTTTTTTTATCCTTGTCTTTAACCAGTACTCACCTACCCTTTCACAAAGAAGGAAACTTCTCCATGTACCTTATTAATGGACAAAAATTACCATTATTGTCAAATTTTCATGGAAGGGTATAAACACCCCAGATGGGATTCAAACCGTATCCCCTTCGGGTAGCAAGACTTGAAATACCAGCAAGCTACCAACTGGGACTTATTATAACATTTTTTACGGGACTTGACCATTGAGTTCTTAATCTGCAGATCTGTGTTATTCCCAGTGCTCCAGCAAGCCCTTTTTAGCAGGGTGCCACGCCCTGCCTTTAAAACCTGACGCCCTGCCTATATTCCAATTAACTCTTTGAAGCTATGTAAGTAACAGACCATTAGACCTTATTCCGAACCCCAGTTTATGGGTTTTTCCCACAGGCGGTATAAACTTATTTTTTTATACATTATTGCTGAAAAGCATGCAACTCCTATGGTTCCTAGTACACATATTCTCAATGTAATGGTTAAATTTTGTATGAACCGCAAGGAAAACCCTAAATACTTAAATTCTAGACATTCAATAGATTGCTGGGGTTTGAAGGACATGCATCGCCTATCATAGTCTGAAAATGTTTGGTCCATAGGGTGCAGAAAAATGGTTAAAAAAGGGGCCAGGATAGAACATTATGGAGCCGACATAGATCCGGGAATCTAATGATTAACAACCATACATTGTACCTGCTATTACAAAAGTAAGTCACTTTAGAATGTGACTTTACGAGCCCTTTTAAAACCGACTACTCTACTAAGTTATATATGTATTTTACATATGAAAGTAATCGTAAGTGTGATATATTAAAATTTTACGAATACATTCACATGGTTGAATGAAAACAAACTGACTACAGTATGTAACTGTACTATAAACATTTAAAATTTCGCAATAAAACGACCTTGACATTTTTGTAAACTTAATGCTCGTTCGAGTGTACATTGTATTTATCATATTTTTTCATCTGAACTATACATTTAATAAATTCTAAAATTACTTAAATATGATGAAAAATTTGACCAGATTTTTATTCAACTTGAAAAAAAAGTTTTAAGTATAAATCTGTCAGATTAAGAAGATTAGAAATGTTGCTTATATTGAAATTTTAATGAAAAATAATCATACAGTTAATAAGAACCCGGGTCAATAGGGCAGTTTGTAGTGCGCTGGGATTTAGAGTCTCGTGTCCTGAAGGGGGTACTGGTTCGAATCCTACCAGGGGAGGTTATACCCTTCCATGAAAATTTGACAATTATGTCAATTTTCCTCCATTGATTAGATAATATGGAGAAGTTTCCGGCCTTGTGGAAGGGTAGGTGAGTACTGGTTATAGACAAGAGTCCATGAAAGCTAGGTTAGGTGTGCTGGACGCCGTTATATGGCCGATACAAAGTTTTGCTATAGCATTAAACCCAACAAAACAAACAAACAATACAGTTAATAAGTCAATTAATTTGTATTAAACTGTCAGTGGCCCTTATTTTAGAGATAATCAATTTCATCATAAGTGAGTACAGACGTACTGTAGTAAGTATTTAAATCAGCGGGGTAAATATTCAAATACACTCGCCACTAAAAAGTTGAATAAAATTTAACAAAACTAAATTAAAATTCAAAATACATTATGATGTAAAATAGTATACTCAAAATGACAGCAGAACTCCCAGAAGCAAAAGTTACTTTTATTATTCATCCATTCACAAACCCTCACACATATTGAAATCCAATTACATGTATCTCATAATTAGTACATTGCACATACCAACCTAGTTGATAAATAAATTTATTTGAGATAATTGATAAAATATCCAACAAAAACATAACTACTAGTATTGTCTATGAAGTGAAATTTTTATATTAAGTACAAAGTGCACTTTTCATTGTAAGCACAAGTTCATATTATTTATTAGCTTTCACATCATGCACATGTATTAAAACGAGGTGCACTTTTTAGATTAATGTGCACTTTTAAGCACAATGTGCACTTTTTTGTAAACACATGGTGCACTTTTTATATAGCACATATTCATAATACATGTATATATTTTGTACTTTTTACAAAGTGCACTTTTATTAAGCACTTAGCACACTTTTTATTGAGCATAAGTTCATATAAAGTTTTTTGTACTCAGTTAGTGCACTTTTTTAATAAAACACAAGTTCATATCAATTTTCAGTTTTCACACTCTTTAATTAATATCCATCACAAACTTGTATTAAGTTTTACTAAAAAAATTTATTAATATTTAATAATTTTTTTAATAAATCCATACAAAATACTTAAACGGAACTTAATAATAATAAAAATAGTCACTATATCCAAACAAAACACTCTAACACAGTACTTAAGGACACTAATTCATAAAGACATGCCGCCATATCAGGACAATCTTGGCACCATATCTTGTACGTATCTTATCTTAAGAATTTATAGATTAATATAGCTATAAACAATTAGAATACGGAACGGTCATTATTATTCATTAATCCAACTATTTAGTATCAAGTCCAAGTACCGTATTTTCTCTATTATACGCCCCTGGGGCATTTCATTCTCAATTCAACACACACAGGGGTATTAATTTTAGATTTATTTCTGTATAAAACTTACTAATTAACATAAAAATTATCATACATGAAACACAATAAAAATGATAACAACATTATGCCATCCATATTATGCTACAGTCCCATTAACATAAAAATAGCCGTGAGGGCACCGTACAGACGCCATGCAATCAAGCTCAAACTATTGCGTACTCGTACCGACTGTTATGTTTTTACCAGGGTCTGTGAGATGAGCCCAGGATACACATATCAGTTTCAAAGTCAAATCATGAACAAAATCGTTGCTGAGTATGGATTAAACTTGCATATCTTCCAGCTACAGCTCCGTACGGGTGTGTTGTTTTGTACCATGTGCATACCGTCACCTTATTATACAAGGCTTCTCAAGGCCTAGGGCTGTCTGCACGTACGAGTTCGCAACAAGCCATGAAATTACGGGACATGTTCATTAAGAGCAGGGCATTTTCCAGAGAAGATATGGTATACATGATACATGTAATTTAAAATATTTGTTAAAAGTAAACATTGAAATAACCGGTAATAATAATTGTACAAAATAAATCCATACTGTTTTTAAGCCACTTTAAGACATTGGGGTATACAATTAAGGGTAAAAAGTAAAAAGTATATAAATAAGTTTGAACTCTCCTTATTGTATTAAGTCATGAACTATGATACAATGTCAATATCAAAATAAGTTGAAGTCTTGAGAATTAAAGAATCAATAACAGTCATTGCCTTAACTTACTAGCCTGGCACTCAGGACTAGTAAATATTGATTCTGGCTGGTGGAAATAGATGGGCTAGTTGATAATTAAATTACACTATGACTATTCAACCTAGCTAAAAAAAAATTTCCAGGGGGTCAAATTCAAATTTTTCTAGGGGGGGATTAGAAACTTTGGAAAATTTCTGGGGGTCGTGATCCCCCTGAACCCCCCCCCCCCCTGCAGGATTCGCCTAAGCAAAATTGTTGAGTCAGCTCAATATTTATTTAGAAGCAGACTTTAGATAGCACTTTCTTTTTGAACTTTTTTACTTAAAACCAACAACCTCGGCGATCATCTATGAAGATATACCTCAGAAATCAGACGTAGTAGGAATATAACCACGTTATAAGGTCCGGCGACTGTCATTTTCATGTCAACCTGTAATAATGACATTGTTACATGCTTTATCACATCATTTCATAAGTACAATGTCTCAAAATTAATGCCATACTTCTATTTAGTTCAGACTATATTACCACATAAACCAAATTCCTAGATCTACTTTTTCGCCTTATGATATCCGAGGTTTATCTGCGTAGAAGATCATCGAGGTAGTTGACCGAATGCATTAATGTAACAATTCATAACAACTGTACCATGATGAAGTTAAATAATACAATCCATGTGCAGTATTTTAGTATTTGACAAAACGCCTTTATGAGTCATAGTCTGCAAGGCCAGACCTTTTATATTTTTGTCTTACAAAAATCCCAACCCTTATTTTTCAAAAATTGAAAAAAAAAATCTTGATTATTGATTCTTTTATTACCCACCGCTTGAAAGTCGATTGTAGTTGACATCTTATATCTTTTTTTTGTCTTTTTTTTCAACCTACCATACTCATTTTTTCAATAAAATTCTTGTAATACAAAAAATGTAAAAAGTGTGGCCTAATGTATTTTAAAGAAATCATTTATCAACAGTTTTATGGCACACAAATACTGTACAGTGCGACTTTACCAAAGTCATACAATCTAACTTCTAAGCAGAATGTATGATAATGGTTCCCTATCTTTTATACCGATATAGTTTTGCAAACAATCAAACACTCATCATCTCCATCATCATCACCATCATCATCATCATCACCACCATCATCATCATTATCACCACCATCATCATCATAATCATCACGACCATTCAAGGTTGTTACCAGCCCAGGTGAGACTTGAACCAGCAACCCATCAGTGACACTAGATTGAAATCTTGGGCATCGCCTACTGCGCCATGAAAACAGTACAATTTTTTAGCCTAAGCCATTTAATACATAAAATATAAATGACCGCTTCAGATCACTGATCAATGGCCAGTTAACATCACCAGTTGATACATGTATCAAAGGTAAAAAACTTGAAAAATCAATACTTAATCAATCAGGTCATTAAATAGTACACTATAATCAATAAAACGTTTAATAACAAAATGTTTACTTTTAAAATGGAACAGTTGACAGCCTTGTTGATCATTGATAAAATCTTGAAACATTTTTCAAGTTTTGTTTTATAGGAGGTAGATCTAGCAGGGGTCAGGGAGTCCAAACCCTCCCCTGAAATTTCCCAAATGAACCCCTCCATGAGTGTACTTTTAACTGAGCAAAGTAATGGCTTATTTTTTAGTACCATAAAGCAATTTTTCCCGGGCTTACTTTGCTCATCTTTGAGTTAATCATAGATCTAGTGGTTATGTAGTTTTTAGTTTTAATATGTTGCATTATTTTGCCAACAGTATATAATGTGGTTGTGTTTCGAAAGATTGAACCCCCCTCCCCCCCCCCCCGCCCCCCGAAAAAAATCTTACATCCACACCCGTTTTGTTTTATATGAGGTAGATGTACTATACAAAGATTTCAAGTACGGTTGTCACAGACCGAATCTAGAGGGATAATATTGTAAACAAATGCTTGACACTTGAAGATGTCTTGATATTTTTTAAGATTTTTTTACAGATCAAATATTTTTTCAAAGTTTTTTTTGTTAGGTTTAAATCCGTAGCTCAGTCGATAGCACAAAAGTACACGATCAAGGAGTTTAGAGTTCTATTCCAGGTCAGGGCATACCTGGTATTTAAATGAAAATAAAAATAATAAAAATAATTTTAAAAAATGATGATGATGATGATGATGATGATGGTGGTGGTGGTGATGATGATGATGATAATAATAATAATAGTAATGATAATAAAGACTCCATAAAATAAGTTGCTATGGCGATAAACCAAACTAAAGAAAAGCAATGACAGTCATGCGAAAGTAAGAAGTACATGTACCTTGATTAAAATGGGTGTATCTACCTTTTCTACATGGTAAATACATTATAACAAAACACCCACATATAAATACTGTATTTACATAATATACTTTATCTATAAATATTTTCACAAATATGTAAGATTTAACTCAATCCGAATCATGACATAAATTTAACCTTTGAGTTTTATCAGTTAAATTTCACGAGGCTTAGACCAAATTCAGGATCCAGGATTTTTTTCTAAGGGGGATCAAAACCTTTTCTAGGGGGGGTCCAAACTTTCAAAACCACAACCACATAATGCGACATATTAATAGTTTAAACAACATTATCATTAGATCTATGTTAAACACAAAGTCGAGTGTAGCGAGCCCAAGAAAACTGCTTCTTGCCACTTAAAAGTGGCTTACAGTTAAATAAAATAAAGGACACCCACTAATTTTATAGACTGAAATAGACAATACTTTATCAACTAGCTCTAATTTTCCACAAGCCTGAATCAATTTCTACTAATCCTGAGCTTATTCGGTTTATGGATGAGGGTTTTATATGTGATATAGGTCGTTTAGGCACTATTTAAACAAAATTCTATGTAAACAATGTCTCATGTTATCCTACATGAACAAATATACATCACTTTTAACAAAACTAAGATTAATGAGTCTATCTTTGCTGAAAATTAACTTTGAATTACTTAGGTTAATTTAATTGTCAATTGGCTCATTAATCAACTCTGATCTAAATCTGAGACAAAAAGAAAAGAAAGAACATCTTCAGTCACCATGAAATTGTTTCAACTTTGACAGTTACATAATCTGAAAACAAGAAGGTCATGAGGACCCTGGACCCCTCACCTGAGAACTAAATTCTAAGGTATTCTGACACAGATCCTTGAAACAGTTTCATATTTAGCTGTATGGAAATGAACTGTGACTATGAGGTGATCCTACATGCCAAATATGAAACTCTAGGCCAAACAACTTTTGAGAAGAAGAATTTTTAACATTTCCTATAATATAATTTAATGTGAATCTTGTGACCCCTGGGGCTTAGGGCAGGGCTAACTTTGACCCTAGAGGGCATAATTTGAACAATCTTAGTAGAATACCTTGAGGTAATGCTACATGTCAAATATGAAAGCTCGAGGCCATACAGTTTAAGAGAAGAACATTTTTTAACATTTCCTTATTTAAATCCGACGACCCCTTGGGCAGGCCAATATTGCACACCAGCCAGACCCCCAACGATAGCTCAACTTATCACAAATTGCTCAGATGAGCTGAAAACAGACAATATGCAGAGTATTGTTAACTTTATAAGATCTAACCATTCCTCAAGTTAAGGTGAAACAGAAAGTTAACAAGAAATGTAATGTGGAAACCACATTAAGCTACTAAAGCCGGATTTAAAAACTTTAACGCAAACATTACAAAGGGAAATAATCCATAATAAAGCCAGGTAGAGTTGCGGTTACTTTCTAATTCTGTTCATCACATGGTATGTTATCATTGTATGAAGTTTCATAAAGATCTGACAATAAATGGCAGAAATATATGGAAGAGAAAAACTTAAACACAATTGTTAACGACACCGGACGCCCAACAGCCCAACCGCCCGCCCGCCGTAGAAAAATCTGGCTAAAAAACTATGCAGAGACAATAGATCAATGTCTTTGATCTATGGTTTCTATCAATGCACCTTTTTACAAAAATCCTTACGAAAAAAGTTATCGTAAGTCAATCATCATAATTTTGCCCTTCACAGTCAGGAGAATAATAAAACTAAGTATGATATGATATTTAAATTTTCTTGCTTCTGACTTACAATGATTTTTATCTTAAGATTTTTTGTGAAAAGCCCCATTGGTCCTGAACTATTGATTTATTGTTTAATATTAGCAGTACTCTTTGATCTTGTATATACAAGGGATTGAAGTCTTGATCATAATTAAGTATTGATCTTAGCTGAAGCAAAGGCTAGTCCTTAAATAAATGAGTTTTCTTGCAACTAAGCTTCGATAACAAACTAGCCATAAACTTAATACCTTGTCATTGCCTTAAACCGCTAGCCCTAGTTGGGGAAACTTTAAAATAGATTAAGGCTAGTGAAAATTACTTATTTCCTAAATTGGGCTAGATGCTAATTTTGTCATTTACTATATAATAGGGATGAGACGATATGTTGATACATCGATACAATATCAATACGTCAAAATTAAGAAAAACATATTTTTTATATTTAGCCTAACCAATCATATTTTCAACTGTTTCTTTATTAATATTTTATTAGAAAGTTTATTAAACCTTTCACTTGACTACACTGTCGATCTAACTACAGGTATTTACTGGACCATTCAGTATAACATTTTATAAAAATATTGTAACCATCCCATGTGAGGTATTCAAACCTAGGCAAAGAGAAATTATTTTTCAAGTCACCCCATGTAAGACTTCCATTTCTCTTAAACAACTTTAGGTGCATGTTCAAAGATTATTTTGTTATGCTTTTGATGATTTAAAATAATTGGTAAAATTATATGAATCGTTTTAAAAGGATCTAATCTGAAACAATTTGAGATTCTTACAGCTAGCAGTACAACACTAAGATCGATCTTATAGCAGGGAAGTTACTTTTACTACAGGCAGTACAGCACTAAGATCGATCTTACAGCAGGGAAGTTACTTTTACTACAGGCACTACAGCACTAAGATCGATCTTACTGTTGTTTAAGCTGTTACTACATACTTCGCATCTTTGTGAAGTACAGCCATATATGTGAAACAAATTAATTAAATTATAGTCCTAAAACAAGACCATACGATACGTAATTTTTCATCATTTGGACATTTTTCTGTACGCTATAATTTTTGCTACGCGTTTTTGAAGCAATCCGTTAAGACCCTACATAACAAAAACGTCCGTATGATAAAAAAGTTATGTAGGGTCTTATATTTAGGACTAAATCTTTCATAGCTCAGCAGTTTAAGATGCACAAAAAGGGCTTCTAATATCCCAAAACAAAATATCATATAAACCCCAAAACTAGAAGATACATATAGGTCATATCAAAGTAGGAAATAAAAGGATTTTACGATAATAGCCTGGGGTCAGTGTATATACATAAGATAAAATAAGTCAAAAGTTTATAACCGATTGTAACGTAGTAACTATAGTATAATATACAACCCAATAAACATGAAATAAAATCTTGCAAAAATTGAGAAACGCTACGGTAAACATCTTTCAGTAAACAACAACAAAATATAAATGAAAGTATTTTCTACATACGTTTATCCTTCATGCTTCTTGTACGTTTAAACTGAGGATATAGCTGCGACTCCATGGTGATTAGTTTGTTTTAAAAATTAAATGTATATTTATACGTTTACTACAAGTGTGTATAGTCCCATTCGCATCTTATCATAACGTGTATACAAATTTCGACAGTTGTGACCCCACGTGACCTCCGTTCCACGTGACTGCACCGGTAACTGATCGTATCTACAGGGTGTCGCTAAAAGCTTTTTTGTTTCTAAGTTACTGGATGGTTTTAAATCGTAGATTATCTATAATATATTCATTTAGACTAAAAAAATACCGGTTAATAAGTGGTAAGATTATAATAACGATATAAATTTAGCGATTTTACGCTAAGAGGGGTGGGGCAATTAACTGTGCATTTTCGTGATAACTGAGATGACTATAAATACCAAGTCGGCTAATAATCTCGTTTGAAACCCAGTCGTAGCCGGCCCCAATTAAGCCCGTTTGAGAAATGGAGTGAGTGAGACCATCAACGCTAAAAAATATCAGTAATCACCATTACTGAATACAGGAAAGGAAAAATATTCCTCAGATGAAAATTTTCTGAACACTTCAGTTTTTCTCAAATTTCAAACCATAATGCATCCTTAGGAGTAGATGGACTCAGTTTTAAAACTAAACGCCAAAGAAGGCGTAATCTCGTTGTAGGTGTTTTGTCATCGTCGGAAACCCCATTTTCTTACCCCGAAGTTATCAAGATTCTCAATCTAGTATCGAGAATCTTTATAGGCTCTGGGAACGAGTATGAGGAAACCCACGGTACTCATACGTTATTAATATCATCATTGACAAAATTTAATAATAATACTCTGAATGCACTGGCACCAGAGTTCATAACTTACGATCTTAAAATAATGCGTACGTCCCTATATGTAGTCCCCCGTGTATACATGTGCACTACCTCTGATGCAAGTGCCTATAGATGGTGTTTTGTAAGTTTGCATGTTACAACAGATTCGTGATCATGACTCATTGACCCTATAAGGTCCATGACATGACAGTAAGAGGTGCAGGACCAGTCGGTTACATTGAACACGTTTTCATATTAAAAGTCTAAAACAGAGCAAATTAGTCTACGATTCTCCATTAAAAGGAAAACTTCCATTGAATTTCATTTATAACTATATTCTGAGTTTTTTTATTAATCAGTCTTTAAAATAATAATCATCTCTTTTTGAAATACATTGACTTAGTACTAATTCAGTTTATCTTAATACAATACTGACACTTAAAAATATTCAAGTTCATAATACACATCCAAGGGAGAAAATTACAACACAATAAACAAAATTGTCTGCAAGAGTTGCTTACCTTGCGTATCTTATGAGGAATAATTACTTAATGTAATTATACGTACTGTTGAAATTTGTGTGTACTGGTGAAAATTATTCTAAATTTGGAATACTTGGGAGATTTCTACGGGTCGGAAGAGTCCGGGCTAAATGTACTGAGAATAAGAGCTATTGTTGTTAACACAAAGACGAGCATTGTCTATGATTCTCATTTTTTGGGGGGTTTAACGCCGTAGCAACACATTGCATAGGTTATATCACGACGGTCAATCAACCTACTCACTGTTTCCTGGAAAAGGCTAAATCTCTGAGTTTAGCTGTTAACCAACTACTAAGCATATACTTCAGTCAGTGACTGACTACTGCCCTATACATAATTCAGAATCATTGGTAGGAGAGAGAATGGTCGTAGAAATAATTTCATGACCAAGCTTTCCGAAAGTATGCCCCGCCCGGGAATCGAACCTACGACCCCTCGATCTTGTGCGCTTCCGACTGAGCTAACTGGGTGTGCTAAAAAATTTTATAACTTAGTGCTGATGCTCAGATGTTTAAAGCTAGGAACTCACTAACCTATTAAGCTTACAAGCATAGCCTAAAATGTTTCGTCATCTGTCTGTCATACGCCAAGGTTCTCCTTAATCACCAATTTTAGATGAACCGCGCAATAATACTTCTGATTATCGCTTTTATAATTGAATTTGAGGACGCATTACGACGTACTCATTAAAACATAAAAAGTAAACCCTGTTGTTTTGTTCTATTATTAGACAAATTTAAGTTTTTTGTCTGTTTGGAATACTTGTTACACTAATGAACATTTTCAAGAAAAAACTTGAAGTGTTTAATTGCATTAAACGCTACTAATTATTCTGAAATGCCGGTTTGTAAACTTTGTTCTGTTTGGCAACGAATATTTGAATGCCGACTGTTTAATTCAACAAAGGGCGTTCTCGATTGGAAATTTCGACTTTTAGAACTGGGAGAACTCAATCGAGTGCATTGGAACTGTGTTCTGGCAGCGTTCTACCTCTTCCAATGAAATATGAGGTGTGAACAGAATTGGTCGCGGTTAATTCATACCCAAGATGGCAGCGGCATTACTGCAAACATGCGGATTTGGTGTTTTGAAAGCGAATGTTGTTAAAATTGTACTTTTGCCCGATTGTCTTCCATAACAAACTATTCGCTATAAATTATGTAAGAAACGAGTATACATGTATTTGCGACGGATATGCGTTTTGATTCATTTCCGACATCCAATTTCACTCGTTTGTCAGATTATGTGGAATAGTCGAATTTTGATTTTGGCACAGTTCCGACAGCCCAAACGAGCACACCAAAATTACAAGACAGGTAACATAAGTTCAATCTCTATGAAAGCAGATAATACAAACTAGGGCTGCTGCGAGTATCCGAGTATATTCTTCACGTCCGAAATCGTCGGATCGCGATCTATCTTTGGAAACAATGAAGGAACATTTTCAGCTTAATTACCACTGAAAACGAGCCGCACAACGAATTTAAATTACTTAGATTTAGTTAATTTAATCTAAAATTTCGATTGATACACATTTAAACAAAAATGTTATCACTTAAAATGCCCATAAACGTCTGGTAATAGGAATGTTTGGAGTACATGATTTTCCATATTTACCCTTGTGTTTATGTGTTTTACACATCCGGCTCGGAACTTTTGTGAACTTTGTGAACTTGTGAACCATATAGTAAAAGCTAAGAACTGTAAATCTTCACTTTTTTGCTATTACATGTACCCGGTATATGAATTCCTGTATGCTTCTCCATTAACAAGTGATTCGTGGTTTGATTCGTGAATCGCTACACATGACTCGTGGATCGGATCGGATCGCTACTTGCTCAACGATCCACAGCCCTAGTCTAATTACCTATTTAAGAAGCTTATTATTCTATGATGTTTTTATACTGTATATTGTAAGATTTTTGATCATATGCTTTCAAACTGGTTGCGTGAGTCAGATAACAAAATACAAATGTGTCGATAATAAAAGGCCAAATGCCAAAACTGAAAGTTAAATTATTAATTGAATATTTTCAATTAACTTTTCTAACTTGCAACGTGGGTGAACGTCTAAATACCTTTTTCTGAAAATGACAAATTTTTCAATGTTATCTAAGTAGATATGTGTGAAGTTTACCTCACGGGGTTTAACTTTCCCACGGCTAAGTGTTCGAACTATTTGCAAACCAGGAAGAAATACGTGATAAAGTTTAAGGAGGGTCACAGTCATAGATAAAATATATCTATACTGATTGTCTAACTATTTTGTAATTTGTCACAAATAAAATTCCTACCCCCCCCCCGAAACAGTTCCAGTGAACCAAAACCTATATAAGTAAAAACTAATTTGTCTATTTGTTTTAATTTTTGCATAGATCGTCGTTGGCAACCAATGTTCTTCCTGTTTGCGACACAGACTCCTCATTGTGAATACCTCTGCGATAGCTCCGCTACACACTGGTCGATGGTCAGTTTATGGAATCAC
Source organism: Mactra quadrangularis (assembly GCA_025267735.1). Taxonomy (NCBI): domain Eukaryota; kingdom Metazoa; phylum Mollusca; class Bivalvia; order Venerida; family Mactridae; genus Mactra; species Mactra quadrangularis. The sequence continues at coordinate 1,652,401 of CM046304.1, read as the reverse complement.
TCGAGTGATTTTCTGAATGACAAATATTGATGGATTTAGCGAAGCAATAAAGTATACATGAACCGACACTCTAAACTTGGTCAGGTACCGGAAATTGCCGAATAATTACGATTGTTTTTTTTTCGTGGGCCATTCGGAACACTACCGTAATAGCTATGCTACATGATCGTCCGTTTACGAAATCACCCGAGCGATTATCCGAATAATACCGAGAGTCATTCAGAACACTTCGGTGAAAGTTGCGCTACAACACACGGAGTCATCCGAATGGTTCACGGAATCACCCGAATCCTCGGGGACATTCCACGATGATCATACAGAAGTGCTTGTTTATATAAAAATGATATAAGACATTTTAAGTGGTAAATATTTCTGCAATTTACCACCTGTTCGAAAAAAATAATAACCAGGATGCGTTCCATTGCCCACTTTTTTGGGCCTTTTTCAATTCATTTAAATGATATCTAATAGATATGCTTTTCTTTTCTGTTCGCTGTTCTCACGGTTTCGGCGCTTTAAAATATTGTAGTAAATAACGTTTCTAATTTCTATTGGGTGACTAACCCCCAAGTCGTGTCCCAAAGGACCACATAAGTTCGCCAATTTCCGTCACCTAATACCATAGCATCGTTTTTTTCGTCCATATGAATGCTTATACAGTGGTAACAAATTGACCGTCTAATCGCTTTACATACATTAAACATAAAATATGTTTAGAACATGTCACTATATGATGGCTTTTATGATTACTTTCAAAACTTGACCATATGTTGCCTCTTTCTTATTGATTTGTAACGTAAAGTCCATAAGCAAGCAAATACCGTAACACCCCTTGTTAACGCCCACTTGTTAATAACGTCCACAACTCCACTAATTAAGGCTCATATACGTGTGTTAAGACCTATTGCGCTATTAAGACCATCGAGTTAGATGAGAACTTAACAGCATGCAACAGTAGGCTATAGCAGTTCTGCTGGCTGTTGCAGAAAGGCTTTTTATTGGGTTTAACGCCGAAGCAACACATTTTATAGATCATATCATGGCAGTCAGTCAACCAACTAATCATTTGTTAAAAGGCTAAATCTCTTGGTTAGGCTGTTAACCAGTTACTTGATGAATTCTTTTTAACATCGTATTCAACACGTATTTACGTCATATATACGACGGCCAGCTCTTCCTACTATAGGTTTCCTAGACACTTTTCTATCACAAGTACTAACTTACCCTACCACGAGGCCAACAACTCATGTATAGGGTATGACCTACCGCGATCGGGCTCGAACCCGCGATCTCCGGATTCGAAGTCAAACATGCTAACCACTACGCCACGGCGGCGGCTTGATGAATTCTTTCGCCAGTGAAAACAATTGCAACATCAATAGTAGGAGCAATAATGGCCGTAGAAGTTATTCCATGACCAACCTCTACGGAAGTATGCCCCGTCGGGGATTAGAGGTTTCACTCTATACTATACCAATACATGTACCGGACTTATAGAAGTAAGTAGCGTAAATTAACGCGATAAATGTACTGGGATACTTTAAAGTGACCAAATGTCATTTTCTTGGCTTACATATAATCACAAATATCGATAGCTCTAGTAAATGTATTTTACATATTGAATTCATGTTAAGACAGCTGCGTCACCTTTGTCATGATTAAAATATTACTGAATAGAAAACGTCGATATTGACAATGCCCTTGACTATTCATAATACAGTAACGTGCCTCCATACTAGTAGGAAAGCCAAAAATGGAACAATGCAAAAGATTCAGTGATTTCAAAAACGAATCTAAACCTATTTTGATGAAACTTAGTACATGTATGTGAGTGTTTAGATTATACACATTATTGCCTTTTCTTGTCCTGACCAACATTTTACTTGCTATGGATATAATAATACAGAACAACCTCTATTAAACAGCACCCACTTGGAGGAACTTAAGTGTGTTGCTTTCAGAGGTAGTTGCTATGCAGAGGTTAGATTCAATTAAAATTACGTCTAAAGGAGATATTAAAAAATGTTGTTATATAGAGGATTTGGTTGGCCCGCTCTGCAGTGGTTATTATTGTCGTAAAATTTCATGAAAACAGTTGTACAATTGAACTTCTCCAAATCTGTTCAAAATGGCTTGATGATAGCTTCATACGCAAACAAATAATAAAAGAATAGTACAAATTATTCTAAGGCTCCCTTGAGTTTGTTTCCAATTTTGACACATTGTTGGCTGGACAGTGTAGGTGTGAATTACAGCTTTATTATGTTTCATTTTCATCAGACTGACCATGGCTATCATCTAAGAACACCGGTCAGTGTCTAAATAGATGATTGGTCATCTTGTACTGTGTCCCAAGACACCACAATGTATGGTGTGCGTATATCTTCACATGAATTATTCAATACGGAGCCTTTCTATCAGCCTCATTACACTTTATTGACGAGAGACGCAATGTTTACAATAGAAGTGCTGATATCACGGAATAGCTTTTCTTTCGGAAACACCGTTCTTTTCACGCTGTTAAACATTCGGAACACCTTTGAGATGTTCTTTCATAGAAAATGCCGAGGAGTTCTGAATGACTGTTTAAGTCAAAGAAGGGCGAATTGTGCATTCTAGCAACTTCGTCAGAATAAGGCAATTCTTTAGACTGAGGCAAACACTACTGTTGGAGACACACTTGTGAATCCGCAAATAGTTCCGGCAGTATGTAAATATCAATTCAGATAGATCGTCTGCTATCTCCTGCATTGAACCAAATCGCCGATGTGAGCGCCGTTTCGAACTCATCACAACGGATACGCCATGCGTTATTACTCTTACCCGTTAGTCTTTAGATAAAGAGAAATAACCACTGAGTGGAGTTTTAAGTCGCTCTGCAGAATTAAAATTAAAAAAAAAACATGATAATAGCTTTATATATGTAACTTCATATTGACGCAGCTGCCTGTGATGCCATCCTTATTAAGGCAAAATAATCGATATCAGATTGGATCAAAATACCCAAGCCGCCAGGGTGGACCCCCACGAATCCTTCCGAGATTATTCATTCATGAAAGGTCGAGGTGTTCCAAATGTGATATTGATAGATGAATTATCTCCCCTTGATATTTCGAAATTATCATCAAGTTACAAAATGATGATGAATGGAAATATATTCTTGCACTGAGAACTGAGGAAATTCAGTGAAATGAAAATAGTTGACCTTAAAAAAAAGATTGATCTTTATTTCACCGAGTGGTCTAAGAAAACATATTTCTTTCATGGCCCACAAAAATCTTGTATTATTCAATGAAAATATACGATAGAAATACAAAATAATCTTAATTAAATATTTATTACATTGTATATGCGGATGCTTATAACCTAATATAATATGGAAAAGACGAATGTCTCTACCTTTTTAAGGTATCGCAAGAGTTTTGACGGATTAATATCTGTATATTGTCCAAATTGAATTTTGTGTTGATCATTTCCGGTTTCTAGTAACCTCCCTTTGCACCTTCTAAAAATCATGTAAAAGGGAGATAACATACCCTCATTTTTTCTAGCTATGACTAAACAGTGTGGCTAAAATGCGCAATGAAGCGAAATGAAGCAGACGTTGGTGAAATGGAGATTATAGTGTTTATTGAATACATGGCCGTTACGACCAACTTACTACTTCACTAAATTGCATGTCTTTTCCATCAATAGGCCGTGCCTATAATTATATTAACAATAGTTGAATTTGTTCGTCTACACTGTCTTAAGTGTTATGATAAATATGTTATCAACATTGTAATATCTATGTAGGAAAGCCAAACGTATCTGCAACATGCACTTTGTAAGTCTACATGTCCCTCCATTATCATAATGAATGACTCTTCAGTATCTATTGACTGACTGATCCTCGTATTTCTTTATCTTATCGAATCTATACAATTGTAGTTAAGTGCTACTTAAAGAACATCAATTGTACATTGTATCCATATCTTATTGTTGTACATGTACTTCATCAAATTTTGTATTCCTATCTGTTTGTTTCACTTCATCAAATTTATGCTAGACTTTATGGTTTTTGGATAAAATTTAAAGTGCGGTTTAAAGTCTGCTTCCATATACATGTTCAGCCGACTTTACCGTCTTGTACAATAACTCCTGATCATTGAAATCACCCTCAGGCAATCCCTCACAGTGCCTATTTACTCTTGGGCGGAGTGGTACAATTGTAGGTAAATTAATTGCTAAAGGAAATTGACAGTGCCTTACGTGGGAATCGCCCGGGGCCTCTCGACCCCTAAGCGCACGTCCTACCACTGGACCACTGCTCTTACAATAGTTCAGTATGTAACTACATGGAAAATTCACTTCTTTATCATTCGTGGAATAAAAAATTCATGTTTAGGCAGTACTATCAGCGCTTTAATTTACAGTGCACTGTATTTGTGTAATTACTATTTAAACATACGTTTAAGGTTTATATAAACGATTTGACTACAGTTGGGAGCAATTGAGCAGTATTATCAGCGCTTTGATTTGATCTAAACACAATGCTTTGATTAATTTTACCAAATGTATAAATTTGATATACCGTCAGCCTATAGTCCGATTTTATTCGGTAAGCCGTGACAGGTTGGATGAGTCCAATCATAACATTGACAATAGGTATAACCTACTGGCACTGGAGTCCTTACATTCAATAAAATATTCATAATAATTATCATAAATATGAATTTTTTATCCAATATTAGCACTCCAGTGCCAGTGGTATAACCAGTAAGTACTACATAGAAAATAAGATCAAACTATTGTATCTAAAGTATACATGCATAGTATTGTACACCCATAAACATCTTCCAAAATAGCGCAGTCCAGAAACGATACGGTCAAATATGGCTTGTTAAACAACAAGTTGAGTTACCTTTTTGTAGAAATGTTCCAAAATTCAAAAAATACAAAAGTGCAGTCACGGCTCACCGGATAAAATCGGGCAACTAGTATACCGAGAGTAACTAGGCAGTGCCTTCAGCGCTTTGATTTACATTGAAATTTTAATGTCTGTTATCGCTAAACTACAAATTTGAAACTTAAAATGCTCTCTTTAAAATCAAAACAACTTTACAATTTGTTATCATTAATACTTCGTCGGGGATCGTCATTTGAAATAAAGTAATTATTATTATACATATGTACAATGTGTTTTGTTATTGTTTATATTGTGTATACATCTTGTTTATATTGCTAATGGACAAATGAAAAGTTTTTATACAACAGAAATAACATACAGTATATACAATATACAGCAATAATATACCCCCACAAAAAATCTTAGTCAAATGAAATTTCGAGAAGAAATCTTCCCATGCATACCAATATTGGAATAAGTTCAAATGATTAATTTTGTAATGTATACATAAAATTATGTAAATCGGTTGATAAAAACGGGATTTTGTAAGCGAACTTTTGGACGGGACTGTGGATAAATCCTTATTCCTAAAAGTATTATCTTAATTTTTCAAATGTATACATGAATATACACTTTGTATGTACGTAACTATGGGCATGTTCTACAAGGCAATCGCTAGCTAGCGCTATGTAGCGACCTCCTAAAGAACAGTCTGCTACGATTGAGCAAATTGAATTGCTAGCTAGATATTCGTAGCAAGTTTTTTTGCTAGCCGTAATATTCGGAACACTTCTTGCTTATTTCAAAATGGCTGCCCCCTGTGGGAACGAGTTTCTTTTTCAAGAATACTGATATATATTTTATTTACTGCATACATTTCGTCAAAGTGGTAAAATAGAATAATCAAGGTGACAATCAAATTAAATATTTTTCATTTGTTACAATTCTGATCTTTTTGTTTGAGAATGTCGCAAACCGTTCTATAGACCACATATGCCACAAAAATTGCTTTCAAAAAAGCGCTAGCTAGCGATCGCCACGTGGAACGTGCCCCATATTGCTACATTGAAGCAAAATCGTTGCAAAAGTTGCTACAGTCATGTGACCCTGGAAAAAGCGTTCTAAAGCATAATGCGGTCATAACTTGACATATCAATTCCAAATATTCGTCAATTGTGTAGAATACTGTATACCTTTTGAACATCATATCATAATCATTTCTATCAACTTTTGGACTTGCAAACTGTAAATTTATTAAATTGACTTACGATAAAAAAAAGTCGTAAGATATTTTGTGAAAATGGACACAGGAGCTTCGATTGATGCACCCAAAAACAAATACTGTACAATGAGGAAGTTCGTGTTCCCTGCCAATCACCCACCGACAAACTTGTGGTAAATATATATGAGAAATTTAAAAATTTAAAACAAAATGCCACAAAGTGATGCCAATATTTCAGTAAAATTTTACATAATTGAATTCACACATTCCATGAGCACATAGACTATACAAGCTTATCTCACGAGCAAATACAGTAAATACTCGTGTAAGGGTACATGTATAAAATAATGTCACACATATTAACTATTACTACAGAAGCGTAGATCTATAGTTTTCATAAACATGAAAATATTGTGATCAACATCAAAACGCTGTGGGACGCTTTTAAAACAAAACCCGCGGGACGCTTTTAAAACAATACCTCCGGGACGCTTTTAAAACAATACCCGCGGGACGCTTTTAAAACAATACCCGCGGGACGCTTTTAAAACAATACCCGCGGGACGCTTTCAAAACAAAACGCTGTGGGACGCTTTTAAAGCATAACGCTGTGGGACGCTTTTAAAACAATAAAATTAGGGACTTCAATCAGTTTTCTTTCCCTGATAAAATCTGAAGCAATCCAATTGGTAAGTAGGTCCATATAGTTGGAATCCTCGGATTTTTGTCATTGAATTCCTATGTAAGGATAACAAAATATTTCATCTAATATCTTTCTTGTTAATGAAGATATTTACAAAAGTGATGAAATTTACATAGTTCTTTACCCTAAAAATACTTAGCTTGAATTTCAAACAAATTAAATGATGTACAAAAAAAGTTATTTAAGATTAATTGTGGCAAATTGACATTGAAAAGTAAGGGTAAAATCCAAGTAATCCAACTGATTGGACCTACCTATTTGAAGAGTATACAAGGGAAATAACTGACTAAGGTCCCTTATTCTTACGACAAACACAGAAAAAAATAGTTCATACTTTAGATAAAATTGGCTGCGATAACGTGATACAGTGTTGTTGCTTTTTGGGTTGTGTTTAACGTATGAAAGTCTGCCCCACTCGGGAATCGAACACACGACCTCCTCGATCAGTAAACTTGTACGATAAAAATTGAGCTTGCCGAGCAGGCTTTTTCGTGTATTATGAAGATGTATTACTTGCAAGATCCAACTGTATTTCGTGGTACAGATGTTTCTAATTATATTATGAATAATGTTTAGTTGATCAAAGAACTTGTCTATAAAAATAAACAAGAATGTTTATTTTTTGAAAATTTAATTATATTATTACTTACAAGTAAATTTCTTATACAAAACAACATAAACTTGAAGCTATTTGAATACTTGAAGGATCAAATATTATGTTAATGAAAATATAAAACATGGTGAGAATACGATTATTGGTGCGAGAAAGTCACACAGTAATGTTGTTGTTGATTCTGATGATAATTATGGTGGTGATGATGGGGATGATGGTGATGATTATAATGATGATGGAGGTGGTGAAGAAGATGGTGATGATAATGATGCTAATAATTATGGTGGTATTATTGGTGATGATTAAAATAATGATGATAATGATATTGTTGTGGAAGCTGATGATGATGATTGCGATGATGGTAATAATTGTGTTGATGATGATAGTGATGATGGTAATGTTTATAATAATAATGAAAATGATGACGTTGTTGGTGATGATGATGATGATTACGATAATGGTGAAAGATTGATGCTAAAATGGTGATAGTGGTGTTGATGAAGATAATGATAATATTGATGCTGATGGTGTTGTGTATTTACATTCTACCAATCATGTTGTACTACTGTTAAACGTGCTGATAAGCCACGCCTTCTGTATAGTATTTGTAACATGTACTCTGGTCATTTAGATAGTATTAAACTAGCCACTATAGCATACAGTATTCTCTTATTATATGAACCCAAGACATAATAAACTGGCGACGAGGATTTTCAAGTGATATTATATTTCGGAAGCTTTACCTAATAACATTTTAGTTTTATTACGTGTAAACTTTGGATATAAAATCATGGCATCATTTATTGGGAATGTGTGTGCATATGACAGTAATGTAGAATCATGGTCATCGTACCAGGAACGCATTGAACAGTTTTTCATTGTGAATGGCATTGCTGATGGAAACAAGGTGGCTGGACTTTTGACCATACTTGGTGAAAAAACGTACGGACTCTTGAGAAACCTATGTGCACCTAGGAAACCTTCGGACTTGTCTTATGAGGATTTATGTGGACATTTAACTTCACATTTTTGTCCAAAACCACTGGTGATAGCTGAACGTTTTCGATTTCATCGAAGAAATCAAATGGTGGGAGAAAATGTCCAGGATTTCTTGGCTGCTTTAAGGAAGTTATCTGAACATTGTCAGTTCCAAGCAAGTCTGGAAGATTCCTTACGTGACAGATTTGTTTGTGGTCTTCGTGAAGAGTCCATACAAAGGAAGTTGTTATCGACAGTTGATTTGACCCTTCAAAGGTCAATCCAGATTGCAACAGCCATGGAGACAGCAAGTAAAGATGCAGCTGAACTGCAATCTTCAGCAGCAGGGGTAGCTGTCAACCGAGTTGAAAATAAAGGGTCAAAAGGAAAATCTCGTGGTAAAAAGACCGCGAGGAAATCATGTTTTCACTGTGGAAGATCAAATCATGTGGCAGATAAGTGCAGATTTAAAGATGCTGTGTGTTTTAACTGCCACACTAAGGGACATATAAAAAAGGTATGTTCGAGGATCGTTAAGACAGTGAGCAATGATGAAGGGGTAATGATTGTTAACACAGTCAAAAAGGTTTGTAAGGAATTGTTGACAATTAACACTCATAGGGGATTATATAGGTACAATAGACTATTGTATGGAATTGCTTCTGCCCCTAGTATATGGCAGCGTACCATGGACATGATACTTCAAGGACTGCCTGGAGTGCAATGTATTCTTGATGATATGATTATAACAGGTTCCAATGACTGTGAACATTTGGATAATCTAGAAAAGGTTTTATGTAGACTCTCAGATTATGGTGTTAAAGTAAACAAAGACAAATGCATGTTCTTAGAATCTAGAATTAAGTTTTGTGGTCATGAGATTGATAAAGATGGATTATGGAAATGCACCGATAAGGTGGAGGCTGTGTTGAAGACACCGCCACCACAAGATGTCTCTTCCTTAAGAGGGTATCTGGGTGTTCTGAATTATTACCATAAGTTCTTACCCGATCTTGCAACTGTTACAAAACCATTGAATGCCTTGCTTGAGAAAAATAGCAATTTCAAGTGGTCTAAAGAATGTCAAAACGCGTTCGAAAATTCTAAGAAATTATTAACATCTGAACCTGTTCTTACTCATTACAATCCAGAACTTCCTGTTAGACTGGCAACCGATGCCTCGCCATATGGTATTTCCGGCATATTATCTCATGTTATGCCCGATGGCTCCGAGCAGCCAATTGCGTTTGCATCAAGGTCTTTGTCTAAGGCAGAGCGCAATTATGCACAAATACAAAGGGAGGCTACCGCTATTTATTGGGCTGTTAAGAAATTTTATCAGTATTTGTTTGGTAAGAAATTCACATTGGTTACTGACTGTCAACCTCTGTTGTCAATATTTAGCCCAACTAAAGGTATACCGGCTACGACAGCTGCTCGTATACAACGTTATGCATTGTATTTATCTGGGTTTGAATATGATATTCAATACAAAAATACGAAAAGGCATACTAATGTTGACGGTTTATCGCGTTTACCTGCGCCGTCGATTGAAAATAGTGAGGAGAGTTCAATTGAGGACGTATTTTTCACATCTCAATTCGAACAGCTCCCTGTTACTAATCGTGAGATTAGCCGTGAAACAAAGAGAGAGAAAGTTTTATCTCGTGTATTCACCTTTGTTCAAAATGGTTGGAGTGTCAATGATAATGACCCGCTGTTAAAAGGCTATTATACACGTCGTAATGAGCTCTCTATTCACTCTGGATGTTTAATGTGGGGAATAAGAGTAATAATACCCGTGAAACTTCGCGAGCGTGTCTTAGATTTATTGCATGCTAGCCATCCAGGAATTGTCAAAATGAAAATGTTGGCACGTAGTTATGTCTGGTGGCCAGGTATTGATTCGGACATTGAACATATGGTCAAAAGATGTTCATCATGTCAAATGCAGTCTAAGTCGCCTGCTCAAGTTCACTTACACCCATGGGAATGGCCAACATCTAGTTGGGAACGAATTCATGTTGATTTTGTAGGGCCATTTATAGGTTTTATGTTCCTTGTAATAGTTGATGCTCACTCAAAGTGGCCTGAAGTAATTAAAATGAAATCAACAACTGCTAGCAATACAATTAATGAAATACGGAATTTATTTGCTAGGTATGGCATTCCTAAACAAGTTGTTTCTGATAATGGTCCCCAATTCAGTTGTGAAGAATGGTCAAGGTTCATGAATTTAAATGGAATTTGCCATATTAGAACCGCAGTGGCCAAGCCATCAACAAATGGTTTAGTTGAAAGGTTTAACGGTACTTTCAAGTTCGCTATGCGTGCAATGAGCAGTAATATGGATTTGAACTTGAAAATGAATGTTTTCTTGCTCGGATATCGAAACACTCCACATTGCACGACTGGAGAAACGCCTGCGAAATTATTTTTCGGTCGTTATTTGCGCACTACATTAGACTTAATTAAACCGGATATGCAGAAACATGTCACTGACGCGCAAATGAAAAATGCATTCTCTAAAAATAGTAAATGTCGAGAATTTGAGTTAGGACAAAACGTTTTAGTTAGAGATTATAGGCCGACTTCAAAGGAAAAATGGATTTTAGGATGTATTGTTTCTCGTGACGGACCGTTGTTATATAAAGTAGATATAGGTAACGGCATTACCTGGAAGAGACACGTGGATCAAATTCGTAGTACTGAAATTAAGTCAGGGTTTAATAATGACTCGCAAACAGTAATTGAACCCCAAATCCTCTCAGATGAAATTAGGATAGATTATGATCAAATTGATTCCAATAAAACTTCCACTGTGCCGACAACTGACCAGTCTGTTTTACTAAGGGAAAGTAATACTCCCTCTGTCGTAAATTCTCAGACACCTGCCAGAAGGTACCCATTAAGGTATAGACATCCGCCAAATCTTTGAGTATCAATAAATACTCGTACATGTCTGTCAAAATGAATTGACTTGAATTGGCGTGGGAAATAAATGAATGACCTCTCTGAGGTGTATTTAATCCTCATGGTGAAATTACAATTATGTGCTAATGAAATGCTACATTAATTTTCACTGTAAATGTATTGCTTGGAATGTTGTATTATTTATTGCTCCAAGATTGATGATTGTAAATGTTCTCAGTTTCAGGTCATTTGTATTGAATTGTTTATTCAATGAATTTAATAGGGGAGAATTGTTGTGTATTTACATTCTACCAATCATGTTGTACTACTGTTAAACGTGCTGATAAGCCACGCCTTCTGTATAGTATTTGTAACATGTACTCTGGTCATTTAGATAGTATTAAACTAGCCACTATAGCATACAGTATTCTCTTATTATATGAACCCAAGACATAATAGATGGCATAGATGCTGATGCTGCTGATGATGATGGTGGTGATGGTGATGATAATGATGACGAAGATGATGATAATGATGATTTAATATATCTAAATCTGAAGCTAATTAACAAGCATCAATACAAATACGTGACGTCACTTACGTCTCATGTAGGTTGACTATATCTAATGCAGATAATAATGAAATCGTCGAAGGAGGTTCTACTGTATCTATTAAGAAAAATCACCAATGAGACCAATGGTCTAAATAGCGTAATGGTCTGACCATGTAGAGACACATGTATCACTCCGCAGGTTAAACTGGTTAGGCAATTTCGCCGATAGTTTTTGTTTTGTGGTATATATCTTAAGCCTTAAGGAGAGCCTAAGATGTACAAGTGTTAAGGAATTATCTTCAAGGGTTTTATCTAGCATGACATACAATAAACAAATCATTCGTTAATTGATACAATACCTCTGTTTGAGAGGTAAAATATGTTACTCTTAATTACTAATGAAAAATACAGTGAAACTTGATATATTTTGGCCAAGAGGCACTATGAATCTCCTGAATACCAAACAATGGTATGTTGTTATGTATTTCAAACTTTTCTGCCGCTAATTTGTAAAATTACCTATTTGAGCATACTTACCAGTAATACCACTTTGGATGTCAAAATGCAAAACCAAACATAAGAAATCTGTAACTCTGTTTAGTCCGACATGTTTGTTCGGTCCTTCTGCCAGCCTAGCTCAGTCGGTAGCACACTAGTCTATTGATCGAGGAGTCATGGGCTCGATTTGCGGGCAGGGTATACCTTTTTGCAGTTTTGTCATGAAATTATTTCTACGACAAGTTCGCCATCTAACTTCTGATTCTAAATCAAATATGACAGCTATGATCACTGATGGAATGATGCGCTTAGTTTCTTGTTAACACCTAAATTCAGATATTCAGCCTTTCCATGAATGGTGAATAGGTTGGCTAGTCGCCGTTGTTAGACCTAAACAATGTATTAAATGTTACGGCATAAAACCCAATCAAAACAATTCTTCGATTCTTATGGTGACATGATTGTTGGGGTTATACTGTATCTCATTGTATAAGTCAATATGCTCATGTTTTCTAATCAACTTTTGATTTATAGCATACCGGTTCTTAATGAGAACATACTTGCTGCACTTACAATAGTACATGATGCAAAAATATATAATGCAGTCTTCTAATTGAGTAAGTGACAGAACAGTTTGATAAGCTAAGTCATATTCCATTACCAAAGTACATAGGTAAATGCATGTCAAAATATTTATTTGATGAAGCGAGCATTTCATTAGTCTGGATTACCTGCCCCATACCACTACCGTTATCGGGTCAGGCAAGCCGTTATCATGGCGGCCTCCTCAGTTATTATTCAGGTATTACGTTTTATTGATCTTGCATGATCATTTGTTGACGATAGTTACTTTAGTAGGAGTTCGATGATATATAGGTCATTCTAGTTCGATTTTTCTGATTACACGCATATTTAGCGAACGATTCACACAAACATGTCTCACTTGAACACCATTCAGACGTGGATTAGTTTCGTTAGAATTTCGGATACTTTCTTTAGCATAAATGTAACCGAACAACTAAAAAAAGGAATCCACAGTAATTCTTGTAAAATGATCCTTTGATTTAAGCCTGTGTAGTGAGAAATGTTCATTGAAAACATAATTATCCAATACATAATTCATTACATAGGACACGACCATTATCATGCTTTGCCTGACGTACTTTTACCTCAGGGAACCAGACAAGCATTTAATGTACAAACAGTAGGTAGCTTAAGGAGCGGGTCATAGACCATCGATCATGAATAGTTTTTTTTTAAATTTTTATTCAACTGTCAGTGGCGCATACATTAACGCCGCTGATTTAAATTCGCAATATCAGTTCGATTATCTCCATACATAAATACTACAGTACTTCTGTACGCACGGTCGATATGAATAGACATCCGTATTTTTGTACTGGGTATCGAACGAATGTTGAGTATTTAAATCAGCGGGGTTAACGTTAGATCATGACAATGAAAATGTGTGGTATTTTCATTTATAGGGACATAGGTTTAAAGCTACAAGCTCACCGTTTTTGATTTTTTTAAAACTGCCAGTCAGTTTCTATAGTTAACATTAAGTTTTAATATTTTAAGGCAGGCTGGCATCTGGATTGTGAGAAGTTTAAAGCGAAAGTCACAACAAGAGGGCCCTGAGGACCCTTGGCCGCTTACCTGAGAACTAGATGCTTAGGGCATCTTACAAAAGATTGTTTAACAGTTTCAGCCGATTAAAACAGTGATCCCTTGGGCAGGGCTAATTTTGATCCCAGGAGCATAATTTGAACAATCTTTGTAAAGCACCTTCTAGTGATGCTAAATGCCAAATCAAGTAACGGTAGACCTTATGGTTTTTGACAAGAAGATATTTTAAGAAATTGTTGACGACGGACGGACGCACACACGCACCCCCACGCACCCCCTTCCCCTAACGCACACATGCACTAACGCACATTGGTCAGACCCCCACAATAGCTCACCTTGAGCACTTTGTGCTCATATGAGGCAATAACGCTCAAAACTCATCAATTTTAGAATCGTAACTAACGGAGTATACATGTATTTGATACATAAATTCACCATAATTTACAACTAAAGGTCAATTTGCACAAAAATACCTCATACATATCTTTGCTCCCCCGAAAATTTTCTTCACACTTTATAGAGTTTTAGAAACATTAATGTATTCAATTTCAAATCTGTGAACCAGCAGGTTTTAAACTTTCTTCTAACTCCTCACAGCGGTTATTCCCCCTTTCTTAAAGGAATAATTAATGCTGAGACGCACTTCGTTACGTAACGGCTTTGAGGAGTTTGACTTTCTACATGTATTTTTGGAATGCCATATGAAATTAAACCCCATTAAGAAATGTGTGACACACTACCGAGATATATGTAGAATGTGCACTTGTTGTTTCAGACAAATTTCTGGTCGAAAATGAAAAAGAATGGCACCATTACGCGGTCTATGATTCTGTCGAAAATTGAAATTGAGATGTAAATTTTCAATTTATGCCTAGACTTGTTAATCTAAACGAATTAAAAGAGACACTAATGGTGTCTTTTTCCTGAAATGGTACAAATACATGAACCGCTAAGATAATATTTCCTCGATCATTTAGGCCATGGAACTAAAAATTCTGAAGAAAAAGTGCGAGGCTTGGCGTTAAATGCGTTAATTAAAAATTTTGCCTAGAACATGTAGGGCAGTTGTTAGTCACTGACAGAAGTATGCGCCTAGTAACTGGTTAACAGCTAAATCCAGAGATTTAACCTTTCCAGGAACAGTGAGTAGGTTGACAGGCCGCCAAGATATGACCTACACAACGTGTTGCTACGGACTTTAAACCAACCTGAGAAAGTTTCATTGTTTTAGTCAATTTTGTATGAGCATTTTATCAAGTTAAAACTAGCATATATATAAGTAATTCATATATACAGTTAAGTTCTGCAATAATGTCCACCTAGGTTATTGCAAAATAATGCGATTTTCGACAATTCTTAAGTCCAAAATTTTTAATTTGAGAATTTTGATGTTTGTAATAGTGGAACCGAAGTGTACAATAAGGGTCCTTAGTCAGTTATTTCCCCTTGTATACTCTTCAAAAAGGTAGGTCCAATGTATTGGATTACTCGGATTTTACCCTTATTTTTCAATGTCAATTTGCTACAATTATTCCTAAATAACTGTTTTGTAATTTGATTAAAAATCAAGTATTGTCCGGGTAAAGAACTATTTACTATCTAAATTTTATCACTCATACTAATATCTTAATTAACAAGAAAGATATTAGATGAAATATTTTGTTATCCTTACCTATGACTTCAATGATAAAATCCGAGGATTTCAACTGATAGGACCTACTTACCAATTGGATTGCTTCAGATTTTATCAGGGAAAGATAACTGACAAAAGTCCCTCATTGTATTGTTTTAAAAGCGTTCCACAGCGTTTGTTTTAAAAGCGTTCCACGGCGTTTTGATGTTGATAACAATAAATATTTATTTATGAAAACTATAGATCTACGCTTCTGTAATAATAGTTAATAATCAATAAACAAAACAAATATTGTACTTGTAAATATGATACAATTATCAATAAGTGATTAACACAGAATATATCCGAATATTTGTGTCCGATTATCGTGTTACTAGATCTACAAATAACCAATTTATAACACTAATTAGATTTTGTTTTGGGTAAATAAATCAGAAAAGATTTGTAATAGTTTTCGAATGAAAGATTCTAGAGGGTTGAGTATTGGATACTCTTTTCCCAATTGTGGATTAATAATTTATCAACGTATAGTCAGTAAAGTTTCGTGGTGAAGGCTATCTTTGTTACTGCAAATTTATGTCATTTTTGACAATTTTTACGTCCCAAAAGTTTAAGAGGCGTTGTCAAATCTCGTCAATACGCTAAGCAGTATACATAGCTTATCAGTATTGTACCATATTTTTCATATTTAACTACATTAATGAACCTATAGAATTTGTATGCAAAGTGTACAGGGAAAAACTGTACTTCAAGATTTTGTATGGCAAGAAGAGGACAAGAAGAGGAAAATAAAATCTTTATGATATCTGCCAGTAATACAGGGTAGAATAAACACTTCGCCTGCATTTTTGCCCTGCTCGATTCGTACTTGAATCTAATATGTAAGGAGTACTCATTAGAAAGGATTCGGTAGGTTTTAATGTGCATGAAAGTCTTTCTGTATTTCAATACTTTGATTTTACTACAGAATGACTTGCAAACCTATAGTAACTCGGCACACCAAGTGAGTGCTCAAGGACCATGGGTTGAAAAAAGTGCTGGTTTTTATTCCATTAGTTAAGGTAGATTTGTTATATTCCCTCGACGGTAGGATACTAAAATCGTAATAAAAGCGACCTGTGAGATTACGGAAAGCCATAACTCACCTAACACGTCAATCACACCACAAAGAAATATGAGACAAATTATAAAATAACATAGTTCAATAGTCACACAGCGAGGACAATGTTCCAGTGAATAGAAATTATATAACGTGTTAAAGCTCCCGTATGAAGATATATTCATTTACATCATATATGAAAATCCTAAAAACTGTGAAACCATTAAAATATGACATACATTAAAGGCACAAGAAATGTGTCAAACCATTTTGCATTCTAAGCTTATGTTTGACGAAAAATTTCATTGCTTAAAAACGGGGTCCTATTAAAATGGTGCAGTAAATTCATTTTTTCTTAAACGTTAAGAATACATGATGACGATCCAAATTAGTTTAAACAGCTTAATAACATAATGTTAAAAGCGTTTTTATTGACACGAGTCTTAAAGAATTTGTAATCAAAATTATTGTTTAAAGTACTAAAACTTGCTGAAACTTGGTACATTGTATTGACATAAAAATCTAGTTTCTGTTTCGATCTACTTTCACTTTGAGATGAATGACCTAGTCTAAGTGCAAAATACACCTGAAAAGTTTCATTTTTGGTTACGAGTCATGTGTTCTTGTTAAATGCTTGCCTTTATTTTGCAGTCCATGCTTAAGCAGTGTTTGACTTGGTATAGGGGCTTTAATGTGTCAATGCTATAAACTAAGCCTGAAATTTAAAGTGAATTGGTCCATGTCCAATGGTAATAAATATATACATGTAATCAGGAAGCTAAAAATACTACTACTAGATAAGTTAAATTTCAAATATGAGTAAAGACCACCTTGGCTGTTGTGAGTTTTTGACGATTTTAGGACCATCAAAATCAATTGTCCTAATAGACGAATGCTCTTTATATCAGTGTGGGGAATCACGTGACCTATACGGTTCCTAACACGACAAAATGACGACCAGATAAACAAATTTACATGAAAAAGACAAGTTAAATTGCATTTATACGTTATCAGACCTAATGCAGTCTAAGCAGCACAAAATTCTCTTTCTAGCGGTAGTTATCCCAACCCCACAACGGTTCTAGTTTTCTTAATTACCTCGAGGTTTTGAACGAGTCGACAGACTTTTGGAAGAACCTCGAGGTAATCTAGAAATTTAGAACCGTTGTAGGGCTGGCAGAACTACCGCTAGATAGAGAACTAAAAGTAAACATTGCCACGTGTTTTCAGGTAAGTAAACAGTTTTACCCATGATGCTGAGCGTCTACGTACAAAGGTCAGTTAGACCGTTTGTGTACAAAATGCAAAAAAACTACTTACATATATCACAATAAGCAAATGTTGGCTCTTCGTGGTCGTTGCTCCCATGTGTTGTAGAGTAATTCCGTTGTCTTGACAGTGGCATAGTTAAATAATCCAATCCTATACATTAGTTTGGTTCTTTGAAGTCACGTGACCTCAAAATATTGTATAGAATGTTCTCCTTTGATTCTGTGAAGTCACGTGACTGTAAAATAGTGTTGGGAATGTTCCTTTTTGGTTTCTGTAAAATCACGTGACCTTAGTGCTCTTTTCCCCTCATAGAAACTATTTCGTTGATATACACGTACGATACACGCTGCACGTGCTTGACACATCGGTCACTCTGAAAAATAATAGAACGAATAACACATTGATACAATAAAAAAACTCTAAGCCTCCAAGAGTTTCTGATTCGTTTGGATCATTCCATATAAGTTTTGTCAATGTAAAATTGCTATATCATATGAAACTGTAAACTCCACAAATCCCTATTTATAAGACATTTATATCCGAATTCTGGTTATGTTCAGTTGTGTTCAATTTAATCCATATATTCTTATTTATTAAACAGTTTCATCTGGAATCTGATTATTTATAAAGCTGTTCACAAAAAAACTGTGCAGTAAAGTCACAAAAAATCATTTCCTGCTCTATTCTTTTTAGTTCTGTTCCGTTCTATTCTATCCCTGAATGTTGACTATGTAGAGTAAACACAGTAAATTGTATTATATGTTCATAATAAACTTAAAGCTCTGTTCTATTTTATTACATCCTGCTCTGTTCAATTCTTAAAAAATCACAAGATCTATCCGGCTCCCTTAAACATAATCACAAAGCAACAAGAACGTATATTAAAATATATCACATAGAACTAACTTCGAAAACAACACACCTGTCGCAAGTATCAAACATTGTCCATTTTAAAATACAAAATCATTTCATTCTATGTACAAGTTTTACATACGAGTGATTTGATAATCAATGTTTTATCATAGATTACGACATATTCACCAATTTGTCACAATCCCAAAAACTCAACAAGAAATTCGTAATATCCGAAACGTCATTTAGAAATAGAAACTTCCGTATTTCAACAGCACAGCCGATAAGAATCGCCAATACAAATTTAGCGTCCTTTTTCAAAGCCTGCCAATACGTTTATAGGAACTTTGTACATATAGGCTTACTAAGGAATAATTAATCACACTGCTTAACACGATTGAAAGCTTTAATTCTTCAAGTTTTTTTTATATAAAATGTACTTCTAAAAATTTGATAATCTATAAAGACCCGATAAATAAATCGCTTACTACATTTGATTCACGTATGTCAAGGGTTTTAAACTGATTAAGAAAGCTATGTATTTCGTCTTTGATTAAGACAAAAACAGTCAAAATACATGTAGACTGCTGAGGTCATAATGATCGAAATTTTATCGTATTAGGAACGGATTAAATACCAATTTATACGTTATACGACCAAAGTACATTGTATATGACCATGCGAACAATTCCACGCGCGTCCTACTTGCATGCACGTACAGCAAAATTCACTGAGCTATTAAGACCCTACTTGTTAATACCAAAATCATGCATGTTTTGTTTTCGATTTTTAAGCTCCAAATGCTTATTTTTAGAACAAAATGTTCAAATATTAAGAAAATGTGTAAGGAACACCAACACTAAAAAATCAGACCAACCACACTGACAAAAATCAAAGGGGGAGGTTTTTTATAGATGTTCACAGTTTTGTATGGTGGCTAATTTACGCCATGTCGTATTTTCGTTTCTTCGCGGCGAAGATTAGAAAAAACGAAAATGCGAAGATACGACAAACTGTGGATTTGTCGTGCCTTCATTTTTTCTAATCTTCGCGGCGAAGAAACGAAAATACGACATGGCGTAAATCAACCACCATACTTTTGTTATAAAAGGGACACAACAAACAAAGTAACGAAAATAAGAACCTAACGGGGTTCTGCCATAGCGTTGTTGATGCCATTGTCACATGGTATTGCATAGGTGGGCCCAGCGGGGGGGGGTCAGGTGGGTCCGGACCCCCCCCCTGAAATTTCCAAAATGTACCCGTCTATAAATGTTTTTCTTTTAAATGTAAGGCATTTTAACTAACAAGAAGCAATTTTCTCGTGCTCGTCTTTGTGTTTTTATTATTAATACGAGTATGTTGCGCTATTCTGCAAACAGTGTATAATGTGGTTGTTGTTTGAAAGTTTGGAGCCCCCCCTTGAAATGTTTGGACCCCCCCCTAGAAAAAATCCTGGTTTCCCCCCTGGATTGACACCGTGATTACTGAAACTTTACAGTACTATGTACATGCATGAATGAACCACTTTTGAATTTCAAAGTATGAACCATTTTGTGAATTTCAAATAATTGTTTATGTTTTATTATTAATTATTCAAAATCTATACTTCCAAGGTTTACTACTAAACACAAATGGTTTATAAATCAGGAACTCTATTGATCTTGTAGCGATAATTGATACAATGGTCATGCATGGCTGATTTTTACAAACATTATTTTTTATTTATTAAATTATTAAGTATGGCTTCCCCGGCATTTCTCTTGAAATTAATAGCGCGATGCATGTTGATGCATATGCATGCATACTTGTATAATAATCAAGGCCAATAGTCACGTGACCGATAACAACAACTATTGAGGTAAACAAACAATTTGTTTTTGACGTTTTCTCTTTCCAATTATTATTATTTATATACTGGGTTTAACGCCATGTCAACGCATGGTCATTTTAGGTCATTTCATGACGTCCAGTGCATCTAACTTCTTTCCTGGACCATTGTCTATAACTAGTACTCACCTACCCTTCCACAAGGCCGGGAACGTCTCCATTTATCTTATTAAAGGAGGAAAATAGACATTATTGTCTAATTTTCATGGAAGGGTTTAACCTCTCCGGGTGGGATTCGAATCCGTACCCCCTTCAGGCCACGAGATTTCAAATCTCTTTCCAGACAAATAGTTGAATGATATCAAATAATGCATGACATAGCTATTACATTTGTACTTTCCTTTCCGCGAAAAGATTTTATTGATCTTATTAGTTTATACTGTTAGCTCTCAATCTTCCACGCAAAATTGAGTCCCATAATATGGTTTATTTGATATTATTATACCTCATGTGATTTGTTTGCTATATTGCCTAATGTGACGTCACCAGGTGACAATCCGTAATGTTACCCTTTGGACATCACCTATCCGGCCTGCTTGACATCGCTTATCGACTCGTTTAAAGCGATGGGATATTACTGCATTGAATTTTGCTAATAACGGGACCCGAGTTTTTATCCATCCAATTAGAGTGACCTCCCTTGCGCAGACGCAAAAGAGGCTAAAGCCTCGGTTGTCATTTCTTGTCTCGGGTGAACATTCCGTTCTATCACCCGCTGTAGAATGTGATATTTATATAAGAAAACTGTTCTTATATTAAACCTATTTCGCTAGTTAAACCATAGATTTTAATGGCGGTCATAATAATGGACTTTACTAGACACCACAATAAATAAATATTTTCGCGTACATTTTATGGCCAAAAAACCTAATGAGGTATTAATTTGCTCCAGAATTCTTTTATTACCGAATAACATATTTTCAGTAAATTGATTGTAAGCTTAAATCGCCAAATCATTAGTAGGAAAATATTTCACACAAAGTCATAAGTCAATTCACTGTTAATTTGCTTCATAAATCCGCGCTTCGGTTCAATGTGGCACAGCGTTTTCAATCAGTTATTTCCTCTTGCATACTTTTCAAATAGGTAAGTCCTATTAGTTGGATTACTCGGATTTTACCCTTACTTCTCAATGTCAGTTTGCCAAATTAATCTTTATATAACTATTTTGTAAATCATTTAATTTGTTTGAAATTCAAGCTAAGTATTTTAAAGGTAAAGAACTGTCTAAATTTCATCACTTCTGTTAATATCTTCATTAACAAGAAAGATATTAGATGGAATATTTTGTTATCCTACATAGGACTTCAATGATAAATTACGAGGATTCCAACTATAAGGACCTACTTACCCAGGCGCGTAGCTACCAGTACGCAGAGTACGCAGCTGCGTACACATTGGTCCAGAAAATCGCAAAAAAAAGGAACGTCAAAAATGCAATAAAAACTTTGGTCGGGGGGCGGGAGTAATGGGTGTATAGAACAAAAATGAGTTATTTTTCGCAAAAAGTCTATGTGAAAATAACTCTACACGAATTAGTTGAATAATTAAAACAACAGCTAGTATGACGCTTTTTGTCAATTTTAATACATAAAACTATGCAGCAGCGTTAATCTTGAAACAGATTGGTAAAACAAAATATACCATAAATACATTCAACCAATGCGAGCGCTCAAAACGCAATATTTATTCGCCGCTACATACATGAATTAATAATACATTTTCTTCTAAAAATGACCGAGCTTTTATAGAAAATGGTGGTTGCGATAGTGTTTTTTGGTGGTTATGTTGATGGTGGTGGTGATAAGAATGGATGTGATACAATATTATACAGACTCGTACACAGCTTGAAAAGTCATATTGGACTCAACTATCGGCTCGTCCAATATGGCTTTTCAAGCTGTGTACGAGTCCAAATATATTTCCATGTTGTACAGTAAACTGTATAATAACCTATAATTCTACTTCTTTATTAAACTCAACTTGATACAAAGATAATGGCTTTTAATAACGTCTTCTATCATCATTAAGTTTGAAGGTTACGCTACAATGATCCGTATTATGAAGCATTTAATAAAGATTTTGTCCTTAATTATTCTCTATTGTTTTGTTAAATTATAAAACCAATTTTGATGATATGCTACCCAGATGTGGATCGAGTATACATGATACAAGTATTTCACGACCCTTCCCTGTTGAATTCTAAAGACAAACAAATAAGGATTGACAGCTTTGTGGATTTTCATATCTGAATTATATTATTGATCAATTGATTGATTAATTAATCAACAATCAAATCCTTAATAGGGGATCTTCTAACTATTCTGAAATTAAGATTTGAATTCAATAATTTATATTGGGGTTGTACACCAATCATCCTTGACAGATACGATGTATGGATTAAATAACTATAATATATTTTAAATGTAATACAGTAGATCTCAGATAAGCTTATTTTGTGAATCGTTGTGAATAAATATTCAACCCCATTTATGTTACTAATCCTAAAACAATACTTTATATATTACAAATTTACCAAACTTGATACAAAGATAACGACGGTCAATTGTTTTAATGGTAATTAAGTTTTGAAGTTACAGTACAGGGGTCCATATTATAATACGTTTTACTAAAGATTTTTATTCCTTAATCATTCTATATTGTTCTGATGTATTATGGAAATAATTTTGATTTTATGTTGCCCAGATGCCATAGGCGGAAGGGGGGGGTAGACCCGGCGTACGCCCCCTAAAATTGCCCAAGCTAAGGTTGGTTTTTTTCATCATGAATATGATAATTATAGGAAAATATATATATTTGTAAAAAAAATTCACTCGCTATGCGTGCAACAAGTTACGAGACTGGGAGTACAGAAATACTATGACCTAGTATACAATTTAAAACAGTTCCTTCTCATTATTGTAAGAATTTAACATGGCTGTTAGAAAAGTGTATGATATTTCTAAATGATCCATATTGTATACCCTGGGAAAGGATATTTGTGGCTCTCGAAATTTGCCTGAATCCCTTGGAATAACAAAAACTCAGGAATTTCGGGTGCCGCCGGTCACCAAGACCTCTAATAAGAGCTTTGCCTTGGACCATTCGGGGCCCTTACGGCCCCTTGAAACCCTATTCTGCTTGTTAATTTTACGCCCCCTCTAACTAGAATTCCCCCTCTAACTTAAAATCCTGGATCCGCCTATAGATGCAGATCGAGTCTATATAAACGTGCTTTTTTGTTATCTGATGGCACTATAACCCATGTAACCTTACAAGAGATTAATTATAACTCTTAAATCTACGATGGTTCATAGATGCAAAGCGCAGACCATAAATATGACTTATTAATCAAAAGTATGCGTGATTTGTTAACCTCCTTATCATCAAGAAACGCATGAAAAAAATTAATGTTGCTAAAAGTAACTAAATTCCGATTATTTTACGAAGAATGAAATTACTTTTCAATGGGACTTACCTTTTGCGAATCTAGTTTAAGGTTTAAATTTCTAGGTAAAAACAAATTCAGGGGGAGGAATGCCCTTGACCCCCTAGGATGCTGCGTACACATTAAAAAGGCCTTGCTACGCCCCTGTTACCAATTGGATTGCTTCAGATTTTATCAGGGAAAGATAACTGACTAAAGTCCCTAATTAGTAGCTACATCATACTTAATAGTGTCATTGGGAATCAACTCGCTTATAGTTATAAATGAACATAGCCGAACATATCAAATTGAATAAGGAATAAAACCGAAGCGTAACCAAAAGTTGAATTTTCATAAGCTTCTTTTGTAGTATCAGTGATGCGTAATTCTAACCATAACAAAAACACCATTTAAACACATTTAAAAGAGGTTACTAAGATGGCATACACGTTGAAAATTCCCCTAAACTATTATTTAGCATTTTATGTACAACAAAATGGACCATTAGTCTCTGTTAACAAAATTTACGTGTTATTTAGTCCATTTTAGAAGAACTAGTTATCTACTCTTGTAAAGTTCCAGTCATCCTTCGTCCATGATATGATTACTTAGAAAAAACCCATCCCTTAATTCGTGGCATGTTATATATTATTCAAACGTTACGAGAAATAACGTTCAACTTAATCATATTAACAGAAAAACACGACACTCGATGACGGTCTGTTTGACGTCATCGTTGCTTATATTTTAGTACTTTTAATATAATTGGTGCCGAGGCTCGATGACATAATTGTTTGTTTATGAGGATGTATTCCAATTATGTTATTGTTTCTGGAATCATCGGAGTCCTGTTGTCTTTTTGGCGTGTAAATGATAGTATAAAGTGACACACAATCAATGCCATTTTATCGAAGCCAGGCTGTGAGGTTTTTATAGGAAATAATCAATGACTTCTAAATTAACGCTATATTATACACTTAACAAAAGTTCTAACCGATCACTTTTCAAATTTTGATTATTTTATAACGGGCCAATGGATCCTTATTAAATTTTGCAGAGGTGATTTTTGTGTTATTTTCTACCGATTTGCGGAAAGAAAAATAATTTGATACGGTCCGATGCTCTCATTTCACTTTATAAGTGAAAAAACATAAAACATTGCACAAATGGTGTAGCCAATGGAATGGTGAATGCTGGAGCCTCTATCAGACAGGAGAGTGGCTGGTCATGGAAATATCTTTAAAAATATCGATAAAGAATTGTTTAAACAGAAAAATGCTATAATTTTATTATTCTCAATGTGTTCATTCCTATTTCAAGGTGCATGGCACTTCAATCGGGCCTTTTCGACGATCGGGACTTTGGACGAAGTATCAAGAGACCAAAATCGTTTCTGACTGACGCCGAAGACCAAGAAGAATGGTTACAACTCGACGACAGGATCGACATTCGTGCATTGTTTTATGTTTTTTTTACTTATAAAGTTAACAAAGATTGATGCAAAGTAAAATATAATACTCACCACGCTCTGCACGAACATTTCTTGCAAAAATGGGTAAATCACACCCTGTGGCCCGCTTGAGTGAATCAGACCGAATCAAATTATTTTTCTTTCCACAAATCGGTAGAAAATGCATCAAAATCACCTCTGCAAAATTTAATAAGGATCCATTGGCCCGTTATAAAATAATCAAAATTTGAAAAGTGATCGGTTAGAACTTTTGTTAAGTGTATGTCTTGTTCCTTCTTTTCACGTTTATTGTCGCCGTACCAGTAAGGCGATATATACACTCATCAAGATTTGAGCATTTTGTAGTCGACACCGGATGCCTTAAGCCAATCAAAACGATTCATTTGAGGTCACATGATAAGAAAATGGCCGTCTAAAAGTCAAAAAGGGGTGCGTGAATGGACTCGTCTCCGCCATGAACAAGTCGTTGACTGAAATCAAGCTGTCGCACAGTCAATAGCGGGCATGCAGCAGAGGTTTATGAAGGCTACAGATTTGCACAGCATTTAAAACAGCAGTAAAAAAGTTTCTCTTACATTCCCAAGTGTTAAAACATGTTTTATAATTCATTATTTGAAATATAGTACAGTATACATATAGTAGAAGAGCCATAAATCAAGAAACATTTTAAAGGTACTCATTCACAGATTTCAATTCAACTTTTTCTAAAACTATCAAAATTGTATGGAAACATTTTTGGAAGCAGGAAAGTAGTGTTCTGATAATGACAGTTTTAGTGCAAATTGACGTACAACTACAAATGATGGTGTTTCATGTAGTAAATATCTACCGTGTATGTCATGGTATAGACAATTTTAGTGCATTTTTGTGACTTTTATTGTATATTACTTGCAACCTATAGGTCAGGTTGGCTTTAAGTAT
Source organism: Mactra quadrangularis (assembly GCA_025267735.1). Classification (NCBI taxonomy): domain Eukaryota; kingdom Metazoa; phylum Mollusca; class Bivalvia; order Venerida; family Mactridae; genus Mactra; species Mactra quadrangularis. Next base: position 1,625,839 of record CM046304.1, on the reverse strand, counting down.
TAAGAATTATTTTTTTGACTCAATTACTGAGGCTGGAAGGTATTTTGAACATGTGGAAAAAATAACCGATTCTGTGAACAAGTACCTTTAACTTACAAGTTGTAAGTGTTTTAAATGAATTTTAAATCACAATACTTGAGAATAAGTATCTTTCACATCATGGCTTGACGCATGAGTTACTAAAACAATTCTTAATGCACTCTAACTGTTTAACTATACCATTCATTCAGTTATAAACTATGAACAGCAAAAAGAATCTGTGAGGTTTTTTTGTACTGGAAAGTTTTTTTGATAATTTAAGCTTATGTTTAAAATGTGTTTGATTTAATATTCAGTAAGTATACTCATTGACGTGCAAAAGGTAAACATTTAGTAAATTTGTGCGTTATTTTTTACTGGATTTAACGCCGTGCCAACACAATTAACGGTCATTTTACGGCAGTCAGTACACCTAACCTAGCTTTCGGAATTTAATTATCCATTGAATGTGGATTCTGTTTAAACAAAATTCTGAACTACATTGAAACATGGCGTGTCAGATATTGTACTTAGCAATAGTTTTGACTCCTAAGTACCTAAGTTTGAACAAAAAACTATTTCGTACAAAACTGGGTAAAATTTATTCAGACATTCTACGACTAGTAGGTTAGTTCCAGCTAAAATTCAATTTAATATTTAGTTTATCAATCAAATACATGTAGCTTGAACACTGTTTACACTGAGTAAAACGGTGCCAAGCTATTTCGCTTTCTGTCAATGAAAATGGTGTATTGTTCTATCCCGGTGAAGCACGATATCCATAATAATGCAGAATTCGCTGAAATTGCATGAACATGCATAATAAAATGCATTAAATGAATAATAGTGCAGCAGGAATGAAGTTTAGGTAATAATATACGTTTTATTTCGACTCAGGTTTTCTCTTTTCATTGCAAGAAGCCATAATTTGTTAGTTTAGAATTATGTTATCATTAAAACGCCTGTTATATGGGTAATACATTTTGTTTTGGTTAGTTTTAACTTCACAGCAAAACATTGCTTGTATAGGTCATATAACGGCGGTCAATCAACCTCCTGGAAAAGCTTAATCTCTGGATTTAGCTGTTACTGCCAGTTAATTGAAGCATATTTCCATCAGCGACAGCTGCGATTATTGAACAAATATCGAGTATTTAAATCAGCGGGGATAATATATACGTCACTGACGGTTTAATAACATTTTACAATATACATATTATATATGTATGTACCTGTATTTTAGCACACAAGTCTATTGATGGAGGGGTCGTGGGTTCGATTCCTGGGCGGGGCATACTTTCGTGGAGCTTGGTCATGAAATTATTTCTACGCCCATTCTCCCTCCTACCAATGATTTTCAATTAGGTAAGGCAGTTGTCAGTCACTGATGAAAGTATGCGCTTAGTAGTTGTTTAATAGCTAAATCCAGAGATCGAGCCTTCCCAGGAGGAGTGAGTAAGTCGACTGACCGCCGTTATATGTCCTATACAATGTGTTGCTACGGCGTTAAACCAAACAAACAAACAAAAAACATTACCTGTACTTATATATGATCATATAATGGTACCACGTAACTAGCGAAAAATATGAGAGTACGTTTTGTTCTAATTATTTTGGGGATTGAGTGTTATGATAAAAATAATGAATGGTATATTGCAACAGTCATTGAGCTATTCTATGTAGCAATCAACAATAAGCCCACCCTAATAAAACACTGGAAACCTACAAGTAGAAGTACAATGGAATTATTTTTATAGACAATTTGTTAGGAATAAAAAACTTGGGTTTATGTCTATATGCGTTCAATTAAGAGCTGATACAAATGGCTTTACGATACATTCTATACAAATCATATAATTCAGATATTTCTGCTAGATTTCATGCACAAGGGTAAAAGTAAGACTAAAAGGCAAGAAAATTCTGGCATATAAATTCATCATACACGTGTATGAAAAGGCGGTCAGCACGGTCCCAAGTAATCAGATACACTATATATTTATATGTATACGTTCGTTGGTCCGGTACCCTGTCCATCGCTTTGGTATAAATGCAATAATATAAATGTGCTATGCAGCGACAGTCCTGTGGTACATATAGGACGCACGCTTATGGATCGAGTTCCCGAGTTCGAAACCCCACTTAGGAGCACTTCTTATTTCCTTGAGCAAGAAATTTACCTCCGATTGCTTATCCCAACCAAAATACTTTTGAAAATCCAAGTACATGTTCAATGTTCTTTAAAATAACCAAAATTATAAATGCTTTTGAAGATACAAATATATAATGCACTTTAAATGTCGTAAGATGAAATTACCCGCATGTCAGCATTTCTCCGCGTTATAAATTTGCTTTCTTCGCAAGTTCTTGAAATATTCTACAGCATAGTTAAATACAATTTATCAGTGCATTCAGTCTCTGTAATAATCAAATATGAGATACTACCAGTTTGCTCCAGGTTGTTAGAATGCACAAAATATGCGCAACCCAGAAATGAGACATTAGGATTGATAGACTCTCCATATAACTCTGCAGTCTGCACACGACGTGCGAGTGTACATTAACTACAGTTTAGGTTCGACTATTAGGTAGGGATTAAACAATACCTTAAAAACTGTTTTGCGACATATTACCCCGCTGAGTTAAATACTCAACGTGTGCAACCCAGAAATGAGACATTAGGAGTAATAGACTGCATTAGCTCTCTATAAACTCAGGAAACCACGTGTACGCATGTATATATACAAACCTTATATGATTTGAATATGGAATACATGATAAAACATGGATTTCACTATAAAATCTCTATTTCTAAGCATAATAGCATATAGTCATTTTTTTAGAATAGGGGGCTCGGATATTCAAAATTTTTCAAATCGAAAATATAGCTGGGCGGCAACGATTCACTGTAAAATCGATTCGATGCGATTCGATTTTTTTCATTAGATTCGATTTTTTTTCGATTTGATTCATTTACATGTATAGTACAATCTCTCTTGAACATCACCCACTGGGAGGGACTAAGATATGTGGCTGTTCAGAAGTTGTTGCTCTGTAGAGGTTTATCCAATTATAATTACTGCTTAGGGAAATATCTAAAGCTGTTGTTGTGCTGAGGATTAGCTCTGTAGAGGGCCGCTCTGCAGAGGTTATACTGTATAACAAAAGGGACGATAAAAAAATGTTTGATTAAAATCTAGTAAAAGTAATAATTATAACTTATGGACTTTCGACATGCTACTATGTTAAGCTAAAGGGTTTTTGCTCATATTGAGTTGAGTACAGTGAATTCCACATTTAATTATTCATTTGTACATACGAGTAATGTCCTAGTGTCAGTCTACGCCTGTTTACTGTTTTTGAATAAACTTATGCCATCATAAATATAACATATATTTTTGCTGGCACCTAGTTTTGCATGTGTTTTCATTTTCGCAATATTCTATGAAGTTCGCAAGTTATATACTTCAGTCATTGGGTCACTTTCGCTTTTTGTAAACATGATTTTCACATGGGTATAGTTTAAACACTGTCCATAATCAAAGATAGTAATATGTAGGTAGAAATAGGCTGATCTAGCGGGGGGTCAGGGGAGTCCGGACCCCCCCCCCCCTAGAATTTCCAAACGACCTGTCCATTAGTGTATTTCTTGATAGTAAGTCATTTTTAAGTAGCATGAAGCAATTTTTCTCGTTGCTTAACATAGATTTTATGGTTATTTAGTTTTTATTATTTATGAAAAATTTTATGTTTAGTTATTATTTAATATTTATATTGGTTTTTACAAATATTGATTACAGTAAATCTACGTTATGGGTAGTCTACCTTAATAAAGCTGTCACTTCGGTGACCGCACTTGCGTACGTAAGGGGTCCCTCATTGATCGGTCCTTTCTCACGCGTAAAATGAGGGCATACTAGTTACATATAAGCAGTATACATACACGAGATGTGACTTTGGTACACTCTTAGAATTTCAAATATTTTCCCTAAAACATTTTATTAACAACATAGTCGTGAGAAAAGCAAAATGTAAATTGTATAATACGTGTAGCAACAAAGTTAAGTTGAAACATGACAAAAATGAAAATAAAAAACAAATGTAATTACCCTAATCCAGCTTAATCCATTAATTCTTTTAATAATCAATTTTAGTTCAACTAATCACAATTTATTAAAGTATTGCACAAATCCACGTAACTTTAAGATCCTTTTTCTAACCAACCAAAACATTATTGAACGCTCTTTCATTCTTCGGTTTATTCACTGCCCAGGTTCTATTGTCTTCCACACAATGTCTCTTTTGTGTTAGGCAAAAGAAGTTTTCAAAAACATAAGTACGTTTGGCGAAAACAAATTCAATATAAAGAAACGTTCTATTTACCATCGCAGAGTTTAGATCAAAAACGAACAAATACGCCTGAAATAATTCCACGTCGTGCTATCCCATTCCTGTGGATTTTATTGCCATAATTTTTCAAACACCTATTTCCGGGTACATTTGTGTACAGTCCTATATATCGCTTTAATATAAAAGTCGCTGAGAATTGTAAACAAACGGTATTGTTTTACTATTGATTCAACGTATTCCAGTTCCTACTGTCTTGATTCGGAGAAACTTTCACCCTGCAGTTGTGTATAGAGTTCAAACCACATTTCATCCAAGAGTTTATCGTTATATCCATTTTTCTTTATGAAATATTTATGAAATTATATTAGTTCGATCGTTGCTTCTATTCGGAGACTTGGAATTAGTTGGTGTCACTATTTATTACACAATTCTTGAAACTATAGTCTGCACATGTGACTGTAAACTTAGTTAGTATGCTGTTTAAGTTCATTGTGCTTAAATTAGTTATTGTCAACCCAATAACAGCATTCAGTTCAATATTAGAACAAAAGTACTATACGGTCTATAGTTAAATATTGAACTTTAAAATAACGGCATTGATAATATTGAATAGTCGATTTATGACGTTCCATATTAACCCATTGTCGCTTTTTGTGCTCATAGACTGTTTTCATTGACTTGGTTTGTTGGGTTTAACGCCGTCGCAACACATTATACAGGTCATATAACGGCGGTCAGTCAATCTACTCACTCCTCCTGGAAAGGCTAAATCTCTGGATTTAGTTGTTAACCAACTGCTAAGCGCATACTTTCGGTCAGTGACTGACAACTGCCCTACATAATTAAAAATCTTTGGTAGGAGGGAGAAATAATTTCATGACCAAGCTCCCCGAAAGTATGCCCCGCTCGGGAATCTAATCCACGACCCCTCGATCAGTAGACTTGCGTGCTACCAACTGAGCTAGCCGGGCGGCCATTGACTTTGTGTAAAACGAATGTTGCGTTCAAACGGCAAGGTAAATCATGTAAGGCAGTTGTCAGTCACTGACGGAAATATTCACCTAGTTACAAACTAATAGCTAAATCCAGAGATTTAGCCTTTCCAGGAACGGTGAGTAGGTTGACTGACTGAGAATTCAGAAATCTTGCTAACTTACTTTTTCATCCAATTCCTTCTATACTTTGAATAAATGTAGATTTACATGTGGGCATAACACCACGCCAGTGCCACAGTTAATTATCCCATCACTTTTGGAGTCGTTACCCAATACTTCTAAGTAAACCTCCGCAAAATTTTTACCCCATATCAATAAAAACAGTGATGTATTCTTTTTTTCTAGTTACACGTATATCTAACTAGCCATGACCATATATTCTACAATACATAATACATTCATACATACAGTGTAACCCGAAGACAGTGAACTCAATTGGACCAAACAAACGGTTCGGATTTTACAGGTATTGCGGATTTTCAAGGTTCTCCGCATCGGAAGTAACAAACTTTTCCCAGTCCAAGGTCTTCAGCGAACCTCGCTATATACTGATAATGGCGCATCCGATGAAGAACAAATGGTAAAAAGGCAACTTCAGAAGCCAGGGGGAACAAACTGGTTCCTAGTCTTAAGGTTTTGCTGTATACTGCTACATGTGTTTTAAATTTGGTACCGGGGTCAAAACAGGTAAATTATTTATGGGTAATTAGACGTAAGTACAAAATTGTTGCTTTACTATTGTTACAATAACATGTGCATGTAATATTGTACATATAATGTTATTCAAGCATCTTATCTTATATTAGTACATAATTAACGTCATTCGGAACACCTCGACGATACCTTTGCTCAGTTTACGGAATCACCTGAATTGTTTTCCGAAAAAATAGCAGAAGCGGGCGTGTCCTATCGGTTACGACGTTAGACTGGTAATCATTGGATAGCAAGCTTTGCGTTGATTCGAATTGCATCCAAATTCTACCTAGTAATTTCCTTGAGCAAGAAACTTTATTCTACTAGCTCAGAACTGGGGGATCAGGAAGCGGACTAGAAAGTAATTAATATAAGTTGTAAGAACTTGTTTCACGATCGAGCGGAGATAAATTATAGTCCGACAATTTTAACCTGAGCTTGACTTTTATACAAAAATATATTAAACTCAGAATTACTGTTAAATTATATTGTTCTGTAACAATGAACGTGTCCTCTGACATTGAGATCAAATTATTAGAAATTTTAAGAGAACACGCATTACAAGATCTGTGAGAATAGTCTGTTTTTCCAACCTCGGGGAAATCGTAAAGTGATCCATAATTTACAACAAAGTCTTCGTGCTGTGATGGAAGATCGCAATAATGCTGTCATCAATTAGCACCACGTGCAAAACTATGAATCAAAAAAGTCTCGGAAAGGATAAAGTTCAGTTTAAACGAATCATTCCGTACCAACTTGAATAATTTTGCTTTCGTGTTGGATTTCAAAAAACGATATCATAATGTACTGCAATCTCTTTTGTGAACGAAGATATGGAGTCGATATTATTATGGTGCTTTCCACAAAAATTCTTATGAAAAAAATCATCCTTAGTCAAAAGCAAGAAACATTAATAATACGCTCATTTTTTGGCTCATCAATTATAAATATTTTACTTTATTGTGTAGAATTGTGTATACCTTTTGAATATCATAATTATGCTTATTATCTGTCTGACTTTGATCTGCTTATTTTATGAAACTGCATGACTTACGAAGATTTATTTCTTAACAATTTTTGTGAAAAACACCACAGAGCAATAAAGTATATTAATGCCATTTTGTATGAAGTTTACGCCGAGTTTCAACTGGGAAAATCGAACAAATATCGAGTATTTAGATCAGCGGGTTCAATGTAGGCATATGGGCCACTAACAGTTAAATAAGATTTAACTATATATACCTGTATATATTTCACAGGGCTGTATGAACAGGGAGTGGGTGGGATTAAACCCCTTCCTCCTAATAAGTAAACTTGTAAGCTGACTTCAACTAAACCAGACTGAGAAAGTTTCTTTTATAAATTTGGCAATATTAATGATGCTCTTTTTATATTTGGATTTCATAAAATAAATGAATTTGTTAATAGTAGTTCAAGAACAGGTACGAAAGTATTTGGATCTAATGGGGGAATATCTACTTCAACAGAATAAAAATATGATAATCAATAAGGGACAACACGTTTAATAAACGTTGAAATGATATGACATATATTATGAACAAGACACATAACCACATGTAATATTTTATCGAAGTAATAAATAATGCAACACTTTTACATGTATATGATACCTTTAAATATTATATGACACAAATTGAATCATGATTTCAACGCGACCTATAAATCAATTTGTTACGAATACATGACTATTATATATTTATGTATAAACAATGTTAGGCCTAGAATTAGTATTAGATAGAACTAAATGGACAGCACCGTAGAAAGCATTTGCAGACTTGTAGGGGTATTTAAGAAGGAAACTCTGTCCGATATTAAAGGGAAACAATGAATGGTTTTTTGAAAATATAGAAAAATCTTAACCGAATCTGAGAACTAGTACCTTTAATATTGTAAATTGCCAAGGGCATATGTAATGCAGCATTTTGCCCAATAAAGATGTATGTATTGAAATATATGGACACTATAGTCAAGAAACAACAAGCAATTCTGGAACGTTGTTTTAACCAAAGAATGGACAACCTGAATGAATTTTATTCATTTATTACCAGACCTTATTATTTAATAAGGGTCCTTAGTCAGCTATTCCCCATTGTTTACTCTTCAAATAGATGTAGGTCCAATTAGTTGGATTGCGTGGGATTTTACCCTCACTTTTTAAGGTATATTTGCCAAAATAATCTTAAATAACGTTTTTGTAAATCATTTGATTTGTTTGAAAATCAAGCTAAGTATTTTTAGGGTAAAGAGCTATCTAAATTTCATCACTTCTGTTAATATCTTAATTAGCAAGAAAGATGTAAGATGAAATATTTTATCATCCTTACATAGGACTTCAATAATAAAATCCGAGAATTCCAACAGAAAGGACATACATACTAATTGGATTGCTTCAGATTATATCAGGGAAAGATAACTGACAAAAGTCCCGAATTGCCAGCCGTAGGTACTCATTGAGAATGTCTATAAAAGAAGTACGTTCAAAGAGGTTTCTCTGCTCTGAATCGTTCAATGGGTTGATATATCCTTCAACTCTTAGTGCTAAAAATATTTACTTTGAAACTTTCGATGACCCTTTATCGGTCGTGTGATTAATTTCAGTCAGCTGACTGAGGAACAATTGGTTTATGTGGCAAAAAGTCTATAGGGGGGCACGGTGGACCTCTCTGTTCCCCGGACTACTACTACAACTACATCTACATGCCATGTGTTTCTCCTTACAATCAATAATGATCATAACAGGGAGGTAAATAGACAAGGGCCAACTTAGACGATCTTTAACAAATGTAATGTATTTAATTTAAATTTTAAAACCGTTTAAACTTTTGTACGGTACTTTGAGTTTAATCAACACGTAAATTCTAATGAAATCGATGAACTACATATTCATTGACTTAGTGATAAAATACGCTGTAAACACTATTGGTATTTCTTTATATGTCATAATGTGTATATTATAACTTTTTTGTGTGTAAATTGCAGACAATTATTGAGTAAAAAAACGTGAAAAAAATCCAAAAATGTCGATTTTCCCCAGTTAGATGCATATCTGTTTTCTTTCAAAAGATTGATTTCAATGCTGTTGTTTTCTTGTAAAATACTTAAATAGGACATATTTAGTCAGAAGAAGAAATTTTTACGATAAAACTATTTATATAGCCCGTCTCCATAGATCTGACAAGCATAAGGGGACGTAACCGAGTCAGTTACGAGTCCGGTAAGACAAGTTACGGATACGAATGGATTTTAGTCGTTAACCAATAGTTCACTTCCGTATCAAAATGGCGGGTGGCCGATCAAATTTTATGCAGTTTTTCTCTCGGGACAAGGTGAATGTAAGGCAAACAATTATTTTATCACATCAAAAGGGCCATGTTTTCACCCTTTTGTGTATTAGTTGCTTTGCCTTGTTTATTTTTCTTTCCTGAAACCTTTGACCAATCCTTGTTTATTTTCGACTACATTTCTTCCTTGTTCTCGTAGTTTTATAAACAACTGTTGAGTAATAGACACTCCCTTGTCTCATTGTACTCCTCACACTGGCTGCTTCTCTGTTCATGTATCAATATTTTATTTTTCTTGTCATAATCAAAATTCATGAAGTTAGTCTAGTGTGATCATGATTTGTAAAGTGTATTGTTTCACTTTCAGACTTGTTTACCATTGTGACATTGTCATTCTTCGACTCATTGTGCCAAGAATATGACGGATAGAATCTAGTTTAGCAGACCTGCTATTGTGCATGCTTGGACGTTGCTTTTATTAACAAACGACCCCATTTTGTTTTTAACGATGCAGTTTTTTATTTAAATGAATTATTTTTAATAACTATTTTAAAATGCTTTTTTGTTATCCATTTTTAATATCAGCGGGAGTGTGGGGGCGGCAGCTCCCATGATAAAAACAGAAAATTAGCCGCATTTACCTTCGCACACTTGCTCATAGAAACAGCACGCTGCGCACGCATATTTATATTTACTTCCGGGGTCTGCTAAACTAGATGTGTTCCGAATATAATTATTTTTGACATCTCTCAGTCATAATGCATGATTTTATTATAGTTCACTTAATGCGTCGCAATGCGCTCCGTAAAATCAGGTCAGCAAGACGTAAACTTCTAACTAAAACTAAACAGATGAAGAATAAGTACTTCTATATAAATTTATAAATACATCCCATTGTCACGCCCAAAAAGAAAGATTGAATCCATCTTAAGTTTTAGCTTAAAATTGGACTACACTGTCCAGTTTCAGTATTCGCGACTTTTTATACAGATATTTGATAATGTATCTTGAAAGTTGGATTTGTTTCAGTGTTTAATGAAAATAAATTAATGAACATCAGTACACTTAATTTCCTTATTCAACAATCTGGATACACATTGTTACCTCACTACTACACGAAACCTTTATATAATCAGTTATTCACAATTCACATGTATGTAACATTAGTTGATTTGCTCCTTATGCGGTGTTGTAATTCCTTATCAAAATTATGTATTTCTTTGTTGTTTTTATTGTTATTAACTTTCCTTTCATTTTCAGTACTTAAGATAGTATCCACTAACAAAGGAACAATTTTAAAGAGAATATTTCTGTCTTTTTTATTAAAAATTCCAGTAGTTTAAGCAATGTATTCCCGAGAATTTCAATGATACTTAAGAAATTGGCAAAAATTAAATAAATAAAACCAAGTTTTAAGGACAGGGGAACTTTATTTCAAGGGTGGCGCCAAATGGCTTAAAAACACCATCTCTGTTCAAATGGTAACCATCTTAATAGAGGCACTGTTACACTTCATCATGTTCTGTTACTAAAGCTTATTCTTATTAAGTTGTTGTTAATGTCACATTGCAGACATTTCGTCCGAAGAAGAAGTTTGACCAGGGGACATTGAAATTCAATCTACACAAACAAGCAAATGCTTCATTGAATTCAGGAATAGATTTAAAAGAAGTTGTTAAACTACCTGGTGGGGAAGATTTAAATGATTGGGTAGCTGTACATGGTAAGACATAGTTTTTATACTGGGTTTAAACATGATATTGTCAACACAACAGGGCTTGAATTAGACCCGAGACCTCGGGTTTTGACGCACGAAAATTCCAAAATACCCCTTTTTGACCCGCGATCAAAATCGCCCGTGCGTCAATTTGACCCGCGTATATTTTGCCTTCAAGAGTCAATGTTGAATAGAGCACTCGGATTATCGATAGGCGGAGCGTGCGTACCGTCCGCCTTCTTTGATAAATCGGCCAATCAGCGACGCGCTACGCGAGAACGGCTGTCAGTATGCACGCTTCAAAAACCGATAATTAGTGACACGTTGTTTATCGTTCATGTATAACCCCTGTGTACATTGTCGCCTTTGAAGACCAAACAAAGATGTTTATGGCCCTTAATTGGCGTCTTATCTGTTGATCTATAGTGTCGGCATTTTAAATGAGCAAAGGTAGGTGTGATAAATAAGGGGACATTCAAACATGGTTGTTTCTGTTGAGTAATTCGTTTCAACACCTTCAAAAAATATTTTCGTTTTCGAAATTCACGCATGACCTGTCGTAAAACTTTGTAACTTTGTTAGAGTCTTAATGATTGAACATTTATTGTCCATCAAGATACGCTGTTTGTTAACAGTAAATGTGATTGATAAGAACTGATTGATCAGAAAATTCCATGTTTGTGAAAATATTGTGCTTTAGTCTTAACGGATTTATTCTGTCATATTGGCTACTTGTAACATTGACTGTTCAAACTTAACTTAGAATTTAGATAATGGCTCAAAGAAGCCTTTTTCAACTAGGTTTTGGTGGGAAACGCAAACTAGATGATGTTATTGACTTGCCTTCTAAGAATCCAAAATTAACCACATGTGCAGAAAGTAAGCATGTCAGAAAGTTTAGAAAAGAATGGTTGAAAGAATTTGAATGGCTTGAAACCAAAGAAATAGATGGTAGAACATTCCTTTTCTGTACTTGGTGTCAAGAAGCCAAGACAAGTAATGCGTTTGCCACGACTGGTAGTAACAATCTACAAAAAAGTGCCCTTGATAGACATGCTAATAAGAACCCTGATCACCTCAAACTTGCTAGTGCTCGCATCCTGGTGCAGAATAAGAAAACAGTGAAAGATGTAATTGAAATTAATGAAGCCAGACAATCAAGTGATTCTATTGAACAATTCAAATCCAAGGTCGGTGAAGTATACAAACTGGATGTGATTTCATAGTTTAAAGTCTTACAGGATAATGTCAATGTTCATTATTTTAAAACTTATTCTCAATCTTTGTAATTTATGTTATGGTATGATAAAGCTAAATAATCTGGTCTTGGTTTAACATATGCAAATGCTACCAAAGTATTTAATTTACGTTATTACATGATTTTATGCGTTAGAAAGTTATATTTAAATTTCTTTTATAGTTTATTTGCAAAAAATACAATCAATTATGAACTAAATCTTATGGTTTGTTACCATCCTTGTACACACATTATATAGTGCTGACATCTTATTGTGGTAAATTGTGCTACACAGCTTGAATGATTTTGTCGTTAGTAAACATAATTTCAATTTAATGCTAAATATTTGTCAGTACCCTAACCTATTCAAAAACACTAATATAAATTATTTGAGTATGGAATGTCAACTATAAATTAAGGATTTTTTGTTTTATTTTCAGGAAGCTCAAATACGTACTGCTTACTTTGTTGTGAAGAATAACCTTCCTCAGACTAACCACAACAAGTTAATTGAACTACAAGTTGAAAATGGATGTACTGCTTTACAGAATGAGAAAATGATATATAAGAGCCACCAAGTACATGATGAAATGATAGATGTAATTAATGATCACATACATGATTTAATAAGACAAGACATCATTAACAGTGAATTTGTTGGTATAATTATTGATGAAACCACTGATATTACTGTACACAAAAAACTTAATATTTACTTTAAATGTTTGAAGTACAATTCCTCTGAACCTATTGTTCACTTTATAAACTGTGTAAGTGTGATTAATGGTAAAGCTACTACAATAGTTGAAGTTATTAAGGAGGAGTGCAGAAATTTGGGTTTAGATATGTCTCATGTGATTTCTATGGCTAGTGATGGTGCGTCAGTTATGACAGGACGAAAGGGTGGAGTTGGTGCTCTGTTGAAAAAAGATAACCCTCGTCTAGTGCAGGTACATTGTGTAGCACACAGATTAGCTCTCTGTGCTGGTCAAGCATGCAAAGAATCCTCATCTTTCTCAGAATATCATAATACTGTCAAGAATGTTTATAGATACTTTCACAACTCTGCTGTTAGATACAATCAATTACGAGAAATGGAGAATGTTTTAAATGACTCATCTGGTGATACACATGTTACATTAAAAGAACCAGCTAGTTTTAGATGGCTTTCCTTAGAATCAGCTGTTCAAGCTATATACAAAGTATACCCAGCACTAGTGATGGTGTTAGAGTCAGAAGCTGCTGCTGGCAGTGCAGATGCCAAAGGATTTTTGAAATCAGTAAAGAGTGTTGGATTTATATTAAGAACTTGTTTTTTAATTGATGTTTTAGCCTGTGTCAATAAGTTATGTAAAGTGTTCCAGAAGGATGATCTTAATATTGACACAGTTCTCATTAACTTGAATTCTACAATAGATACTTTAAATGCTTTGAAAAATAAGAATGGGAGTCATCTGGAACAAGCTTATGAATTAATTGTTAATGGAAAATATTCGGATGTAAAGATAGTGGACACACCACAGATCCGCATGGGTTTTCAATCAAGCTCAACTCAATACTTAGATAATTTAATAGACAATTTGAATAACAGATTTGACGAGAAATCCATGGAAAAACTGTGTGTTTTGAACAGTGTTTTGAACCCTGGTAAACTTCCAACTGTTAGCTCTGATATATATGATTATGGTTTAGAGGACTTAAATAAAGTGATAGAGTGGTTTGGACCATGTGAGAATGACAAGGGGCTTATAGATCCATCCCGTATAAAAGATGATTATCTTCAATTTAAGATGATTCTTAAAAATTTTCGTGGTCAGTCATTATCAAAAGTATGTCAAACTTTGATAACCGAGTTCAATGAGTTATACCCTGACTTTGTTGTGTTAGCCAAATTCATGGTGATTGCCCCATTGACAAGTGTTGCTTGCGAAAGAGGATTCTCTACCCAAAATCGTTTGAAAACCAAGGCAAGGTCCTCTATCAAAGATGACAAGTTATCCAAATTCATAAGAATTATGGAAGAAAGTGATAAAGTAATGAAAACATTCCCTGGGGAGGAACTTGTAGATAGATTTAATAAGAAAATAAAAAGGCGAAAGTAAGAATCTTAATGTATCTTTTGAGTGTGATTGGATTTGAATGGACACAAAACCGGCTTTGCAAATGCTTTAGATGTATACTCTTGTTTAAGAATAGAACATTTTTAATTTCTTTTAGTGCTTTGATATCATGTGTGTATCTTCTTTTTAGTGCTTTGATATGATTTTGATTTGATCTTATGTACATATTGTATATTTTTATGATAAAACAAAAGGGAAACAGATAAACTGATATTCTGTTGTTAGTCCTGCAAGGAATCAACAAAAACTACTTAATTTGCAGAAATATTATAGTCATTTACTTTTTTAGTGCTTTGATATTAGTATGATTATGATTTGAACTTATGTACATATTGTATATACTTATTACAAAACAGAAGGGAAACTGAGGGATTGCTGAGGTATCAACTTGAAGACATGCTTGTCTTGTTATGATATTTGTATTTTTGTTATATTAAATGTAAATAAAATAATAATTTAGTTTGAGAAAACGACTTTGAGTGTTTTGTTGTTATGTAATTCAATGATGGTATACTATGTGATTACTATACAGAGCCAACCAAAATTACTTTTACTCTTTTAAAAAAAGTTGTTTTTCATTAATGCAATTATTTTTTATTTAAAGTTTTGGAAGAGATAAAAATCAAGTCACTCATTTTGAAAGTTTAAAAGAAGTTATGGATGGCTCTGTATATTAATAGCTGAACAATACTCTTTATAATGAAATCAACATGCAGGTCAGAGCCCGATAAAAAGTACACTTGTATTATTTTTGACCACATGGCCACAAGATTGATAGGTAGTGACCACGAGGCTACATGATTGCTTGTTAAAATCACTCGGCTACATGAATATAGACTATAGATAATGACCAATCGGCTTTATGAACAATATATATTGACCACTTGACTACAGCAGGATGTTTACAAATCATTTGGATACATGAAGGTAGCTAAAGACCACTTGGCTGTGTGAACAATAGATGAACCTTATGGCTGCGATGCTAGATATTTATTGACCACTCGGTGATATGAAGTATAGTTTGACCCCTGAAAATTTTAAGTTGACCCTTGAAAATTTGATTTTGACCCCTGAAAATTTTGACTGAAGGGTCATTGACCCCTGAGTCTGAAAGTCTAGTTCAAGCCCTGACACAATACAGGTTATTATAAAGCAGACAGTACACCTAACCTAGCAGGAGTGGGCGTGGCCGAGCAGTTACGACATTGGACTGGTAATCATTGGATAGCCAGCTCCTCGTTGGTTCGAATCCCATCCAAAACATACCTGGTAACCCCGTTGTTTCCTTGAGCAAGAAACTTTATCCTACTAGCTCAGTATTGGGGGACCAGGAAGTGGACTTGAAAGTGATAATTCTAAGTTGAAAGAACTTGTTGCACAATCCAGCTAAAAATGAATTCGTATGAGAACCTAGCTTTCTCTTGTCTATATAATCAGTGCTTATCAGCACTTTTTTACAATGCTGGCAACTCTTTTATATACCTTATTATATATTAATGGAGGAAAATCAACATTATTGTCAAGTTTTCATGGAAGGGTATAACTGCCTTGCATTTAACAAAAAATAGGACTTGGTATTGATGGGTCAACAAAAACTACTCTAACTTTAAGTGAATGAAGAAGGATGTAGACTAGTTTTGCACTGAGGCATAGAAATTTTTGTGCATTGGTTTTATTTGTATCTTTTTTTGTTGGTTCAATGAGGGACTTCAGTCAGTTATTTCCCCTTGTATACTCTTCAAATAGGTAGGTCCAATTAGTTGGATTACTTGGATTTTACCCTTACTTTTTAATGTCAATATGCCACAATTAATCTTGAATAACTTTTTGTAAATCGTTCAATTTGTTTGAAATTCAAGCTAAGTATTTTTTGGGTAAAGAGCTGTCTAAATTTCATCACTTCTGTTAATAGCTTAATTAACAAGAAAGATACTAGATGAAATATTTTATTATCCTTACATAAGCAGGGTTCTGCCAAGGATGCGCCCTTGCGTCATTGCCGCGTAAAAAAGATGAATGTCGCATAATGACTCACGCAGGTGCGCCATCGGCGCATCAAATTTCTGACAACCACGTTGCCGAAATTCGTATTCGTCAGCGTTTTACCTTTCAAAACAATCTAAAAAGGCCAAATCTGATTGGTTGTTAACAGCACAATTATCCAATCAATAAGAACAACTCAATTCAATGCTTGATGACGCGCAGAACTTACGGCGATTCTCGATAGTTTCATTACATATTTGCTGTAATTTTCGTAGGGTCGCGAAAATACGTTACATTTGCATTTTTGGCATGTAAATATATTTTTATGGTCTATTATGTACATTGTTGTATACATAAACATGTACACGAGTAAATCACACCAGAAATTCATGTTGAATGTGTGGTGTTTACACGATAAAGTCAGTTTATTTTTTCATGCCATTGACAGCTTTGTTCTATTTTTAGAACGTCATCAAAATCAAAGAGCTCAAAGCATGCTAAAAATTAGGATCAAAAGCGGCTGTATTTTGATTACTTTCTGATAATATACATGACATGGGTTTTTTTCACAGGCCTGTGAAAGAGGTTTAAATACCCATTATGCTATCAAATAGATTCTATCTATGAAAAATGTTTGTTTTAAATTAAGTTAGTATACATTATATAATGAATAGATCTACTATTAGAAAGTAATGACATTCTTTTTGTGGTTCTTTATACTGGGCGCAAGAGAATTTACAATTGTCCCCACTTTTTTAGACTAATGGGGCCATTGTCCCCAGTCAGTCAAATCCTTGGCAGAACCCTGCATAAGACTTCAATGATAAATCCGAGTATTCCAAATGATTGGACCTACTTACCAATTGGATTGCTTCAAATTTTATCAAGGAAAGATAACTGACAAAGTCCCTCATTGTATTGAAGTTCACTTATATTTCAGTTTCTTTTGTGTATTATTTCAGTGGTTGACTTTTTTAACAGAATAAATCTTTTATATGGAACAATATGTGAATACTGTACTGAACAGACTTGTCCTACCATGTCAGGTGGACCCAAGTAAGTTTTGTTTACATCTTTACATCGCAGATCCCAACAGATTTTAACACTCCAATCCCAATTGCAATAATAACAGCATTAGATTACAGGACAGGATTTAGTGAAGATAGCGATTGTGTGTCATAAGAGTTATAAACTGGAAATATTTTAATTGGTTATTTTTCATCCATTGTCAGGCATCTATTTATGTTATCTTTATGTTTGAATGTCTATCTTCTCTTAATCTTGTAACAACATAATGATTTAGCATTGTTTTTCTCTTTTAAATCTACCCCTTACCACAAATTTTCGCTCTTGGCCATAGTATTTAAGATATAATTCAATCATAAGATTTTTAACTTATCTTAAAATCAATAATTTAAAGTTAATCAAATGTTTTAAGGTATATTTATTAAAGTATTTATATTTCACGACATTACGAGTACAGGGAGCAATCTGATGATAAATGTACACTAATATTTACACAAAAGATAAGAATGTGCTTATTCAAAGTCATTGAATCAGGCCCTGTAGTGTTAATTTTATATTTTATATGTTTTTAAATTCAGTGCTTCACTTAAAAATTGTTAATTTTATTTTTAGATATGAATATCATTGGTGTGATGGAATACATTACAAAAAGCCCACAGCGTTACCAGCCCCTCAGTATATTACATTATTGATGGAATGGGTTGAATCACAAATAAATGATGAAACAATATTCCCAGTCAAAGTTGGTGAGTAATTTACTTGTTTACTCGCTACTTAGGTATAAGTACGAGTCATTTACTTGTTTACATTGTAATAAGTATAAGCACAAGTCATTTACTTGTTTACTTTGTATGTAGTATAAGTACGAGTCATTTACTTGTTTACTTTGTA
Organism: Mactra quadrangularis; assembly: GCA_025267735.1. Taxonomy (NCBI): domain Eukaryota; kingdom Metazoa; phylum Mollusca; class Bivalvia; order Venerida; family Mactridae; genus Mactra; species Mactra quadrangularis. The sequence goes on along the minus strand of CM046304.1, from coordinate 1,607,510 downwards.
TTTAGTATAAGTACGAGTCATTTACTGGTTTACTTTGTTTTTTTGTATTTTTATAAATACGGGTCGTTTACTTGTTTACTTTGTATTTAGTATAAGTATGAGTCATTTACTGGTTTACTTTGTATCTTTGTATTAAGTATAAGTACGGGTCATTCACTTGTTTACTTTGTATTTAGTATAAGTATGAGTCATTTACTGGTTTACTTTGTATTTTGTATTAAGTATAAGTACGGGTCATTCACTTGTTTACTTTGTATTTAGTATAAGTATGAGTCATTTACTGGTTTACTTTGTATCTTTGTATTAAGTATAAGTACGGGTCATTCACTTGTTTACTTTGTATTTAGTATAAGTATGAGTCATTTACTGGTTTACTTTGTATTTTGTATTAAGTATAAGTACGGGTCATTCACTTGTTTACTTTGTATTTAGTATAAGTATGAGTCATTTACTGGTTTACTTTGTATTTTTGTATTAAGTATAAGTACGGGTCATTCACTTGTTTACTTTGTATTTAGTATAAGTATGAGTCATTTACTGGTTTACTTTGTATTTAGTATAAGTATGAGTCGTTTACTTGTTTACTTTGTATTTAGTATAAGTATGAGTCGTTTACTTGTTTACATTGTATTTAGTATAAGTATGAGTCATTTACTTGTTTACTTTGTATTTAGTATAAGTATGAGTCGTTTACTTGTTTACTTTGTATTTAGTATAAGTATGAGTCATTTACTTGTTTACTTTGTATTTAGTATAAGTATGAGTCATTTACTTGTTTACATTGTATTTAGTATAAGTATGAGTCATTTACTTGTTTACATTGTATTTAGTATAAGTATGAGTCGTTTACTTTGTGTTTTGTATAGGTACAAGTCATTTACTTTGTACTTAGTATAGGTACGAGTCGTTTTCTTTGTATATAGTGTAGGTACGAGGTGTTTACTTGTTTACTTTGTATTTAGTATGAGTACGAGTCATTTACTTGTTCACTTTGTATTTAGTTATTTTTAGTATAAGTACGAGTCATTTACTTATTTAGTTATTTTTAGTATAAGTACGAGTCATTTACTTGTTTACTTTGTATTTAATATAAGTATGAGTCGTTTACTTAAAGTATTTAGTATAAGTACTGTAAGTACAGTCATTCTTAAAAACACAGTGCATTTGATATAGAAAAAAGGAAGATTTACTTGACCCTAAATATTTCTTAGTGATTTATTAATTATTTTGTTATTGAATATGAAAAATATAGCCGTAAATGGTGTACGGTTTGACTACTCACATTCTAAAAGTCCATGGACTGACTTTGTTTGATAAAAATTTAATACATTGTATTAACAAGAAAATATTGATGCAAAGCATCAAAGAGCGCAAAAATTAATAACATGAAAGTACTGCTTAAGCTTGTAATTCTCTATAAGTGAGACATTAATTGTTTTAAAAAAATATTGCTAATTAACCACTAATTAAAGCAATTCAGTATGATTACTAAAACATAAACACCTATATAAATGTACAAAATATATAATAGGGTTATAATAAGTGATGGTCTAATAATCCTTCTTTGTTTATGGTGTCATTGTTTTCACAAGCGGTTTAGACCATCCCCAAACATGATCTCGAGCATGCTTTCTATAAATAGACGTCGAACACAGTGAAAGTCAAGTACACATGTTAGTTTAAACCACTGTTTAGAAGAGAAGCTATTAATTTCTTGGAGAAATTCCTATTAAAGATCATTTATTAATGCTAAACAAAATAAATGAAATGTTTACAAAACACGTCAGATAAATAAATGCATTAATTTAAAATTTCTCGTCTAGCTGTCTTGCCACTTAAGTAGGTACGCTTTTTAGTCTAACCTTTGCTGACTTCAATGGTGGCCTCCATGAGTGAGTTAGACAGTAATTAGGCAGTAACAGCCGAAAAGTTCCGCATGCACAGGCATATTCAAAACACATTTCATATAAGAGCACACACTTCAGTGTGCGCTCAATAAGCTGTACTACAGCCTGTTGTAATGGAATGAGGAACTGTAGTCAGTTAACTTCCTTGATAAAATCTGAAGCAATCCAATTGATAAGTAGGTCTTATCAGTTGGAGTCCTCAGATTTTATCATTGAAGTCCTATATAAGGAAAATAAAATATCTTGTTAATTAAGATATCGACAGGAGTGATGAAATTTAGGTACCGTAGTTCTTTTCCCCAATAATACTTGGCTGGATTTTCAAACAAATTAAATTATTTACGAAAAAGTTATTTAAGATTAATTGTGGCAAATTGACATTGAAAAGTAAGGCTTAAGTATAGAAAAGTTCAGTTCAGTGTTGTTAACAATTGCGTTAAAGTTTTTCTTTTCAAATATTTCTGCCATTTATTGTCAGATCTTTATGAAACTTCATACAATGATAACATACCATATGATGAACAGAATTAGAAAGTAACCACAACTCGACCTGCCTTTAATATGGATTATTTCCCTTTGTAATTTTTGCATTAAAGTTTTTAAATCCAGCTTTAATGTAGTTTCCACATTACATTTCTTGTCTTTATTTCTTCAGGTGTTCCATTTCCAAGGAATTTTTTACAAACAGTAAAGAAGATATTAACCCGGTTATTCAGAGTATTTGTTCATGTTTATATTCATCATTTTGATAAACTTGTCGCAATAGGAGCAGTAAGTATACTTGTACTTTATTATATGTGTTCTGGGCACCTAACTTTGACAGGGCTATATCTAGGTCAAAATTTTAGCAGGGCTTGACAAAATGTTTTTGAACCAACTCGTCCTGCAGGAAGAGCAGCTTAGAATTTTCACTGGTCCTGCAATTTGTACTCGTCCTGTACTTCACTAGAGGAAAATGCAATTAATTATTAACTTGTATGAAGCAGTAACCAAAGTTATGTTATTTGTTGCATAAGTGATTCTGTATTCTTTATTTTCACTTGTCCTGCAGGACGAGCACTGCCGGAAGATCAGCTTGCCTGAGTCAATTTCTACTCTTAATTACAAGCGGACGTGTGGATTTGTCTAACCCTGTTTAGAGATAAGTCTGGCAACCTTAACTTACATAAGGATGAAGTTTCAAGAAAAATAATGATAATGAATGCAATTTAAATCCAACATTGCCACATATGTGCATTGATTGTATAGATATTGAATAAATGACGATATTATCAAAACTTAAGGCAAACAATATTGTTAATTAATATCAGTGATTTTATGTAACTTACTTTCTCAACCTGCTAGTCAAAATTTTTGGTAAAAAAATTCTCCTCTCTGAAATCTCAATTTTGGCCTCAAATTGTCTAGAAAAAACACTGATATTTTTGTCCCACTATTCACAAAAATGAACAATGGCATTCATAAATAGGCCATGCCTATAATTATATTAATAATGTAATTTATAATTTCAGGAAGCCCATGTAAACACATGTTACAAGCATTTCTATTATTTTGTATCTGAATACAGTTTGGTTGACAAGAAAGAATTGGAACCTTTGGTTTGTATATATAATTCATATTTTTTTAGAATTGTCCATTTTGATTGGATAAACCAATATTTTCAAAATTCAATTTTTAGAAACATTAAAAGATTTATACAATATCATGTATCGTTATAATCTCCGTAAACAGATATCCTGTAGAGCGTTGTCGTACAGGATCTCTACTGTCTCCGTGGAAGGTCACGTCGAGATGAACTTTGTGTCGACCAATCAATGCGTAGCTTTCATCTAGACTAAAACACTATTAATCACATTTTGATTTCGTAATTTCTATTTTTTGACCAAGGTTTGCATGCTAATTTAACAGCGGCATTATTCACAGTCTGCGATTGGGTGGCTTATTTCAAATTGCGTGACATAGACGATGTATACAAGTTACGTATCATAACAATTTCGTCATGAATATTATGATGAGAAAAGGTCACCTGAATGTGACCTTCGTTTGAAAAAGGCCAGATCTAAATTAGCGAGTTGGTGAGCAAAAAATTTTAGATCGGGTTTTAATCAGATTGGTATCGTTACTACTTGCTTAACACATAATCTAAAATTGTCTGCTTGCATTCTTGCATATTTATTATTTACTTATGACAAGCTTGTATCATGTAGGGAAGTTGTCAGTCACTGGCAGAAGTATGCTCCTAGTAACCGGTTAACTGCTAAATCCAGAAATGTAACCTTTTCAGAAATGGTGAGTTGGGTTACTGCCATGTAAAGACATACATGTATACAATTAGTTGCTAAGGTGTTTAACCCCCCCCCCCCAAAAAAAAATTAGTTTAATAAAGACTGTATTAATAATATAGAAGCAGAAGTCCAGTGGTAGGACACGCGCTTAGGGATCGAGAGGTCCTGAGTTTGAATCTCACTGCTAATTTCCTTGAGCAAGAAATTTACCTGCGATTGCTTCACTCCACCAAGGTCTAAATGGGTACCTGCGAGGGTGGTATAATTCAGCCAATTTGTCGGCTGCACATATAAGCAGAGTAATATGATTCGAGATTGATAGATAGATACCAGTAGCCCAATGACCAGAGGTAATAGCTGTAAAGTCGGTGAACGTGCGTAAGCATGAAACTTAGATTATAAAATGCAATTACTTTACTTTTACTTTACTAATATTATTTTATTTTTCTTCTATTACAGAGAGAGATGACGGAGAAGATTTGTCACTAGTGCTATATCTTGTTACAAATTCTGTTGGAATAGTTTACATAATACTGTATTGTTTAGATCTTTAAACTTTAGTTTACTTGTTTTGTTTTATTTGTAAATAATGTACTATCATACACCTTTTTGAGTTCACTATTTACTGGAAGGACTTGCATATTACAGAGAAGTTTCACTATCGGACTTTGCTTATTCAGTATTTTTATCTACAGTAAAGTTTCACTATCTAGCTTAGCACACTGGTACTTCAGTATTTTGACATGCAGTTAGGTTTCCCTATTGGGAAAATCAAAGTAGCTGGTCATAATAGTGGAATGGTTTTAATATAGGGACATCTGTCTTATCAAATAAAGCATTTGGGACTAAAATTGTCAGGAAATCGCATGATTTTGAAGTCATATTAGGCACTTATCCGCTTAAAAGTCCACCTTATTGCAATATCATCAACGGGTATTCGATAATATGCTGCCTAAGTCATATTAGGCACTTAGGCAGCATATTATCGAATACCTGTCGATGATATTACCATATAAGATAGAAGGATTTACAGCTTAAATGGGTTTTAAAACCATTGATAATTTTGACCTTGGGAAATTTAAAATCATAAAAAATACATGATTTTGCATAAACTAATGGGGTCTTTTTGGAGGAATTGTCCTCATGAAGGGACATTTTATTGTAAATTAAAAACTTGGGACTTAAAAAAATTGCAGTATTTTGCATTTACTGGCGTGGTCTTTATAGTGGATCTTTACTGTAATATTTTATTGATCTGATGGTCTTACACTGAGTCATTCGGAGCACCCTCGACCTTTCATGAATGAATAATCTCGGAAGATTTTATGGGGGTCTTCACTGGATTTTGGTGATTTTACTACCTACGCGAGGCGAAGCACGTAACGGTTACGCAAAATAGTTCTTGTAGTATACACAAAGATCTTTGTCTAAACATATTTATTTGTTTTAAATTGAACCAAATATTGTTCATCGGTATCATTGAACTGTGTAATTTTAAATTTACGGATTAAAAACGGAATTTCAGTCATCGTCTAAACATTCGTGAATTTGTTTACATAGTTTCAAAATGGCGCCTAAATATGTCCAAGGTTATTCGTAGCAATGGCCGAGGATGTTCCGAATGACACTGAGTTTGATGAATAAAGTTTTCACTAGTGAAATTACCAGTGATACATTTTTGTTTTCTTTTATATTTTGATGGATTTATTTTTACTAATGATTATTTTATTACTAAAGAGATTTTTTTTCTTGCCTTCTAAGTTCTATTAAGCTTTTCTGTTAATTTAGAATGATCATTTCTTGCCTACTTGATTTACTTTTTTAGTTTTATATCTAAACTTTCAGTTTGTATAATTTCTGATATTAATTTATGGACAGTAAATACAAGTAAACAAAAATGGGGAGGGGGTCAAGTTTTTCCCAAGATGTGGGTTTCAATCCAGTTGGTCTTAAAATCTAATTCAGACGAATTATTCATAAATTTTTACATGCAAGCAAAATGTTAACTGTGAGTGCCCCTTAAAACAACATTTATAATAATTAAGAATTATCATTCTCAGCTACAAAATTGCTACACACTTCATTGGTTAATGAAATTGGGGTATATATACAGTACCCACCAAAAGTTTGGAGACATAAGAAATTTACTACAATTGTTGAATTTTGATGATTATTTTTGTACAATCATTATTTTTTGTATACTTAAGAATTGTTTGTCATAAAACAAAAACAAATTTCATGAATGCAACACGTGAATAAGATTCAGCATCGTACTTCCTAAAGCCACCAAAACCATATTTATCATAATTATTTTGGTAGTCTCAGTTATTATTAGAATAATAACCAAAAAATAAAGCAAAACTATTGAGCAATTCAAAATGAGCAATCGTCAAATTTTAGATAAAAGCTATTCTGTAGGCATACCAAGTGAAAATGTCTCCAAACTTTTGGTGGGTACTGTATATTCTTGTGCTTTGTTTCGATTTAAGTTGATGTAATAAACTAGGTTGTCAGATATAAGAAGTTGTTTAGTAAAGTAAAGACTGAAGTCTTGATCTAGATATAATAGTTATGTCTCAAAATTTATAAAATATTTTGCTCAGAAGGAATTCTGCTCCATTCAACTGTACTACCCTCAGTAAGATGTTCATACATTTGTATATTTAGTGTGTCACATGTTTTTGGTAAATTTTGTTCAACTGTCGGTTGCACAGACATTAACCCGGCTGATTTAAATATCTACTGTAGTACTTCGGTACTTTATAGTTAAAAATAGAATTGTGGATAATTCAATTAATTGCATGGGCAGGGCCAGGGAAATCTCAAAATTGTTTACTTATCCATTCTTGCTAACTGGTAAAGCTTCTTGTCCATATAAAAATTATAGAATAAAATTATTGAAAAATCCACTTGTCCGTACTTGCCTTGGGACAACACGGACAATAAGGGCGTTTGATTTCGCCGGCCCTAATGGGTAAAAGATTTTAGGAATTTTCCTGAAGTTCAGGGTTTTTTTGGGTACTGAGAAAGGGTTCTTTTCCTATGTAAAAGGGCTGCTGAAGTCATGAAAATCAGGGATTTCAGGCTTTTTGAACTTTTACCCATGTATCTGTATTTATGTACAGGGATAATTGGACAAATATTGAGTATTTAAATCAGTGGGGATAATGTATTGGACACTACCGTATACACTTTCTTAGTTAAAGTGACTTCCTTGATTTAAAATGCTGTTAAACCAAACAAAGTTGGTTAAGAATGTTAAACTAATGTCAGCAGCTTACATACGATTGTCTACAGTACCCACCAAAAGTTTGGAGACATTTTTACTTTGTCTAAAATTACTTTTATCTAAAATTTGATAACTGTTTATTCTGACATGCTTCTTAGGTTTGATCTGATGTTTTATTATCATCCAAGTTATGACTGAAACTACAAAATTAGCATAAAAGTTATGTTATGGAAAAAAACCAATTTACATGGTTTCGGGGGCTTAAGGGTGTCAGATGCATCCATGTTGCATCCATGGAATTTGGTTTCATTTAATCACAAACCATGCTCAAATATATCAAAAATAGTGATCAACATTCAATAATTGTTGTAATTTTTTTTGTCGCCCAACTTTTGGTGGGTACTGTATATGAATAAGTATATTATAGTTTATACTTCATATTGTTAACTAACTTACTCGGAAAATTATATTATTTGTCTTATTAAATGATTATTTTTGCTCATACATGTATTGTTTTGTGTTATATAAGTGACTTATTTTGTTTGAAGTATTGTTGATTAAAACATGTATATAATTACTTACTGAACACTTGACTCTTACTGGAAACTTTGTTTAAAATGGGTGTACATTAATTTATAAATTACATGAAGAAGAGACTTTCGAAGTTATATATAAAAAAAAATTCCCTGCTTAACTTCATACTTAAGCACATTTATATTTTTCTCTTAATTGCATTTTTATTTTTTTTCACAAAAAATTGTGAGTGATGATTATTAGTGGTAAGTTTAAATTAGTTTTAATATATTCTTGTGACTTAATATATTTTTAATTGTTTAATAAATTATGACATATTTGTGATCGTTCTCTATGCATATAAGAGGCTAGATTCCATCAGTAGCTGCATGTAAGATTTGCAATGTTTATGTTAAATACAGCAGAGGCACGATGAATCTAAAAGCCCACAATTTATGGTGGTACATATAGCGATACGATACCATCGTATTGCAGTATATTGCGATATGCTTCTGGCATGCTATGAAGCCCTAGATTACTATATTCTAAAGCAACTGCCTTACAGTTTAGAAATCAGTCCAGTTGTTTCTGTGACAGCTCATAGGGTTAATGTGTGATTTGAGATTATTTTTATTTTTTCAGGATCTGTAATTGTTTTTATTTAATCAGAATATTAAGTACATGTATCATTATTTGGAATAGCTTAGTTTACCCTTAGCATAATAGGGACTTCAGTCAGTTATCTTTCCCTGATAAAATCTGAAGCAATCCAATTGGTATGTAGGTTCTAACAGTTGGAATCCTCGGATATTATCATTGAATTCCTATGTAAGAATAACAAAATATTTCATCTAATATCTGTCTTGTTAATTAAGATATTAACAGAAGTTATGAAATTTAGATAGCCCTTTACCCTCAAAATACTTAGCTTGAATCAAGCAAATTCATTGAATTACAAAAAAGTTATTTTAGGTTAATTTTATTCTGGCAAATTGACATTGAAAAATAAGGGTAAAATCCGAGTATTCCAACTAATTGGACTTTGAAGAGTATACAAGGGGAAATAACTGACTAAGGTCCCTTATTTACTTTAAAAGAGTCTCCTTACAAATGATTTTGGTGCTTGTTGATATGTTTGGATTTATTGTATTGTATTATGGTTTTCATGTAATACAAATGATATATTAATATTAATAATAATCAATCGTCAATCAATTAAATCCTGATTTTATTTTTCATTTGCTGCGGGCATACTACATACTTACTGTGGAAGGCTGCAGGCGGCTAGATTGCCTGGCATTTGATTTCTATGAACCTTGTTCAGAGAATCGGTGTCAGAGAGGTTGTATCCTTATAGATCTAACATGCCGACCATGTCTTCCTTGGACACCAAAATTTTCTTGGGCATGGGATCTCTTTATGCTAGTAATTGTGTTGATGCAAGCTAAATAATAACTGTATTGGTGTGGTTACAGTACAGTCCACACAATGATGTTTTCAGTAATAATAATGTATTTACTGTGTATGTAATAAAATGTAGCTTAAGTCTGGTCTAGGAAAATTAATCAAAATGAAATAAGCAAGAGGACCACAATGGAAATAAGAGATTTGTGTCATTTTTGTGTCATCCCCGGTATTGATGTGCATGACATATGGCATTTTACATACTGTGATATTCACTATTTGTATGCCATGTGTCATGTCATTGTTACCGAAAAAAATATATTATTTATTATAGCGTATAAATTTACATGTATACCATAATACAATACAATATACATAGCATTCAACTTTTAATTAGGATTGTAATAATGCCTATCTGTAATTGAAATGGCAACTGTTTACCATTGTCTCTTGTTTTCTCATTATGTCATTAGTCTAGATAAAAAATCATCATCTTATATTTTAGTTGTATGTAAGATATTGTTTTATTTCATTAAAATCAGACCTTTTAAATGCTTCAACATTTAATCGCTCCTTGTGTGACCTTTTTATTTTATTTGAATTACAGGCATGAGAATTTCTGATTTTTGGCGGATTGCCAATTTTTTATGGTCCAGTGTGATCTTGAGATACAGGGAAGTCAGTCTGCTGATTAACTAACGATTTCCGAAACTGGATAACGTTACTCACAATTGAGCATTTTCATATGTCTTCCTTCAAATTGGAGAGCTCATTCTTAAAAGGCGTCATGAGATTAATCAATTTGGGATTTAAGAATGCTTTTAGATGGAACTAGATTTAATTTGAAGTAGATGGACATTTCCTCAAACTGTACAATATAAAGTTGTTTTCTGCTTGAAAAGCCATCTCTGTCAGGAAGAAATACATTAAGTATCCTGTGAACGAAATATGTTGGTGAGCCACTTTTTTATTAAAAAAACTGCTTGGTTAAAGTCCTCAGAAATAATGAAGCATTTAGTAATCTGTCTTTAATGAGATTAGATATGGTTATAATTATGATTTTTTGTTTGTTTAATTGTATATTTCTGATGAATTGTATGATAATAATAATTATACATTGTATTAGTTGGACAAACAGACGGACGGACATTGTCTTAGTTTCATGTAGATATGTTGATTACACAAGTGCCAATTGTTTATATGATATTTTTCCCCTGATTGAATGATATGACGGTGTGTATGGGTAATACATGGATGAAAGTTATTCAGGACAGGTCCTGAAGCATTCGGAACTAACACGGCGATCTTCTACGCAGATAAAGGACGGATATCATAAGGTGAAAAAGTAGATCTAGGAATTTGGTTTCTGTGGTAATCTGTCTGAACTACACAGAAATATGTGATGTGTGATGTGATGTGTGAGACATTGTACTGATGAAATGATGTGATAAAGAGTGTAACAATGTTATTATTAAATATTGACATAAAAATGACAGTTGCAGGACCTTATAACCTGGTTGTATTCCTACTAGGTCTGATTTCCGAGGTATATCTTCGTAGATGATCGCTGAGGTTGTTCCGAATGTTCCTGAAGATTTGATTTTTTTTGGATTTGAGGAATGGGTTTTCTTTTTTCTATGAAAAAGGTGTTGAAATTATAATAAACTTAGTATTTCAAGATTTGTTTAGATTTGAGGAATGAGATTACTTTTCTTAAGTAAATGCAGTTGAAATTAGAATATTTACGAATTTTTTCAGGATTTTGAAATTTGTTAACTTTCACCCATGTTTTTATGTTATATGTTAAATTTGGGCCATTTGTTCAACAAGTGTGTGCTGCCCCATTTTGTCTATATTTTATGTATTTGAATTTCTGTAATATCATTTGCAATAATGTGTGTTTTAACAATCTGATCAAGACCCACTCTAAAAATGTCAGAAATTTAACAAATACAGTTAAGTGTCACTATTAGGCCCATTAAAATAATCTTAATAGCACAATGGTCCTAATATGGGACATTTTGTTCCCTAATTAAGCATTTGGGGCTTAAAAATTCTAAAAAATTGCATGATTTTGCGAAACTCAAACAATCTTGTTGCAGATTTTAACTGTATATGGCAGCGAACACATTTTGTTGAGGAATGGCTACATGTATTTGATTTCCTGTCCTTGCCTTTAGTTTTGATGTCTGTATGTATATATTGAGCTATTGATTGATTTATGTACTCGGCTTCTTCTTTTTCCCTCACTTTACCTGATTGATTTTCTAATGATTAATTTTGATGAGCAGACGATAGATTTTCTAATGATTAATTTTGATGAGCAGACGGTTGTTTTTCTAATGATTAATTTTGATGAGCAGACTCAAAGAGTGATAAGAATAAGTTGTAAGAACTTTTTTCACAATCTAGCTAAATTTAAATAAGTTAAAAAAGCACTGTATTATGTTTCTTGTATATAAGATATATTTAGTGTAACTTACTGTTTTTAATGTCTCAAAATGCATTGATTAAGTATTAAAGTAGGTTTCTTTTATGTTAATAAAAGAATAACTTGTTTAAAAGAGTTTTTTTTGTCGTTAAAAAGAAAAAATAATGCAAGGAATCATTATGTTATTCTTGAATTTTATTTCTGAACAAGATTTTTTGTTAAGTTGAGAAATTACTATATTGACTTATCATGGTGATTATTCTAGCACTCGGAAAAGGGCTGGGAGGCAGAAAAAGGGCCGGGCTCAACAGAGAATTGATGTTACAAAGTGTCTACTTCTGCGTAGGGATGTGCAAAAAAGGGGCCAGGAGGCATATGAAAGTGACTGAATGCATCAGAGGGGTCGATGATTCAAAGTAAACACTTCTGATCAGGGAAGGGGCAAAAAAGGTCAGTACGGAGAAAAAGGGGGCAGGGTGCAGCCACCCTGCCTCAATGTTTTAGAATAATCACAAAAACTTATTATTTAGGCAATCTGTGATGTACGTGACTATAAATTGTAATATAATCATTAGAAGAATACCTCACGTAGTAGATTAGTCTCTCACTGTGTTCAAAGTTATATTTTGTATTAAAACTGTATGTACGTTGATTGTATGAAGTTTTTATATACTGATGTTTGCTAGGTAAAGTTTCATTGTTAAGATCATTGTGAATTATTGGTAACAGTTTATCACATTTGATATACATGTATGGATGATGTGTACATCTCTAAACTTGTATAGTGTGACAATATTAACCTGAGCTTGAACTTCCATATTATAACAATTACACGCTTCACTTACAGCATACATTTGTATTTTATTGGCTAGCAGTAATGCCCCCCCCCCCAGCTAGCTCAGTTGGTAGCACACAAGTCTACTGATCGAGGGCTTGTGGGTTCAATTCCCGGGCGGGGCATACTTCCATAGAGCATGGTCATGAAATTATTTCTACGACCATTCTCCCTCGTACCAATGATTCTTAATTATGTAGCGCAGTTGTCAGTCACTGACGAAAGTATGTGCTTAGTAGTTGGTTAACAGCTAAATCCAGAGATTTAGCCTTTCTAGAAGGAGTGAGTAGGTTGACTGAGGTTTACCTCAATTTACGGAAGTGATTTACAATATTGTTATTTTTACTGAGACAATGGTCTTAATAGTGAAACAATAGTACTTTATTGACTTGATATGTGATAAACTTTTATAATATATTTGTGCAAAAACAGTATTTTTTTAATGTTTGTTCGTCAGAATTTGTGTATTGATAAATTCTATTGGGTAAACAAAAACAAAGACCAATTTAGGCCTAAATTAAAATTAAGTTTGTTTGCCCTTTACTGACCGACCCAAAAAATGCCGACAACTCAAAAAAAATATTCGAAAATTATGAGGTGTATCGTTTTGGTCGCCTCCATTCATCCTAATACTTTTCGACAGTTTTTTATGCTAATAATTCTGCTTAAGGAGAAAAATGAAATAGTTTTCCTACCTACCGATCCAACCCAAAAAGTAAGGGTCAGTATAGGGCAAACAAAGTATTTTTTAGTTTAGGCCTTATTATATCAAAATTTTGTTTAGCAGTTTGCTTCAGTCTTATTTTGATTCAGTGTCTAACATTGAAAATTTTGGTTTGAATTTATCTCATTTCTTCCTACTAATTTATTAACTAAGTCTGTAAGCTATGAATTCATATAATGAAAATCCTTACGTTATGCATTTATTGTTAAAGTTTCATTTTCTTTATCCATTATAAATTTGCAATTTTTAAGTTCATTGATAGAGCTTCGAAAAAACTTTAAGCTTACAATTCACTTTTTAAAACGTAAGTGAATACATTATTTAGAAATTTAACTATGAAAATTAGTAATTTAGTCTAATGTTATGCAACTAAAGATACCATAACTTGACAAATATATCATGCACCAGAAAATGAGAATGTGCATTTTCTACATCCTTAAACACACTTTAAAGTTATGGTGCTAGAACCTCTTTTTCTTATTATCTATTTTGAATATGTAATAAAAATCATAGTTCACAAAAATAGTGAAATTACTACATCTAATATGGTATGGTAATTTTACTTTTAAATGACCTCAGCTGTTGTCAAACATCAATATCAAATCACTTAAAGGTACTAGTTCACAGATTCTGTTTATCAATAATTATAATAATAATTTCAAAATACCATTCAGTTTTTGTAATTGTGTAAAAAAATCAGCTCTTATTATTAAAAGACAAACTGACATATATGTTGCAAGAAATATACAATAAAAGTCACAAGAATGCGCTAAAAGTGTCTATACCGTGACATACGGGGTAGATTTTTACTACATGAAACACCATCATTTGTAGTTATATGTCAAATTGCACTAACATTGTCATTATCAGAACACTACTTTCCTGCTTCCAAAAAATATTTCCATACAATTTTGATAGTTTTAAAAAAAGTTGATATTTAAAGTTGAAATCTGTGAATGAGTACCTTTAAAGATTTAAATGAGAGACACTTTTTTTAATCATAAAGGATGTTGGAAAATGATCTGTGTATAGAATTGTCTATATAATTTTTTGTGTATAAATTTGTTCTCTGCATGTTTCTATCTTATCTGTAATATCAAACCTGTATGATTGAAATAAAAAAATGATCAACTGAATTTAGGCTTTTGTTTTTCGACTTTCCCCGATTTAGCCAAAGGGCTTTAATTATACCCCAAAATGAAACCCATCGACTAAAATGCATGCCCAGTTTACCCTGCGGAGTGATACACATGCCTCTGATAAACTACGCAGTTAGTGATAAAAGTAGTTCCATCATCTCATTAATACACTGAGCAGTATACATGTACGAAGTAATCAATGAAGTGTTAATATTGACCACAGCAAATCAAAGGTTTACATTCCATGTTGAGAAGTTTATGTAGTTAAAGCAGTAAAATGATTTGTATATTGAAAGTGTCTGTGGCTGATTAATGTAATGATACAGCTGACATTCAATGTATTATTTGAAGTTTAAGTTGTTTTACAGTATTGTACCATAATTATAATACCTACAGAATTTGTATGCAAAGTGACAAAGTGTACAGGGAAACAGTACTTCAAGACTTTGTATGGGAAGAAAGGAAAATAAATTATTGTACATGTATTTTGAACTGATAGTTTTTGCCAGTCATACAGGGTAGAATTAACATTTCACCTAAATTTTTGCATTGCATGATTCTTAATTGAATCTAATGTGTAAGGAGTAATCATTAGTATGGATTTGTTAGGTTTCAATGTGCATGAAAGTCTTTCTGTATTTCAATACTTTGAGTTACTTTTTGGTAGAGTTTTATACCATTAAGAACAATCTGACCATATATGGCACATATTTTATACATATTAAAAGCCCGCCCAACTGAGCTATTAAAAAGCCTGTCTGGCAAGTTCAGTCGGTAGCGCACAAGTCAACTGATGAGGGGTCGTAGGTTTGATTCCCGGGTGGGGCATACTTTCGTGGAGCTTGGTCATGAAATAATTTTTTATGGCCATTCTCCTGTCTACCACTAATTCTAATTCATGTTGGGCAGTAGTCAGTCACTTACGGAAGTATGCGCCTAGAAGTTGGTTAACAGCTAAATCCAGAGATTTAGTTGAAAAATCTGGCTAATAAAAAACACATTAGTTAACAACACCTGATGCCCACCAAAACAGTCACCCACCTGAGTTTAGGCAAACTATAAACCGAATGTTTTATTGGATGGGGGAATAAATAATACAGCATAAGAAATCTTTATATTCAAATAAAAAATATTTTAATGACATTTTGTATTAAACAACAGTATAAATATATCTTATACATGTATTCAATGAATAAATTATGTATATTTTACAATGAAATAATTGTCCATTAAATGAACACGAATCAAAGTTACTAATATAAGTAACTATGTTATCTTATCTTTCAATAAGGGCTTTACTGTTTTCATTCTCGTACCCAGAGGTTGTCAATATTTACAATCTAGGGCACGTTCTACATAGCGATTTCCTATTGAACGGTCTGCTACGATCAAGCAAATTGAATCGCCAGCTAGTGATAATTAGCAAGTTTTTTTCTTGCTAGCCGTATCATTTGGAACACTTCTGCTTATTTCAAAATGGCTGCCCTGCAGTTGGAATGTTTCTTTTTCAAGAATACTAATATATATTTTATTAAATGCATCATATATTTCATCAAAACAGTTAAATAGAATAATCATGGTGATTATTGAATTGAATATTTTTCATTCATTCCAATTCTGAACTTTTTGTTTGAGAAAGTCGCCATTTTGGATTTGCTAGCTTGATGCAAACCGTTCCATAGACCTATAATGTTACAAAAAATTGCTTTTAAAAAGCGCTAGCTAGCAATCGCCTGGTAGAACTTGCCCTGTGCAAAACATCTGTTCTGTTTACTCATTCAATGTACATACACTTTGTATAACTGCACACTGTTTATAATTTCACATCATGAAGAGCTTTCTTTCCTTTCAAAATACATTTTTACAAAATTTGTTTTTTCTGGATCAATGTCCTCAACACTCTGAAAATAAGAATAAGTATTTTAAATAAACCATTAATTTTTATAGTTTGTTAGGTTTTACGCCAAAGCAACACATTGTATAGGTCATATGAAGGCGGTCAGTTAACCTACTCACTCCTCTTGAACAGGCTAAATCTCTGCATTTAGCTGTTAACCATTACTAAGCGCACACTTTCGTCAGTGACTGACAACTGCCCTACATAATTAAAAATCATTGGTAGGAGGGAGAATGGCCGTAGAAAAAAGTTTCATGACCAAGCTCCATGAAAATATGCCCTGCCCGGGAATTGAACCCACAAGCCCTCAATCAGTAGACTTGTGCGCTACCAACTGAGCTAGCCTGGCAGCTAAATAGTATTTCAAATAACCCATTCATATAGAAGGATAAAATGTTCCTTACAAATCTAAAATTTACAACGAATAGATGTCTTGATATCTTTGCAAAAAGTGCATGAAAAAATGTAAATTTAAAGTTTTTTATGGAGTTGAAATATATGCATATATGAACAATTACAAATATTAATTAATTTCAATTTATCTATAGTCAGCCCAACATGAAAAACAAATTGTTGGCAAAAAGGAAGTCACATTACTGCAGACAGCCATTTTGATTCGTAACAGCGCTCTTGGGTAGCGAAAATGTTTTACAATGTCTCTCGCTACATAGCGAAATGAAGCAATATCTTGCACCAAGCTGTTTCCGATGATTTTTCTACATAGTGATACCTAGCAATATGCTCAAGCAATGAGCCCCATGATGTGTGAAACATGATTATTAAAACATAAAAAAATCACATATTAAAAAAATCTAGAGTTAAACTTACAGTACATCCTGCATTCCGAGCAATTCCTTGTATTTTATCAACAAACATTGTAACTTGCTCTAACTTGAGTTCTATCATATATCTAAAATTATAAAACAACTATAGCTAAACTGTTTGTTTGTTTGTTTGTCTGGTTTAATGTCGTAGCAACTCATTGTATAGGTCATATAACAGCGGCCAGTCAACCTACTCACTCCTCCTGGAAAGGCTAAATCTCTGGATTCAGCTGTTAACCAACTACTAAGCACATACTTTCGTCAGTGACTGACAACTGTTCTACATAATTCAAAATCATTGGTAGGAAGGAGAATGGCCATAGAAATAATGCCATGACCAAGCTCCACGAAAGTATGCCCCGCCCGAGAATCGAACCCATGACCCCTCGATCAGTAGACTTGCATGCTACCAACTGAGCTAGCCGGACGGCTTTGCTTAATTGTAATCTACTGTCAGTGGTACATACATAAACCCCACTAATTTAAATACTCACTATTTGTCGATAATCCCCATACATAAATTCAAGCACAGATAGGTATTTTTATCAATAGTGATTACATAAGTTCTGCACTGAGCATTTAAATCAGCAAGGTAAATGTAAACCTCACTGATTTATTTAGGACTGTTTTCTATCATTACCCTATTTATGTGAAAATCATGGGTTATCCTTAATAAAATTTCAGTCCCAAACATTTACTGAATAGGGTAAAGTAAAGTCTGCTTTATCCAAAGTTGGGTAATCAAATATCATGGCCATAAAAAACGAACATTGTGGTCCCCAAAAATGAAAACCATTGATTTTCACACCCTTTATCTGAAGGTGGTCACTGAGCAGGTTAAACTGGTCAGACATTTCTGTGAATATTTTCTGGCTAACGTGTGCGGGCAAGAAAGTCCTGGTTAGAGTGGGTAAAAGCAGATATGAAGACATACAAGATGCAAAACAGTGATCCTCTAGACAGGGTTACATGAAGCCATGATGGAGGACAGACATTAACAGTTCTTACCAGCTGCTGTCTACCCCAGTCTCTGGGACACCAGCAGCAAATGACAAATAATCAGATTTGAAATGAATGATGATGCTTTTCCAATTTGTGGATATTAACAAAATTTCGCCGAAATTTAAAAAAATTGACATAACTGTCAAACAAACTAATATTTACCTTGCAGATTCCATGATTACAGTAGCCTTGTCATCAAACATTGGATTGATCTCTGGTTGTAACAAATGAATCATACTGTAAAGTTAAAAGATAAAAAAATGTTAAAGTGCGGTTTAAAGTCTGCTTCCATACATGTTCAGCCGACTTGACAATCTTGTACGATAACTTCTGATCACTGAAATAACCCTCAGGCAGGCGATCTCTTACAGTACCCATTTACACCAGGGTGGAGTGGAACAATTGTAGGTTAATTTCTTGCTCAAGGAAATATGCAGTGCCCTTAGTGGGGCTCAAACCTGGGACCTCACAATCCCTAAGCGCGAGTCTTACCACTGGACCACTGCTTCTTACTGTAATAATTATGTAACAGAATAGTGTTAGTTTTTAGACATTCTGAAAAGTGCCAGTCCCATGGACCTAACCGGTAAAATTTTAGTCAGTTCATGAAAAAAGCCATTGTAGCCAATTTGAATTCAGGGCTTAATTTCATTTATAAAAATTAAAATGAAGACAACTATCAGCTATTTTATCATATTTCTTGGTAAGTAATGGACTAATTTATAAATTATTTATAAATTGCCGAAAATGTGGCTTCCATACCTAAGGATGGACAGATACAGTAGATATATAAGTTCGGGCTGATAGCCCTAAACAAATAAAAATATCAAATACACTAAAACATAACTGTACTTACCTATTTGAGAAATATACAACTTGAAACAACTTCTTGTATTTACTTTTTTTACACATATCTAACAAAGAACCAATTGGTAAAAATGTGATTTTTACATCATCTAGAGGTAGAGGCTCTGAAAGTAAAAATGAAATACAACATTTAAAAGTCATTTAGAGCAGTTATGAATTGTACATTTATCACTTTAAGGTGTATCTAGATTTTACATAGGGTTCCCCATGTTTAGAAGCCGACTGTAACAAATCCTTATTAAAATTTGTCGCGGACGATTACATATATGTACAGCCATGCATGCACAATTCAGGGGATACTTACTACTTCAATTAATATACAGTATAACCTGCATTAACAGCCACCTGCTATCAGCGGTCACCTGCTGTAAGTGACCAATCTGACTTTCTCCCAACAAAAATCTCTATTTTGCACCTGTAATAAGCAGCCACCAGCTGTAAGTGGCCAGTGGTCACCTATTTCCATACAAATTCACCAATTTACCTGTCATAAGTGATCAGGGTCAATTACATTTTAGAATTGTCACATCAATGTATAACGGTACAGACGTGTAACAACCCACCCAGTGAGTCTTTAAACAGTCAAAATTTACCAACTAAGTGCCATAACATAAAGTTAGTATTAAAGTAAATTGTATATATAATACATACCATACTCAGTATCAAACATTGTTTTCTTCCCTCTATATTTCAATTTTTCCTCTGGTACAAAAGTAACTTTTATGTCTTCACCAGGACCACATAATCCTCTATTGTATTCTTCTTCGTCTAATTCTGAAACCAAAGATAAAATGTTTCACTGAATAAAGGGGCCATAATTCCATCATGGTAAATCAAATTAAAGAGCCATTATTCATTCAAGTTTCACAAAAAGGGCCATAATTCAGACAAGTTTTTCCCTATGAAAGGGCAATGAAAAATTGAGTTTCACAGAATAAAATGACCATAATTCAGACATGTTTCAACAAATAAAAGGGCAATAATTCAGTCAACATTATGAAACTCTTTGACCTAAAATAACTACACCACAGAAATGTGCAAAGTTTCAAAAGAATCCGTTTAGTGAGCCAGTTTTTATGGCGACATTGATGGCAACATTGAAACAACAAAGTTGGTTTGGGACATGAAACCAACCCTATACTGACTAGCCAATGATCACCGATGTCATAACCACTCAGCCACATGGCTCTTTAAAATTATGGCTTAACTAAGGGACTTATGTCAGTTATTTCCCCTTGTATACTCTTCAAATAGGTAGGTCCAATTAGTTGGATTACTCAGATTTTACCCATACTTTTCAATGTCAATTTTCCAAAATTAATATTTAATAACTTCTTTGTAAATCATTTATTTTGTTTGAAATTCAAGCTAAGTATTTTTAAGGTATAGAACTATCTAAATTTCATCTCTTCTTTAAATATCTTCATTAACAGGAAAGATATTAGATGAAATATTTTGTTATCCTTACATAGGAATACCATGATAAAATCCGAAGATTCTAAAAGTAAGGACCTACTTACCAATTGGATTGCTTCAGATTTTATCAGGGAAAGATGACTGCCTTGTGGAAGGGTAGGTAAGTACTGGTTATAGACAATGGTCCAGGAAAGCTAGGTTAGGTGCGCTGGACGCCGTAAAATGACCTAAATTGTGTTGACAAGGCATTAACTCCAATAAATAAATAACTGACTAAAGTGAAACAACATTGATAGAGACAGTAAAGTTATACCGTACCTATTACTTCAAGACTTGGCTTCTTTACTGCTTCATAACTATCGGAGGGTTCAACTAATGTGTATCTTGTTTTTGTTGATATTTCATGAAACATAGACATAACATTATATTCTGCCACATGACTTGCTGTCTGTTAAAAAAACAAGTAAATCTGTGAGCTAATGCTCACTAGTGATACCCCCGCAGTGAGAAATATGACTATCGTAATGTAACTTTCATTTAATGAAATCTAAAAATATGCGACAAACAGGAAGTAGATAAGCAAGGAGCATGAAATCGCTTTACACCTCATGGGACTATGGGATGAAGCAATATGCAAAGTATTAGGCTGCTGCATGTTATAGTTGCTGAGAAAACTGCGACAGAAATTTTGTAACGGACGGACGCACGAACGCACGCACGCACGGACAAGGGTAAAACAGTATACCCCCCTCTTCTTCGAAGCGGGGTATAAAAACACAGGAAAAAAGCACAATTAACACTAAGAAATATGTCTATCAAGTCAAGTAAAAGTATATTATTGGCATAAACGAAGTTCATTGCCAAGTATCATTTTGGTGCTACAGTCAATCTGATAATAACCCGATCTAAACTTTTCCCCATGCCTACTCGCTAATTTAGATCTGGCTGTTTTCTAATGAGGGTCACGTTCAGGTGACCTTTTCTCATTATGATATTCATGACGAAATTGTTATTTTTAGTATCTAATTTACATCATCTAAGTTGCACAGTTTGAAATGAGCCGTCAAATGCCAGACTGTGAATAATACCCCTCTCAAATTCGCTCACAAACCTTGGTTTAATAATAGAAATTACGAAATCAAAATGCTATCAATAGTGTCTCGTCTAGATGAAAGCTACGCATTGATTGGTTGACATAAAGGTCCTTAGAGATCCTATATGACAACGATCTACAGAATATCTGTTTATGGAGTTTTGTGCTAATGTACAACCTCTGCAGAGCGGCCCTCTACACAACAAATCATCTGCACAACACCAGTAAAGCTACAACCTCTGAAGAGCAACACTTTTTAGTCCCTCCCAGTGGGTGTTGCTCAAGAGAGGTTAAATTCAATTAAAATCACACCTGAGGGAAATATTAAAAGCTGGTGTTGTATGTTACAAAATTTTAACATATAAACAACAAAGTCAACTAAACATGTATATGGAAGCAGACTTTAAAAACACACTTCACTTTTTTAACTACATCAAGAGATGTATAAATTATTTAAATCAGTATTAAAATAAGTAAATTTTTACCTTCGTAAAGACTTTATTAGATTTTTTAAAGAATGATTTCTCTTCACATTCAATACCTAGAGCTATGTAAGGACTGACAACGATATCACCCCAGTAACCACGTCTAGCATGCTTCTCTCCGTCCTGAAATACATTAGTTATTTCCATGACTTGAAGGGTCAATGCTAAACTAGTCTACATCCTTCCTTAATTACAATTCAGGGCTCATACAGAATTTTAGTGACAAAATTCAAGCACTTTTTAAGCACTTTTCAAGGACAAAAGTGCCAAATTCAAGCACTTTAAGTTTTCAAATTCAAGCACTTTTTAAGCACTTTTCAAGACCAAAAGAGCCAAATTCAAGCACTTTAAGTTTTCAAATTCAAGCACTTTTAAGCACTTTTCAAGGACAAAAGTGCCAAATTCAAGCACTTTCAGTTTTTACTGGCCGACTCGCCAAGCTGGCAATTTGTTTTGTTGTTAAAACACACAACATCTATAATTCGGTATCTATATCATCTATTACAAGGATGTCTGTACAAAAGATTAAAAATCTAAATCCTAAGCTTAATGATCCATAGTTCAAATTCCGAACTTGAATTAATGTTTTTTTCAGCCAAATAAGGTTTGTTTGCAATATGTTTTTTGAAGTTATTTTACATTTTGTTCTGGAAAGTATGCAACACAGATTAAATCCTATTGTTTTGAGTATATTAACTTCAATTTTGACTTAATAGGTACATCAGCAATCTGATTAAAACCTGATCTAAAATATTCAGCGTGCCTACTTGCTAATTTAGATCTGGCGGTTTTCAGGTGACCTTTTTTCATTATGACATTCATAACAAAATTGTTATGTTTAGTAACTATTTTACATTGTCTAAGTCACGCAATTTGATGTAAGCCGTCCAATCGCAGACTGTGAATAATACTGCTATTAAATAAGCTCGCAAACCTTTGTCTAAAAATAGAAATTATGAAATCAAGATGCTATTGATAGTGTTTTATCTAGATGAAGCTACGCATTGATAGGTCAACATAAAGGTCATCTAAATGTGACCCTCCATGGGAACCTAAGAGATCCTGTATGACAATGCTCTACAGGATATCTGTTTACGAAGATTGGTACATCAGGTACAAAGTTTTTTCTGCTGGAAAAAAACCTGTGGACTTGAGTTCCCAATCAAATCAATTAGGGACTTTTGTCAGTTATCTTTCCTTGATAAAATCTGAAGCAATCCAATCGGTAAGTACATGTAGGTCCTTACAGTTGGAACTCTCAGATTAAATCATTGAAGTCCTATATAACAAAATATTTCATATAACATCTTTCTTGTTAATGAAGATTATCAACAGAAATGGAAAAATTTAGATAGTTCTTTACCCTAAAAATACTTTGCTTGAATTTGAAACTAATTAAATGATTTACAAAAAAGTTATTAAAGATTAATTTTGGTAAATTGACATTGAAAACTAAGGGAAAATTTTGAGTAATCCAACTAATTGGACCTAACTATATGAAGAGTATACAAGGGGAAATAACTGAGTAAATTCCCTTATTACCTGTGTAAGTATCAAGCCTGATGCTAATGTTTTATTAGGCACATCATAGTCCCCTTCTCTTATTTCAAATGCTATACCATTATTTCTCCAATATTTATATTCATGTGAATTTATTATATCTGCCTGAAATTTGAAAAAATCTACCATGGTCATATGCGTTAACAATATATATAAGTGTTTGGGCGCATGCTATACAATTTTCAAATCACAAAAACACGATTTCACAATTAATTAGTTAACAAGTTATTTTGAGCCCTAAAAGCCAGAAAAAAAGTCATTCCACATCTGTTTTCGACCTGTGGTAAGGTAAGAAATATTCACTGGGGTCCAAAAGTTTTTTTTTACAAATTGATAAACTTTTAGGTTTTGGAATATATTTAAACAAAACTTTACTTGAGGTAATTAGTTGTACAACTAATATACAGTTTATCATTAACTGTCCACTATGTTCTATCATATATATTTTTATTATAAATATACAATAAAATGTTAAACTAAATGTGTCTGCATTATTTTTTGCTATAATGAGATAAAGGAAAATATGAAACAAAATTCAAGTGTAAAGAATTTTTTGGAACACAGTGTAAATCATAAAATGTGTTTCTGCAAGTACTTTTTACAAAATTGAAGTGTTTAAAAGACATTGCTTTTAGAAAGTAAATATATATCTTCAAAACTTTTTCACTAATTGCCACAAAAATCTTTTTCACAATTATGGAGAATAAAGCATGAAAATTCACATATAGAAGGGTTGTACTTGATTTGAAAAAAAACCCTGAAGCATATCACTGGGCCCTAATCATGTAATGCCTCAGTCCCATAAAATCGTGGCTTGTTGTGGACTTGTACGTGCAGACAGTCGTAGGCCGTGGGGAGCCTTGTGTATTCAGGTGACAGTACGCACATGGCACAAAACAACACACATGTGAGGAGCCATAGCTGGAAGATATGCAAGTTTAATCCATACTCTGCCACGATTTTGTTTACGATTTGACTTTGAAACTGATATGTGTATCCTGGGCTATTCTCACGGGCCATGGTAAAAACGTAACAGTACGTACGGGTACACAAGAGTTCGTACGGGTCTTTGTACAGCTTGATCGCACGGCGCCCGTATGGTGCCCTCATGGCTATTTTTATGTTTATGGGACTGTAGCATAAGTAATACTATAACTTACATCCCGTTGTGCCAATCTCATCTGATAATCCCAGTCGTACATGTTAGTTCTAGAATCGTATCTTACACCAAGTAATTTTCTCTGTCGTAAATCCCTGTAAGAAAATAGTCATGTTTAAATGGTGTTCTGTGGATAAATAAGGGGAGGAAATCGTGATCCTAATATAGAATCCTGTCGCTCGATTAAATACCAGAACTTATTTTTGACATAAATCAAGTATATTTTTTCCCGCCGTTCCCGTATGCTGCACTGAAGAAAATATGTCGAAAATAAACATGTGAAACGTTCTACAGTTTTTTATCATTTAATAGTCATTTTTAGACCTTTCGAGGTCTCCATAGAACAAATGGTATAAAACTTCAGGGAATGACATTGACTTTTGATGTAGGTAGCCCAGTCGGACAATCAATTATAACTATTTCTTGGTCAAACCAGATGCTTACAAGTTTTAAGAAAATGGTACATAAAATACTAACAGAATTTGTCCTTGAATTATTGGAGCTTGATTGTCTGCGGGACTATCTAAGGGCGCAATCACGCAATTTCTAGTGGGTTATTTACGCTGGGCACCAAATGTGACCCGGTAAAAATCCATGGTCCAAACTTAGCTTTGAACCCACAACTTCTTGAGTCTTAAGTGGACACTCTACCATGCTGCCATAAAAGCTAGCTTGAAGGCAAGGGAGTCGAGTGCCCTATTATACCTCTGCTAAAAAAATCATGATTTTGTAATAGCCAAGGTGGTCCTTATAGCAGAACTTTGATTTATAATATGCTTCCCAGTCGAATACCGGGATTTATTGGTGAAATAAAAATTGATATTCCACAGTTTTAAAATTATGAAAATAAATTTGTAATTTTTCACTGTTTGAATGCGCTATTCTGATGACATATCATACTTAAACTTAAAAAAGCCAGTTTGAAGCATATAATAAACAGAAAGTTTGTTTATTTTAGTGTAAGATCTATTTATTTCACTTGTGAGCTAATGATATAATATTTTCACCCGTGGCTAAGCCACTTGTGAAAATTTTGCATCCTTAGCTCACTCGTGAAATTAAAATTGACCTTACACCGAAATAAACAAATATCCTCAATGTACTCACCAATAATTGGATACTTCAAATACCCCAACTACCTCTCTATTTCTCCAGAATTTAAATATACCTTCAAGGAAATCTCTTTCTTTGAACTGTTAAGATAAAACAATAGAGACTTTACATAATAGATGATAATTCACTATAGTCTTGCAGTAAATGAGGTGAACCAGTCAAATTTAGCCGGCCATTACTGACATTCCATTATATTGTAAAGAAAAAACAACAAATATTGTGTTGCATAAGATACCTAATTTTCATATTTAACTTATCTGATCAAGCCTAAAATTAATACCATATGACATACCCTGAAAACATACACTGCCCTCCAAAAGCTCCTCACCCATTGAAAAATGTATATTGTACTAAATAGAATTTCAAAATGTTGTAAAAGCAGTTTATAGTTAAATTATTTTCAAGTTTGCTTTTTCTAATCAGTACGTTTGTCTTTTGGACATGAAATAACAAAAATATCTCAAACTTGATAATGGTTCATTGGGATACATTGACCATAGTTTCTGAGGCTGATAAATAACTTTAGCTGCAACTCAAAAAAAAATGTACCAACAGAAATCCCATTTCCATAGCATGGATAATGAATGAAATAAACAATAACAAAATAATTCTTCACATTTGAACTGCGAAATTGTAGCAATAGATTAATTGCATTGTAAAGAAACTTTTGGAGGGGAGTGTATTCTAAATTTCTACCATAGTTGATAAGAGGCATAGTTTATAGGAGCAGTGGTCCAGTGGTAGGCAAGCACTTAGGGATCGAGTGGTCCTGGATTCAAATCCCACTAGGAGCACTGCTAATTTCCTTGAGTAAGAAATTTACCTGTGCTTGCTTCACTCCACCCAGGTGTAAATGGGTACTGTGAGGGATCACCTGCCAAAGGGTGATTTCAGTGATCAGGAGTTATCGTACAAGATTGTCAAGACGGTTGAACATGTATACGGAAGCAGACTTTAAACCGCGCATTAACTTTTTTAGAACTTTTTTTAAGATAACTGTGTTATCAACTGAAGCCCAGGGTAAGTGAAAATTGATTCTGGCTAGTGTAAATAACTTACTTCAAAAAGTCAGGCTAGTTGATAATTAAACTCTTTAAAATATGCTAGGGCATTTTTCAGTGTTTGGGGAAGGGGCCTGGGTCTTTTTTATATAAAACACTTGGGGAAATTTCATCACAATTTCATAGAAAGGGGAACAAAAAAAATCCAAAGTAAACTCCAAATTTGGGGAAAACTGCATGATTTTAATGAAAAATCAAGAGGGGAAGGCACCTGTAAATGGCCCCTGTTATATAAGGAAAAATATGCCTGTATACAATATAACCACTGGAGAGCGCCCCTCTACAGAAACAAATCCTCTGCACAACAACAACTTTTGATATTTCCCTTAGGTGTAATTTTAATTAAATTTAACCTCTGAAGAGCAACAAGCTCTGGACAGCAATACACTTAAGTCCCTCCCAGTTGGTGTTGTTCAAGAGAGGTTGTACTGTAATAATATTAATAGCGCAAGTGCTAGAAAATATTTAATTTATAAACTTACTTTTAATTGACTAAGATCTATGTATGGTAATTTTTTCATGAGATAATCTTCATCTGTTACCATTCTAAAATAATGTAAAATAAATTACAATGTGTCATAATTGAACAAGAAAATTATGTAACCATTTAATAAGTGGACATGGAAGAATTTAATAACGGGCATATAATATAAATGATAAGAATAAATGCTTGACAAAAGAATACTTAAACCAGTCATAGACAGTCCCAAGACCAGTACAGAAATGGTGAAGGCATTCAACATAGCAGAAGATGTTGTAGTTAGTATCACAGTCCAGTGGAAGAACAGGTTCTTCTATGGTAGCCAGCCAATTGTAGCTGGACCCAAGCCCAGCTGAGAAATGGTGAGGTCAATCAACACTGCTGAAGACCTCAAGAAGTCTGGCAGAGAAAGAACGATTCTTCAAAAGAAATGTCTTTCTAGACTCCTAAGTTATGCTAAAGTTCTGGTCAGGGTCTGCATATGATGCATCCTTAGAAGCAGATGGACCCTGGTAAAAAAAAACAACAGAAAAATCTCTTACGTTATAAATTCTGTAGCCATTCTAGCAACATACTCCTCTGACTGTTTTCTAACAAGTATATTACCATATAACTCTAGAAATAATTCTGTTTTCTCTGGAAAATGAAGGGATAATAAAAAATTAAACCATAAAACTCATCATATTTCCAACAACCATCACAGATTATCTCCCTTGAGTTAGAATTCCAAAAACACCAATTAACAGTAAATAATATTTTTGAAACCATGATAAATGGTTATATAACATAATATTTTCATTCATAACATCCTATTAATCACTTTGCATGGATTAAATTAATAAAAACCAACATTCCAACATTCTGTGGCATAATTATAAATGAAATATTTTCATGTAAGTAAGTTATTATCTTCCTTTGATATGAAAATAGTGTCATAAGTTATTATCTCCCTTTGATATGAAAATAGTGTCATAAGTTATTATCTCCCTTTGATATGAAAATAGTGTAATAAGATATTATCATCTTCCTTTGATATGAAAATAGTGTAATAAGTTATTATCTCCCTTTGATGTGAAAATAGTGTAATAAATTATTATCTCCCTTTGATATGAAAATAGTGTAATAAATTATTATCTCCCTTTAATATGAAAATAGTGTAATAAGTTATTATCTTCCTTGCATAAAAAAGTGTATTTTTTAATTTGTCTATGCAAAATGATAGTAGTCTTTGATTAGAAGATTCCTTATGAATTGTCCTACATATATGATGTGAATAAGTCTGTGAGCAAAATGATTGAATCAGGTTTTTTTTTTTAGTATTGGGGAAGGATCCGGGAGCCTTTCTTTATGTAGAACTTTAGGGAAAATTTTATCACAATTCCATAGATGGGGAACAAAAAATCCAAGGTAAACTCAAACTTTGGGAAAAACTACATGATTTTAAAGAAATTTCAAAAGGGAAAGGCGCCTGTAAACAGCTTTGTTTTATACGGGAAATAGGGCTGGATTGTGTCATGAATATTATAACAGCAAAGGTCAGCAGAACATGACTTGTACTGCAAAGCTGTTGGGGTGTAAATAAGTGGAACCAGTGAGTAAATTTTCTGAGTTCATACAGTCAACTTAGTCAAGCTAGTTGGTTATATGGTAAATTACTGTAGAAAATAATAAATTGCACTTGTGCTATTAAAAGTTAAAGGCTAATAACTATTATTATTATTATTATATGTATTATTATCATTATCATCATCATCATCATCATCATCATTATCATCATCATCAACACCATCACAACGACCATCACCATCATCATTATTATTACAGTATACCACATTTGTATAGCACTCATGTCATAATGAAAACAAGATCAAAGGTATTTATTTAGATACATACCTTGTAAACCCATTCTTGTTTGTTTTTCAAGTGCTATGGTTAGAAATAGGATATTTCTAGCATATAATTCCAGGTTATTCTCTAGTATGTAGAACTGAAAGTATAAATTGGTTCAAAAATTGCTTACAAAGTATAGGCCAAACAAGGTTGATTGTTAGATTTTCAGTCCCTCCTGAGCTATTAATTTACTCAAATTCTAGAAATAGCTTTTGCAATAAAATAAGACATTCAAATTATCTTTTGTGGAGCATGAAACTAGGAACTAACTGAAACATTAAACCATTCTGCTTTAAGATAAATTAAAAAACCCATATCACAATGTTTAGATAGTACTATTAATAAAGGAAATGCTTATTACCCCATGTAGGCTAGAATCTGCAACCTCCTGCTTGCAAGTCAAATGCACTACCAACAGAGCTTATCAGGCTGAATATAACACAGAAATAATTAAAAAAAATACAGAATATATTGAATATACAGCCCTGTTACAAGATAAATATTATTGAAAGATGAGTTATTTTAAAGTTGCTTACATTTAATTTTCTCTTTTTATGTCTATATGACTTTGCTATAGTCCATAACACATGTCTCAAGTCCCCAGCACCAACCAACAGAACATTTAAATCTTCTGAAAAATATAAGAATTACATATAGAGGCACACATTACATAATTCATTCACATTATAAATATCAAGTACTCTAAACTTGATCATTAACACTTAATGCTATGAAGTATTGAAAGCAAAATAAAATAGACAACAAATTTGTAATCATTAATAAAATTGAGAAGTTTTGAAAGCAAAATAAAATAGACAACAAATTTGTAACCATTAATTAAATTATTAATACGAAGTTTTGAAAGCAAAATAAAATAGACAACAAAATTGTTATCATGAATTCAAAAATGAATATGACCAACAGATATAACAGGAAGATAATGATCCATTTAAAATGGAGCATAAAATAGATGGAAAACTCACTTTTCTTTGATTCAGCCAACTGAAGTTTTTTCAAAGCATCATTAAAATCTGAAAAAGAAAATGTATTAATTACTTTAATATGCAAGAAAGATTTTCTTGGGTTTAACGCCGTAGCAACACATTGTATAGGTCATAAAACGGTGGTCTGTCAACCTACTCACTCCTCCTGGAAAGGCTAAGTCTCTGGATTTAGCTGTTAACCAACTACTAAGCGCATACTTTCGTCAGTGACTGACAACTACCCTACATAATTAAAAACCATTGGTAGGAGAGAATGGCCGTAAAAATTATTTCATGACCCAGCTTCACAAAAGAATGCCCCAGACGGGATCAAACCTACGACCCCTCGATCAGTACACTTGCATGCTACCAACTGAGCTAGCCGGGCGGCTATGCAAGAAAGAACTTATGAGGCAAGCAATGGGTCACTGTGTTAAGTCTATCATACCCTTATTGTAGAGGTTTATTATACCATGAATGTTGCCAAGTATTAACATTGTAGTTTCAGGTGTAAGGGGGCAGGTGGTAGTGACAATCGGCAGTTAAACGATTTTAACTTACACCTACATAAGGCCATTATGGGCCAGTGGTTCAATATACGGATCTGGATAGAATCTAGTTTAGCAGACCCTGCTATTGCACATGCTTGGACATTGCGTGGTTTACAAATTTTGAACGCCATTTTGTTTTTAACAATGCAGTTTTTTATTCATTTTTTGAATGAATTATTCTTAATAACTATTTTAAATGCCTTTTTTGTAATCAATTTTTAATATCAGCGGGGGTGTGGGGCAGCAGCCCCCATAATAACAGTAAATTAGCGGCATGTACCTTTGCCCCTCTGTGCAGGCATATTTATATTTACTTCTGGGTTCCGCTAAACTAGATGTGTTCCTACGGATCTTTACAAGCTTTTGTTAATGCATAGCTTGCATTAGTTTATCGTTTAAACGAGGAAAATATTAGAATGTAAACTTTGCCACATGTTTTCAGGTAAATCAACAGTTTTACCCATGATGCTCAGCGTCAGCGTACAAAGGTCAGTAAGATCGTTTGTGTACAAAACACAGTAAGTAATAGGCAGAAGAACTTGCATGACTTGAAAGTTGAAATGTCAGATCATCATCTTGTATTTTTGGATGTAAAGGTCTGAACGGTACAAATATAAAATATTATATCACAATTATTACCATCATCTTGGAAATCCAAAGCAGGGCTAAAACCCCACCAAGTTATTGCACCAAAACCGTCAGTCATCGTCAAATGTTCTGGAAATTACTTCTAGCAAGCACGAACACAACCACTGGCGGCCATTTGTAAACAAACTATGAACGCGGTGAATAAATACGTGACGTATAATGGCTATAACAACCAATTTAAAATTTATTGCAAATTATTTGCAATAAAATTCTCTAGTTGGTTTAAAATATATTTTATGAAGATTTTAAATATAATTAAATCATCTGGGGACACCCAAATTATATTATTTTTCTGATATATTAAGTGCGGGACAGCCATTTTTTTACTTTCATTTTAATACCTATACCATACTGTTGCGTAAATATATTAACTCATGCTAATTAGACCTGTAAAGTGGGTCCACTACAAAATCGAGCTTAAATAATTGATTGGAACAATGTCAGTAAAAGAAATAGTGACGCTTCAAGTCGGACATTATGCGAATCACGTTGGTAAGCCTTTTTAAAGTTTTGATTTGCATAATATCTCGTGTTTTTGTTTATTTCCAAATGCTAAGTTTCATGGTATTCGGCCATTTATTTTTGGATGAATAAATTATAACTTTTTACATATTTAAACATTATGCTACAATTGAAGTGTGTTTGAGCATGACAGTTGTTTTGCAGATGATAAATCAAACAGAATTGTTAGAATATATATTTTATAGAAACAAATATATGGTTTGATAAACCAAAAGTGGCAAAACAAATAGCCTACAAATCATATGTTGAATATCATTCTGGCTAAAATGAACATGAAATGACTTTATTCATGACTAAAATGAACATGAAATGATTTTCTTTAAAATGATTAAGACTGTTTTACATATGTAAGTCTGCGCAATCCTTGACTTGAATGTTTGCCTGTGATGCAAATTAGATAGATAAAATGCACTCGGTAATCTAGAATGATCTAATTAGGGCCATTATCGGAAATTGCAATATCGATGTATCATGGATTTTTGACAGACAATCTGATATTGATTTGCAATTTGGAATGTCGATACAATCTAGCAATTTATAAAGCTATAAACTATACGACTTTTTTATTTTGGAATTGCTATTAAATTTCAGGTGCTCATTGGTGGAACATACAAGAATCCTCATTTGTCTATAACTCATCACAGCTGACTGGGCCTAAAGAAATCAATCATGATGTATTATACAGAGAGGGTGAAAATCTTCGTAGAGAAGTTACTTATACTCCTAGACTTGTTCTTTTTGATCTGAAGGTACTTTTTATAACATTTAGTGCCATCTATAATTACCTTTTAATTTTTGTTGAGGTTAGATTTTTTTTTACAAATACTTAAATTAAGACTTAGAACATATATCTTTCGATACATGTACAAGTATAGCAATTTCAATTAAACAATGAGTCATTACTCCCCTTTCAAATGTTACATTTTCTTATATATCTATTCTAATGTTTAGATGCTCATAAAATAACATTTAGTAGTATTAATTAAAACAAGCTGATTAATAAATGTAAAGGTAATTTTGGATGGCACTGTATACTCTAAAGTTCAGCTTAAAACACCACTTGTTTATTGAAATGTCCATAGAAATCCTTGTCTGTGTAGTCACTTTTGGTATGCGAGTGGTCCAACAACTTTTATAGACACCATTTTCCACATAATACAGTACATCCTCTCTTGAACAACACCCACTGGGATAGACTAAAATGAGTTGCTGTTCAGAGGTTGTTGCTCTACAGAGGTTGAATTCAATAAAATCCTACCTAAGGGGAATATCAAAAGCTGTTGTTGTGCAGAGGATTTGTTCTGTAGAGGGCCGCTGTACAGAGGTTATACTTGTGTTATTTTGTTTATATACTAATGTACTTTTATGATATATTATGTGAAATCATTAAAATCAAGGACCCTATATATACAATTAAAATAGACTGCATATTTCATTATATAATTTTGTAAGTCCAGTAAAGTTTTATTCGGTCCAGTAAATACTAATGAAAGTTTGTCGTGAAGACTGTAAAGTCAAGATATCAAAATTTTAAATGTCAAATTAACAATTTCAGGGTAGTTTGAAGACATTAAAACAAGAAGGTGTATTATATGATACATTTATAGAAGGCGATGATATCAAATGGCCAGGTGATGTTACGATGCATAAAGAAGACTATGTTAATAAAAATGCTTATCTTAAAAGTTTAGAAGAAGAAGGAATGATTGACGATGAAGACAGGAACCAGAAAGATAATGGTTAGTTCTGTTGATATTTAAGTTACTTAAAGACATAAGACTATCCTATGTTTGCATTTCTCTACTCAGAATTATTTTGCTGGATGACTAGATTGAGGACGAGAAAAATATGCAGCTGTACCGGGCTGGACTGGAACATGGGATCTCTGC
The DNA here is from genome assembly GCA_025267735.1 of Mactra quadrangularis. Taxonomy (NCBI): domain Eukaryota; kingdom Metazoa; phylum Mollusca; class Bivalvia; order Venerida; family Mactridae; genus Mactra; species Mactra quadrangularis. Next base: position 1,573,602 of record CM046304.1, on the reverse strand, counting down.
TTACAAGGCGAGTGCTCTCCCTACTGAGCTATCTTGCAGCTTTCTTATCCTTCTCCCCAAAATGTGAACAGGTGAATGTCATGGCATGTACATATGTCACTGCTTGCCAATTATACAGTACCCACCGAAAGTTTGGAGACAAAAGAAATTTACTACAATTCTTGAATGTTGATGATTATTTTTGTAGAATCACCATTTTTGAGGTATTTGAATATGGTTTGTGATTAATGAAACCAAATTCCATAGATGCAACACATATATAAGATTCGGCATCTGACACCCTCAAAACCATGTAAATTGTAATTTATTTTTAATAATTTAGATTTTATGCTAATTTTGTAGTTTCAGTTTTAATTTTTATGATAATAAAAAAACAGATCAAACCTAAGAAGCATGTCAGAATAAACAGTTATCAAATTTTAGATAAAAGCTATTCAGTAGGCGTACAAAGTGAAAATGTCTCCAAACGTTTGGTGGGTACTGTATGTCATGTGCACTCCATCAGGATACAGGCCCATGTTAATTTGCTCCCACCATAAATATTGCCTAAATCTTAATAATTGTTATCTATTATTTCAGATGATGTTAAAAGTGATGATGATGATGATGAAAGGAAGACAAAAAAGAAGAAACCCGAACTTCAAGAAGTTGACAATGTTGAGCTAGAAGGTGCCGAGGGCTACCAAATTGATGATCATATTACTACATGGTCTGATTATCTTGGTACTTGTTTCCATCCTCGTACTGTACACGTTGTCGAAGAATATAGACACCAAGATGAGTTACGTCCCTTTCATATGTTTCAATCAGCTTCCGACGTTTTAGCAAATTACGAGTCGACATGCGAATGGGAAGATCGGCTGCATTATTTTGCCGAGGAATGTGATCACCTACAAGGATTTCATGTTGTCATGGATACGCATGACGGGTTCGGTGGATTGGGTACGGGTCTGATACGATATTTAGAGGATGAATTTCCCGGTAAGGGTATTCTTGCATTAGGTTGCACACCAGCTGATGTTGTAGATAACACGGCACAAGCTCGTGCCAACAGAATCATCAACTCCGCTCTTGCCTATGAAAGTGCTAGTTGTCACAGTTCTTTATTTGTTCCATTAAGTTTAGCGTCTGGTTTGTGGAGGACTATGGGTAATACGGTAAACTTTCCGCATTTAAACTATAAGAGGACATCGTATCACACTAGCGCAATACTGGCATCATGTTTGGACACAATGTCTCTACCATACCGTCTGGAAACTAGCTACATGACTATTGGGGATATTACACATTCATTTAATAGTCAAGGTCGAAAAATGGCCACACTTAGCACTTGTTTTCCGTTTGGTTTATATGAAAATGAGAGTCTCATTGATTATTTTAGTCTCTATGGCGATAAGTTTCCATGGCAACCAGTAACACCTCATGTTTCTGGTTCCAGAATTCCATTTATGCAATCAGCTGTGATGCGAGGACTAACTGATGCGTTAGTGCCTACTCAAACAAATCCAGAGAAATTACCGCGTCATTTAGTGATCGCCAAAACAAAAGAACAAGTTTTAAAGAACTATCTTGAGGACAAAAGTTGTGGAAATTTGTACGTCTCCACATGTTTACAAAATGCCATAAAAACAACAAAACCATTCCCGAAAATATTTAACAAAAATGTGACATCCGATGGATTTGTTAGCCAATCAGATAGACCTGATGGTTGCCATGTCAACTCGGTTCCAATGATGACATCATTACAATCGTCACCAGAAGTTAGTGATGTCATAAAACATTTGTACGATGCTGCGTCTAGGATTAATATGAAAAAACAACATCAATATACGTCGGCTGGCCTAGAAGAAGACGATTATCTGGAAGTGCTGTCTGGCCTACGTTCACTCGGTGATAATTATCGAACTGATGTTGAGGCTTTGTGATGTCATAGTTTTATGTTTGTGTATTGAAGTATTTGCCAAAGAATGGATGTTAAAATAGGGCGTGCTTGATTGGACTGTCGGCACTGTTCCAGAATCAAATTCTGACTCTTCCACAGAATCTGCCAAACAAGTGAAATTGGATGTCGGAACTGGATCAAAATGCAATATTTGTAGCAAATATACTCGCTTCTTACTTTATTTATAGCAAATAGTTAAATTGTTATCGTGAACAATCTAGCAAAAGAATAATTTTAACATTTGCTTTCAAAACACCAAACTCATATGTTTGCAGTGATGCCACCGCCATCTTAGGTATAAATAAACTGCGACCGATTCCGTTTACACCACCTATTACGATGGAATGGGTAGAATGCTGCCAGAGCACATTTCCGACACACTCGGTTGGAGTTCTCCCAGTTCTAACAGTAGGATTTTCCAATCGAGCATGCCCATAGACTTCACCTGAGATTAAAATTTTAAAGGATTTCACCTGTGGTACAAACAAACTAGAAGTATTATTTTTGTTCAACAGTCAGTGATGCATAAATTTACCCCGCTGATTTTAATACTCAACCTTTGTTCGATGAACACCGTACATAGTTATGGATATTTATTTTTTTGATAGTGAGTGCAGAAGTACTGAAGTGAGTATTTAAATCAGCAGAGTTAATGTCTGTCTCACTGAAGGTTGAATAAGATTTAACAACACAGTACAAAAAAAAGAGATTATTCTAGAACTACCTAAAGGAATAGACCTAATTGGTAATTCAAATTTATGGGTTTTTCCGACCATGCACAGGCAGTACAAACAAAGTTTGTTACACATTATTGCTAAATAGTACAAGCTATGGATTAAATCCTATTGTTATTCGTGCACATGTTTTCATCGTAAGGGGAAAGTTTGTTTGTACTGGAGGGAAATACCCAAATATTTGAATTTCGGATATAGTCTATTAGAGACAGGAAAAAAGGGGTTGGATGCATCAAAGGGTCAATGTTTCTAAGTACCTATTTCTGCACAGACAGAAGCAAGAAAGGATAAGGAGGAGAGCCTCGTCAATACCGGTGTAATAATAAAAAAATGTTTTTTGAGTTCCAGATTAGAGCTGTTCATGACTCTTTCAAATAAAAATTTCATGGATTCTGTGGTATCGTTCAGTCTTTGCTGTAGTTGTGCATTGTGTTGTATGAATATCTGTCTTATTAATTGGTCTGTGGGGCACAGTAGGTTATATCCAGGATTTTGAATCTAGTGTCCAAAGGGGTCACAGGTTTAAAACTCAACTGGACTGGTTATACATTTCCTTGAATATCAATACCAGGAACAAACAGAGAAGTTTTTGGCTTTGTGGATGGGTAGGTGAGTACTGGTTATAGACACGGGTCCAGGAAAGCTGAGCCAATTGAGCTGGCTGTAGTTATATGAACATAAGGCCACTACAAACTGATCAAATGTTCCATGGATTATCCTGGAAAATAATGGGGTGAGCGAGCAAATTGCTTCAATTGCTTGTAATAGTGGTTTGAACAAATTTTTATGAGCTTGCGAGGAAATGATTTTTTTTGGTAAAAAAAAAATGGTCAAAATTACCGGTAAGGTGCGAGCGAATCCATAGAACACATCATCAATTTGGTAAATTTAAGTCTTTAAAGTACTAGTAGGTCATAAGCTTTTCTTCTATGTTAGTATAGAAATTTATATTGTTAATATTAAAATCCATATTTTATTAATGTGCTTCTAGCTGACCCTGTAACTCCTGTATTTTGTCTGCCAGTATGTTCCAGCACAAATTGTAGTAGCTGTAACCAGGGGCTTGTTTTGCAAGGAAATTGCTATGTAACGCCTTTGAGGGGGCTTTTATGTAGCAAACACTTTCTATAAAACAGTTTCGCTTCAAGCTTGCAAATCCAAGATGGCTACTTCCATGAACACTAGTTCAGAATAGACTATATCCGGAATTCAAATATTTGGGGTTTTCCATGTAGGTACAAACAAACTTTTACTGTTACAATGAAAACACGTGTACAAAGAACAATAGGATTTAATCCATATTTCGTGATTTTCATCAATAATGTGTAACAAACTTTGTTTGTACCTACATCACACGGACGGAAAAACCCACAAATTTGAGTTCCGAATTAAGTCTATTGTAACAAATGAAAATATGCTTATCACCAGACTTATTACCTGCCATTACTCCAGCAAAATTTAAGCATGAAATAAAGAAATAAGTCGGTACTATTGTAAAAGAAAGCATTATACATGTATCATGGAAGTAGCCATTTTGACAAGCAGAAGTGTTTCAAAAGTTTTTCAGCAAGAAAAAAAATTTGCTACATTTCAATTTGCTTCTTTGTAGCAGGCTGTGGCATAGGAAATTGTTATTAAAGAGAAGTGCTTGCCTTGCAAAACAGGCCCCAGCCTTTATAATGTTCAGTCTTGTAATTCAGCCTCTAGAATTCATGTTGTATTTTATTGTTCTTGTTAAGTTTTGTAGTCACATCAAGTGTTAGGATATTAATTCAAAATAAAATGATAAAAAGACATATTTGTTTCATTGACTACCAAACTATAGAAAGCAGCTCTGTCTGTCTTTAGTGGATCAATTTCACATTATATTAGAAGAAACTTAAAAATGTGAAATATTTTGGGCCAAATTTTCATTAGTCATTTAACAATGGTACAACTTGACTAGATTAATTAATTTTCCGTTGCTCAACCGTTTCTGGTACACAAGTCTACTGATCAAGGGGTATATATTTTGATACCTGGGCAGGGCATACAGAGTTTGGTCATGAAATAATTTAATTACGACTGCAGCCATTCTCCCTTGTATTACTGATTCTCTCCTACCACTGATTCTAAATCATGAAAGGCAGTTGTTAGTCTCTGACAGAAGTATGTGCCTAGTAACTGGTTCACTGCTTAATTCAGAGAATTATCATTTCCAGGAAAAGTGTGTAGGGTTGACTAAAGACCATATTATGACCAATACAATGTGTTGCTAAGGCATTCAACCCAACCAGAAATCAAAACAAATTAACAATAGTTGACCGACAGCCACATTATGACCTATACAGAGTTGCTATGGCATTAAATCCAACCAGAAATCATAACTAACAACCTTGAAAACACAACACTAACCCATTCATATACAATACTTGTTTGGACATCATGTCTAGTCAAATTTCTGTTTAGCTAAAGGCTCAGGGTGAACGCGAGTTAAACAATTAACTTTGGGCAGGTTCCACAAGGTGATCGCTAGCTTGTGCTTTTTGAAAGCGATTTTTTTGTAGCACAAGAGGTCTTTTGAACAGTTTGCTTCAAGCATTGACAACATGATTATTCTATTTTACCACTTTAACAAAATATATGCATTAATTTAAATCTATATTAGTATTTTTGGAATAGAAACACGTTCCCACAGGGTGCAGCCATTTTGAAATAAGCAGAAGTGTTCCAAATGATATGGCTAGCAAGAAAAAATCTTGCTATGTATTGCTAGCTAGCGATTCAATAAGCTCGATCGTAGCAGACCATTCAATAGGAAATCACTATGTAGCGATACAAAGCGCTTGTCTTGTAGAATGAGCCCTTTGTTTGGTCTCACACCTAGAAAAAGATGCATAAATTAAGTAACTCTCTGGTGATTTTATACAGTAAGTTTATTAATTACAAATAGTCACTAATATACACAAACAAATAAGAACAAGATAGTCATTGTAGCCATAGCAGCTAACCTTAAATATTAACATTTACAAAGCACTAAAAATGATGAAACTAACACTATTACATGTATATAAAAAATAAGTTTTTTTACAGTGCCCGCCAAGCTTTGAGTCAAATTTACAGAATTCTGAAATTACATTTTTGTAGAATCATTATTTTGAAGATACATGTATAATTTAGTGCGGTTAGTAATGAAACAAGAACTGTAATGTGGAAACCACATTAAAGTTGGATTTAAAAACTTTAACACAAAAATTACAAAGGGAAATAATCCATAATAAAGCCAGATAGAGTTGTGGTTACTTTCTAATTCTGTTCATCAAATGGTATGTTATCACTGTATGAAGTTTCATAAAGATTTGACAATAAATGGCAGAAATATATGGTATTGTACGATTATATTGAACTGTCCGATTGCATAATTACACGGTTATCGCACACTGTATGTATTATTTTCCGCGTTCTATAAATAGAAATTTGCAGTAAAAATAGCATTGTGTAAGTTAATTTAGTGTCGATATCTCATCTGGCTGAATGGTCGTACGGTTAAAGTGCAATGATACTAAACATCTATTTTCGAAAGAAGTGCGAGTCTGAAGCTAAATATGTCATTTTTTTTTTGTTCTTCGTTTTGTATTTTTTTTTTGTTTTACATCTATTTCATTCAGTAATTTTGGACATAGAAATAAAACACTTCAAAACAAACAATGTAAAAATCACTCAATTTTACTAAATGTGTCGGTTGTACTACTCTCATCATCACTTAAAGAGATGCCACCAAATTAACAACAAAGGCTTCTACAAGTTTCATGATGCACGGGGGACAATAAGTTTTACGCAATTCGCCCATGATTTAAATAAGAAAAAAGAGATAAAAATTAGTTTCCGTCGGGATTCGAACCCACAATAAAAAGATTTGTAGTCTGACCGTCTCCCCACTCGGCCACATATACTACGATACTTTTTGCAAATAAGATATAATACATAAGTGTTATGTGCTGACAATACGCTGTACGTGAATTACCGAAATTAACCGAGTACAAAATATACCGTGTAATGTGACGTTTTAATTTATGCAATCGGACAGTTCAATATAATCGTACAATAAAGAAAACACATTTACGTGCAAAGAAACAATAAAATGTGAAGATCAACATGAAAAGATTAGCAAAAATGTCATAGTTTAATTCATTGAAAACATGCAAATAAATTCATTATATATTCCCAAGTATCCAATTGAAAGAAAAGTAAAAAAAATGTAATAAACATGCAAATAAATAATTTCATTTTTGTATTTTGAACAAAAGGAAACTGTTTTGCATCCACTATCTGTAAGGATATTGTAACTGCATAGTGTTAAATTTCTTTCAACTGTCAGTGGTGCAAATATTAACATTGCTGCCATACATACAGGTACCTGTTTTTTATTTATCATAAGTACAGAAGTAATGCAGTGGGTATTTAAATCAGTGGGGTTAATGTATGTGCCACTGACAGTTGATTAAAATTTTACAATACACCAAAAATTTTCAATTAATTCATACAAACAAAACAAATGCAACACCTACTGAAGAAATTTAACTGAAAATGTTGAAATAATTGATTAATAGAAACGAAAATGCCCTGACTAGGGTCTTTAGTCACCTGATATACAACAACAAATAAGGACAAGAAATGTAATGAGGAAGCCACATTAAAGCCGGATTTTCATCAAGATCTGACCATAAATGACAGAGATATCTAACATATTATAAACTTTAATGCAAAAATTACAAAAGGGAAATAATCCATAATAAAGCCAGGTAGAGTTGTGGTTACTATCTAATTTTGTTCATCACATTGTATGTTATCATTGTATAAAGTTTCATAATGATCTGACAATAAATGGCAAAAATATATGGAAAAGAAAAAACTTTAATGCAATTGTTAATGACACAGGACGCATGCCCGTGTTTCGCCCAAACTATTCGCCGATTTTTTTCGTTGAAAAATCGGGTAAAAAATAGTAAATGTTCTTTGCTGAAGACTTTTTAAAAACAAATTATTGAATGACATCATATAGCACATAATTCATCTGCTACCATTCTTTCTTCAAATTCACAATTGGTGCCACCACATTTGATACAAACTTTCAACATTTGACAACAGTTTACTAAATTAACATACAGTTTGTAGTACAACCTATAAATGGTGCAAAAATAATATAAAAAACACAAAACTGATACATAATATATACTCTGTATAACAACGATAATTTCAATACTTAAATGACATCATTTGATCTAAACATAAACATTTTTAACAAGAACCTAGACCATGCTTTACTGATACAATGTATGCACTAATATGATAACTATAGAGTTCATTCAAGAGTGCTGTGGTACAAGAGCATCAGAATGAATGCCCATGTTAAATTCTCCAAGTTTTCAAGAAATGGACACAACAACTTAGTAAAATTTACCTTCATTCATGAGTGCTTTAGCACAAGAGCATCAAAATGAATGCCCATGTTAAATTCTACAAAAATTCAATAAATGGATAATAGAAAATAAGAAAAGGACCTTTGACCCAATGGTCCTTAAATTATAAGGGATCATCTACTACCTATGGCCAACCTTCTTAGCAAGTATGATCAATGTTAGACTAATAGTTGTCAAGTCATTGAGCTGACGCGAAAATTTTATCATCAATATTTCGACTGAAGCCTTTATCAACAATTATTTTCGATGATAGAGTTCCCTACTTTATACATAATACTTGTATATTCCCTTTGGAGTTATATTGGACATGACATGAAATTGTTTATGGACATACAAACAACTAAGGGCCATGCCATAATATATTCTGATTTTTACAATTGGCTTTTAGTCCATACTTCAAAACAAAATTCTATTAAAATACAATGTACTTAAACATTATGTTCACTTAATATAAACAAATTATAATAATTATATACAGATTATTCCTCAAATCTAAATTTACAATCAAAATTAAGATGAAACAAGTAAATCTGTGAGCTAATGCTCACTAGTGATACCCCCGCAAAAATATAAAAATATGCGACAAACAGGAAGTAGATGAGCAAGGAGCATGAAATCGCTTTACACCACATGGGACTATGGGATGAAGCAATATGCAAAGTATTAGGCTGCTGCATGATATAGTTGCTGAGAAAACTGCGACGGAAATTTTGTAACGGACGGACGGACGGACAAGGGTAAAACAGTATACCCCCCTCTTCTTCGAAGCGGGGGTATAAAAACAAAATGGGAGAAGTTTGATCCAACATGAAATACATATTGATGTGTTGATGCAAAACTTATCTAACTACATGTGAATTAATATTTATGTGCACTTGTTTTGCTTCTGCAATAAATCACAAAATATTGTTCAAAAATTTACAAAATAATACCAGAAAATTAACAAGTTAATAAAACACAAATTAATCACAATATTTCTCTAACAAACACACAGTAGTAAAAAAAAGCCAACAACATCAAAAACAAGAGGGTCCTGAAGGCCCTGGACTGCTCACCCGAGCTCAAACATCACTTTTCATGATTTTTTTTATAATACCACTATTTCACACTTCTGACCTCAATTTTGACCATACCGGGTTTAACACCGTGTCAACACAATTTATGCCATTTTACGGATTTTAGCGCACCTAACCTAGCTTTCCTGGACCCTGGTCTATAACCAGTACTCACCTTCCCTTCCACAAGGATGGAAACTTCTCCATATACCTTATTAATGGAGGAAAATTGACATTAATGACAATTTTCATTGAAGGGTATAACCTCCGCAGGTAGGATTCGAACCTGTACCCCATCGGGACACGAGATTCGAAATCCAGACGTACTACTTACTGACCCACACACTACAGACAACAACAGATCACAATAGCTCACCATTGAGCATAATGCTCAGATGAGCTGAATACAACAAGTAAATCTGTGAGCTAATGCTCACTAGTGATACCCCTGCAAAAATCTAAAAATATGCGACAAACAGGAAGTAGATGAGCAAGGAGCATGAAATCGCTTTACACCACATGGGACTATGGGATGAAGCAATATGCAAAGTATTAGGCTGCTGCATGTTATAGTTGCTGAGAAAACTGCAACGGACAGTTTTGTAACGGACAGACACACGCACGGACAAGGGTAAAACAGTATACCCCCCTCTTCTTCGAAGCGGGGTGTAATAATAAGGTTTTGATGAAAAAAATATAAAAATGTTTATTTATAATATACAATGCCATTGATTACATAAAGTCAGTTTTTCTCAACAGTCAAATCTTTAATTAATTCATGATGACTGAGTGAGTTAAATTTAGATAAGTATCCAGGTAATATTTTGCAGGTTTAGCGGAAAACGGTCGTAACTCAATATAAGAAGAGTGAATTACGACCATATTGCACTTAACCCACGATTTTTCCTCCAAACTTACATTATGAATCAGTAAGCTTACGCAATACTCATAAAATATTTGTCTTTCTACTGGATAACAGAAAACTATCAAAACACAGGCAGACGTTTTATTCAACACAATAACAAGACACATGTCTGGTAAATAACATATCTATGACAATGGTAACCTCAACACACAAAGTCAACGTAAAATACTTCATGTTTTGACAGTTGATAAAAAACGAAACAAAATAATGCCCTCGTCTATGTGACAGATGTTGGATTTCTTTCAGATTCTGATTCTCTGGTTTCCATGGCGATGGTTGAACTATCAGCTTCATCTAACTGAAATAAGATTAAAACAAATTGAAGTTTATAAATATTCTAGACTAAATATTCACAAATTTGTGAGAAATGAAATGGACCGAGTCTTCCATAAATAACACTTTTACATAAGCAGTACAAGTACATAGGGGGATCTAGCAGGGGGGGGGGGTTTCAAGACCCCCCTTAGAATTTCCAAAATGTACCTGTCCATTAGTGTATTTCTTGGTAATTTTTCTTGGTGCTTAACATAGATTTAATGGTTATGTAGTTTTTATTATTAATATATTGCATTATTCTGTAAAATGTGTATTATGTGGTTGTAATTCGAAAATTTGGACTCCCTAGAAAAAGTTGGGACCCCCCCTTAGTAAAAAATCCTGGATCCACCCCAGCAGTAACAACTACATACAGTAGTCCAGTGGTAGGACACATTCTAAGGGATCAAGAGGTCGAGTTTGATCCCACTAAGGGCTTCAGCCCTGCTGAGAGCACCGCTAACATTATTTAACACAAAATTTTCCTACAATTGTTCCACTCCACCCAGGGGTAAATGGGTACTGTGAGGGGTTACCTGCTTAAAGATATTTTCAATGATCAGGGGTTATCTCTGGCCAATTTTCCAACTTTGATGGAACTGTTGGTATTATACTATTTAATTCTACACCTAATCTTTCCACCCCTAGCATTTGTGCAATGTTTTACGTTTTTTCCCTTATGAAGTTAAGAAAGATTTATGCTAAGTGAAATTTAATACTCATTACGCTCTGCACGAACATTTCGTGCCAAAATGTGTAAACCACACCCTGTGTCCCGCTTGAGTGCATCGGACCGTATCAAATTATTTTTCTTTCCACAAATCGGTAGAAAATGACACAAAAGTCACCTCTGCAAAATTTAATAAGGATCCATTGGCCCGTTATAAAACAATCAAAATTTGAAAAGTAATCGGTTAGAAGTTTTGTTAAGTGTATGAGTTGCAACTGCCTTAAACCCCCAAAAAATGACAATACATCATGGATAAATAGTTCAATTAAAACAGAACCATTCTCATGGTGTATGACTTCCAAGTACAGAAAAACTGCATACTTAAAAATAAATTAACAAGAAATGTAATGAGGAAACCCCATTAAAGCCTGATTTTCATCAAGATCTGACCATAAATGACAGAGATATCCGACATATAAAAAACTTTAATGCAAAAATTACAAAGGGAAATAATCCATTCTAAAGCCAGGTAGAGTTGTGGTTACTTTCTAATTCTGTTCATCACTTAGTATGTTGTCATATATGTTATCATTGTAACTATGAAGTTTCATAAAGATCTGACAATAAATGGTAGAGAAATATGTGATAAAGAAAAAACTTAAACGCAATTGTTAATGACATCGGACGCCTGCCCGACCGCCCCCCCCCCTCCCACCCGAGTTTTCTCTAAGCTATTAGCCAAGTTTTTTCACTGAAAAATCCGGCTAAAAACTTGAAGTGAAGTCATTGTGTAAAAAGAAGTTGAAGATTCAAGCAATTTTATAAGAATTTAGAAATTTAGGTGTTGTTTTTTTTAAAAAACTTTACAACATTCCTATGTTACAACATAGTATTTCAAGAAATGTTCACATAAGGCAAGCACAACATCAAATCCATTAAAAAACAAACATGCAGGCCAACAACAAACAAGGAAAATTCAAAAATCGAATATTCGTGCAAGCAAGCAAAGCTGCAAGCCAAAATAAAAACCTCTCCTTTAAGTTAATACCCCCACCAATATAAATATTTGATCAAGCATGCTTACCCTAGCATTAATATGCATCTACATAGACTGATGTTCAGAATTGTCCATAGAGCTAGATTGACTGGTTTCCATAGGTTCAGTCTGTGTCATAGGGATGCTTTCAGGTACATGGTTCAATGAAGAATCATTAATCTGTGTCGATGAGATGCTTGCAGATGATGTACTATTAAATGCTGACTCATTCAATGAAGGCAAGTTCAGTATATCAGTCTGAAAATCTGGTACTAAAGATTTACTTTGAAGTGTCGCTGGTAACATTTGATTTGATAGTTTTGAGTTAGAAACAACACCTTGTGGAGGGCATGTATTCATAGGAATTGCAGTAACCGAGTTCATTTGCTCAATTGCTTCTATTTTAGAGAAATCCACAGTCAAACTTGTGGGCTGAGGTATACAAGTCACCCTAATCTCGGGAATGGTTGTGATGTCACTAGTTAATTGTCCAGTTCCAAGAATTGCTGGCGTGTGATTGGTTGGTGGGGTCACATGACCTTCAGGATGTGGAGCCAGACTACTCAAGATGGTGGGAACATTAGTAGCAGGGGCCACCTGGGTCAGACTTGAATTTGCAACACTCTGAATAAATGAAACAACTGTATTAGGGACTACAGTCGAAGTTACAGATGGGACAGTAGCATAAGTTACATATTGGTTTGAAGCAGGAACAGCAATCTGGTTCTCTGATAGCCCAGCTGGTTGTTTGGCAACAGGTGAGCTCACCGCAGTACTAGTAGCCTTCAGAAGTTGAACATTTTGAATGTTGCTAGTGGGAAGCTGAGATGTGGAATATTTTTCCTGCAATTCAAAAATGTCATTTTCAATTTCAGCAAGATCTAGATCAATGTCATTACATTCAATACCGTCACCATGATATAAGTTAGTATAAGAGTGGTTAGATATAACACAGGGTGAGTCTATACTAGATACTAAGCTACAATCTATAGGTGTTACTGATAGGGAAGTAATATAAGATAGTGATGGCAACAATGATGATGATGATGATGACATATATGATGATGATGGTCGTTGCAACAACAACAATGATGATGATGATGATGGTGGTGGCAGTGACAACATTGATGATGAAAATGATGACGACGGTTGAAACAACAATAATGATGATGATGATGATGATGGTGGTGGCAGTGACAACATTGATGATGAAAATGATGATGGCAGTGACAACAATGATGATGGTCGTGGTGGCAATGGCAGTGAAATCAATGATGATGATGACATAGATAATGATGAAGACAACAATGTTGATGACGATGATGATTCAAAGCTTGATACAGATTCTGTTTCATTTCTTAATGTTGAAGTAGACCTATGTTGTCCTAAATTTTCAGGTATTAAGTTTGAAGAGGACTCCATATTATTTTGGTCTGAATACTTGGCATAGTTTGATAGCAATGATTGCATAATTTTTGTTTCAACAGGATCTGCAGTCCTATCAGTAGTATTGAAATAGTGATAATCTTGAGAAAAGCCATGTGCTGATCGATTAACATGAGGCGTTTTTGTTCCAAGCAAATAATATCTATTTTCATTTCCTGATTTTATTCGATTATATTGACCTTTGAAGGCAGAATGCATGCCAGTTCTTAAAATGCCTGAATTTAAAGTAGCGGGGCAATAAGTCGATGAAGTTCTTCGCAGATTGTGCATATTAACATTTTCAGAATATTGTAAACGTTTTCTTCTCATGTTGGCTCGTATTTCATTAAGTTCATTTCCAATATTTTCACAAAACTGTGACTCATCTCCATTTATGTTTCTACCAGTATGCATGACTCTGTCTGTTTTTGTTACATCTTGTTCAACAGCCAAACTATGGTTGTTTTTGAAACGATATTTGCTAGGACGAGCTACTTTTTTACCTCTTTTTCTAGTTTTAGACATGGTTGCTCTGCCTAAAAATTGTTGATTTTCAAATGAATTAGACAAATGATGAGGTCGGGTAACTATGTAATTATTATAATTTTTAACCACTGTAGGTGATGGACTTTTCTTTACTTTAGCATCTTTAACTTTCTTAAAATGAAATTCCTTTACATCAAATTTATGTGAAGAGGCATCAGAGCAAGCCATATCCATGTTGAGACCATCATGAGCATGAAAATAATATTTAGAAGCATCATCAATTTCATTAGAACTTTCTTCATCAGAATAAGATATATAAGTCTGAGTTTGAGCGTTCCCTCTGCTATAATGACAAGTTTCATCACCGTCAACTGGTTGCTCGCGATCTATCTCACCGCAAGTACAACTAGGCAAAACTAAAAAATTTTCATCCGGATCATGCATTAGAGCTTCCCTTACATTATCTTCTACTGAAACATTATCACCTTCATTTTGAGATTTCTGATTGGCTAAGAGATTCAATGGATTGTTACCGTGGCAACCATTATTATTGTTTACATCAAGAACCAGTTTATTATTACAGTCATCATTAATGTACTTAGAAATTTCATGAAGCTTTGTAGATTTCTTCAAAATGGCATAAAATTCCTTTTCAACATCTGTATCGCTTTCACCATTTATTGTATCATTATTACTTGTATCATCCAGTTTATTATGCTCAAGCAATTCAACAGTTTCAGCTGCATCTTGGTTATTATCAATCATTTCAATATTGTCTTCAGCAACTTCACTTGAGGAATCTACAAGTTCACCAATACCTTCAATGTCCAATTCATTAAAAGCAAAGCCTTGATCTGTTTCTAAGAAATCTTCATTCATAAGTCCTGCTATCTGTTCATTTGAAATATAATGGTGATTACATTAATAACTGGAAATATCTATATTAGTGATTACATAAATCAATGGAAATATCTATATTTGTGATTATATTGATCAATGGAAATATCTATATTAGTGATAACATTAATCAATGAAAATATCCTTATTAGTGATTACATGATCAATTAAAATATCTATATTAGTTATTACATTAATCAATGGAAATATTTTTATTAGGGATTTCATTGATCTATGGAAATATATTAATCAATGGAAATATACTTGTGATTTATCAATTGCAATATCTCTATTTGTGATTGATCAATGGAAATATCTATAAATTAGTGATTAAATTAATCAATGGAAATATCTATATTAGTGATTACATAAATCAATGAAAATATCTATATTTGTGATTACATCAATCAATGAAAATATCTATATTAGTTATTACATTAATCAATGAATATATCTATATTTGTGATTACATTAATCAATGGAAATATCTATATTTGTGATTACATAAATCAATGGAAATATCTATATTTGTGATTACATTAATCAATGGAAATATCTATATTTGTGATTACATTGATCAATGGAAATATGTATATATTAGTGATTACATTAATCAATGGAAATATGTATATATTAGTGATTACATTGATCAATGGAAATATCTATATATTAGTGATTACATTGATCAATGGAAATATCTATATATTAGTGATTACATTGATCAATGGAAATATCTATATTAGTGATAACATTAATCAATGAAAATATCCTTATTAGTGATTACATGATCAATTAAAATATCTATATTTGTGATTACATTGATCAATGGAAATATCTATATATTAGTGATTACATTGATCAATGGAAATATCTATATTTGTGATTACATTGATCAATGAAAATAATAATATTAGTGATTACATTGATCAATGGAAATATCTATATTTGTGATTACATTGATCAATGGAAATATCTATATCAGTGATTACATTGATCATTGGAAATATCTATATTTGTGATTACATTGATCAATGGAAATATCTATATTTGTGATTACATTGATCAATGAAAATATTAATATTAGTGATTACATTGATCAATGGAAACATCTATATTTGTGATTACATTGATCAATGGAAATATCTATATTTGTGATTACATTGATCAATGGAAATATCTATATTTGTGATTACATTGATCAATTGAAATATCTTTATTTGTGATTACATTGATCAATGGAATTATCTATTTTTGTGATTACATTTATCCATGGAAACATCTATATTTGTGATTACATTGATCTATGGAAATATCTGTATAAGTGATTACATTTATCAATGGAAATATCAATGGAAATATTAAATTAGTCATTTATCAATGGAAATATTTATATCAGTGATTACATTATTCAACGAAATATTGATTTTAGTTATAACATTGATCTTGTTTTGCTTTTACGGCGCACCAACACAAAAAGGTCATATCGCGATTACATTGATCAATGGAAATATCTATATTTGTGATTATATTGATCAATGGAAATATCTATATTTGTGATTACATTGATCAATGGAAATATCTATATTTGTGATTACATTGATCAATGGAAATATCTTTATTTGTGATTACATTGATCAATGGAAATATCTTTATTATTTATTGCATTGATCGAAATTTCAATGGAAAAAAAACAAAAATCTTCAAATTTTAAAGAGATCAACTTTGTCTAGCTAACTAAGTCTAGTGCAAGTTTATAGAGCTGATAAAACAGAAACCCGTCCATAAAGAATATAGATAAAAGTGCTAAGGTAAGAGAAAAGTGACATACAACAGAGCTAAGCATGTGAAGAGCAAGACTAACAGATACAACATGGACAATGACAAAACATGAATATCTATATTATACTAGTCAGAAAAAAAAGGGTTCCCACCCAGCAAGCACCTCGGTAGCGCACAAGTCTACTGATCGAGGGGTTAAAGGTTCGATTCCCAGGCAGGGCATACTTTTTTAGAGCTTGGTTATGAAATAATTTTCCATGGCCATTATCCCTCCTACCACTGATTCTAAATCATGTAGGACAGAAGTCACTCACTGACGAAAGTAAGGAAAATTTATGCTTTTAAAGATTGTTTGCAAAAATAAAGGTTTCTCCAGTAGAAATGTGAATAACGAAAACAAGAAAGCACAACTACTGACAGTGCACATTACCAACGTTTGACATACAAACAAAACATGCATCATGCATTCATGGTGCACAAGACAAAACCATTAACACAAGTTCAGATATTCTCATTTCTTATATATAAGAGTATTAGTACCCAAGTTCAATACTAAAAGCTTTGGACATTCAATAATTTCATGGTTTTTTTTAATACTTTACACAAAAAGAAATTCTATACCCGGATTCTCAAATTTTTATACATAAAACCTTGGTATATTATACCAGAGAAGTATTTAGTTAATATTTCTCTTTAATACTTACTGGAGAACTGCTAGATGCAACATCCTGAAAATATTCCAATATGTGTAAAATTTAATTTATTTTTAACTCTATTGTGAAACAATTTACAACATAAATCATTTTTGAGTCTGCTTCATGGTCCCCCAGAAATGAGCTAGTTGGATCAAGTTTCTTGCTCAAGGAAACAAGGGGGTCTGTTTTAGATCAGAAAAAAAAAATAAGGAGTTTGCTATCCAAGATTACCAATCCACTTAGCCACACCACACCCACTTCTTGTATCATGTCAAGATAAAAGCACGACAGTATTTAATGCTATAAAATAAAGATTCTTTAAATTATTCAACACATGTGTAAAACTTTATTGATCTTGCATTCTTATAACTACAACACAAAGAAGTTTCGTAAAACAATATGATGGCTTTGGCTTTATAACTAATTGTAAAGTTTGAAGTGAATCCCTTCAGTTGTTGCATCAAAATGTCTTATCTGAGGGTCCTTTAAGTATAAAATTGGACATATTTTAATATTAACTCATTACAGAGTTATGGAACTTTGTATTTGACCGCTAATGGTGACTCCAAAGTCATGTGTGAAATTATAAGTCAATCAATTGAGTAATTTCAATGATACAAGAAATGTAATGTGGAAACCACATTAAAGCCGGATTTAAAAACTTTAATGCAAAAATTACAAAGGGAAATAATCCATAATAAAGGCAGGTAGAGTTGTGGTTATTTTCTAATTCTGTCCATGGTAAAGTATGTTATCATCGTATGAAGTTTCATAAAGATCTGACAATTAATGGCAGAAATATATGGTAAAGAAAAACTTAAATGCAATTGTTAACGACACCGGACGCCCAACCAGGTTTTGCCAAACTATAAGCCGATTTTTTTCATTGAAAATCTGGCTAATAAAAACTGAAGAAGTGTTACATGACCAACTGGGTAGGATAGCCCCAATATTCTCAGAGTAATCATTCTAAAAAATTAAAAGTTTAATTACCTGTACGTCTGGTTTCAATGTGTGAAGTTTACATTTCAATGCTTGAAGCACCGAAGTAGTTTTCAAAGGAGAGCCAAAGTTGACAGTACTTGATGAGGGCATACTCATTTTATCTGCACGTAACTTTAGTCTGATTGCTTTCTCGTCTGATTTAGGGTTCATATCGTTCACATTAACAGTAGGAGTACCACTTGGATTATTGGTTTCGAAAGAATCAAACAGATTCAAACGTTCACTCTTTTCTGGAGATGTTAACAAAGTTTGTTCCTTCATCACCGCAGAGTTAAGTATACTTCCCACAGAGCTAGGTATATATCCAGCATAGTTAGGTACATTTCCAACTGAATTGGGTACATTTCCCACAGGGTTGGGTACATTTCCAACTGAATGGGGTATATTTCCCACAGGGTTGGGTACATTTCCAACTGAATGGGGTACATTTCCCACAGGGTTGGGTACATTTCCAACTGAATTGGGTACATTTCCCACAGGGTTGGGTACATTTCCAACTGAATTGGGTATATTTCCCACAGGGTTAAGTATATTTCCCACGGGGTTGGGTATGTTTCCCACAGGGTTGGGAATATTTCCCACTGAGTTAGGTATATTTCCCATTGCAGGAACACTGGCACTATTGTTCATGGTTGGATTAACGTCAACACCTTGTTTCACTGGTAAATCAGAAGTCAATGTTTCAACTATAGAACTTTTTGAGGCATTCACAGAATTTGATTTCATTGCAATATCTGAAGTCAGTAACGCTTCAATAGGACCAACGTCATTATTGGGCGGCTTTTGTGCCGGTGCTGGTAAATTTTGCATGTTGGCCGATCTTAATAAATCCGACACGCTACTACTGGCCGTAATGCCTTGTAGAGAATTTTTTGCTATATTGCCACTTTGTAATCCGGCACTAACACTAGTCATTGAATCCTGCGATAGACTTCTTGTGCTATGTGAATCACTTTGAGTCACTAATGAATTAACGGTCGTCACTATAGATCGCGTTATGTTAGAAACGCTGCTAACCCCGCCCCCGCCACTCAAATCATTCTTATTAATTAAGTTCATTATTAATCGTGTGACGTCCGATATACTACCCTGTGCGGAGGGTGATCTTATTCCACTAGGAGTGGGAGATCTAATACTAGGACTACTCAATGTAGGGGCGGGTCTACTTTGAGTTAGGGTGGGTCTAACAAGAGATGGTTTTACAGTGCTTTTAGTAACGATACTATTAACAGTTCTAGGTATAGTTGACTGACAGGAGGGTGAAGCACTAACTAGATTATTCACAGGCGGAACCCTAGCAACAGTGACATTAGGTTTTGCTACCACAGGGGAACTGTTACCCGCTGTTCTATTTTTAGTTTCATTCATAACACTATAATATGTATCTAATATATCGCTTGCTATATTCACGTTACTTATCACATTTTTAGATACATTACCAAGTTGACTGTCTATATTCACTGCGGGATCTCTCAGCTTTTGTTCTATTAGACTAGATTCTCCTGGTGAGTCAAGTTTGGCTATCTTTGCACTATTTTCCTCGTCGGTGGTCTCTGATTTTTGTTGCAACAATTTCCGTTTTTGAAAATTCATGAGTAGTATTTTTTTAGCAATTTCCACCGCCTTAGCTTTTTCTGGCGTCAAGACCCCGTCAGAGTGATGTTTAATCAATGCTTGTAACCGAGACTGATCGTGAGCGCTTAATATTTGAGTGGTTGCGGCTTGCTTCAGTAAACCGGTTAGCGACATTTGTTGGGCTTGTTGACCTGGAGTAGCGGGAGAATTCGGTTTAACAGCACCCTCAGTGGAGGCAGTGTTTGGTTTTGGAAGAGCAACAGAGCTGGATCCTACCAGTTGGCTTAGATCAGGTCGGTTGCCTGCAGTACTGGTTGGGGTTTGTGTTGAAGGGGTCGGAACCCCTGATGTACCAGAACTAGGGGGTTGAGCCCCAGGAGGCTGTATGACAATCTTAGTATTTTCAGTCACCTTGATTCCCGAGTTTTTACCACCAATGATCAAGAACCCATCGGAAGAAACTTTCACATTTTCAGCCGTTTGTTTCACAGAGCCTTGCCCACTTCCAGAAGAGGCGACAATTCTTATTGTTTTAGGCTGGTTAGAACCTGGGGTGGTTTGATCTATGATATTTAATCCAAGATCTTTCTTCCCAGGTCCAAATTTGTGCACAACTGTAGTTTTACCAGCAAATTGAGGATTAACTTTACGTTTGATCTCGCGAGTGGCAGCCATTCGCAAAACGCCCGATGAATTCATCTCAGACTTGGGTATTATCATGACCCCTCCTTGTGGATTCGGAACCCTTATTCTCTCGGGGCCACGTGTGATAACTTGATGATTATGTAACGCACTTGCAGCTAATTTTTTCTCGCGTTGTCGTTTCAGTTCTTCCAGCAGTAAATCGTGATGGGATTGTACTTTAAATGGAGATGATTTGTTTCCTGTTCGTCTCCTCTTTACAGAACTCCTCTCATCCGAATCATCAGACGAAGACTGAAATTAGAAAAACAATCATATTTAATTTTATTTTTACTGGGTTTAATGCCGTGTCAACACAATCTAAGTCATTTTATGGCATCCAGTTCACCTAACCTAGCTTTCCTGGACTCTTGTCTATAACTAGTACTCACCTACCCAGTCTTCGAAATAAGTGGCTGTCCAGTTGCCAGGGACAACCACTTTCTAGTTCGGGCAACCAATAATTTCCTTTGGGCAACCAAAATATATGAACAAGATATAGTGCTTGCTACTTAAATGACATGTTCGGACAACCACTTTTATATCCTAATTTTGTAGACTGCTCCTACCCTTCCACAAGGCCCAAAACTTCTCCATATTATCTAATCAATGGAAGAAAATCAACATTATTGTCAAATTTTCATGGAAGGGTATAACCTCCTTGAGTGGGATTTGAACCCGTACTCCCTTGGGAACATGAGATTCCAAATCCTGGCGCGCTACTAACTGGGCTATCAACCTAGGTTGAGACAAACAATCTACTCTAATCACTTTCACTGTGATTTTTAAAGGTTTTCACTCAAAATTATTATCATTACACAAAAGTTCTGCTATTAAAACCACTTTAGTTATTTCAAAATCATTTGATTTTCGACAATTATTAAGACCAAAATGTTTAAATTGTAAACAAAAAAGTCTCTATCATAATAAGGCCGTTTTGCTATTAAGGCCAACAATTTTGCTGGTCTGATAGTGGAATTTTACTGTATTATTATATAACAAGCTTCTTCAGCACTTTTTTCATGAACATAAACAAGTTTAAAAGTACAGTACAGTACATGTATAATAAAATAAAAGATACAATATACATTAATTTTCGAGAAAGATTTTTTTATTAAACTCAGCTTGTGGGGGGGGGGGGGGGGGAAATCTACTGAAAAATCAAAATAAAAACATCCAAAATCAAGGGTTGCCCGCAAGACTGAAGTAACTTGCTCTTTAACGCAATGCACTTACTACAGTCTTGTGGGCAACCCGCAAAATGGACTTTCCAGAGATCCATACCTCCTCATCATCAGAGCTGTTCAAAGCTTTATGTACAGTCTCTATAGCTCTAGAACTAGCGGCTCTCTTAGGACGATATCTCTTCTCTCCGACCCCTAGACGACCTTTACCCCCAGCAACCATAAAGTCATCATCAACATAATACTTGTCTGTAGGCTCCTCGGTAACAAAACGTTTCATATATTTCTTTAACATAACTTCCATAGACCGAGCACATTCCGAGAAATCTGAAAATACATAATCATAGTCAAATTACAATTTTGGGAACACAATGGAAATAAGGGCTAAGGACCACAATGGAAATTAGGGGTTGCCCTTTTTTGTATTATCCCTGGTGTTGGTGTACTTGACATAGTAATTACAACATGATGTTTGTGATATTTGTGTTTCTATGTAATTTACTATGAGTACACTATGCAAAATAAATATCATTATTATTATTTTCAAGGTTGCATTGGACTGGTTAAAGAATAAGGGACTTTAGTCAGTTATGTCCCTTTGCAAACCCTTTATATAGCTATGTCCAATAAGTTGGATTACTCAGATTTAACCCTTTTTTTAAATGTCAAATCAACAAAATCAATGTTAAAATACATTTTTGTAAATCATTTAATTAGTTTAAAAATCAAGCAAAGTACTGTTTTATTGAAGAACAATCTAAATTTCATCACTCTGGTTAAAATCTTAATTAACAAGAAAGATATTTGATGAAATACACACATTTAAGTGTGTGCCTATATTTTATTAGATGATAAAAAACTGGAACAACTGTAAATTATTACTTAAACAAGCAAATTCGTTGAATTAATATCCCCCGCCGAGTACTTGTTTTTACTAACACAACAACTGGAGACATAAGGCTTTATTAATAAATATAAAAATCCATAAAACCATAACAGGGACCATACATAACTCCATGTTAAATAAAATTATCAGGACATGCCAATGAGATGCAAATTTCTTTTCTGTATTGATGGTTTCCATTAAATCTTGTTGAAATCAATCCAGCTGTTGCAAAGAAAAAGCAATATTTCTCTATATGAACACTGCACTAATAATCAAGGGCAATAACTCTGTGCTGAAAGGTCTGACCGGAATAAGGCGACGATATGCGCGTCTCCTCTAGATATTGATGATTCCCAACAAGTTTCATTGAATTCCAGCCATTAGTTGCAGAGAAGTAGCGCGGAAACAATTTTTCCTCTATATGCATACTGCATAACTAATCAAGGGCCATAACTCTGAGTTAAAGTGTCTGACCGGAACAAGGCAACGATATGCCCATCTCCTCTTGGTATTGAAGATTCCCATAAAGTTTCGTTGAATTCCAGCCAGTAGTTGCAGAGAAGTAGCGCGGAAACGATTTTTACTCCATATGCATACTGCATAACTAATCAAGGGCCATAACTCTGAGTTTAAGTGTCTGACTTGAACAAGCTGACGATATGCACATCTCCTCTTGGTATTGAAGATTCCCATAAAGTTTTGTTCAATTCCAGCCAGTAGTTGCAGAGAAGTAGCGCGGAAACGATTTTTACTCTATCTGCATACTACATAACTAATCAAGGGCCATAACTCTGAGTTAAAGGGTCTGACCCGAAAAAAGCTGACGATATTAGCTACTCCTCTTGATATTGATGATTCCCATAAAGTTTCGTTGAATTCCAGCCATTAGTTGCAGAGAAGTAGAGCGGAAACGACTTTTACTCTATATGCATTCTACATAACTAATCAAGGGCCATAACTCCGAGTTAAAGGGTCTGATCCGAAAAAAGCTGACCACATGCGCATCTCCTCTTGATATTGATGATTCCCATAAAGTTTCGTTGAATTCCAGCCAGTAGTTGCAGAGAACTACTCCGGAAACTACTTTTACTCTATATGCTTACTACATAACTAATCAAGGGCCATAACTCTGAGTTAAAGGGTTTGATCCGAAAAAAGCTGACCACATGCGCATCTCCTCTTGATATTGATGATTCTCATAAAGTTTCGTTGAATTCCAGCCAGTAGTTGCAGAGAACTACTCCGGAAACGACTTTTACTCTATATGAATACTACATAACTAATCAAGGGCCATAACTCTGAGTTAAAGGGTCTGATCCGAAAAAAGCTGACCACATGCGCATCTCATCTTGATATTGATGATTCCCATAAAGTTTCGTTGAATTCCAGCCAGTAGTTGCAGAGAACTACTCCGGAAACGAAATTCGGACAGACGGATGGACGGAAGGACGGACAACGCCAAAACTATATCCCCCTCCCGATTCTATCGGCGGGGGATAATAATAGTATTAGAACTACAGTGCCCTCCAAAAGTTTATGGACAGATGAAATTTTGAGAAAAAATGATTATGCAAAACACAAGTAACTATCATTAGACTTTATTAATGTAACATTGTTTAAATCATATGTTAATAAACTAATCAATGCTGACTTTAAAACTTGCTCAAACGACTCATCATGAATAAAGATGAATCGGTTTATCTTAAAACCCAAGATTTTGTCCAAGAACTTTTGGAGCGCACTGTGCTATGTCAGTTAAATGTTTCACTACTTACGGCTATCTTGACCGTTGTATCTTTTACAATTATTAAACATCAGACGGAAATCCGACATGAAATGTTGTCTTGACCGATATTCTCTGTTCTCTACTTTCTCTTCAATCTTTGATAAATCCATTGGTCTCTGTAAATATATACAACAATATAGAATTATTTTCAAGAGCTGTCATTGATTGGGCTCAAAGCATATCAATGATATCACGGGTGCAAGATGAAAATTTTGAAAAACCTGAAAACTGTAATTTGAAACCATTTTTCTTCATAATTCAATAGCAAAACATTGTCTAATTTGTTGTGAAAAACCTGAACTTCAGGCATATGCCTGAAAACTTGCACCCATGCGATATCAATATATCAAGAAATAAATATCGACGATAAATTGATGCATATCGATACATTCACTGCAGTACTGTACAGACCATTAATGTTGTCATAAAATCATAATAGATGTGTATTTGTCATAAGTGTTATACTTCATGTGGACTGAAGCTATTTTCTCAAGGGGGTGCTGCCAATGTTTCAGACCTATCAGTTCATATTATGACAGCACACCTGTTTACGCTTTCGATAGAAGGTTTGACTTGCAAATTTGACCCTTAATAGTGACTTTTATTTATTTACCTATATAGGCTTTATTCAGGAAGAAGCTGAAAGGGGTTTTTTATTTTTGGATCGAGGACTCGGATTTGAGGAAACCTACGCGCACGCAGACACTAGACCAAATTCAAGTATAGCATGGCATAAAGATAAACAGAGAAGTTATTACATAACACTACAATGATAAAAGTCTTCTACTAACCTTGATTATATCCTTATAATCTGGCGCCTGTTCCTCTGTAACTGGTTCAAGAAATGGCCAACAATCTTTATGATACTTCATAGCATTTATAACTGTAATAATAACAAATGTTACATAATTATTTAAAGATTAGAAGAGGACCTGTTGACAATAACTAATAATTTAATGAATTATGTCCCTCAACTTAATGTTAAATTTTCGTTAAAATGTACAACATAATTGGCGCAAACATAACATCAACGTTTATGTTTTATTGCATTTTATTTATATTTATTTACAACAACAGGAAAATGGCCATTACATTCTTATTTCTGACAGTCAATTCTTCCTACTATAGGTTTCCTGGACACTTATCTATCACCAGTACTAACTTACCCTACCACTAGGCCGACAGCTCATATTTAGGGTATGACCTACCTCGACCCGGCTTGAACACGCGATCTCCGGATTCATAGTCAGACATGCTAACCACTACGCTACAGCCGCACCTATTTCTGATTGTGGGTATGCTTTTTCTTGGTTAGGTCATTCTTCACCTAATGGGCATACTTTTAAGACATTTCAATTATTTAGGAGTATAAAGGAAATTATGACATCCATGTCATGCAGCAGCAGTCCACTGTGGGAGCAGTGGTCCAGTGGTAGGAAGGGCGCTTAGGGATCGAGAGGTCCTGGGTTCGAATCCCACCAGGGGCACTGCTAATTTCCTTGAGCAAGAAATTTACCTGCGATTGCTTCACTCCACCCAGGTGTAAATGGGTACCTGCGAGGGTGGTATAATTCCGCTGTGCCAATTTGTCGGCTGCACTAATAAGCGGAGTAAAAAGACTCCCCAGGGAGATTGATAGATAGATACCAGTAGCCCAGTGACCAGGGGTAATTGCTGTAAAGTTGGTGAACATGCGTAAGCATGAAACTTAGACTATAAAATGTAATTACATTACACTTATGTGCAATAACAACCTGCACACCGGGCAGGAAAGAAATAATAATTGACATGACCTTCCATTTTCCCACCACAAAATGCTTAAAATAAAATTTACAATATTTAGCAAAAAGTTAGTAATTACCTTTCCTTAATGCTGCATAGTCCGCCTCATCTTTCAGATCACATCTACAGAAAATAAAATATAACATTTCATATTTAACAAGTCACAGTAAAGACTAGTTGATAATTTAGTCCAAAATGTACAATAAATTTAGCTTGTGCTAATTAGTTAAGATAAAGACAATCTTTGAGGATCTAACCAAATATGTTCGACCAAATGTCGAGTGTTAATAAAAGATTGTCATAAAGACTGAATCAGTGGAGTTAATGCATGCACCTACGATGGTTGAACAAATTTGAACAAAAACACTAATAGAACAATATAATTTGAATAAAAGGGAGACAACTCTTAAAGTATTACTGCCACATATCATTTCTCTTGCTCTGTGTTGTACTTTACACTCAGAAAACTGAGTTTTTATTTCAAGGTGAGACTGACCCACTTAATTAAGTTCCCAACATTTACTCAACAAGTAAGCAAAGGGAGATAATGCATCATGAAAATCTAGATTAAAAGTGAATATAAAATACAAGCATGTAAAGGGAGATAACAATTTATGAAAATATATAATGACGAACAATATTCTTAGCTCCCTTGTTTTAAAGACAAGACAGTCTCTAGATGCAAACAAGACATTTAATCTGAATCCTGCTATATTACAACCAATTTCATAGCATATTCTTTTATATTTTATCACTAAATTTTTGTTAAAAAAATTGTATTTATGGCAAAATCAGGGCTTCAGTGTAGGGGCCTGGAGCCTTTTTTTTATATAGAACATTTGGGGAAATTTAATCGCAATTTCATAGATAGGGGAACAAAAAATCCAAGGTAAACTCCAAATTTGGGGAAAACTGCATGAGTTAAAAAAATTTCAAGAGGGGAGGGTGCCTGTAAACGGCCCCTGTTATATAAGGAAAAAAAGGTATGAGAATATCAAAATTGTATATAAAAATGGTTGTCCCAACAGGTCAACTCTGAAGCCCCAGGCAACCAGACACCAACCAATTTTATGAACTAGTATATATTACCTGGCACCAAAACTATAAAGGCAGAAATCTCAAATTTAAAATTAAAGGGAGGTAATTCAAACAAATTTAAGGTACAGTCTAAAATATTACCTGCTATCGTCTGAATCATCGTCATCTTTGTATTTTTGTGAACCACTATATATTAACTCAGGTGGAATTTCTTTCCCTTCAGCTAATAATCTAGCTTTCTCTTCTCTGATGTACAATCTCTGTGCTCTCTCTAGAACAGTTTAAAACAAGAAATGTAATGTGGAAACCACATTATTAAAACCAAGTTTAAAAACTTTAACGCAAAAATTACAAAAAGACATAATCCATAATAAAGCCAGATAGAGTTGTGGTCACTTTCTAATTCTGTTCATCACATGGTATTTTATCATTGTATGAAGTTTCATAAAGATCTGATAATAAATGGCAGAGAAATATGCTAAATTGAAAACTTTAATGCAATTGTTAACGACATCGTACGCCCGCTGCCCGTGTTTTGCCAAACTTTTAGTCCAATTTTGTTGTTGAAAAATCCAGCTAACACGTTATCAAAATACCCAAAACACAACAGCCAGTGGTGTATATCATGCCTACTGATTTAAATGCTCATTTTTTGTATTTAAAACAAGCAAAGTTATCAAAATACCCAAAAGGCTCAATTCAAGGACTTGGGTTTAATTGGGTTGATTCAACACATATTTAGGTTATATATACGACATCCAGCTCTTCCAACTATAGGTTTCCTGGACACTTTTCTATCACCAGTACTAACATACCCTACCTACGAGGCCGACAACTCATGTATAGGGTATGACCTACCGCGACCGGGCTTGAACCTGCAATCTCCGGATTTAAAGTCAGACATGCTAACCACTACGCCACGGCCGCAGATGGTAGTAAATATATAGAATATACTTAAATCAAATATAATTCATGAATATTTTGTTGTTTGGGAAATTGTGAAGAAATTAGAAATGACATGCTCTATAAATTGTTGAAACAAAGAAGCAAAAAACCCACAAACCTTCTCTGGCTCTTCGTCTATCCTCTCTTTGACGATTTTCTTCCTCCAATCTTAGTTGTTCTTCCTTTAATTTCTTCTCTTCTTCAGCCTGTATTCTTGCTTTTTCTTCTTCAGCCATCGCTTCAGCCAATATCTTCTCCTGAATGGTTTAAATCAAAATACATTATAATATAGGATTCAAAGTTTGTAGGTTTCAAAGATAAAAAAACTGGTAGGGCTGTCACGATACACCGGTATACTGGTATATTGCAATATGGCAATATGTACGGTGGTACGAATCTTACTTACCTGTATTTGGCAATATTTTTTATATCATTGGAAAATTCTTCCCTTCGCAAATTGAAAGTAGCGAAAGGTCAGTTTTTCCATTGTTCATTCAATCTAAGCTTAAGTTACAAGAATTTTTACTGAATAGGGGGCATTCAATTGGTTGTACAGAACTTGTGCAAAACATGTTTATGAATGGAATACTTCATATCAGGTGGGTTCCTGGGCTGCGTTTCATTAACAATCCTAGGACGAAATTTGGTCCTAGGATCAAGCAAAAATCCTAAATGCGTTTCATTAAAATTCCTAAATAAAATCCTAAGACGAAAACGCCCCTAACTTTAGGAGCAGTCTTGGACAGTCCTAGATGGGTATTTATTCCTAACTTCATTGAATTCCGTGATAAGAAATGCGGTAAAATCAACAATGGCCGCGTTCAATTTTAATCAAATAATGTTGTCTGATCCTGTTAGGGCCTTCAGAAATCAGAATAATTACGTATAAAAAGAGCTCCTAGGATAATTTTCGTCCTAGGACATTTTGTTGAAACGCATCTAAGTCAAATCCTAGGATTGTCCTAGGACCGATCTAAGGAGCATGTCCTAGTATTTCTTAATGAAACGCAGCCCTGGGGACTGCTAGGGTCCCCAGTGGATCCAGAGCAATGTCCTGGCTAGGGGTCCAAGAGGCCTATGTTTAGGAAGGATCATGTATCCTTTCAAAAGACAAGTATACAGACCATTTAAAAAATTTGTAATTTTATCAGAACATATAATTACCTGTTCCATTTTTTCACGCATTTTCAATGTTATTCTGTTAGAACGTCTTAATTCTTGCTCCTGCATCAATTTACGTGTCTTCTCTTTTTCCTGAAATAGATAACAAGTAGCTTTATCTAATAGGCCAATGACAATAAAAAAGATGTAAGCAAACATATCTGAAACAAAATAAGTCAAAACAAGCATCAAACAAAAGTCAAACAAGAGGTTCCTAAAAATGATACAACACCAATTTTCCCATATTGCATTGAGTTGTCCATCAAATGGCAAGACGGCCAAAAAAAGGGCAGGGTACATCAAATAGCAAGAGGGTCGAAAAAAGGGACAAGGTACACCAAACTACAAGAGTGCAGAATAAGGGGCAGGACACATTAAATAGCGAGAAGGCCAAAAAAAGGGGCAGGGCAAAAAAGGGGCAGGGTACATCAGAAGGTGGATGTTCTAAAGAAAATATTTCTGCATAGAGGCAAATTATCAGACTTTAGTTGTAAATCCTTCAATAATGTATTTTTATACTATTGATACTTGATAATACGAACCCCTGATGTTTACCACACATGTTGTTCAACTGATATACTAATTACTCTAATTGGCCATTATAACCAAAGGTATCTTGACACATTATCATATATCTATATCAATGCCATAAACAACTGACCATTGTTGACCATCACTGACCACTGGTCAGTATAGGAGAAGTTTCACACTATTTCACATTTCAGACAGATTGTTTAATATAACAAATAGATAACAAAAAATAATGACCACAGTGGGTGGCCGATGGAAAATTAATTAACTAGAAAAATAACATTTACGTTATCGAAATAACAAGAGTAAGTTCAAGCCATGTTCATGTAATTGGGAGAAGGGAGTACAGAAGAAAAACTGATAACAAGAAATGTAATGTGGAAACCACATTAAAGCCCAATTTAAAAACTTCAATGCAAAAATTACAAAGGGAAATAATCCATAGTAAAGCCGGGTAGAGTTGTGGTTACTTTCTAATTCTGTTCATCACATGGTATGTTATCCTTGTATTTCATAAAGATCTGACTATAAATGGCAGAAATATATGGCAAAGAAAAACTTTAACGCTATACCGGATGCCCAACCGAGCCTGCTCAGGTTTCGCCAAACTATAACCCAAATTTTTTCGTTGTTTAAAAAGAGACCCTTTTCTTTATGAATTAAACATTTGCGAGTTAAAATTCATCAAAAATGGCTACAATAACCCAGGTGGTCTTAAAATATAGCGGAAACTTAACTATACTTATTTAACAAAGTTCTAATTAACCCCCTTTAATTATTCTCTGATCATTGAACCAACTAATGATCACTAGTTATAGAATCCCTGCTCAAACAAATCATTAAAAGTCATCAACCAACAAACCCTTATACACCTAAAACATTGGGCCCTATTCTTGACAGGACAGAAAACTTATTGAGCGAAAACAACCAATTAAACAATTCCCCTAGATTTAGACAATCAAATCTTTATTCTGATGTTAAGGGTTAAGATTTCACCTTAAGACCATCCTTAAAAAAGTTTGTTTGCAATTTCCAAAGCAGTCAAATTGCCACAACTCGAATTATCTTTATTGGAAATCAGATTTCTTTTTTTGCTATGTCAAGAAATGCACATTATATGTTTTGCACAAAAAGTTCTTAAGATTAAGAGGTAAATTTTAACTATAGATAAATCAGTAGCCAATACATTAACCTTGCTGATTTAAATAATCACTACAGAATTTATGAACTCCCTATTAATAAGCAAGTATTAAAATCAATTGGGTTAATGTATGCACCAATTGCTGTGGAACAAAATTTACCAATACATATTCAAAATTTCTGAGTAAAGAAACAACAAACACTTTTTTTAATGATGGCCTAACTTTTTTAAATAATGATCTTAACAGATTTTTATGTGTCCAAAACAGATACAAAATCTGTAACTTCAAAGATTTGAGCAATAGTACATCTTGACAGTACCCCACAAATCAACAAAAGGTCTGTATTCTTTTCAATGTCTTAAAAGACATTTAATCCATCTTTGTATAGAAAAGACATTGATCAAAGGCCTGGGAGTATTAACGAAACATATAATTAACTTTTAACCTTAGAGAATAAATGTTTTCAAAATGTAACAAGTAGCCTTTTGTTTTGGGAAAAATCATCTTCAACATCAGAATTCATTTAACCTTTCTTTTAAAGAATATTATTGACATCATTCCTATAAATCAGTCTTTGCCTTAAAGATTAACAATCACTACCCCGGCCTGATGTACAAATGTACAAATAAGTCCATATAAAATAAAACTGACGAACAAGTTTGGTTATGGTATAAATCAATTGTTTTAATATGAGTCCGTTAATGAACTGTTAAGTCCCTAAGTTTGTGGCTTTAAGTTTATAATCAAACCTATCATATTTTATGTTGACACATTTTATGCATTTTCATCATAATGATAATCTAATATCAGCAATTTAACTACATTGACATGCTATTTGGAGACCAAAAACCCTTGAATCTGTTATTGAGTTTGTACTTAAGTTTATTTGTGAAACTGGGACCAGGGCTTCAGGGCAAGTGGGTAAAGAAGAATGGCTGATAAAATAGTAAATAAAACCCTCATTTAGTATCTAAGTATCAAATTTTCCTCGTACTTTCCCACAGTAAACAAAACCCAGCCGTCCTCCACAGGTGATGATAAATATTCAATCAAACCATTGTCATACAGTATATAATTACCTTATCAATCCACAATATATAATACAAAGAAAGAAAATTAAAGCAACACATTCACATTTTTGGGATTTTTTTGGAAGATATTTTAACCCTTTCAATGCTTAATTTTCACAATGGACTAGCCCGTCTTCAAGTTTCAGACCTATCCATTGTCATTTTAGGGATTTCAAGATAAAAATTGTACAATGAACAGCCAACAGCAAAGAGCCTTGTAAGCCAACATGAGTTGTGCCCACTGGTGATAAAGACTAAAAGTTGGCTCTGGCATTGTTAAAATTACCAGACAGATTCTGTGCCCTTTTTACTGGTTCCAAAATTTCTCTACATACAAAGTTACAATTTTGATAGTTTTAGAACGAGAAATGTAATGAGGAAACCACATTAAAGCCAGATTTAAAAACTTTAACGGAAAAATTACAAAGGAAAATAATCCATAATAAAGCCAGGAAGAGTTGTGGTTACTGTCTAATTCTGTGCATGGTATGTTATCATTTATGAAGTTTCATAAAAATCTGACAAGAAATGGCAGAAATATATGCTAAATTGAAAACTTTAACACAATTGTTAACGACACCGGACGCCTGCCCAATCGACCACCCGCCCATCCTCCCGCCCGTGTTTCGCCATACTATTAGACTAATTTTTTCGTTCAAAAATCTGGCTAAAAATTGATATTTAAGTTGAAATCTGTGATCCAGAAGCTTTAACAATTAGAGTCACATTGTCAATCAGTAAATAATATAGACTCTACTCAACTATAATTAGAGTCAATCAAATCTTCACAGTCAACAAAAAAAGTATCAAACAAAATTTAATAGTACCGTCAATGGTGGCAATAGGTACTTATTGACACGAAGATGTCACCTGGATAAAGTAGTAGTTATCTTTAACACCACACTGAATAATTGGGGGGGGGGGGGCGAGTTCTCAAAGTTGGGCTCAATTTAAATTAATTTTTTATTTCATAGACACAGCACCCCTAAATAAACAGCCAAGCCATTAGGCATCCATTTAGTCAATTTTTTTTTTTTTTTTTACTGGGTTTAACGCCATGTCAACACAATTGAGGTTATTTTACAGAGACCACTAGGCCGGAAACTTCTCCATATTATCTAATCAATGGAGAAAAATTAACATTATTGTCAAATTTTCATGGAAGGATATAACCTCCCAGGGTGGGATTTGAACCCCTATCCCCTTCGGGACATGAGATTACCCACTACCAACTGCGCTATCCACCCAAGTTTTACCAGTAGTCACAAACCATCCCAAAATTTGAAATCTCACAAATATCCACCTTAAGGGAGATAAGATTCAAACCTACATCAATGCCTATTTATACAAACCAAAACAAGTAAATCTAATGCTCACTAGTGATACCCCAGCAAAAATCTAAAAATATGCGACAAACAGGAAGTAGATGAGCAAGGAGCATGAAATCGCTTTACACCACATGGGACTATGGGATGAAGCAATATGCAAAGTATTAGGCTGCTGCATGTTATAGTTGCTGAGAAAACTGCGACGGAAATTTAGTAAGGGACGGACGGACGCACGCACGGACAAGGGTAAAACAGTATACCCCCCTCTTCTTCGAAGCGGGGGTATAATAATCTCATTTAACAAATAAATGAATAAGAACATGCCTAACACCCCCCAACCCCTTCCCCCACTCCCTCCCTATCATTTATACAGGTAAGTAACCTTCAAACAAAATAGAATAAAAACACACAAAATGTATAGAGATAAACAAAACAAAAAATAAATGAAAATTCATGATGTGACTTATTGAAGGACACCTGTTTGTATATAGTTTAACGTAGTCTGTCACCTTCGAAATGAATATTGATGCTATACAGATCAGGGATTTGTTTTTATAGAGTCTGATAAGGTGCCAACGAATTCCTGAAATTCCAGACAAATTCTCAGACAGACTGATACCTAACATACAGTACAAACAATATTCAATACCAACAAACACATAAAAACTCTCGGCAATCAGTGTTTCTTCGAATGTTATAACAATATGTTACAATTCTTACCACGCTGGCTATGATATTTATGTAATAATTACAACATTAAAGTACACAAATAGGTTGTTAATATTGTTTATACAATCATAGAGTGAATGAGCGTTCACATAGAAGGTAGGATTTGTTCAAATGGTGCAGCCTTGTTAAATAAAGTCTTTATTATTATTAATATAATTATTATTATTATCATCATTATTATAACTGTATTATTATCATTATTATTATCATTATGATGATAATCATCATCATCATCATCATCATCATCATAATTATTATCATTATATATATATCTTTAATATTATTATTCATACTCTTAAGTCTTTATCATTATAATTATCATTATTATTATTATCATTAAAATGACTGTACAGTATAACCTGCATTAACAGCCACCTGTAATAAGCGGTCACCTGCTGTAAGCAGCCAATCTGGCTTCCTCCCAATGAAAATTACTCTATTTTGCACCTGTTATAAGCAGCCACCTGCTGTCTGCGGCCAGTGGTCACCCATTTCCTCAAATATTGATCAATTTACCTGCATTAAGTGGTCACGGTCAATTAAATTTTAGAATTAACAAAGTGTCACCATCATTGTATAATGGTTCAGATATGTGAAACCCCACCTAGTTAAGTCTTTAAACAGTCAAAATTTATCAACAAAGTGTCATCACATAACTTAAGACTTCCAATATACAACTGACATTGTCAAATTAGTAATTTAAAAATAGACTTTTAATACTATGGGTCGAAAAGTCGGTTAAAACAATTTTTTGTAAATAACCGACGCTATAAATA
Organism: Mactra quadrangularis; assembly: GCA_025267735.1. Lineage (NCBI taxonomy): Eukaryota > Metazoa > Mollusca > Bivalvia > Venerida > Mactridae > Mactra > Mactra quadrangularis. Next base: position 1,538,565 of record CM046304.1, on the reverse strand, counting down.
ATCACACTTGACTTGACTTGACTGACATTGTCGCTTGTGTCCTTTTTGAAGATCATTTAATAAGAAACTACATAATTAATTATCTTAAATAAGATTGGACAAATCAAATATATAATACATGTATATAGCTTATATCTAAATATTTGTTTAAATTTTTTACAAATTTTGATTTAATTAAATTGTTGTTTTCTTAATTAAGATCATTTTGAATTAGTATTTACATAACTTTTATGGCTAAAGCCAGTAAAAATAATCACTCACTGCTGCTGAACTAATCAAAGCATTTTTATCTTAACCTGGATTAAGTGGTCACCTGCTGTAAGCAGCCAATATTGTCACTTCCCTTCACTGGCTGCTTAACGCAGGTTATATTGTATTATTATTATAACAACTATTATAACAGTATCATTTTCATTATAGTTATCATTATGATTATAATCATAATCAATATTATCACCATCATCATCATCATAATCATCATCATCATCATCATCATTATCATGATTTTTAATATTGTTAAAATTTATTAAATTGTCAGAGGTGTGTACATTCACCCTGCTGATTTAAATACTCACTACAGTACTTTTTGTTCACTATTGACAAAAAAAGATGATTAACATATGATTAACATATTTATGTTAATGTAAGTGCATTTGCGAACAAACACCAGGGGGCAAATGTATGAGCTGCTAAAAGTATATAAAATTAAACAATAATAGCAGCAGAAAATGATCGGCTAGCCTGACTATGATAAATAATTATTTTTTCACTAGCCCAAATCAATTATTACTAGTCCCAAACTTTTGGCTAGTGGGAACTTAACAAATTATACATCTATATATTTTCTTTTTTTTGATTAACCAAGTTACTGTTATAGTTTATATCGTGGGTTTACTGCAAAACGGTCATCTCTCACTCTTTTCTTATATTGAGTTAAAACTGTTTTGAACTAAACCCACCATATGTAACCTGTTCAGAAAGGGAATACTTCCAAAGATTAGTGCTGGGTGGGAGCCAGGGGGCTCGTACCTCAACAGCAACAGGGTACGAGCTGCCATCCCCCCCAGCCATCAATCAATAATCTAAATACCAATACACCATTTTATGTTCATAGATAAGGTCAAACCTTTTATACTTCTCGTCTTACAAAAATCCCAACCCTAATTTTCAGAAATTGAAAAAAAAATCTTGATAATTGATTTATTTATTACCCACCATACTTTTTTGCACCAGAAAAGAAAAAAACATCCCAGAACAAATAAGCTCAACGTGTCAATTATCACACTGTTTGAGAAAACCACAATGAATTTCTAAGATAAATATCAATTTCACTCAGAGCTTGTACAAAATGGGTTTGAAAGTTGATTGTAATTAACATCTTATATATTCTTTTTTACATTTTTATTTCGACCTACTGTATTCATTTTTTTTCAAGAAAGTTCTTGTAAGACTAACAAGTAAATCTGTGAGCTAATGCTCACTAGTGATACCCCCGCAAAAATCTAAAAATATGAAATCGCTTTACACCACATAGCAGGGCTCGACATTAAGGCGCAGCCGACAGACATTCACTGGTTGAAGTAAGGTCCGGTCTGGTTGAGTTTTATCGTGACTTGCCCGACCGGGCTACTTAATTTTGATCAAAACATTACTCACAACAAATTCATTACAAAAAACCAAGCCGATTTTAGTTAACCAAACACAAATTTTGCGCAACAGAAGCTTCATCACGTATTGTTTACAAGCATCTTCTTGCATTCGATAATTACTCGCTGTGCATCGAAATCCGGGATTTCCAGCTGAAAGCTATTTTTAGCTCCAGCATTAGCCTCGTTTTGGAAATTTTCGTGCAGAGTTGTCGTTCTTTCATATATAAGATGGTAATGCAAGCCACGAACCACAACTCTGCTCGGCGATTGTGTTTCTGCATTTCGTTGATGTCGTAATCTAAAACTCTACAAAAAATAAATAAATTCTACGTTTTTTTCCATAATACATCAGAAAAAGTATTTCATGAATAAAATTAATTGCCCATGTATTATTAACTCGTAACATAATGATATTTAAAGAATTTAGTCTGCTTTGCTACCGTATGTCGGCGATCGTAAAGTACACAAATGTAAACTACTTGGTTACGCATGAGTATGTCGCTTTTTAAGTTTGGATTCACGGGAGGGAGTGAGAAAAAAGAAGATAAGAAAAGAAAGGGGAGAGAGGAGAGTAAGCAAAGTTATGAAAAAGAAAAAAGAAGCAGGCAGTTTCTCGAAAAATGGAAGGACGATTATCAGTGGTTAGGTTATGATGCTGAACAAGGGGTTATGTACTGCAGCTCATGCAGAAAATATGAGAAGGATGGTAGGTTTGTCATCGGTACTAACAATTTTCGCCTTGATGCAATTAAAACCCACCAGGATTCCTCAGGGCATGCATTATGTCAGAAAAAAGTGGACATTCAAACACTGAAAGATAAAAATGTAACTGTGAGTTGTTCTTACACAGGTGAAGTTAATGTAGCATCGTCCTCTAAATCTGAGTTACAAGCTGAAGCCCCAGCAGTTATAGGCCCTTTAGATATTGCTGTAAGACGCTTGAATGATGAACAAAAGCAGAAATTAATAGCCTGTTTCAACACGGCATATTTCGTAGCTAAGAAAGAGTTACCATTTACCCTGTACCCCGACTTACTTGAGCTGCAGTTAAAAAATGGTGTAGAACTACCCAGCACATATCATTCTGACAATGCATGTCGTCGGTTTATAGATTATATCTACAAAGACATCCAAGAAAATTCTTTCAAACTTCTTAAAAATGCCAGAGTGTTCTCTATTATGTTTGATGGTGCCACTGATGTGTCAGTCTCAGAAAACGAGATAGTGTATGCACGTGTAGTTGATAATGGTATTCCAAGGAATATATTTGTTGGTATAGAAAGTATAGAGCATGCACATGCACAAGGAGTTTTAGCAAGTATAGAGTCGGCCATGGCCAAAGTTGACAATGACTGGAACTGGAAATATACATTAATTGCTACAGGGTCTGATGGTGCAAGTGTTAATCTAGGAAAAAGACACAGTGTCACAAAGCTTCTAAAGGATCAGGTACCACATCTTGTCTCAATGCATTGCATTAGCCACAGACTTGAGTTAGGTGCACTTGATGCTATGAAGGACAGTGCTGCTAATATATTAAGTGACCTTAAATCAGTTCTGTTGAAGTTGCACAAGCATTATCATTATAGTCCAAAAGCCTTACGGGAATTGAAACTGATTGCCGATGCTATGGAAGAAAAAATGATTAAGCCTGTAAATCTGGAAGGCACCAGATGGATGCCACATCTGTCTAGCTGTCTTTCAGTTTTATTGAGGCAATATACAATTTTTGTCAATCATTTTGAGAATACTGTGGAAGGTAAAATAGGGACTGTTGATGTCCAGAGTCGTGCAAAGCATATCCTTAAGCACTTGAAATCATACAATTTACTACATTACATACATTTTTTTAAGGATGTATTGTCAGTGCTTAGTGAATTGTCCTTGCAATTTCAACAAGACAAGTGTGGTCTACCTGAGGCTGTAGAAGCTTTGGAGACAGCATGTCTTCAGCTTGTGGCTCTGCAGCAGAGGCCTGGAGTAAACCTCCAGAGCTTTTTAGACAATGTGGATTCACAGAGAAAGTTCAAATCTGTTCAACTAAATGAGCCTACTCTCACTGAACAACAACTTAAAGAACGGCAAAGTAATTTGATTGACCTAGTAATTGACCATATTAATAGAAGGCTGGACAATATAGGCTCAGACCACTTGCTTAAAGACATGCAAATATTTTATCCCATCAACTTACCTGAAAATGATTCAGATATGGCTGTGTATGGAGAACAGGAACTGGATGCTTTATGTGACTACTATGCACCTGTTCTTAACAGAATGGGTTGTGATATTGATCACCTAAAACAACCAGAATGGCCTGCTCTCAAGGTCCACATGAAAAAACAGCCTAGGCACATGAGTGTACAAGAGCTCTACAACAGGCTATTCAGTCATTCAAACTTGAAAGAAACTTTCAAAAATATCCTCATGCTAGCTGAGATAGTTCTGTGTATTCCTGTGTCTAGTGCTGTTTGCGAAAGAGGATTTTCAGCCATGGCTCGTATTAAGTCTGATTGGAGGGCAGGTCTCAACATTGATATGTTAAATTATCTTTTGGCCATTTCAATACATGGCCCAGATCCATCAGAGTATAATGCCGAAAGGGCACTAGCTATGTGGTGGCATGGTGGGGATAGGTCCAGGAGACCAGGCTTTGAAAACTAAATCAGTGATCGATCTGACTACCTTCAAACACTTAAAGTTCAAGGTTGTTATGTATAAGAACCATGAAAATGTAGTCTTTTTTTGGAATAGAAAGCCTGTTGTAAAACTCTTGAACTTCTGTTGTGCATCACTTAAACATTAATATGACTGTTAATCATAATGCATACAATATTAATTTTATTTTTGTGTACATGAAAGTCACTCACATGCAAGCAGCAAAATACTGCTATTTAATATATCTAGTCTTTATTATGCATAAAGTATTAAGTTTTGTTTTTGTTAAAACATGCAAGTAGCATTGTTCTTAGTTTAACCTATGTTCAAATTAAAGTTGTATCATGAAAATAAATGTAACAAACAATTGAACTAGTAGTGCTTTCATATTTTATTGAAGAAATCAAAACATTCATTCATTGTTATAATCTTTTGTTTATATGACTCTTCATGCATATTTATTATTTAGCAGTCAACTTTAGTGTTAACCAACCATATTTGCAAGCATTTATAAAAGTAATCTATTTGTCTAGATTTTCATGATAATTGAAACAAATCATGTATACATGCAAAATGTATTTTACAACAAAAAAAAAACCATATGACTGCTTAGAAATGATAGGTCTTATCAACTAATAAGTTATTATTTAGATGATAATAATTTAAAGCAAAAAAAGTTACAGATTGAAAATGGTAAGGTCAGGGCTAGTGAAATTTTGGTCAGGGCTAGTTGGTGTGGGCAGTTACTAGCCCGACCGGGCTAGTTGGAAAAAAAGTTAACGTAGAGGCCTGCATAGGACTATGGGATTAAGCAATATGCAAAGTATTAGGCTGCTGCATGTTATAGTTGCTGAGAAAACTGTGACGGAAATTTTTTAAAGGACAGACGGACGCACGCACGGACAAGGGTAAAACAGTATACCCCCCCTCTTCTTCGAAGCGGGGATATGAAAATATGAAACGTGTGGCCTAATAAACAATTAAACTCAAGTGGTATGAAGTCATCGTTCTATAAATACAATATAATACTGATAGTCTCTAACTTCAAATACTTTAGAATCAATCAATAAAATGAGGCAAGTTTCTATTCTGAGAGTTAATAAACCTAGTTATGTGAGAATAGCTTCATATAACTTGCAGTATGTTCAACAGTGCAGTGCAAGAAGTACAAAATGTAATAATAAGAATCTCATTTTTTCTCGTCATGATTAATCGAAGGTTGCTCGCAAGATTGTAGTAACTCGCTCTTTAATGCAATGCACTTACTACAGTCTTGCGGGCAACCCTGAATTTAACCTTTCCAGGAATGGTGAGAAGGTTGAATGACTTAGGCCCCTAACACCCTAACAAGTGGATTAAGGGGCCGAGATTTGAAGACCGGGGCCCTTTTTGAACAATTCGCCACAAATATACAACATAATCCATCTTTAAAGTTCATTTTCAAAAGGTTAACCAAGGTAGCAGATTTCAAATGGCTGTAAACTCCCTAATCCTCAGCCCCCTTCCCTCATATCGTTGTTGTCGAGTCAAAACGTCGTGATTTTGAATCCAAAAAAAAAGAGAAGTTAGGTGGATTTGACTAGATGGCAAGGATATAATCTATGTCAAGATGTCGAGCACTTGTTTGCAAAAATTGTATCCAAGCTAAACACCACCTTGACCTCGACAAAAATAAAAAATAAAAAAAAATATTTTCGTACACAAAAAAAAAATGACAATCACGTCAGAGACTCTGAGACTAAATAAGGAAAGAATGCCAGGAATTCACAGAGATAAACATCTAATCATGTCATCTAATTAACATGAAAGAGAATCGGACACTTAACGTAATGTACAAACACCTAGATCTGTACAGTTTATTGGTGACATAAAATTAACATAAATACCAGAGTTCATTGATGAGTACAGCTGCGAACATACTACCCCCCCCCACCCCGAACAGATTTTCTTGATATTTTCAACAACAAAAGATTAAAAAGATTAGATGATGGTATACTAATTTATTTTAGCTTGATTGTGAAACAAGTTCTTACAACTTAGATCTTTCACTTTCTAGTCTGCTTCCTGGTCCCCCAGTACTGAGCTAGTAGTATAAAGTTTCTAGCTCAAGGAAACAACGGGGTAGGTTTTGGATGGGATTAGATCCAACTCAAAGCTGGCTATGCGTAGGCAGCCACAGGTATGACGAATAATAGACCAATAAAATATTATAGAAAATATGTTTATCAAAGAAGGTCCCAATCCAAAACCACATAAAGATCATTTCAGACAATTCGCAGCAGCATGACAGTAAAACAAATTGTTTTAAAACCACAGAACATTGAGTTAAAGCCCCATTATCTAAAGTAACACTGTTTTTGGACTGCAAAGAAATTAGACATTTATCTATTTTAAATACCTCGAATGAACATGATTTTTTGATTAAATGCAAATATTGCTTAAATATGTTTATGTTATTTATTGCATTTCAAAGTGAAAGTAGATCAAAACTAAAAGTAGAATTTGAGGGTCAATACTTGAAACAATAGTTTTGATCACAGAATGTTTAAGATGAGGTCATGTTATAGAAAAAACTTATTCGGAATTACATAATAAAGCTCTAAAACTATTGTGGATCAGGTATATTGAACATTAGCATATAAATGAATATAGTGTGCTCTTATGAAAGTACCCCACTTTTTAAAGAAATGGACACTTAGTCAAATTCAAATTTAGAAAACAGAGTGGTTTGAACAGTTAATTGTGTCTCTAATGCATGTTATATTCTGATAATTTCATATTTGTAAAACAGTTCTCAAGTCTACTGGTGATGAATTTATCTTCATATAGTGGCTTTAAGAACTTTAGATCAAGAAAAGATATAATGACGTAATCGCCATTAGACATCTAAGTCGGGAGATTTTATTGTAACAGGTCATGTGATCGAGGAATTCCAGGAATTTTGATGTTCGTAAAACTATTTCTTATAAAAATCAATCAGTAAATGCCATTGACATTGCAGAAGAACAGATTCAATGCACTAATGCCAGGAACATACAGTTACGTACGAATAAATCACATGTTTCTCAATGCATACGAGTGTAAAAAAAATTTTCGTCATTTTTTTGGATGAACTTTATCAATGAATTAGGTTTTTTTAATACATTAGACATAACTTTCGGCAGACAACAATTCTTGGCAAAAGTAAAATATTACATTTTCTGCAAAATTTGATCGTTTAAACATTAAAACAGATAGGCATCGTTTACAAACCACACCCATTTATACATAACACAAGCCAACAATAGTAAAACTGCGGTTACAATTGATATTAGAGATATTTTCCTATCAATGATTTTGGAAACTTACATGAGGGAATAAACTTTAGAAAGAGGTTTGATCCATTAATAGCCCTTTAAACACAATTTCACAAATTTTTACCCCCCCCCCTTTTCAATTGGTCATTGCAAGACTTCAATAGCCTGTATTGTTATATTTTATTTATTCAACTGTCAGTGGCCTCTACATTGATTTCACTGATTGTGATACTCATTTCAGTACTTTGGCACTGACTACCAATAGAAATAGTTATATGTATCTATGTTATGAGATAATCAAGCAAATATTGAGTATTTAAATCAGCAGGGTTATTGCACGCCCGATTGACAGTTGAATAAAATAAAAAAAATATAAAGATTTAATGCAGTGACTGCTGAGCAACTAACAAATATACTGAGGAAATACAGAATCCGTCATGAACTTAATGCACTAGCTTACAAGCTCAAGACTTGTGAAATTTGAGTCAGGCTAGATAGAATTACTTTTTTCAGCCAGTCAGGCTAGCTAATAATTTTGCCCTTTACTATATAACAATATAAATCGGGCTAGTGTTAGAGAAAATCTAATGACTGTAGAACTTAGTTGAAATGCGATCTTACATACAACCACTTTTTTACACTGAATTTGCAGACATTCAACGTAAGTCAACAACAAAGTTTGTTTTATTTCAAGGTTAAGAGACAGTCAAACTCAGACAGATAGAGTGCATAGTACACTTTTTTCTGTAACCTTGGTAGAAACGTGAAAATATAAAAATAACTATGATTGAACCGAGTCCAAATCGTAGGTTTAATGCAAAACAGTCGTAACTGAAGTTTAAAAAAGAATGAGTTACAACTGTTTTGTGCTAAGCCCGTGAAATAGGTCTATAACAATATTTACTACAATATCACTAATTTATTGTCTTGGAATTAGTTGAACCACCTATGGTTAAATTGGTAATAGGAGGCGAATAATAAAACCTACAAACCAGTCTATTATTATTTATATCATCGCTAAGTGCTACAAGGTGGTCTAATGTCATGGGGCACACTTTCGGTACAGTGTCAAAGTTTAGCAAGGACTTTACTGTAAAATTGAGACAAATCCAAGATGGCAGACAAAGTTGTGTCCTTTCCAAGATGGCTGACAAAATAGTTGCAAATCCAAGATAGCAGACAAAATCATTCCAAATCCAAAATTGCAGACAAAATGGTGGCAAATCTAAGTCGAATGAGAATAAGAACGCAATTCCAAGATGGCAGACTAATTGTGGCAAATCTAAAATGGCTTTCAAAATGGTGGCAAATCCAAGATGGCACTCAAAATGGTGGCAAATCCAAGATGGCACTCAAAATGGTGGCAAATCAAAGATGGCAATCAAAATGGTGGCAAATCCAAGATGGCACTCAAAATGGTGGCAAATCTAAGATGGCAATCAAAATGGTGGCAAATCAAAGATGGCAATCAAAATGGTGGCAAATCAAAGATGGCACTCAAAATGGTGGCAAATCTAAGATGGCAATCAAAATGGTGGCAAATCTAAAATGGCTTTCAAAATGGTGGCAAATCCAAGATGGCACTCAAAATGGTGGCAAATCAAAGATGGCAATCAAAATGGTGGCAAATCAAAGATGGCAATCAAAATGGTGGCAAATCTAAGATGGCAATCAAAATGGTGGCAAATCAATGATGGTGAAAAAATACAAGATCCTGACAAAATTGCAGTGAATCCAAGATGGTGGACAAAATAGGAGATCTAGACAAAATAGGGGCAAAACGATGGCCGACAAAATAGCAGCAAACATAAGATGCCAGACAAGGGGAGGTAACTGAAAAAAAACACAAAACGGCATTAAATTTTTCCACTTAAAAAATAAAGACCCAGTCGTTTAAATTGGGCCAGAATTAGAGTATATTTAAAGGCAATGAGAGAGGCCAATGACAAAAACTTAACAAGTACTTAAAGACAATCAGCAAGGTCGCTGACAGCTTGCGTCATTAATTTAGAGGTCAAAAATGAAAGTATTACAAACTAAACATAATATTCAACATAAGAGAGAAGTAATGAATGCTTGCCAAATTTTGCCAAATCCATTTCACAAACAAATCATTCTATAAGTTTGCCAAATAACCGAGTATCCAACGGATGGATCTTCAATAAATCCCCATGAAATTTGGCACAATGTATGAGTGACATAATTATACTAATAAATGAGTGATCTATACGAATACCAAAATTCATTGGAAACAAGATGTCTCTAAAAATAAATCAAATTTGTCGTAATAAATGTCTATTATTTTATTCAAGATCTGACTGAGAGTAGAACTAACTTGATATATGTACCAATTAAGCTAACAAGGACAGGACTAAAACACTAGGCGGCTATATTAAAGTAAGACCTACAAAGAAGGCAAAGATACCTAAGGCCTAAATCAAGTTCAGTTTCTGGTTTCATCTTTTTTTTTTTTGCCAATTTTTTAGAGATATTAAAAGTAAATCTGTCACAGTTCAGGTCCCTTTTAAACCAGTATTACAGTTCTAAATTTAGAAACAGCACAATAGTAAAGACATGAAAAGTCAATTAATTTAATGTTTCAAAATATCTGTATTTTGCATTAAAAATGGATTGGTCCGGAAATCAAAAAACATGATTTTTAAGGCCTAACATAGAACCATTGGTGAAGACCTAGGTCTGTGGTCTGTGAGCATTTAATAATGCTATTTTTCATTTAGAAACGCTTGAATGAGTGGTCATTTTTCAACCATATAATATACAAAAAATTATAAAAAATAATTTATAAATAGCATGTGATGAAATTTTATTAAAATCATACTACATAATATAATTTAATATATAGTTAGCACAAATTGACCCGAGACAAATTAATGCCTTACACTGTTTAGTAAGTACACAATTGTTAACTGCTTTAATATATGAAAATGATAAGTAAATTGGGTTTTTTTGGTCTCAGGTCAACGTGAACACATTTAAATTTTTTACTGATAAGTAACTACACTATTTTAACCGATTATAATGAATGCAATCAAGTAAATATTAGTTTCTGTATCAGGTCATTGCGAACAAGTTTCATATATTACACTCTTTAGTAACTACACCACTTTTAACTGATTTAATTTATGCAAAATATATGCAAATTGTATTTTTCTTTGTCACAGGTCAATGTGAACAAGCTATTTTAATTAGAGATAATTAACATAATTTATTCAGAGAGATATTATAATCAAGATATGAAATCATAATTGAACATTGTTACATTGCATCAGAGATATTTATACAATCTATCTAACGTAAAGCCAAGTCATATGATATCATCATTCAGTCGTAAAAAAGTACAAGTACGGGGAAACCCAATACTTGGATAAACCACTGATCAGCTGTTACCCTGAGTACACACAGCCTCTGTATCCAGTCGTTATTCACCAATATTACTACTAGTAATAGCTAAATAAACCAATTTTCTACGTTAGTGTACGAGTTTAAATTTAGAGCTGAGCAAATCACTTCACTATACAATAGAAAGCAATTAGCTGTATAGAGAATTTCATCAAGACGGATCAGTGACGACCAATCAGAGAACAGGACTTTACTAGACAAAATAAATGGATAGGTACCTTCTTAATGAATGAATGAAATGAAATGAACGCTGGAAACAGACTAGATTAATTGTTAAATCTGTCAAGAGAGGGTGGATATCACCATAACAGGACATACAAAATTTAAAATATTTAAAAATGATGAAATTCTTGAAAATGAGCAGAAAAATGGCTTTTACTCATTGGAAAATATTAATAATGATATTATTATTATTTTTGGATATATCTCAATGCAAATTTATGAACAGGACAGGAATTAAGTCAAATGTTTATAAAGAAAGTGAAAACATAGATAGTGAAAATGCAAATAAAACTTACAATAAAAGTATGTGTAACAATGTAACAGAATTTGAAATAAAAACAATAAATTGCTTAAACATTGTGACAACTGAAAAATGGGTTTTAGACGTGTTTCAAACTCATAAAGAAAAATCATTATTTATGGAGATATTAAAACAATTAATTTGCAGGTAAGAAAAATACTTTTATTAAAGGTTTTATTTAGGTAATATGCAAAACTGTTAGCATCGTCGGATATCCCATGATACATTACTCCGTTTTGCTGAGAACATTGATTTGGGTTAGCAAAAATTACTGAGTCCATATAGTTGGGATAGTTGGTAATAAATTGCCTTTCTTGTATATAACTTAACCTGGGTTGGTGGCACAGTTGGTAGCGCGCCGGGATTTGGAATCTGGTGTCCCTAAGGGGGTACGGGTTCGCATCCTACCCGGGGTGGTTATATCCTTCCATGAAAATTTTGACAATAATGTCGATTCACCTTCATTGACTAGATAAAATGGAGAAGTTTCCGGCATTGTGGAAGGGTAGGTGAGTACTGGTTATAGACAAGGGTCCAGGAAAGCTAGGTTAGGTGCGCTGGCCACCATAAAATAACCGAATTCGTGTTGATATGATGTTAAACCCAGTATACAAAAATATACTAACTGTCTATGAAATCAGAATATGAAAGTGGATATACCAACAGATTATTTTTAGAGCAAGCACTATCTTGTTCGCAGAATTTTGGTTGCCTAAAAGAAATTATTGGAAGCCCGAAATAAAATATGGTTGTCCCCGGCACTGCACACCCACTTATTTGGCAGACTGTACTTATTATTCACAGTTGATTGTTTAAAATTTTTTTCACCCAAGAATCCAGTCAAGGTTATTATCAACATGGCCTAATTACTTTTTTTTTTAACCATACAACAGAAATATACTTTTAATTAATTCTGACGTCAAAAAGGGAAGGACAAATCAATGACTTCTATTATTACAATTCAAAACCTTTAAACAAAGTTCTATTTTCATATTTTAATCAATTGACATATATAAATTTTATTAACAAATAGACACCTACATATTTATTTTGCACCAAAAATAAATAAATAACAGCATTCATTTATTTTCCAATTTCATAGAAATTATTGAGTTAAGTCTACAGCCTTCTAAGAAATACTGTCAGGAAAGGCAAGGGCAAAAAAGGCCGTCCAAGTCAAATGGCTTTTTAAACAGGCACAATTGAGACCGAAAATCAAGAATGAAGATCTAACCCAAAATTTTCCCAAGCACTAGGACAATTTATGTTATATAATGAAGAGCATAATTATCAACTAGCTTGATTACATGAAGTAAATAGAGAATATTTGCCGATTTCGGTGTAAGATCGATTTATATTTCACGGAGTGAGCTAAGGATGCAATATTTTCACAAATGGGATAGCCACAAGTGAAAATATAATATCAATAGCTCACGAGTGAAATAAATAGATCTTATTTTCTGTTTAGTATGTGCTTCAAACTGGCTTTTTTTTTAAATTTAAGTATGATATGTCATCAGAACGGCGCATCCAAACAGTGAAAAAAGTTTTTTTCCATTGTTTCAAAACAGTGGAATATCCATTTTTTTTCACTAATAAATCCCGGTATTCGACTGGGAAGCATAATTATAATAAGTAATTTTCAACAGCCAATATTAAGTTTTACTACTACTAGACTTTGCCAGATCTTGGGCCAAGTGGTTTTATTCAGCATTCAAGAAAGGGGCCATGGACCTTACTTTACATATAACATAGGGAAACCTTTCACAAAATTTTAATGAATGGATTGAAAGTACACTCCAAATTTAGAGAAAAAAACTGCATGATTTCAAAGAAATTTCAGAAGGAGAAAAGGCCAGTACATGACCCCTATTAAATAAAGATAAAAGCTTCAGTCAAGATTGTCCCTGTTACATAAGGAAAAAAGCCCTGGTTATGACAATGACCACTTTTCTAGACATAGTTAAATAGACGACCCTTAACTCAGGTCTGATTGTACAAGATAAAAATATCTTATGACTATATATAAATAGGGTTTAATAGATAAAAATAACACAAAGATCAGACTATTCAGTCTAGACGCAGATAGCCGATTGACGCAAAACGTTATAACAATATATCTAAGGTTATGTTTATATTAACGCCCACACGATATCCGACGGCTATCAATGACATAACTCAGTGTGATAACTGTCCATAAGATATTAAAAACATGCTGTCGAAACAATCAATAAAAAAGTCTTTCATTCAATTACTTCATAAAATAATAATATGAAAATAAGGTAACAGTAGAAGTTACAATCAATTCTTTTATTCATTGGAAACATATTTTTATCACATTATGTAAAACTACACTTTTAATGTAAAGCAACACTTTTTTATGTGAAATAATGCTATCGGTATTGTTTTACACTAATTTATTTATTAAATATTCTGACTGGCTGCATAACAATGAGGTAACAGGTTTGTTTTACCATTTTATTTTGTATCTGCCACCAGACTCTACCCACTCACATAATTGATTCATATAATCAGATCAAATTTACTAATTATCGGTGGAACACCTACATAAAAATTGGCAAGACCCCTTCCCTATTCCAACCCACTCACACCCGCCTGCCCGCCCGCCCGACCGTTTCCAAGGCTAGGTAACTTAATCAATCATCTTAGACTCTTCTATGCTATAATATCAACTTCCCTCCATATGGAAGAAAATTGAAAATTTTCATAGTCAAATATGCCTTGCCACTACCATGAATCATACCGGAACAAAAATTCTTAATTCCCAGAGCTGAATTCAAAGACATATGTACTAATAAACCAACAACAAAATATTGTCACAAAACTTTTAGAAAATATTCATTAATGAGAGACTTAAGTCAGTTATCTTTCCTTGATAAATTCTGAAGCAATCCAATTGGTAAGTAGGTCCTATCAGTTGGAATCCTGGGATTTTATCATTGAAGTCCTATGTAACGATAATAAAATATTTCATCAAATATCTTTCTTGTTAATTAAGATATCAACAGAAGTGAGGAAATTTAGATATTTATTTACTCTAACAATACTTAGCTTGATTTTCAAACAAATTAAATGATTAATAAAAGTTATTTAAGATTAATTTTGGCAAATTGACATTGAAAAGTAAGGGTAAAATCCGAGTAATCCAACTAATTGGACCTACCTATTTGAAGAGCATACAAGGGGAAATAACTGACTAAGGTCCCCTAATTGTTTAAAATCTACTGATATCGACAGTAATATGGAATAATAGAAATGGCAATTTACGTAATTTATAATTAAGTATCAATAATAATATTAATAGATTTTGTATCATAAATAAAATCACCCAAGTTTCAAGCCATTAACTCTGTTAACTGCGACATTAATGTCCATTACATTAATAAGGTTTGAACGAATAAAAGAATTAATTCATATCTTGAAATGCTGGTCGTTAATTATTTTGCCACCTTTAAATACAAGAGAATTTATGGGACGTTTTTATAATAACAGTGATAGTGACACATTACAATAACATTAACTAGGTGAATATGATTTAATGTAGATGCAACTACCAACGAAGATTTTTTGTGAAAAGAACCAGACATTCCGAAAAGTGTTTTGACATTACTGGACATTCGGTCCAATGATCTCGGAAATATCACTGTACCAAATAAGGTTTCACTGGATATTTCAAAATGCATATCGATTATTGATCGGAAAATGAAAATCGACCATACAGCGATATTGTTGGAATTGATGACAGCTCTAAATTTTTATATTAATGATATTATTGTCATAATAATTCCCCGGCCCGACAATATGTAATAAATAATTTTATCAAGCCTCAGTCAATTTTCACTAATTGGGGGCTTAGGGCTTGTGGGTTTTAAGGCAATGACAGATCAAAGTTAAGCATTACAACTTTCAACTTTTTGTGGTTTCTATTTTCAGTGAATACAAGAACAGTTTACAGTGTGTACACGTAATCTGGACAGCATGTATGAATGATCAAACTACTTTAATAGTACAAGACTACCTCAGTAGATCATTGGCTCTACGATATAATCAACTTTGTGATATAAACATACATAATGACACTGGTAACTATGGAAACCAAACACAACAACAAGTAACCATAGAAACACAACAAGAAAATAGAGGAACCATAGAAACACAACAAGAAAAAGTAACCACAGCAACACAACAACAAGTTACCATAGAAACACAACAAGAAAATACTGAAACCATAGAAACACAACAACAAGAAGTAACTATAGCAACACAACAACAAGTTACCATAGAAACACAACAAGAAAATAGAGAAACCACAGAAACACAACAACAACTACAACAAAATAGAGAATTACAACAACAACAAAATAGAGAAATAGAACAACAACAACAAAATAGAGAAACACAACAAGTAACCATGGAAACACAACAACAACTCAGAGAAACTCGACAAAAACATAATACAGAAACACACGAAAAAGTATTCAGTAACTTTGATAAACCAATTGTTCATTTCAAAGAGAAACAAACATACAGTTTAGAGACTGAGATGGTGATACCAGAGTACATATTCGAGAAAGGTGATGGCCATCAATATGACAAGGACTTAGAATCAGCCATATTGGAAAGGCTAAACTACATGGAGAACAATGGAGAAATACAACAAATTGAACCATCAGACAATAACAAAGTAGACGTATCTGAAAGTTTGAATTATATTCAGACCAAAGCAAGACGTAGAAACAAGCTTTTATTTAAATCTACAATAAAGTATCAACATTATTGACATCAGCCACCATCAGGTTTCAAATGAAGATCACAAGATTAAACATTCGTTTACTCGTCTACAATCTTTTTTCGAGAAATTTGGATTAAAACTCACGCTAGATTTAGGTTGACTTCATATTCTTAGCTCAGGCCTTTTTTTCCTTATATAACAGAGGCCGTTTACAGGCGCCTTCCCCTCTAGAAATTTCTTTAAAATCATGCCGTTTTTCCCAAATTTGGAGTTTACCTTGGATATTTTGTTCCCCTACCTATGAAATTGCGATAAAATTTCCCCAAATGCTCTATATAAAAAAGGGCCCCAGACCCCTTTCCCAAACAATGAAAAAAAGCCCTGTAGCTTTAATCAGAATAGAACTTTAACAGAAAAAACAAGCTCAGCTAGTGGGGAAGGCACCTGTAAAGAGCCCCTGTTATGTAAGGAAAAAAAGGTCTGACAGTATTTATTGATATAAAATGAAGCATGAAACTCATGCTATCATAAAATACCTCATTTATCATGCATTCCAGTAATATTGCTACAAGATAGTCTTTGTTTTGTCTACATCGGGGGCATAGCGCAAAATGGTCGTAACTCAAGTTAAAAATAAGAGTGATTTACGACAATTTTACAGTCCGCGACATGAGTTATGTATATATATTAACATGCTTTGTTTTTAATGTTGTTTTCATTTGTTTATAATTATTTGTTACTATGTCATACGTGACAATGAAAATTAAAGTAATAAAAAAATGTTTTTAAAAAACTAAGCTTTTGTTTTGTATTTTTGGTTGAATTTAACGCTGAGCAACACTTTGTACAAGTCTTTTCACAATGGTCAGACAACCTAATCAGTCTCACTGTTCCTGTAGAAATCTAAATCTCTGGATTGAGCTGTTAACCAGTGACTAGGTGCATACTTCAGTCAGAGACTGAAAATTGCCCTACATGATTTTAATTTCGAATTAGTGGTAGGATGGAGAAAAGCTGCAGAAATTATTTCATGACCAAGTTCCACAAAGGTGTGCCCTGTCTAGGAATGGGAACCAACTACCCCTGAAACAGTAGACCTATGCACAACCGATTGAGCTAGCTAGGCAAACTTTTTCTGCTTATTTTCAACTGCAAATTTGAACCTTGGAACACAAATGGAAATTTGTCAAGCATTTATGGCAACAACACATGAAAACAGACCTGGGACAAAAAAATCATCAATGTGTAGAACTTTGCCTGTAATGCATTAATCTGTCATTTGCACAAACTATATACTAAGAGCAGCCACTACTACAAATTAGACTCCATTCACCTCAATGGTGTTATCCTGAACTCAAAATATAGGGTTTTCCCACTGGTGTAAGATTTTTACACATTATTGGTGAACAAAAAAGAAATGTTGAAATCAAATTCATAAATCTTGATTTTTACCCTGATTGGATAACAAGAGCTCCGCTGGGCGGGGCATTATACGCCCGTGTGCAGTCCATGCTGTGTTCTATCTCATATAAAGTCCCTGTGACCTTGACCAATGACCCCGGGATCTCAGAGTAGGTCCCATTCTTAACAGGAGGGCTATCCAAAGCAAAGATTTTGAGAACCTAGGTACAGCCATGGTTGATTTATCACCGACACAAAGTTTTCCCATACAAACTTCCAGTGACCTTGACCCTGGGGCCTCAGAACCAAAAGTTCTCGCCCTTGACCCAAAGAGTATTGATACATAAAATTTGGTGATCTTAGGTAAAGTTGGTTGTTGGACAAGGTTTTTCCTCATGATTTTTCTTTTGACTTTAACCTTTAACGCAGGGACCTGAAACCAAAGGGGCATATGCTAGACATTAAGGCTACCCTTAAATAAGATTTGGAAAACCTACAATGTAGGTACAATTAATATTGAGTTACTGTCCGGAAAATGTTTCAGTATGAATTAAGTCCCTGTGACCTTGACTTTTGTCCCTAGGGTTTCCAAATCAAAAGAGAACATCAAATACCAAAGAGCTATCAACACATTACATCTTGACAAATGGGCTGATCCACATAAAATTTGGTTAACCTAGGTACAATCATTGTTTAGTTATTGTCCGGACAAGGATTGTCCATATGATGCCCCTGTGACCTAGATCTTTGACCCAGTTTTGACCCAAAACCAATTGGGAACATCCTTAACACATGGGCCACCCTCAAATAAAATTTGGTGAACTAAATTCATTTTACTTATTAAATATAGCATTATTTCCATGGTTTGCCATTTTGACTTTATTAACATATTGATTGAACATTTGAAGTCTCTGCTTGGTAATTTGATATCTTCTGGATGATGGTTTAAACTTGACCCAGGGGCCCCAAAATCAATAGGGAACATCCTTGACACATGGGCTACTCTCACATGAAATTTGGTGAACTTTGGTACAATCATTGTTGAGTAATTATCCGGACAATGTTTTTCAATATGATGCCCCTGTGACCTTGACCTTTGACCAAGGTACCCCAAAACCAATAGGGCATAACCTTGACACATGGGCTACTTTCGCGCCAAATTTAGTGAACCTAGGTACATTGGTTGTTCAGTTATTGTCTGGACAAGGTTTTTCCATATGATCCCTCTGTGACCTTGACCTTTGGGTCTGGGGCCCAAAAACCTATTGGGAACATCCTTGACACAAGGGCTACCTTCACATAAAATTTTGTGAACCTAGGTACAGTAGTTGATGAGTTATTGTCCAAACAAGGATTTTCAATATGATGCCTCTGTGACCTTGACCTTTGACCCAGGAACCCCAAAACCAATAGGGCATAACCTTTACCCAAGGGCTACCCTCACATAAAATTTGGAGAACCTAGGTACATTGGTGGTTCAGTTATTGTCTGGACAAGTGTTTCATTGTTTGCCGTTTTGACTTTATAAACATATTGATAGAACATTTGAAGTCACAGCTTGGTAATTTGATATCTTCTGGTTTAAGATTTAAACTTAACCCTGTTTTCCCAAAACTGATAAGGTACATCCTTGACACATGGGCTACTCTCACATGAAATTTGGTGAACTTTGGTACAATCATTGTTGAGTAATTATCCAGACAATGTTTTTCAATATGATGCCCCTGTGACCTTGACCTTTGACCAAGGTGCCCCAAAACCAATAGGGCATAACCTTGACACATGGGCTACTTCCACGCCAAATTTAGTGAACCTAGGTACATTGGTTGTTCAGTTATTGTCTGGACAAGGTTTTTCCATATGATCCCTCTGTGACCTTGACCTTTGGGTCTGGGGCCCAAATACCTATTGGGAACATCCTTGACACAAGGGCTACCTTCACATAAAATTTTGTGAACCTAGGTACAGTAGTTGATGAGTTATTGTCCAAACAAGGATTTTCAATATGATGCCTCTGTGACCTTGACCTTTGACCCAGGAACCCCAAAACCAATAGGGCATAACCTTTACCCAAGGGCTACCCTCACATAAAATTTGGAGAACCTAGGTACATTGGTGGTTCAGTTATTGTCTGGACAAGTGTTTCATTGTTTGCCGTTTTGACTTTATAAACATATTGATAGAACATTTGAAGTCACAGCTTGGTAATTTGATATCTTCTGGTTTAAGATTTAAACTTAACCCTGTTTTCCCAAAACTGATAAGGTACATCCTTGACACATGGGCTACTCTCACATGAAATTTGGTGAACTTTGGTACAATCATTGTTGAGTAATTATCCAGACAATGTTTTTCAATATGATGCCCCTGTGACCTTGACCTTTGACCAAGGTGCCCCAAAACCAATAGGGCATAACCTTGACACATGGGCTACTTTCACGCCAAATTTAGTGAACCTAGGTACATTGGTTGTTCAGTTATTGTCTGGACAAGGTTTTTCCATATGATCCCTCTGTGACCTTGACCTTTGGGTCTTGGGCCCAAAAACCTATAGGGAACATCCTTGACACAAGGGCTACCTTCACATAAAATTTTGTGAACTTAGGTACAGTAGTTGATGAGTTATTGTCCAAACAAGGATTTTCAATATGATGCCTCTGTGACCTTGACCTTTGACCCAGGAACCCCAAAACCAATAGGGCATAACCTTTACCCAAGGGCTACCCTCACATAAAATTTGGAGAACCTAGGTACATTGGTGGTTCAGTTATTGTCTGGACAAGTGTTTCATTGTTTGCCGTTTTGACTTTATAAACATATTGATAGAACATTTGAAGTCACAGCTTGGTAATTTGATATCTTCTGGTTTAAGATTAAAACTTAACCCTGTTTTCCCAAAACTGATAAGGTACATCCTTGACACATGGGCTACTCTCACATGAAATTTGGTGAACCTAGGTACAGTCATTAGTGAGTTATTACCCCGACAATGTTTTTCAATTTGATGCCACTGTGACCTTGACCTTTGACCCAGGGGCCCCAAAATCAATAGTGCATATCCTTGACACATGGGCTACTCTCACATGAAATTTGGTGAACCTAGGTACATTGGTGTTTCATTTATTGTCCGGACAAAGTTTTTCCATATAATGCCCCTGTGACCTTGACCTTTGAACCTGGGGCCCCATAAACCTATAGGGCGCATCTTTGACACATGGGCTACTCTTACATAAAATTTGGTGAACCTAGGTACAGGCGTTGTTTAGTTATGGTCCGGACAAGGTTTTTCAATTTGATGTCCCTGTGACCTTGACCTTTGACCCAGGGGCCCCAAAACCGATTGGGAACATCCTTGACACATGGGCTTCTCTCACATAAAATTTGGTGATCCTAGGTAGATTGGTTGTTAAGTTATTGTCAGGACAAGTTTTTTTCCCATATGATGCCACTGTGACCTTGACCTTTGACGCAGGGGCCCCAAAACCGATAGGGAACATCTTTGACACATGGGCTACTCTTACATTAAATTTGGTGAACTTAGGTACATTGGTGGTTCAGATATTGTCCGGACAAGTTTTACCTATTTTAAGTCCCAGTGACCTTGACCTTTAACCCTGGGGTCTCAAAATCAATAGGGAACCTCCTCCACCCAAGGGCTATCAACACATAAAATTTGAGGAACCTAGGTTCATCCTTTCTTGAGTTATCATCCGGACAAGCAATTGTCCACGGACGGACAGACGGACAGACGGACAGACGGACAGACAGACAGACGGACAGACGGACAGACGGACAGACGGACAGACGGACAACAGCATAACATAATACGACCGTTTTTTCAAAACGGGCGTATAAAAAGGGATCAAATTTATATTCTTTCAAAAGAAAGATATATTTTGATAAATCAATTCAAGCATGTTCTCTATTGGTTTTACTGCCATAGCAACATGAAGGAAAATTAATTTTGGTCTCAATTGATCAAGGGAAAGTAAACAAAGGGAAATAATCCACAAATCAATAGTTTTCGGATGTTCTCATCTTGTTAGAAAGATCCAAAGCCTACCTACTTACACTAAATATAAAATCAAGATGGTAAGGCAGTCTACGAAAATTAGGATATGCAACTGGCTGCCCAAAATGTTTGGTTGCCCAAACTAAAAAGGAATTTTCCCACTAATTTCGTAGACTGGTCAAGTCCAACATTATTTACCTAAGCTTGACCTTTATTTGCAATATATTAATCTCCGTATTCACTGTCTATTTTTGTCTTCGTTTGTAAGAGCTACATGGGAAGCTTTCGGCGTTATACATGTGCCACAATAATACAGACTTATGTGTTTTCCCATAAATGAAAGAATCCAAAGTTAAAAGTACAATAATTTGCCATGTTTACAAAATTGAATTATAGTAACATAGGTTGTTGTAAACATGTGTATAATCGTATACACATACGGAAACTCTTAATGTAAGTGAAGCGTGTAATTATTATAATAAGGTTGTTCAAGCTCAAGTTAATATTGTCACAATATATGGCCTAACTATACAGTACCCACCAAAAGTTTGGAAACAAAAGAAATTTACGACAATTTGTGACTTTTGATGATAATTTTTGAAGAATTATTATTCTTAATATATTTAAGTACAGTTTGTTGTAAAATAAAAAACAAATTTTATGAATGCGATACATTTTAAAGACTCAGCGTACGACATCCCTAAGCCTCCAAAACCATGTATATTGTTTATTTTTTCACAACATAGCTTTAATCATGCTGGTTTTGTAGTCTCAGTTTCAATAATAATGTTAACCAAAAACTTATGAAAAACTTAAAAGCATTTCAAACTTAAAAGCATTTCAAGGTAAGAAGTTATCAAATTTTAATTTAAAGCTATTCAATAGGCCTTCAATCTGAAAATGTCTCCAAACTTTTGGTGGGTACTGTATATAAAAAACCTTGACACTTACCCTAGCTTCAATGATCTCAGGTAAAACAGGCAAGAAGTTTTCTCTTATCTCTTTTGACAGAGATTTCTCACATCTAACAGTGCTGTCTTTAAACCATTCAGCTAGGTTCACCCAGTCATCTAAGGTTTCACAGACTAGGTGCCAACGAGTTGAAGACTTCGATGGGGTAGGTTCTACTGCAGGTCCATCTAGAGTTAGTTTAGCTTCTTTCTTTACCTCCTTAACATCATTCGCTACGTTTTCCTCCTTTTTAACTTCCTCAGTCTCTGCCTTGATCCTTTTTCTTAAGCCCCTAGTACTATATCTACCAGTAAAAGATTCACTAATATCCATTGGTTCATTTTCTGTTTTAATTTCAGCTTTCGTCTCTTCTTTTACTTTACCGTCCTCAACAGAATCATTCAAGTCATTATCCGATTCTTCAGCCTTTTTATCAACATTTTCTAAATCACCAGAATTGCCACCTTCTGTTTTGTCATCTTTCTCACTCAAACTTTCATTTTCACATTCATCAATCACATTCCCATCATTAGAATTCTTAACAGCATCTGACACAGCGTCATCTTGACAATTCTCATCAGTTTCCATTTTTTCATTTTCATCATTTTGTTCCATTTCAGATTTCCCTTCCTTATCTTCAGGCACACTTTCACTAACAACAGCAGTTTCTTTGTTTCCTTCCTTGTCTTCAACATTCAATTTATCACCAAGTTCTTTTTGATATTCAGCGTTTTCTTTCACATCCTCACTTTTTCCTTCAGTTTGTTTAACTTTATCATCAACAGTGTCATTAACATCATCTTCCGCCTCTTTGTTACCATTTACCACAACAACAGATGACTGTTCTTCAGATTTAGAAGTTTCTGTTTCCATAGCAACACTTGTATTGTTCACATTGGAATTATTACAATTATCCTGATCGTTTGGTTCATTTTTATCATGGTTTTCATTAGCTTCTTTGTTAAACTATATACAAAAGTATAAACATAAAAATTTATTAACAGATATTCAACAAGAAATTAATGTGGAAACCACATTAAAGCCGGATTTTAAAAATTTTAACGCAAAAATTACAAAGGAAAATAATCCATAATAAAGCCAGGTAGAGTTGTGTTTACTTTCTAATTCTGTTCAACATTTAATAAAGGGAAGTAACTTTCTTTCTTAACATTAAATACTTAGCTAACATCCACTTACCAAGTTCATAAAGAAATAATTATTTTTTCCTTAATACTTTTTAACTTCTTAACAATAAAACAGAAAATGTTTTAAATATTGTTACTTTAATACAAACAAAATAGGGAAAAATAAGTATGTTTGGTGATGGAAATAGACCCTAAAAAATCAGCCCCAAAAATGATAAAAAGGGGCAACAAAATTATCGAAATTAAACATACCAATACTTTTTTACAAGAGATTTCCCCATCCACAGTTGGCTCATCAGCCTTGGTACCAGCACTATCAGTAACATTCTCTGAATCTTCCACACCAACAATTTTGTCTTCATCACGTTTGTTATTTTCATCATCACAGTTACTTTTGTCATCAGTATGAGCATCATGATGGTTATCATCATCATCATCATCATCACCATTTTCATCATCATCGTCATCATCATTATCATTGGTAATACTAAGGTCTCTCTTTAATTGAACGTTAGCAGTTGGTCTACGAGATGTCCTCGGGCCTGGAGTCACACTCTTGTGAGATATTTTGGAAACTTCGGATTTTTCCGAACACTCTGACTCGTGACCACTATCTACATCAGAGTCATTGTTGTCTTCTGTATCACTAAAATAACAAAACAAGAAATGTCATGTGGAAATCAATCTCTGTAAATAGATATCATGTAGAGTTGTCGTAAAGGATATCTAAGATCTCAAAGGAGGGTCTTGTCAAGATGACCTTTATGTTGACCAATCAATGCATAGCTTTCATCTAGACGAAAACACTATTAATAACATTTTGATTTCGTAATTTCTATTATTAGACCAAGGTTTGCGAGCTAATTTGACAGCAGTATTATTCACAGTCTGTGATTGGACGGCTCATTTCAAATTGTGTGACTTAGATGATGTAAACAAGTTACTTATCATAACAATTTCGTCATGAATATTATAATGAGTTCGAAAAAGGCCAGATCTAAATTAGTGAGTAGGTGAGCGGAAAATTTTAGATCGGGTTTTAATCAGATTAACTTCATGCACTATACCTGTCATAAGCTGATGGGGTCGGAGGTGGTTCAGACTTTCTTCTACCACTTTTTCTCGTATTACGTTCAGGTTGTGAGGCTAAAGATTCCTCCATCTTTTTACTGGTTTTACTTTTACGTGAACTAGATCTTGTTGGCTGAAAACAATAACAACAAGGTAATAATGTCTGTGATAATGGATCTCCTCATTCAACAGACTTCATTTAGAACTTAAGTTTATGAGTGTTTACATTTATGAAATTTTATTTTTCATGAAATGAGGAAAGCATTAAACTAAAAACAAAATAAGATAGAACTCTCAATTTCAAATCCAAAACCAAATAAAGAACTTAAGTCAGTTATTTCCCCTTGTACACTCTTCAAATAGGTAGGTCCAATTAGTTGAATTACTTGGATTTTACCCTTACTTTTCAATGTCAATTATTAATCTTAAATAAACTAAATTGACTTGAAAAAAGCTTCTAGCTCTCAAGGGTTGGTCACAGACAGTGTCCCTGGGTTCCAAGGATCCAAAAAACCTGGGAGGGATACTAGTGATTCACAACATGGAATTCTGCAGGATCCCTGAAAATTGGCATGAATGGTTTACTACTATTAGTGACTGCAAATCTGTATCTAAAATTTTTGCCTTTTATTGGGTGGAATCCCTAACCTGAAGGAGGAATCCCGGAGTAACTGACTAGGGATTCCTTTGGGATCCATGTTAAAAACTGTTTGTGTCAAACCCTACTCTCTTAAAATTAAATACCTTAGGGGTTTCTTTTTTAGCAGGAGTTTTGTTATTGTTTTTCTTGGAAGCAGATTTTGCAGGTGTTTTCTTTCCTTTGCCACGCCCTCTAGCAGGTGTTTTCTTCACTACTACTTCTTCCTCCTCCGTTAGAGAGTCATTAGAATCTTCCTCCTCATCAGAAGAGTCACTTGTTTCAGACGAGTCACTAAAAGTAAATAGTAAAGCATTAATTTCACATACATTAACCCTGCTGATTTAAATACTCGACATTTGTTTAAAAATCCTCAATGATAAATAAAACTATATAAACTATATAGACGATGTAAACAAGTTACAAATCATAACAATTTCGTCATGAATATTATGATGAGAAAAGGTCACCTGAATGCGACCCTCGTTTGAAAACGGCCAGATCTAAATTAGCAAGTAGGCAAGCGGAAAATTTTAGATGGGATTTTAATCAGGTTGTTAGTAGCCATACCTATCTTCCAATATAACTTTCCTATTTTTCAGACGACCACTCCTTCGAGTGTTAGAGTCCTCAGTTTTCTGATTATTTGTTGATTTCTTCTTTCCAGACTTTTTTGATGCTTCCATTTTTTTCGCTTGTTTTTTCTGTCTCTTTTCTTCCTCTTTTTTCTTTTTAGCTTCATTCTTTCTTTCTTGTTCCAAGGCTCTGCAAAATTTCCACAATACAAAATACTCAGGTCTCTAATTTAAGCTTGCATACTCGCAAAATGCGAGTGGATTTTGAAAATTGCGAGTAAATTTTATTTTAACTCGCCAATATTCGCGAGTTGAAATCGACACACAAAAATAAAACTGTCTAAAATGAAGCTCATATCAGCATGGAAACGGTCAGATTAATAGAATCAATTAAAGATTCAACATTAAAAGCATGTTTGATATTTTTGGTCTATCCCACAAGACCGCTCTTTTTCTATCTACAGTTAAAATATTAATAATAGTACTACATGTATGGTGTTTGCACCTATATGATTAGCATCCATGTATGCTTTTAACATTTTGAGCAAGAAAAAATATACGCGTGACTTTTTTTCTTCTTTGCGGGTTGTAATAAAATCAACTCGCAAAATTTCAGGTCCATTTTTTTGTTAAATTCGAGCCCTGATACTTAAATTAGTGTCTGCAAGCAATATGGCATTAATTTTGATTTTGCAGTATATCTGTTTTTGGATGGTGGCATCATTCAAAAGAGCAAAGCCTTAACTATGTATACATGTATAAATCTGTGAAAATAGATTTATATCATAAGGGATAAACTGGCCCCTAATTGAACTTGAGCAATAAATCTGTAATCTTTTTTAATGACACACCTTAAATGTATATATATATAGTATTTTTTACTGGGAGCCATGTAGCCTTTGCTACATAGGCTAGCATGAGGAAAATTATCAAACTAGCCAGACCATATGCAATTTTAATAGCCCAAATCAATTTTCACTAGTTCAGCTGCTTGGGCTAGTGGTTTAAGGCGATGACTGCTTTAAGGTTACCAGTTTTCACATAACCCACAAGCCTAACCTGTCACTAGTAAAAATTGACTCAGGCTTGTGGAAATTCAAAGAGTTGGGCTAGCTGATAATTTTGCACATTACCATTAATCATAAAGTATAGGGCTAGTGCTCACGTTCTTTAAGGCAATGACTAAAAATATTTCCTAAGGCCACAACAAGTTGATCATCTGTTATACAGATTTTCTGGGAAAGAATCGGGCGAGTGAGCCAAGAAAAAAAATCTTAATTCAGTAGCTTTATTTTTGTATATTTATATTTTTAATGTGACCAAATTTTAATGAGCGAGCAAGGAAATTTTTTTGCAAAAAATGTCAAAATTGAGGTGTGAGGGAATCCATAGAACACATGATCAACTTTTTGTGGCCTAAGTTATGGCAGCACAGACAAAACTCACCTTTTTTCTTCTTTAGTTAGTGACTTTTTAGGTTCAGGATCTTCCATGTACAGTCTACTACCATAGAAATACCAATACATAGCTCCATCTTTATCTTTACCTAATGGTTCCACTCTCATACTGTCTCCATCAAAACCCTGTACATAGAAAACTGACGCATCAGGGATGGGTTCATGGTTCAGTGGGTTTTACTAGGGCCGTCATTAATAGAAAATTTTGTATCTATATATCAAAAGGCAAGTATTGGTGATATATCGAGTCTTTTGGTAGGAGGGAGAATGGCAGTAGAAATAATTTCATGACCAAGCTCCATGAAAGTATGCCCGCCCGGAAATCAAACCCATGACCCCTCGATCAGTGAACATTACATGAATTTGAGTTCCAATGAATTGTTTACAACGATTTGTGAACGCAAATCAGTATCTAAATTTGTCTTTTATTGAAGGAATCCCTAACGTTGAGGAAGAATCTTTGAATAACTTAACAGAAATTCCTTCTGGATTCTTGTTAAAAACAGTAAGTGTCGAACCCTGAAAATTGGCCCTTTTTTCAAACGAGCATAAAATCATTTAGTCCTACTCCCTAGTGATTATTTCAAAGCAAAATAGCAGGGCGCTGCACCCTGCCCTCTTTCTCACCTCCCTGCCCTTTTTAGCCTCTTTCTATGCAGTATTAGTACATTTGAGACATTTACCCTCAGATATGCCCTGCCCTTTTTTCTGCCTCCCTGCCCTTTTCTGAGTTCTGGAATAATCCCTACTACTCACCTTAATGACATCACCAACGTCTTCAGTATCCAGTCTGTACTCACATACAGCATATATAAACTCCACTTTCTCTCGTAAAGTCAACTCTTTGAAATCAGACTTCTCCTGTATCGGAGAGTCAGTAGTTCCCCATTTGAACTTAATAATATCCTTTACATACAGATCATAATTGGCTACACTGTAATAACAAAACACACAGGTTAAGTTAGGCATGAAATGATGATCAATTCTAATCGATAATCAATAGTTTTATTAGAAGTGGGAGACAATCGATTATGAAGTGTAATTATCAATTATGGCTGATGTTGGTTATTCATTTTTGTTTACAACAAGTAATGCTAATGCTCACTAGTGATACCCCCGCAAAAATCTAAAAATATGCGACAAACAGGAAGTAGATGAGCAAGGAGCATGAAATCGCTTTACACCACATGGGACTATGGGATGAAGCAATATGCAAAGTATTAGGCTGCTGCATGATATAGTTGCTGAGAAAACTGCGACGGAAATTTCGTAACGGACGGACACGGGTAAAACAGGGGGTATAATAAGACATTCTAGTTTTAATTAATTAATATTACTAAAAAAAGAAAAAAAATCATGGGAATAAAACCCTTCTTATTTATTAAAACATAATGGATACATTTTTACTACTACTTTGTTATTGTAAATCACTGAGATTGGTATTGATTTTTTGGTCGGCGACATGGAATTCCCCATTATTAAGTATTTACAACTGTAAAATATATTAAAATAAATCATTCTAAAGCAAAATGGCAGGGGGTTGCACTCTGTCCTTTTTCTCTCCTCCCTCCTTTTTTCTACTCCTCCCACCAATGAATAAACAGTTCCTTTGAAACATCAGCTCTCTAATGTGTCACGCCTCTTTCCTGTCGCCACACCTTTTTCTCAGTTCTAGAGTAATGGCAGTAACAAAATACAAAACATCAACAAATACTAGCACACAGTAGTAACAGTACCATACCTAATATCCTTCCTGGCATAACATCCATTCAACAAACGACAAACCAGATCTAATAGGAAAGCACTTCCTTCTTCTTTTTCAGACTCTAAGAGAGCCTCTTCCAAATCCTGCAATCGACAATGGAACATAATTATGATGATGATCAAAGCCTTAAAGCATTGCAATTCTCAATATACAATAAAACCAATCCATTCAAACAGGAGTGTCTATTCTATTGAAAAACACACTGGCAAGTGATTGCCTACATCTTTCTTCCCCCCCCCCCCAAAAAAAAAATGGAGTTTGATCTTAAACTCCAAATTCTCCACACAAAAAATTAATCAAGCAGATAACTAGATATGACCAAAACTAATTTGTGCAAAGGATTCAGACACAACAATTTCCCATCAAAGGGGAATGTTGGCATTTTTGTACAAAGAATTGTACTAGTTATTTTATGCACC
Organism: Mactra quadrangularis; assembly: GCA_025267735.1. Taxonomy (NCBI): domain Eukaryota; kingdom Metazoa; phylum Mollusca; class Bivalvia; order Venerida; family Mactridae; genus Mactra; species Mactra quadrangularis. Next base: position 1,508,836 of record CM046304.1, on the reverse strand, counting down.
AATCAATTATTTTATAGTTTGGCAGCTGCAAATTCGACAAAAACAATATAAGCGTTTGTTCACATTCTGAAGATCGTGTGAGAATATACCCCGAATTTGTTTCCTAGTATGTTAAGAAATTTATCATCTCTTTAGTGTCATCTTCTAACTCATAACTTAGTGCAAGTTTAAACATCAAGTGTGTCGAATACTTGTACACAAAGTTTTGTCCACTGACTCAGACTGTTAAAATATTATGACATTGCAAAGTTTCTCATTTTGAAGTTTTGTAATTTTACAACCAATTGTTCATGCAAAATTCAAGGAACAGTGCAAAACTGTAAAGTAAACATGCAATCCAAGTAAGCTTTTCAATTAAATAACAGAGCTCGACTCTTTGAAACTAAGCATGGTAGAGATATAGGCAGAGAATTATACAAATTCAAGAACTTAAAATCAAGAAACTGATGCAATTTTGAGACATATTGCTCAGCAAACAAATCATGGCGAAGCCGACTACAGAAGTTGGTAATGAAGCAAGGATGACCTGACAACACTTGGGCTGTCTAGACAAGCAAAGGGAGGCTACAATGACCAAGACTGGGCTAACCTAAAGGCAAATATGTAGCAATGAATTATTTTAGGAATATTGTTACTTGACTTATATACATGTACAAGGGTGGATAACCACGTCTGAACTCCAGCATTTACCTCCCTTTTATATACAAAGAATGAAACTGAAAATAGAAAATTTGCCCAAAACAACAAACAAGTGACATCAATGGGCATACATGCAAACTTGTCAGAAAAAAGCCCAAGATTCTTTCTAACATATATAATGCAAAATAAATCATAATTATAGCGGAATTAACGCTTACCTCGATGTCGAAATCTGTCAAATCAAATGCAGTTCTGAACAAGGAGCAAAAGTGGGCAATGCTGGGAACTTCCCACCATGAACGTATTTCTGAAAGCAGACAAGAGAAATTTCGATTAGTTAATCAACCATGATTGATTACACGAATCGTGGATTCAAACCATAAAAAATAATCGAGATAAAAGAAGAAAAATTAACGTTTCTTTGCACTTACCGTCCATCTTCCATGCGTATAGCAATAAACTCGCGCATGCGTAAAGCTCGTGATCTTACATCCGCTCAGGTGTTTCAAATTAGAACATTCAATAAATCAATGTCATTTTATCAAAAGCATTGCTTTTATTTAACTTAAAATAACAATCTAATGTGCAATCTATTGTTTCGATGAATGCTGGCTAATTTTAGAAATATCGAATATCGGCCCAATTTCATGGGAAGTCATCGAATTGCATTATGGGACATTTTCAACATGGCTGACTTAGGAAAAGAGTTCATTCCCAGGTTGTTAAGTTGCCTTCTGCCTTTTTGTTTTTGTTGAGTGGTTATTCTACTGGTTGCATAAACTCATAGGTAAGCAGTTTAAGACATTTATGCTCCTGTTAATGTGCTTAATGCATTGTCAAAGCATGCTTTCACTGTTTCTCAAAATGTAAACAAAATAGTTACTCTTCAGTTCTAAAAATAAACATTCCAGTATGAAGCAGTATCAAGACTCACAAAATTAATCGTAATTTTATTTAGACCTTGTTTTTATTGGCAAAAAAGGGTGTTAATTGATGTTCAACTTGAGGATACACTGTTGACTTGAACAATTGTATTGGTAGGGACTAAAGTATGGACTTTAGGGCTTCTAACTGTTTTCATGTCTTCCATCAAACTTCAAAGGTGAGCTGGCTCACTTCTTCATCTTTAAGCCAATGCAACTGTGATGATGAATAACTTGTGTGTCATAATGTTACTTTTCGACTCCAGGGAGACAATTTGACCTGTGAACAAGTTCATCTTCTAACCAATCAATAATATTGTGCCGCAATGTCTTTGGATTGAGTTGTCCAAACATAGTTCTCCTATTTATGAGTTTATATTTACTTACGCAACAATGAATAGTTCTGTGACAGTTTTCTTACTGACATGCTTACGGCTTGTATTATCATAAGAGTAGTTTGCTGTATATTTAGATCTAGATATATTAGTAATTCCTTAGATATTGTTGGGTTCTTTGACGTTAGGTTATAATTCTTATAGGCTAGAAGTCTAGGATGAAACCAAAATCTAATTCATTATTTAGTTTTCATTGCATGTACAATATATTATGTTTCAATTTCAACCTTGATCAGTCGCGCAGATGGTTTTCGAATCTAGTGTCCTAAACAGGGTATGGGTTTGAATCCAGCCTGGAGAAATACCAGCATGTTCAATTACGCCAAAAAATGAAAAATGTCTACAAATAGGCGGACCGAAATATATCATAATGTAATGAACAGGTAACTCTGTTTAGCTAATTACATTTTTTACTGGCATTTAACCTTTACGGAAATGACGTCAGCAATGCTGAGTGGATTGTTTTTGTCACTAATAAAGAAGCATGGCATGGATATACTTCTGCTCTAGAGAGTTGAAGACGTGATGATGACTTGTACTAATAATAAAACTAAGGACACTGATTGTATTGCCAGAGTAAAAAGGCATTAATTCAAACTTTAATAATATGATCAGATTCGGAACAATGAAGTAGCACTTTTGTGATAAACTTTTGTGTGTAAACTTAGTGATTTGTTGTCGACTAGTATTACACAGGAGTGTGGGCACCCGATTCACTTTAAAAAAACAAAAACTTAAGGTGGCTAGATTAGATGATTTTCACTCGCCATGATTAAATTCTGGTGATGTTGTGTTCATCTAGAATGCTTATCATAAACTAATGTGGGGTAAAGTAAAAAATAACAGATTTGCCAAAACTATGTTTGTTTTTGGGACGAATTGTCTAAAGACTAATGTGACTGGGGACAGATTGTCTCGTCATAGACTGATAGAGTAGTGGAGGGATCATCTTGTACCTAAGTCAAAATAAAACAAGGTTATATACAAGGGACCAGGAAAGCTAGATTAGGTGTGCTGGTTGCTGTAAAGTAACATAAAAATTATGTTGACCTGGTGTAAACCCAGTAAAAAATGTTTCAATTTCTTTTCAGGATTGTTTGAAGAAAGTCATGGATCCTGAGTTGTACAGGAACTCATTGGCAAGATATGCTAATCCAGATATTAGTTCTCTTCTATCTGGCGAGGCTCTATCACAGGGTAAGGTTTTCTTCTTTTCTAACATATTGCTATTAGAGCAACTGTCTGTTTTCTGACATAAATTTCATTGTTGGTTGCTGGACTTAACACGCAGGTGTTAAAGTCCCAGTCATAAACCGCTTGACCATGAAGGTGGAATAACAGTGTCAAGTATTTATGATTACTGTCTGATAAAAGTTTGATAGGGTACGATCCAAGTTGTTTTTTTACAAAACCAATTGTGAATTTTCACTCATTGTAAATATTTGTGAAGGTAAAAAATACTAAAATTAAAAAAAAAAAAATTTGCTAGTTTGGGTCAGGTTGCTCTAAGCTGTTGTTTTTAGTGCTCAGTTTAATATTGTCCCTTTTTGCCTTTCAGGTATTGGTTTGGCTCCAGGGTTCTCACCAAGTGGACAACTGAACCAGGTGGCTGCAGCCAGATCATTTGGTCCCTTGCCTGGCTATGCTGGTCATGCATTACATGCAGATTCTCATCTTCAGAATATTGCTGCCCAAGGATCATACAAGGGGCTTCAAGTAAGCCAGTCAACCTTTCCTGACCCATATGCTGGTTTACGTTTGACATCACAGCCGAATAGTATTTCATCGTCTAAATCAATGTTTGGACAGGATTCAATGTCTCAAGCAGGAAGTGTTGATTCCAGTCACAAAGCATGGGGATTATCAAACTTTGTACCGTCAAATTCTAATATGTTAGTCCATCCTGCGGACCTATCAAGTCCTGACTTCCCTTCGTCTTTGGCATTAACAGGACAGGCACTGTTAAACCCACCACCAGCTCACTCCTCAAAGACCAATCATCAATTAAGTCAAAGGTTGCCATACTCAGGAACAGAATTATTCAGTCGAACCACAAAATCACCTCCTGTGCAGTCTATGTATGAACATAGAGTTCAGTCTGCCGCGCCTGTGTTGTCCCAAGCTTCAATGTTTAACTACGGACAGCATCAATCGTATCATTCAAAAGCCAATCTCTTATTGGAGAGCATGAGCTATGATCCTGTGAGTCCAGCCACAACGCCAGGACCTGACCATTCTAATAATCCTAACCAGACGCACCAACAATCCGATCATTATCCATCCCTGCAGGATCTAGCTTCGATAAGCTCCACCCAGCAGAAGCTTGAAGTTAACAATTCGCAACATAATATACAAAAGAGGCCTTCTCCAATTATGCCTGAACACCATAGTAAGATGCAATCCCATAAAAAGAATGTTAGACAACAGGATTTGTATAATGGCTCACCACATATGAGGCAAAGCCCTCAACAGTCTAATGTGGGTAGTCCTCATGTACAGATGGGAAGTCCACAGGCTCCCATGCCTAGTTCTACGATTAGTCAAGCTCCGCCTCCTGTGCAAGCTCCAGCCGATTCTACAACCAAACCGAAAAAGGCGAGAGCTAGAAAGAAAAAGGACTCTGTTAATGAACTAAAAAGTGACTCAGTTAGTCAGAACTACAGTTCACAGAATGTCTTGGGCTCAACGGATCTTGGACAACACAACAGTAACAATGAGTATATTTCTAATCAACAGAATTATTTATCCAACAATAGACATCAAGTGTATAGTAGTTCTGGTGATGTAACCAACAATTCCTCATTGATGAATTCATCCATGAATCAACAGATTGCTAGAAACCAACCCTCCAACTATCCTAGAAATGTGCCTTCACCAAGTCTAGGCCCCTCTCAGGGCCAGAATCAGTCTAGACCTCCTCCTCAACAGTCCCCTATGATAACCCCATTCCATTCTACCCCTAACAACTCACAAGCAGGAATGACTTTTTCTGTGTCAGATGCTCTAGAAATGAGCCGAGAAGCAGTTTATGCAAATCAGGGTTTAATCGAAGGTTTCGGTAGTGTAACGGACCAAGGTTACAGTATGTCAGAGAGTTATGCTAGTGCATTAAATATGGATGGAATACGTCGATCTGATATGTACAACGGTAATGAGGAACAGGTATTTGTAAATGCTTACGGTGGACAATTTGTTAGTCCGAATAGTGTGCTGCACATGGATGTCGGACAAATGAATAACATGAACTCTCCATCTACGATAGACGAAGTGGCGTTTTCCACATTAATGGACGACCCCTACAATCGGGATGCATCGGTTGCAAAGAGAGCTCAAAGTAGTGATAAAAGTGCTCCTTATTATTCGCTAACTGTGAAAGTAGACGCTTCTCAGGACGATGATCTCTCGCATCTTGCTAAACCTGTTGTCGAGAAAAAAGACTCGTTTAAAAGTCCTTCTGATAAGCCAGCACAATCACAGAGTGGAACACCCGCGGCCACTCCTAAACCAGTAGTGAAAAATGCTAGCGGCGGTACCTCGTTCATGGATTCATTTTTAAGTTTTCTTCAAGGTAAGAAACCGGAGACTTTGTCTAGCATGAGTAGTGCCATAATCCATAATAAACCTCAATTACCTAAGTATATTCCGGAACCTCCACGACCAAAACGGCCTGAGTTTTCAATGGAAAAAAGTGTCTTTGATCGCAATTCTAAACACGATCGCTCTAGAACTTCTGATATGACTTTTTCGGACAGCGAAGACACGGATGAGGCTGATTCTAATGCTGTGCAAAGGGCCATAACTTCATTAAACAATGATAATGATAATGTGAAAATAAGTACTAATAAAATGGGTAGCATAACTATGAAAATTAATTTAAACAAAGTGAAAAAAGCTGAAGAACATGCTCGATTGAAAACTGGAAAACCAAAAAGGCCTAACAAACCTCGTAAAAAGAATTCCAAAGAGATGAAGTTTGGTCTTATAGATCAACAAGTCGCGGGTGGATATTCCTCAGGAGAAGATCCTCTTGGAGATTTGCCTGCTAGACAACTGGCATCAAGGAGAGCCAAAGAGAAAATAGGTGAGTTGATCAATTTGTATTTCTTTGGTATTTTATCAGAATTCAACACTTACTGCTTTTATTAGCCGGATTTTTCAACGAAAAAATTCAGCTAATAGTTTAGCAAAACACAGGCGGGTAGGCAGGTGTCCGGTGTCATTAACAATTAGTTAAAGTTTTCAATTTAGCATAAATCTCTGCCATTTATTGGCAGATCATTATGAAACTTCATACAATGATAACATACCATGTGATGAACAGAATTACAAAGTAACCACAACTCTACCTGGCTTTATTATGGATTATTTCCCTTTGTAATTTTTGCGTTCAAGTTTTTAAATCCGGCTCTAATGTGGTTTCCACATTACATTTCTTGTCTCAATTATCTGGGTTTTCAAAGGAACCCCATGTCCAACATTGAGAGATTCCTTCTTAATGTTTGGGATTTCTCCAATAAAATTAATTTCAGATACAGATTTGTAGTCACAAACTTGCGTGTTCACATAAGGACATGGTAAATTTTCAGGGGTCCTGACAGACTCTCTAATGCAAAATCTTCAATTCCTTCCAAGTTTTTTGGGCAGAATCTCGGGGTACTGTTAGTGTCTAACCCTGATTAAATTATGTTAGGCCACAACAAATTGATCATTATTATCTACAAATTTTTCTGGAAAAAAATCATTAAAAATGGGGCGAGGGAGCAAAGTAAAAAAAATCTTAATTTTGTTGCTTTTTATAGCGGTTTGACCAAATTTTTACGAGCAAGCGAGTAATAAAAAAAAATTGTATAAACCGTCAAAATTAATGTGCCAGCGAATCCATAGAACATGATATCGAGGGTTGCCTGGAAGACTGTCGTAACTCGCTCTTTAAGGCAATGCACTTAGTACTTACTACAGTCTTGTGGGCAACCCTCAGTATGATCAACTTCTTGTGGCCTTATATTGATACAATCTGACTTTAATCTTGTCTAAAATTCTCTTCTTGTATTCTCGCTTAACTTACTTTGGACAAGCTCACTGTACAAATCAGATTCAGCTAAATTTTTCTATTATAATATTCATGACTCAATTGGCTACAACTTTGTGATTGTGGGTTTTGTTGTATGTATTTTACTTCTATTTTAAAAAAATCCTGAAAGACTTTAGTATAGTTCATTTTTTTCTCAACTGTCAAACATGAATAATTACACGGTGGCTTCATGTTCTTTGCGTAACACTCACAATATTGAGATAGTATGTAGTCAATCACCATGAAATTATTCAAGCTTTGACAGCTGAAAAAAAATGGACTTTAAATGTTGAGTTTATTGTAACAAGTCATGGAAGTCATATTTGAATAAACTTTGTGTCCAAAGCCTCAAGTAAAGTGTAAAACTTGATACTTCCTGCACTATAACAGCCATATTTGCTCCACTGGCCTGACCAATTTCATATCAGTATATTGTATATGAAATGGCGTGGACATACAATGTGTTGCTTTACTCATAGAGTATAATGATTAAGGGTGTGAACTATTGGTTCTGAGGCCCCCTGGGGTCAAAGATCAAGGTCATTGAGCCTTCATATGGAAGAGCTTAGTTTAGGGAACAACTGTATAACTGTTGTCGTAGTACCTAGGTTCACCAGAATTTCACAGTGGATAGTGATGTTCTGTTTTTAGTTCATAAATTTTAAATAACAGTAATTAACTTAGTTCAATGATATCACTGAACAATATATGGTTCAATATATAACATAAAATATGTTTTGACAAAGATTTGTGTGTATTAACGGTTAACCGTTAGGTGCTTTGCCTTGCTTAGTTAGAAAAAACCCAAGCCATCAGGGTAGACCCCTCAGGAATTCTTCCGAGATTATTTATTTATAAAGGGCCGAGGTGTTCCGAATGATACATTGTCACCAATTGCTCACTTGGTGATTGGCAGCATGAGCCCTTAATGCTTCTTCCCATTTTTGCTATTAGCAAAACAAATGATTAATTCTATTGATCTTTGTACTTGTACATTTCATTTTAATGATACATTTTTTGTACCATAGGGTAGACCAAAATTTATCTTGCAAAACTAGCATTTACCATTAATGGTATAATAAGGGGAATAAATTACTTGGTAGTTCACTGTTGTGGTCAAGCTCAATCAAATGTTACAATTTTTCACTTTCAAGGGAATGTACTCTTCTTGTTTTCAAAAATAGTAAATTTGAATTACCTCCCTTGTGATATTCAGCCGGCTGCTATGTTCTATTTTTAGACACACTACTATGCATAATGCTCAGTGTGTATTAAATGGATTGCATACATTTGGAATGCAAATATCGGCGTTGAAGTTTCGTCTGGCTTGAATTTTGTCTGATTTTTGTTGTTTGTGGTTAAACAATAGGCGGATATAAGATGAAATCTTTGTAATAGTAATTGTTTAAAACCAAAATTCTTATTGATTTTACTACCAGGAATTAGATGCCATATTTTTTACCGTGAATTGAATGATGAGCGACGAGTTGAATGTTTCTTTGAGGCCCCGACGTGCAGCGAAAGAGCGTCTGGGAGAAGGTGATTTGTTAATCAGTTGATTTTACGTTTACAATGTTTAGATTAAAGTTATTGTTGTTTGTTTCTTGTTGCTTTTTGCAGTTTTTGTTATTGTTTAAACTTTAAGTTTTACACAGATAATTGGATAGGTTTATGTAGTAACTGTTGACTCAACTCAAGGACTTGATAAATTAAGAACATGTGTTTATCATATTGAAAGATAACAGTGTTTTCTGAATAGGGAAAAATCAATTGCATTATTTTACTTGGAGCTCTTTTTTTACCTGTCGGTCTTTGCCTTAAATTTTCTCCAGCAATGGCATGAGTTATATGTTATTTAGTCAAGGGCAAGATCATCCACTAGCATGACTATAAATGAAATAAGGAATTTTCTCTAGCCAGTATCAGTTTTGTCTTTGTAATGGGCTTTGAGTTAGTGTGTTAAGGGGATGACTGACACATTTTAATTGTTTAGTTTAGTTTTCAAGTTAAAGTTAAGGGTTTCTGCTGATCAGCACTGATTTTCAAATGATATTCAGATTCAGGACAGGAATTACACAATTTAAAGTTCATATGCTAATTTACTGTCAACTACCTGTTAGTTATTATCTGAGGGGTTGGAAAGGGGCTTTGAGACAGGTTGGCATTAGAGGGATGCAGACATCAGGCCTAAACTGAAAAAAACTTTGTTTGCCCTTTACCGACCCTAAATTTTTGGGTTTGGAAAAAAAATTTCAGTGATTTACACGTGAAACCTAAAGCAGAATTATTAGCGTAAAGAAAATACTGGAAAGTAATGCAATGAATGGTCGTGACACATGACATAAATTTTTCGATTTTTTTTTCGGTTGGTAAAGGGCAAACAAACTTAATTTTAATTTAGGCCACAGAATCAAGTTTATATTCACGGACGATTTTGGGCACAACTTCTTAGAAAAGAGAATGCATCTCTCTGTTTTTCAGCATTTGAACAAGTGCTATATCTATTGTCATTTCCAGATGAGTTCAAGTACTGATATAATTCTTAGAATTAGCAAACTCTATTTACTTCCTTAATTATGTGATAAGTGTTAATTTTTTGTATCCAAACTGACCTAAATAATGTAATTTCTTGGTTTATTTTTAGCCCAATTTTTCAATAAAAAAATCGGTTAATAGTTTGGCAAAACATGGGCAGGCAGTCGGGCGTTCTGTGTCGTTAACAATTGTGTTAAAGTTTTTCTTTTCCATATATTTCTGCAATTTATTATCAGATCTTTGTGAAACTTTATACAATGATAACATACCATATGATGAACAGAATTAGAAAGTAACCACAACTCTACCTGGCCTTATTATGGATTATTTCCCTTTGTTATTTTTGCATTAAAGTTTTTAAATCTGGCTTTAATGTGGTTTCCACATTACATTTCTTGTTCTAAAGAGTGGAGTAGTGTACTTGCATTCATGAAACAGTAGAATTTACTGTGGGCCAATTGTATTAATTCCCAATATCATAATTTAAAAGTGATCTTTATTTAGTCAGTTATCTTTCCCTGATAAAATCTGAAGCAAATCAATTGGTAAGTAGGTCTTTACAGTTGGAATCCTCGAATTTTATCATTGAAGTCCTTTATATGTAAGGATAACAAAATATTTTATCTAATAATTTTTTTTTTGTTAATTAGGATATTAACAGAAGTGAAGAAATTTTGATAGTTATTTACCCTAAAAATACTTGGTTTGAATTTCAAACAAATTAAATGATTTACAAAAAAGTTATTTAAAATTAATTTTGGCAAATTTACATTGAAAAGTAAGGGTAAAATCTGAGTAATCCAACTAATTGGACCTACCTATTTGAAGAGTATACTAAGAGAAATAACTGACTATGGTCCTTTATTAAACTCAGAAAAAGGAGAACAGAAAAAGGGGTTTGTTGTAACTGCATTATGCATGTGCTCCTGGAGAAGGAATAAAGTCAGAGTGAAGGGAAAGAGGCTGGACCTACAATGTATGGAATATGTTGAGCTGAAATCTTGTTTATATTTAAATTAACTCATCTGTATTGTTTAAAACTTAATAAGTTACACAGAATTGGAAGAGAGTAAGAGAAAGAGAGGGAGGGCAGGAGAAAATGAGCACTAGGGGGCTTTAAATTACTTGTCTTTAGTATTTGATGATAGACTTGAAGGGGAAGGAGGGAGGCAAAAGGGAGAGAAATGAGCACAAGGGGCTTTCAAAAATTTCTTGAAATTTTGAAGTGAGACATGTCAGAGTGACAAAACTGTGGCATCTTGGTTGTTTGTCATCTGCTGAAAAAAGTTGATGCTCAACAAAAGTGGTATTTGGGAGTTTACTTCTTTTTTTTATGCAGAATAAAATTATCAATTATCTATAATGTATTGTCTAGAGCTGTCATCTACATAAGCGATTATTCTACATTATCGATATTTTAAAATGCTTATTGACAATACAACGATATTGTTGGAATCGATGACAGCTAGCAAAGCAGCTCTTCAGAATTTTGAACTTATACTTACTTTAAAGTTTAAACTTTGTTTCAGGTAAATATGCTGAGAATGAGGATGATTCCGACTCTGATACGTTAAAACCAATCAGTAAAGTAGATGATGCCGTGGAAGATGATGAGAAATATGACTCTGATAAAGATCCTGCTTGGACACCGTTTAATGTTGATAAAAATGTGCCTGCTTTAAATCCATTAGATTTGGAAGGGAAAAGAAAAAGAATAAAGGGTAAAATTAGAAGGTATGACCTGTTATATTTATTTTTTCTTTGATGTGAATGGAAAACTTGGAATTTACAGTCATCATTTTATTTATTTGTCTTTTGATGAGATAAAATAAAAACTGGAATTCTCAGTCGTAGCCCTAAATTTACCAATTTACCAACCAATAGCCTGATTTATTATTAAGGGCAGAATTATCAAGTAGTCTGACTGTTTCTAATAAGTAATTATTATATGAAACTTGGCGAATGTTACTAAAGTTGATATTGGTGCGCTTACACCATGGGCTGAAGCCCTTGGGCCAATACCAAAGTAAGTGTGCCAATATCTTATTCCTTCAAGCCCGCTTGACCTGATAAATAACCTCTAAATATTTACTGATTTCAGACCTTCAAAGTCTCGTAAGTTAAGTTCGGAAGGAAGTTCATATCAACCAACATTAATGGTAGGTCAACCTCAGGTAGTAGAATTAGACAGTGGAAGTGATGATGATCAACCACCTACTATATTACCTGCTGTTACTGAAGAATTAAAGGTATGTTCACTAATTATCTCCCTTTGTTTGAGTGGGAAAAATTACCTCCCTTTGTTTATCTGGGAGGGGATTATTTCTCTTTATTTATCTGGTGAAAATTATCTCCCTTTGTTTATATGGTGGAAATTATCTCTCTTTGTTCCTCTGGGGGAAATTATCTCCCTTGTTTCTCTGAGGGAAATTGTCTCCCTTTGTTTCTCTGGGTAAAATTATCTCCCTTTGTTTATCTTTGGGAAATTTTCTCTCATTGTTTCTCTGGGGGAAATTATCTCCATTTGTTTCTCTGGGGAAATTAGCTCCTTTTGTTTATCTGTTGGAAATTACCTCCATGTGTGTATCTTTGGGAAATTATTTCTCTTTGTAATGCATGTATTATTATCTACTTACATTTATGATGATTTTTATAGTTACTGAAGTATAATGCAGCTTTTCAAATCTGATGTCAAGGATTGATTTTTAGCTTGATTTTTCAATGGGGCGGGCAGGCGTCTGGTGTTGTGAACAGTTGTTTTAAAGTTTTTAATTTAGCATGTTTTTCGGCCATTTATGGTCAGGTCTTTATGAAACTTCATACAATGATAACATACCATGTGATAAACAGAATTAGCAAGTAACCACAACTCTACCTGGCTTTATTATGGATTATTTGTCTTTGTAATTTTTGTGTTGAAGATTTTAAATCTGGCTTTAATGTGGTTTCCACATTACATTTCTTGTTTGAACTATGTACCAGGTTTCTGATGTTTAAAGGGGATCATTTATTATTTGTTATGATAGGTTGGAGATTTTGTGATGGAAATCAAAGATGAACGAAATACAGAATGTTATCCTATATGGAAGATAGAAAGTGGTCGAATGTTACATAAGTTTGAATTGTTTACAGAAAACTCTAAAATTCTACACAGATCTATACCCACTGTATGTATTCAGTGATTTATTTTTTGCCCCATAAGAAGCCCAAATAAGTTCTTTTCCCTTTGGAAAAAATAACAAAAAATCACCAAAAAATGACAAAAATTTTATGAATATTATTTATAGTCAGATTAGTTAGAGCCAAATAAGACTAAATGTAACTATTGCTCAATGTTATATGTTTGTGTCTGTTTAATGTTTGTTGCTGGTCAGAAACTCCAACATATTACATAAGTGTCATCATCAATTCGATCAATCAAATCATCTGCTGCCAGTGTCCCAGAGACTGGGGTAGACAGCTGCCAGCTAGATCTTCTAACTTCTGTCCTCCGCATGTAACCCTTTCTAGAGGATCACTGTTCTGCATCTTGTATGTCTTCATGTCTGCTTTTACACACTCTGACCAGGACTTTCTTGGCTGCCCACGTTTGCCAGAGGATCGTTTTCTTAAACTTGTAATAGAGTTGATGCATCCAGTAGAGCGCATCACATGACTATACCATCTTAGCCTTCTTGTACTGAGGTCATCAGTAACATCCATTTAGCCTAGTTTGGTGCAGAGGAATTCTGTGGGAGTCTCATCATAGGGCTTGGTCCCGCATATCCTACGTATCATTGCCCTGTCGTTTCTGTGTAGACTCTGTAGGTCAGCATCTGTTGTGGCCCAGATTTTACTTCAATTTGTCAGTAGCAGGTGCAACAGTGAAGTTTGCAATGTTTGAGACGCAAAAAAACCCATTTCTCATAGCTGCTACTTGAAGCAGATATGAAATTTTATGTAGTTCCAATATATTTAAACAAGATTTATGTTGTGTTTCAGTTTTCAAGCTGGTTACCAAATGTAATGAACAGTTTTAAACGTGTACGGGTCAATCAAGTGTTGAAACAAGCAGACAAAGAATACGTTGAAGTAGTTGAAGAAGATCGTCCAAAACCTAGAGTTGATAGCAAGTATGTCATCCCTGACTTTATTGTAAAGATTAATTTTGCCTCTCCGTGTCATACTACCACACCAGGGTCCACAATGGAAACAAGAGTTCTCTCTTTTTTGTGCTAACCCTGGTGCTGGTATTTCATGACATGTTTTTAATATATATATATGTGTGTATATGTTGCTGAATATTTGTATACACCACAAACAAATAAAACATACAAGAATCCAATGGGGTTTACGCCTTGGATAGGACAGTGCCAAAATAAACGTATGTAAAAATTGTTGAATTCTTGAATTTCAGGATTTGACATTTTTTAACTTTTTTTCTTTCTTTTTCTTAGGTTAGAACAGAAGTATGAAGAACATCCTCTAGTAGATCCATTCAATGTTTATCTACAGATATTCTTAAGTCAAGCTTTAGAGCCGGGATTTTTAAGTGCAATCAGGGAGGCAGATGGTAAGACTTGAAATATGGAATGTACCTGTAAGGCCACAACAAGTTGATCATGTGTTCTACAGATTTTTCTCCAAAAAAATGGGCCAAGCGAGCGAAGAAATTTTTTTTTTTAAATCTTAATTCAGTTGCTTTATGTAGTGGTTTGACCTAATTTGCATGAGCAAGCGAGGAAATAAAAATATTTTTTGCAAAAAACGTCAAAATTATGGTGCGAGCGAATCCATAGAATGCATGATCAACTTGTTGTGGCCTAAGATAGTTTTTTCAGATTTTTTGTGGCTGAAATTAGACCCTATTCCCTCCCCATAAAGTATGCGTTTTGTTCCTTTCCAGAAGTAAAACTCTTATGTATTCAAAGTTTTGTACAGGTATTTTACTTCTGCCTATTTCTTGAGTTTCATTGAGAAATTTTAGAGCAATACATTGTGTCAACAATAGAAATTTTAAATGAGAGGAGTGAAATATTTCTTTGAAAATTTTACCCTGCTAGTGGATATTATAAGAAACGAAGGAAAAGTGATTTTTCCGAGATCACTGGACTGAATGTCCAGTAATGTCTAAACACTTTTCAAAATGTCTACTGAACACATGCTAGTAAATCCACAAGCTCAATAAACACATGACTTGTCAGTTACATGAAAATATAAGCTTACAGTATTGTAGTTAATACATGAATGATGTTATTCTATTATTTTTTTGTAGAGAGATTTTATCTTGATGCTTTAGAAACAATTGATAAAGCTGTAGGTCTCAGGTTAACAGAAATTGATAAAACTGTAAGATGGAAGGATAAATTTAAGGTAAGCTTACTTGTGTAAAACTTGACATGATATCAAAACGAAAAAATTCAGCTTATAGTTTGGCGAAATCAGGGTGGGTGGATGTTTGTCCGGTGTCATTAACAATTGCTTTAAAGTTTTTTCTTTATCATATATTTCTGCCATTTATTGTCAGATCTTTATGAAACTTCATACAATGATAACATACCATGTGATGAACAGAATTAGAAAGTAACCACAACTCTACATGGCTTTATTTTGGATTACTTCCCTTTGTAATTTTTGCGTTAAAGTTTTTAATATGTTGGATATCTCTGTCATTTGTGGTCAGATCTTGATGAAAATCTGGCTTTAATGTGTTTTCCACATTACATTTCTTGAGTACTCAGATATTCGCTATCTCGACCAGAAAATCAAGTACGAAAATTCATCACGTCTGATCGTGTTATCTTGTGTCAAAATTTCTATTGACACGCATTTGAACAAAAATGTTATCACTGAAAATGCCCATAACACGTCTGATAGTAATGTTTGGAGTACATAGTTTCCCATATAGCAAACACTTCTGTAATGTTTCACTTATTTTGTTATTACATGAAGTCCTGTATGCTTTTCCATTAACATGTTATTCATGGTTCGATTCATGGTTCGGATTGGATCACCACTTGCTCAACGATCCACAGCCCTACTTGTTATATAAGTTTGTAATGTATTATTTTTGTTCTTGCAGGAATCAGTAAAGTTACGTCCACATATTAGAGAAATAGAAAGACCAAATCTCAAACAATCTTGTCAGGTAATATTGTTGTTATAAAACTGAGTCGATGGTGCAGTTTGTAGCATGCCGGGATTTGGAATCTCATGTCCGTATGGGGTACAGGTTGATATCCCACCCTGAGTCAATTGATGGAAAAATATATTCAAGAGTCTGCTTCAAATCACAAATTTTTCTAACATATAGACCATTTTACGCTAGTTATTCAAACATTTTGACTAAGAGATCATTTGAAAATACCCATATGCGTGCTATGCTGATCCAATTAGTATGAGGTTCATGCATTAATAAATGCTTTGCATGTCTAAGCAAAAAACTGGTATGTATTGCAATACGGGTTTTGCAATTTATGGCAATACAGTTTTTAGCCGGATTTTTCAACGAAAAAAAATCAGCTAGTAGTTTGGCGAAACACGGACAGGCAGGTGGTCAGTAGGGCGGGCGTCCAGTGTTGTCAACAATTGCGTACCATGTGATGAATAGAATTAAACATTAACCACAACTCTACCTGCCCTGTATTTTTTTAATGGATTATTTCCCTTTGTAATTTTTGTGTTAAAGTTTTTAAATCCGGCTTTAATGTGGTTTCTGCATTACATTTCTTGTTCTTGTATAATGACTCCATGATGTTAATATTTCATGTTTTTTCAGGCTTCAGAGTTTGCTAATCAACCAGCTATAAAATCAGTTCATTTATTTGGAAATCCTTATGATAGATTTACATTACAAGAAACATCTTCTGATGGTCCACAAACACCAATGGTATGTTATATATCTTCAATTATCTGAACACTCTGTGGGGCAGTTCATAGTATTTAGAATCTAGTGTCTGGAAAGGGGTGCTGGTTGTGGCTTCACTTAAGCTGTTTATGCCCTTTCATGAAAAGTCTACAATAATGTTGATTTGTTTACATGGAGTTTGTTCATGAAATGATTTCTATGGTCATTCTTCCTCCTACCACTGATTCCAAATCACATAGGGCAGTTGTCAGCCACTGATGGAAGTATGCAAGTAGTAACTGGTAAATAGGTTTATCCAGAGATTTAACCTTTCCATCAGCAGTGAGTAGGTTGATAGACTGTACTGATATGACCTATACAATTTGTGATATTGTAATCTGTCTCTAATCAAGTTCCACTAGTAATATTCATTTATTGTAAAACTTGTATTTATTTATTTCAGGAATTTATGATTGGTAAAACAGCAGCTAGATATGTGAAACCATACCATAATTTATATCATTTTAAATATAATCTATTCAAAAGATGTCTAGCCAAGGTAACTATTTGATTCATTGTCAACTGTTGTGTCCCTATGTTAATGCAATAAGATCTCTTTAACTCACAGTGGAGAGAAATTCAATATGTTTTTGATATAATTTGAGCCTGCCTTGCAATCTCAGCATTAAGGGGGTTGTGGATTCTTAATCATGTAGGGCAGTTGTTAGTCATTGACAGAAGTATGTGCCTAGTAACTGGTTACTTTCCAGGAACGTAGAGTTACTTTACTGACCTATACAATGTGTTGTTACGATGTTAAACCCAACAAAGAAATAGAATATTTGATTAATGTGTGATATGGACAGATTTAAAGAAGCTTTCAGTATTTACAAAACTTTTTACTTTTTGCCCATGGTATTCTAATTGAAAAAAAAGACTGATAATGAAGATCAGTGGTGCTTTTCACAAAAATTTTGTAAGTCAAAAGCAAGAACATTAATAATACGCTCATTTTTTGGCTTATCAATTCTAAATATTATAGAATTGTGTATACCTTTCAATATCATATCATAGTTATGCTTATTATCAATCTGACTTTGTACTGCCAATTATATGAAACTGACTTACGATAACTTTTTTCGTAAGAATTTTTTGTGAAATGGAGCATAGCTATTTTGGGACCTGACAAGGGATTCATTTCCTATGTTAAATCTGTTAAATAAAGGAATTTCGGTGTTTAGGTTTGTGCCTATGTACTCTAGACTAAATCAATGTTTTATGATACAGGTAAATCTTCTACAAGATGATAACAAAGGTGATAATGCTGTTATATTGGATCAATGTTTACAAAACAGAAGTTGGGTTTTACAGGTAAATACTGCATTCTTACTTATTGTTGCTATTAAGGTTTCATTTTAAAGCAAGAAGATTTTTATTTTAATAGTATAATTGATTGTTAGTCGGATTTTTCAATGAAAAAATTCAGCTGATACTTCTTGAAACACGGGTGGTCGGGTGGACGTCCGGTGTCGTTAACAATTGTGTTAAAGTTTTAAATAAAGCTTTATTTCTGCCTTTTATTGTCAGATCTTTATGAAACTTCATACTATGATAACATACCATGTAATGAACAGAATTAGACAGTAACCACAACTCTACTTGACTTTATTATGGATTATTTTCCTTTCTAATCTTTGCGTTAAAGTTTTTAAATCCGGCTTTAATGTGGTTTCCACATTACATTTCTTGTTTTCATATTTTTCAGATTTTTGAAGATTTAAAGAAGATGCTTGAGAAAGGTTGAAAGAACATAGTGAAAGAATTATGTCCAAAGATTGTATAAAAACTAACTGCTCAAATACCATTGTATGAAACCAGTTAAAATAACTTACTGTGCTTATTATAGATATATCATGTTGTTTAAATATTCAACTTTCAGTGGTACATACATTAACCCCACTGATTTAAATACTCAATATTTGTTCGATACTCTCTGTACATAAATATGGATTTTTATTTTATTAGAGTTCAGAAGTACTGAAGTGAATATTTATCGATCGTGAATACAGAAGTACTGTTGTGAGTCCGAGGTCCACATGGAAGATTGGATTTATCCAAATGTTTAGCCTCGTTAAATAAAGTCTTTAGGCCACAACAAGTTGATCATGTGTTCTACGGATTTTTCTGGGGGAAAAAAGGGAGACCGAGCAAAGAAAAAAAATCTTAATTCGGTTGCTTTATATAGCGGTTTAACCAATTTTAGGAGCGAATGAGGAAAAAATAGTATTTTTGTAAAAACTGTCAAATTGAGGTGAGAGCGATCCATAGAACATATGATCAACTTGTAGTGGCCTTATTATTATTATAAGTAGTAGTTGTAGTATTTATTGATTATGAGTGCATAAGTACTGTTGTGAATGTTTATCGATCACGAGAAGTACTGTAGTGAGTATTTAAATCAGTGGGGTTTATGTATGTGCTACTAACAATTGAATTACAAAATATCATGCAGTATTCTACTCTTGGACACCACCAGTCCTCTCTTTTGACGTCTGTTTAAATTTATCTTTACATAATGTACATGTATTTCGTTTCAACTTACTGTGGCTTCTTATACTTTTACTGAGTTCTAAAGGAAACCTTGTTTTCATTGTTTTATGGTATAACTTTATTTTTTTGCTTGAGATGAGTTTATCAGTTACATACAAAGGGCAGTAGTAGTTCAATAGTGGAGCGAGTGGCTGGAGTTCAAATCCCATTCTAAAAGAGTTTCTGCTAAATTCCATATGCCATATGTTAGTGCCTAAAGTTCAAATCCCTTTCTGCTAAATTTCATATGCAAGAAGTGCACCAATGAATTTGGTGGTATTTTCAATGCACCTAGTTGAGAGTTGTTACCTCAAGGCCGGTATAACACTGTTGGACCATTTATATACAGCACAACAAATGCAGTCTACGAAATTAGTGAGTAAATATTTCTTATGGGCAACTGAATTTCTACAAACAAGATATAGTGCTAGCTGCTAAAATGACCAGTTTGGGCAACCTTTTTCATATCCTAATTTCGTAGGCTGCAAATGTAAAAAGAATTTAATGACTGCCTACCAAAACCTTTTTTCTATGTCTCTAAATGTGCAAATTGTATAAAAACTATACTTAAATTTGCTTGTCTTAGTTCAGTTTTTTCACTAAATGAATGTAAATTGAAGCAATTTCTTTCATCTAGGGTCATTGTTAATGAGTTATGTTAATTTTATTGTGGGCATAATACATGGTGCTTATGTTATTATACCATTTTAAATTATACCTACGTATGGTTTAAACGTAATACTGCTTTTATTTATATAAGTTGTATATCTTTAATATTTATGTTTTCTTTACTTACTCAGTTGTTTTTTACTTTTTTTGTTAAACCTATGAAATATTTAGCAATTTTATATTGTAAGTATTATATTTCGAGGGTTGCCCGCATGACTATAGTATGTGCATTATGTTAAAGAGCAAGTTACTACAGTCTTGTGATCAACCCTCGATTTGTGTTGTTAGATTTTATTTAACTGTCAGTGGGCCATGGATGAATCCCTCCGATTTAAATACTCACTGCTGTACTTCTGTACTTGATATCAATAAAAATAGTTACCTATGTATACAATCTCCGTAAACAGAGATCCTGTTCTACTCTTGTTGTCGTACTGGATCCCTACTTAGTCAATTCAAGGTCACGTCGAGATGAACGTTGTGTCGACCAATCAATGCGTAGCTTTCATCTAGACGAAAACTCTATTAATTACATTTTGATTTCATAATTTCTATTTTTAGACCAAGTTTTGCATGCTAATTTAACAGCGGCATTATTCACAGTCTGCGATTGGGTGGCTCATTTCAAATTGTGTGACGTAGACGATGTAAACAAGTTACGTATCATACCAATTTCGTCATGAATATAATGATGAGATAAGGTCACCTGAACGTGACCTTCGTTTGGAAAAGGCCAGATCTAAATTGGCGAGTATGCGAGCGGTAAAATTTTAGAACGGGTTTTAATCAGATTGCTTCTGTACTTGATATCAATAAAAATAGTTACCTATAGTTACCAGTTTCTATATATGTGAATTATCAAACAAAATATTGAATATTTAAATCAGCGGGTCAATTTATGTTCCTCTGATGGGTGAATAGAATTTGACAGTATTATGTAAACACCAATGGAGGGCAATTTTGAGACCTTATTTTTGTAAAAATAATTTTTGGTCTAGCTATTGTCAGATTTGCAATCTACAAGGGAAAAACTTTAACATGTTATGTCGTAACTTACACATAAGCCAGTAATATTTTATAGAGGTGGGAAGTAATTCCGGTATATGTTTTGTACTGAGTAAAATGGTATAAACACCTGTACCCAACCAAAAAATGAAGAACTTTGAAGGATGTACATGATTTTTAGCCTTATTTTTACATCATTATCTTTTGGTGTAATGGTGAGTGATGGTTAGCTTATTTCTGTATGTCCGTTGTCGGGAACCACGGTACTTTCTTCCTTTCCACTCCATATGTACTGTGGGCAATTTGACTGGGGAAATCTCATTTTCATGAATATGCATAAAGCTGGGGAGACCAATCTGCTTCCAATAAAATCGCATGTTACGATTGAATACTTTTCTATAACAATGAGATCACACTGGGATTTTCTTTACCCGCTTTAGAAAAATCCCTCATGGAGACCGCCATTTTGAATGGTAAACAAAACCTAATATGTGAAACATAATTTCATTGGCTAGTGATCTGCAGTGGTTTCAATCGGAACCAATGAAACTGCCTCATTAATGATTCATGATTACAAGATTTTCCTAATCAAATGGCCCATGGTACATAACGCTGCATAGTGCAGTAATGTACCTTGGGATAACCGTGCTGTATGTTTTAATCATGCGTTGCTTTAAATATCTGCTGAGGTTTTTTATTGGGTAAATTTTTGTTAAGGTATAAAAGGGATTTGTTGTGGCATTTCTCAATATCATTAAAATCAGGCTATTTCACACTCTACGGTATGGTTTTTGGTGACATCATGCGTTCCCACGTTCCGTTGAACTTTCATTTGCCTGCTTTGGTTCAGTAAAAATTTCCATTTTGTTGGACCGAATATCCAGACCTAATGAGAGGTTGTAGTGAAGACTGTGCTTTCACAATTAGTCGGGTAATTTTCTGCTGATATTCAACAAGATTGTAAGGTGTTAGAGTGCATTAAGTTCTGATTTTAATGCGATTGTGATTAACTTAGTTTCAAATTGTTTGGTCTTACAGTTGTGACTGTGTATTTTTAGCCGGATTTTTTAACGAAAAATTTGGCTTATAGTTTGCCAAAACCCGGGCGGTCGTCTGGTGTCATTGACAATTGCGTTAAAGTTTTCTTTACCATATATTTCTACCATTTATTGTCAGATCCTTATGAAACTTCATACAATGAATGAACTTCATACAGTGATGAACAGAATTAGAAAGGAACCACAACCCTACCTTCCTTTATTATGGATTATTCCCTTTGTAATTTTTGCATTAAACTTTTTAAATCCGGCCTTTAGTTATGTGGTTTCCACATTACATTTCTTGTTGTTTTTATGGTGATCTATGACTGTCTCATGAATATTTTAATATCAAAATGAATGATTTTACGTACGTAGTTGTCAAGAAATGTTGTGTGAAGTATTTGATTGTTATGTATTGGTTTTGTTACTAATTTGTTTTTTTATCTAAATTTCAATGTTACTAAGTTGCTGGCTTATTCCATAATTATGCTTTAAGTAAACTTAAAATTTTTATGCAGGGCTCGTCATTAAAGGTTTCCTATTGCCCCTGACGACCTATATTTGGATTTTGGTAACTTGCTAATGCTAGTAATTATTTGGTTAAGGCAAGTAAGACCATAACAAGTTTAATATATGTTCTATGATTTTGGGGGGGGGGGAAATGGGGCAAGCGAGCGAAAGAAAAAAAATTAAAAATCTTAATTAAATTGCTTTATATAGCGGTTTGACCCAGGAAATATAAAAAAATTGTAAAAACTGTCAAAATTTAGGTGCGAGCGAATCCATAGAACATATGATCAACTTGTTGTAGCCTAAAATATAAAGCTGGTTGTCCAAAAGGGCAACCTACCTTTAAACCTACTGTCAAGCCTTGTTGAGTAGAAGGGTGTTTTTTAATGTATCTGTATGATAAAATAATCATAATGTAAAAAAGGTTGATTGAAAAACATATTTTTGTTACTAACAATTAGGAATGATGTTTTATTAATCGTTTTTTGTGTTTATTGATTATTATTGATTGATTTCAATTTCATTGAGTAAGCTCAAAAACAAATTTTACTAATGGCGTAGCCAGTTGAGTTAGGACTCCGTGCTCTAGACTCGGTTTTTAGTCTAAAGTGAGTTAAGACTGCTCTAGACTCGGTTTTTAGTCTAAAGTGAGTTTAGACTGCTCTAGACTCGGTTTTTAGTCTAAAGTGAGTTTAGACTGCTCTAGACTCGGTTTTTAGTCTAAAGTGAGTTAAGACTGCTCTAGACTCGGTTTTTAGTCTAAAGTGAGTTTAGACTGCTCTAGACTCGGTTTTTAGTCTAAAGTGAGTTTAGACTGCTCTAGACTCGGTTTTTAGTCTAAAGTGAGTTTAGACTGCTCTAGACTCGGTTTTTAGTCTAAAGTGAGTTTAGACTGCTCTAGACTCGGTTTTTAGTCTAAAGTGAGTTAAGACTGCTCTAGACTCGGTTTTTAGTCTAAAGTGAGTTTAGACTGCTCTAGACTCGGTTTTTAGTCTAAAGTGAGTTTAGACTGCTCTAGACTCGGTTTTTAGTCTAAAGTGAGTTTAGACTGCTCTAGACTCGGTTTTTAGTCTAAAGTGAGTTAAGACTGCTCTAGACTCGGTTTTTAGTCTAAAGTGAGTTTAGACTGCTCTAGACTCGGTTTTTAGTCTAAAGTGAGTTAAGACTGCTCTAGACTCGGTTTTTAGTCTAAAGTGAGTTAAGACTGCTCTAGACTCGGTTTTTAGTCTAAAGTGAGTTAAGACTGCTCTAGACTCGGTTTTTAGTCTAAAGTGAGTTTAGACTGCTCTAGACTCGGTTTTTAGTCTAAAATGAGTTAAGACTGCTCTAGACTCGGTTTTTAGTCTAAAGTGAGTTAAGACTGCTCTAGACTCTATGTTGGTCTTGAATTGAGATTCCTTGCTCTTATTTCGGTTTGTTAGAAGGGAGAATGGCTTGACAAGAAAACGAAGATTTTAGCATGGAGCCTGTCCTCAAGCATATAAGTCTTAAGTCATTTGTTACTGAAGGGATTTTTACTATGATTGTGTGTGTTAAAGTATATTTTAAGTAAACTAGTTGTTTAATAAATATATAGATATATATAAATGTGTATATTGATGTTTATCATTGTTGAAATCAATGTTTGTTATTTATTTAAAGGTTTTTTTTATATTTGTGTGTTTGAAAGCCTAGGAAAGGCCACTGTGTCCTGTATATTTGATAAGTCCTTGCAGAAAGTATACGTTTTTCATTATTAACTGTCACATGTATTGCTTCTGGGTCAGATTAAAAATTTTTAGGGTGATTTTTCAACGAAGAAATTTGTCTAATAGTTTGGGGAAACACTGTGGGTGGGTGGGCGTTAACAATATTGCGTTAAAGTTTTTCTTTATCATATATTTCTGCCATTTATTGTCAGATATTTATGAAACGTCATACATTGATAACATACCATGTGATGAACAGAATTAGAAAGTAACCACAACTCTACCTGCCTTTATTATGGATTATTTCCCTTTGTAATTTTTGCATTAAACTTTTTAAATCCGGCTTTAATGTGGTTTCCACATTACATTTCTTGTGTTCTGAATTGTCACATGTATTGCTTCTGGGTCAATTTTGAATTTTTTATAAAGTAACCATTTTGATGTAAACCATTATATTTTACTTATGGCTTTAGAATTGGGTATTTCTTCATTTGTTTTTTTATTTAGTGGGTTTTAAAGTGATGGGTCAGGGCAAAACTTGTCTTACTACATTTAAATTAAGAAAACCCAGGTCCATAGCGCAGTTGAGAGCGTGCCAGGATTTCAAATCTCGTGTCTCGAGGGGGGATATGGGTTTCGAATCCCGCCAAGGAGGTTATACCCTTCCATGAAAATTTAATAATAGTGTCAATTTTCCTCAATTAATAAGATATATGGAGAAGTTTCTGACTTTGTGGAAGGGTAGGTGAGTACTGGTTACAGGCAAGGGTCCAGGAAAGCTGTTTTAGGTGCACTGGATGCCGTAAAATGACCAAAACGTGTTGACATGGCGTTAAACCCAAATATAACAAACAAACAAATTTAAATAAATGAAGAATGTTGACGAGTTTTGTGCTGATTCATCAATTTTAATTTTTTTATGCTTTAGATGCTAATGTAGTTTTTAGTCAGAACGGATATTGTGAAGATACTAATTTTTGAGAAGTTTTTATGATCCGTTTTATGATAAATGTAGCTCCGAGATAAAGGTCTTCTAAACTCACAAGTTGGCTTATGTCTAAGTCACACTGTCCCCTTGTATACCACTGTGGGTCCCAGTAATTTGTACCCGATGAACAGAGAAGGATTGTGAAGAAAATCATGTGGCCAAACTGAGAGGTAGCGTATCTCTGCATCAGACACAGGTCATATGGTTCACTACTGTTTCGCCTGCTAGTCTTAAGTGGAGAGTGGTATCATGCCAAAAGAGCTACGGTGATGCCCTTATCTCCCAGAATTGGCTCCTGCAGTAAATCCAGGTGGTGTTAAAATTATAAACACTACCTGGGTCATTCCCCAGATAGCCGATTTAACAGGGTTTATCCTGATTTAATGCAGTTCTTTGGAGTGTCACCTCAGTTTTAGTCCTGGTTCACCCTGACAGTGTGAATTATGCATTGCTGACGGGTCTTCAAATTTAATTATGCATCCTTATTGTACAGACACACCCTTTTTAAACATCAAACTAATTCTTATACTTCCTGAATGTGTCATTTTTCACTTCCATACATTATGTTGTTTATTTCAGGCCTATTTCAAGCTTTAACCAGTGTCATTAGAAATAGAAATGTAAGGGTAGAACAAAACATTGCATTTCTATTTCATTTCTCATATTTTCTTGATGGTATGAAGTAAAATTGTGTTTTATATATATTTAACTAGACAGGTCTCAATTAGAAAGATTTACAAAGATGGCTATATTAGAACTGGATGTTGAATCAGCTAAATAAATACTATTCAAATACATTAAAGCATGTCTAATTAAACATTTCAGTCATTGCAGGAGGGTCAAAACTTTGAATTTTGTTCTAGCCTAAATAGGAAATCAATGTAGAATATATGGAATTCAAGAATCTACATAAATGTATTATGAAGGATCTTGAAGGTCTAGTTCACAGATTTGGTCAATTTTTTCCATACTTTTAAAATACCATATAGCGTCTGTAATTGAGTCATAAAAATTAATTCTTAATATTTTAACATAAACTGACCCATAGGTTGCAAGAAATATACCATAAAAGTTAAGAAAATGCACTAAAATTGTCTATACTGTGACATTCAGGGTGGATTTTTAATTCATGAAACACCATCATTTGTAGTTGTATGTCAATTTGCACTAAAATTGTCATTATCAGAACACCACTTTCCTGCTTCCATAAATATTTCCATACAATTTTGGTAGTTTTAGAAAAAGCCGAGATTTAAGTTGATAATTGTGAATGAGTTCCTTTAACATGAATGTATTTCGAAGAAAACTTTACATGTATAGGACTTACTGTATATCTTTATTTATTTGTTAATAAAAAATAGTTTCTATTTATATTTTTTGATAGGGGATGCATTGTTTGTTTCATTGTTAAAGCTTATTGTTTTAAAAAATGTTATATATGAAAATATTAGTTTAAGAATTTGTTTATGAAATATATCCAGAATGGTTTTTATTCTATATATAGTTTTGATCGTACTTCATTGTATGTTTGTAACATGTTTGGTAAATATTTTGCTATTCTTCGATATATCTTTGAAAATCTTCGTACATTGTATTATGTGTTTGTTTCATTGATTGTTTTTTTATTTAGATGAGAGATTGGCTATCATTTCTATAATATTGTATATAATAATATATTAAAACATTTTTTGTAAATGATGTACATTACTTCTATGATTCTTACTGGAGTCAATAAAATATATATGTAAAAATAATTATTCTATTTTTTGTTTAGATGGTTTATCTCCCTTGTTTTCTGGAGAAATGTGGTTTATCTCCCTTGTTTTCTGTCAAAGATGGTTTATCTCCCTTTTTTCTGGCGAAATATGGTTTATCTCCCTTGTTTCCTGACAAAAATGGTTTATCCATGTTTTCTGACAAATATGGTTTATCTCCCTTGTTTTCTGACAAAGATGGTTTATCTTCCTTGTTTTCTGACAAAGATTGTTTATCTCCCTTGTTTTCTGACAATGATAGTTTATCCCTTGTTTTCTGGATAAAGAAGATTTACCTCCCTTGTTTTCTGACAGAGATGGTTAACTCCCTTGTTTTCCTGACGATGGAAGTTAGTAAGTAGTTAATGCTTTCTTCATGCAGTTAACATTACATATTCGAGATATATCCCATCCGTAGTGGAATAGAACAATATAGACACAGGGTATTTGTTTATTTCGGTGTAAGATTGATTTTTATTTCACGATTGAGCTAAGGATGCAATATTTCATGAGTGGAGTAGTCACGAGTAAAAATATAATATCATTAGCTTACGAGTGAAATAAATAGATATTACACTGAAATAAACAAATTTTCTGTTTACTATATGCTACAAGCTGGTTTTTTTTTAAGTTTAAGTACGATATGTCATCAGAACGGCGCATCCAAACAGTGAAAAATAAATTTATTTTCATTGTTTCGAAACAGTGGAATATCGAGTTTATTTCGCCCATACATCCCGGTACTCCACTGTAAAGCAAATAATTAACTAATATATTGTACTCAGAAAATATAGAAGACTCAATAGTATATTTATACAATAAAAATAAGCTATCATACAAACATTAATAACTACAGTATATACATCGTCGGTTATCCCACGATACATTACCCCGCTATGCTGCGTTATCTATCGTGGGCCATTTGGTTAAGAAAATCTCATAATCATGAATAATTATTGAGGCATTTTCATTTGTTCTGCATGGAAACCACTGCGGAAAACTAGCCAATGAAAATATGTGTTATATTTAAGGTTTGGTTTACCATACAAAATGAGAAAAAAAACATGCGTTGGTTTCTATTTTAAGTATGAAAATTCCAGTATGACGTCATTGTTATTGAAGAGTATTTAATTTTAATACGCAATTTTATTGGAAGATTGGTCTCCCCTGCATCATGTATATTCACGAAAACGAGATTTTGTCAGTCAAATTGCCCACAGTACATATGGAGTGTAAAGGAAGAAAGTACTGTGGTTGCCGACGATGAACTATATAAAACATCACAGGGATGAGCCGAAAGAAGGAACGCAATTTTTGACATTAGAAAAAAGGATTGTGTAATTAGATTAAGTGAAAATGATAATAGTAGTAGAGCTTTATGAGGGTTTGACAGAAAACTGTCGTAAATAACATTTTTTCAAAAATGACTGATAAATTTGGCTTTAGAAATGCCAAATACATGTTTCTACCAAATTTCATCAAAATATTTTATTTATGAAGTACATAAATATACTTAGCAACGAATAGTTACAGAATAACATGAGAGAAAATTGTTAAACAATTTTTGCTTCTCCTGAAAAAGTTCGAAAATATGAGTTACGGCAGTTTTCCCTCAAGCCTTCGAAATTTAAATAAATAAATTGCGTAGCTATTTGATAACAAAGAACAATTGCCTATATTTTGAAGTTAGTACTGGCACTGTATACTTTCCATATTGTCCCACCTGTCACTTGTCCCCCACTTCTCCCACACGTCACTGCACTTCTCCCTAAATTGCTGGGAGGGAGAAGTCACTTGCCCCTAAATTTGGGACCCAGGCTCATCCCTGTCATCAGTAAAATAAACACAAGATAATTAAAGTCAAGTATGTACAAATTTATGAACAATCTTAAACTATGAGTCTAAACCTATAATATAACTAATTTTGTAATCCGAACAAATAAAGTAGGCCTACTTCGGTGCTTTTATTTCTCTATGCCTACAAAATTCGAATGTTAGAGGCCCATCTGGCTATTCTGCCCTATTAGATGAGGCAATGCCATACCAAAATTTTGTTAAGCGTCCAAGTGCACGTAGGTTTTAGAGTTCTCAATCAAAAAAAATTGTAAGTGAAATTTTCTTTTAATACATTTGTAATTCTGATGTTCCGAGATTCGATACGGAAAATTTCGTTAGAAAACTAGTTCTTTTATAATAAATACATGTAATATGTTTTGAGTTTGTGCCTAAACAAGTCATTTCATAAGTCATTCAGGCCATATAATGATGATGTTTTTCCATTAAAAAATATATAATGCATTGTTTTTGTGGTAAAATATTAGTGTTTTCGTTTTTGGTTTGTGTGTTTTTGTCAATAGGTACGTTGGTTAGTCAAACTTGTGTTGACGCTTAACAAAATAACAATTTGGCATGGCCTAATATTTGACCTCTGAAAATCATACATGTAATCAACAACAAAGTAATGCCAAGGTCATTAAATTAACTCGTCCCAAAATTATCATAGAAATCAAGGAACTATCACGATTTTCAGTTAAACACTCGTAAACAACTAGGGCTGTCATGATACACCAGAAGAGTATCACGATATATTGCAATATGCTGGCACATTATTTCAATACCTACCACGGTATATTGAGGGTATTGAGATTTGATATGCCCCCACTATATTTAACAGAACATAGCAAATCTTACATGCAACTACTAATAGAATCTAGCCTCTTTCTATCAGGACTGTGATATATGTTTTGCATATAAAAAAATGATTGGGTTGAAAAACACAATCACCTCTTTACCCGCAGAACAACCGAACAATCAAGCTCCTGGACGCCATGCTTGTTCCATAACTTTCTGTCCTGAAGTACATGTATATCAAATGCAACCGATCGGTTTAATTCTTGTAACTTGGGTTTAAATCAAATGAACCATGGAAAACTGATGTTTGACTACTTTCATTCCACAGAGGGAAGAATTTTCAAATAAAATAAAAAAATATCGCGAAGTACCGGTACTTAAAATTCATACTTGATACATATTGCCGCAGCTGTGTATTGCAATATACCGGTATACCGGTTTATCGTGACAGCCCTATTTACAACCCTTTTTATGACACTCGGAAAACTTCCTGTTGGCAGAGAATAAGTTCATATAAGGTAATTGTACCCGTATATACTAAAATATTGAGTCTTAAATTGTTTGAGAACTTCTGAACACAACCTATCATAATTTAATTGTACCCTCAATGTCAATCACTGACGACTGTCTATCGCGAAAATTCATCGGGTGATTTAGTAAACTTTTTTTAAACGTCATATTCATCACTTATTTAGGTCATATATACGACGGCCAGCTCTTCCTACTATAGGTTTCCTGGACAATTTTCTATCACCAGTACTAACTTACCCTACCACGAGGCCGACAACTCATGTATAGGGTATGACCTACCATGACCGGGCTCGAACCCGCAATCACCAGATTCGAAGTCAGACATGCTAACCACTATGCCACGGCCGCGGCTATAGTGCAGCAATGATCAAGCTGTTTTTTAACAATTTATTTTTAGTGCTACCATTTTGAAAATTCACTCTCCTTATTATTGCTGTACTATTGGAAGTCCTCAGTTCAGTTTCTCAAATATAATTTCATTTCGATATAATCGGTCATTTTCCATTTTTTTCTTTAATTCACAAAGGCTGTCTATTAACATACTAATACATTCATATATTGATTGATGTCCATAGTTTCACAGACGCACATCAGCCTCTCCATTTAATACAAAAATACTTTTTTGACCTTCGATGTCTTGACCCTTTCTTGATGTTTTATGTTCATTGGTATGAATTCCATTACATGTAACGATAGTATCGTTGTTTTCTAATGAAGTCGTCTGCTTCCTCGTCCTAGTTTGAATGGACTCGTGAGAAGAAATTCTACTCAAATTTCTAGCGACCTCTGGATGTTCATAAGGCCCTTGATCAGTTTCCTTCTGATACCCTGCATTTTCAATTGCTGAAATTATAAAAGTTGAGTTGAGAGTCATTAGGGTTCAGAGCCATTTTTTTAGGTTTATGTCTAGCTGTCACTTATTTAACCAAACATGTATCCTACAAAGTCTTGTAAATTATGCATAAAAAGTTTGAGCAAAATCTGAGGATAAAACTTTCAGCTGATTTTTTATGAAAAATCAAAAGTTGGACAAACGGGTCGTTTATAAGAGTAAAAAGTTACTACATTAAATTTGGTACCATAAAATATACCACCATCGGAAACAATTGTAATTCTCTTACCATTGGCTTTTACAAAACATAAAAAGAAAATATCATATTATTTAATTACTGGACATGAATGAAATAGACGAACATTGATATCTGTCTAAGTAGTGTATTATAACATTGCAATCATTGCCCAGTGGCACAGACTTTAACCCCCTGATTTATAAGGTATAAGTATGTCAGGCAAAGCATGATAATGGCCGCACCCTATGTAATGAATTAGGCGTTGGATAATTATGTTTTCAAATGAACATTTCTCACATCACGGGGCAAAGGATCATTGTACAAGAATTACAGTAGATACCTTTTTTTTAAATTGTTGTTCGGTTACATTAAAATGCTAAATAAAGTATCAGAAATTCTAACGATACTAATCCACGTTCAAATTGTGTTTACTTCAAGACATGATTTTTGGTTAATCATTCGCTAAATATACGAGCAATCAGAAAAATCGACTTCAAATGACCTATATTGTGCCGAACTCCTACTAACGTTACTACAGTAAACAAATGATCATGCAAAATTAAGAAAACGAAAATGTTGTTACCTGAATAATAACTAAGGGGGCAGCCATGGTTGTGCTTTGCCTGACCCGATAACCATAGTGGTAAGGGGCAGGTAATCCAAACTAGTTTAATACCATAAGAAAACTTGTAAAATTATAATTTACTCACCTTGTTTCACAGTCACTGGACTGATCTCATGATCTATTTGATATATAAGTTCAGCATGACCATGTCCATAAGCTTCTACAGGGTAGGCAGGTTCATTATGTTTTGGAATATCAAGACCTTTAATATGTAAAATATAATGTTATGTATGGTTTATGGTGGCATATTTCTGCCATCAGATAACCACATAACTAACTAGCTAATTTAGAGGTTAACTAGTTATGGTAACTAGTTTTAAAACCTTTTAACTTAAGAGGTTAACTAGTTACTGTAACTAGTAAAACCTATTAACTTAAGAGGTTAACTACTTACCATAACTAGTTAACCTCTTAATTAACTAGTTAGTTATGTGGTTATCTAATGGCAGAAATATGCCAAACGTTTTTTAACTTTTTGACTTCTAGTCTTTCATAGGCGGATTCAGTTGGGGGGGTCAGAGTTGCCCGGACCCCCCCCCCCATAAATTTCCAAATGTACCCATCCATGAGTGTATTTTTAACTGTAAGCCATTTTTAGGTTGCAAGAAGCAATTTTCTCTTGTAGGCCTTTGTGCTTAATATAGATCTAATGATATATAGTTTTTATTATTAATATGTTGCGTTATTCTGAAACAATGGATAATGTGGTTTGAAAGTTTGGACCCCCAAACTCCCCGCAGCGGTTATTTGGACCCCCTAAAAAAATCATGGATCTGCCCCTGTCTTTGTTGGTACTAACCTCTCATTTCAATATCTTCTGGAACTCGTAGTTTCTTAAATACTTTTAATGCTCCAAACATAATTATACTTGATATCGATGCCCATGTGAGTATAGTTGCTAGACCAGCAAGTTGCCATGCTAAATACTGTAATGAAAAGTAATATTTAGTAAAAATGTAACAAATTTTCAACAAAGGGAGATAATCACGAAGATCATATTTCAAATAAAGATACAAATACCTTTATCTATATAATTTTAAAATACTCGAAATTATATTATTGTATTTAGTAATATGAAATTCACAATTGGGAAGCACCTGTAAACGTTGCAGTGCTTTCCACTAAGTTTTGCTTTTAAAAAGTTTTTAAATTTCCAAAGTACACTTTGGACATTCCATTACATACACACAAAAAATATGATTATTCTTTAAGACAAAGGACGTTTTTATTGATAAGTTTGAAATAATCCCTACTTAAAGAGTATTTATCCGCAAAAAAGTCCAAATCCTTAAAATTGTAAATTCATTATTTTAACTGTTTTTAAATGGGTACAAAATCGGCTCACAAGTCACAAAATGCAATGAACTTCTAAGACCAGTCGTGAAATCTTTCAGAAATGGAAATCTCTGCTCACAAGCATTCCTAAGAGGACATCCTAACTTTACTCCAAAGTTTTATTGGTTTGAACTTGTAATTAACGCATAATGTATAGAAAAGCATGTCACGTATATTCATGAACATGTACGGTACCTACCATGCCAGATCGACGATTCCAGTTCATTAATATTCCGTCTTTTCTATCAAAGAAAGCTACGGAAATAACTCCCCATGAGCCACCACCCAAATGTACTGTAATATGAAAACAATAAAGGACTTTAGTCGGTTATTTCCCCTTGTATACTGTTCAAATAGGTAGGTCCAATTAGTTGGATTACTCGGACTTTACCCTTTACTTTTCAATGTCAATTTGGCAATTTTAATCTTAAATAACTGTTTTGTATATCATTTAATTTGTTTGAAATTTAAGCTAATTAATTTTAGGGTAAAGAACTATCTAAATTCCATAACTTCTGTTAATATCTTCATGAACAAGAAAGATATTAGATGAAATATTTTGTTTCCTTTACATAGGAATTCAATGATAAAATCCGAGGATTCCAACTGTAAGGACCTACTAACCAATTGGATTGCTTCAGATTTTATCAGGGAAAGATAACTGACTAAAGTCACTAATTAGTATTAATTAGAAATTGTATAATATAAACTGACACGCACTCAGTAAACGACAAATTTCACATATACAAAGTTAAATTCAATGTAGGTATGTTTGGTATCATTCTTTAGCAAAATATATGTATCTATGTAAATTTCATTAAATTTCAGTCAATATCTTAAGCATTATTTACGGTTATTAGTCTCTTTTCCTAAGGTTAATACAAAGAAAAACAAAGAACGTCTGCAACTTTTACTTTTCGTCCCTTTTCGTAAACCGTAAAAATGAACCAATCTCCGTAAACATCTCTAGATCCTGTAGAGCGTTGTCGTACAGGATCTCTACTTAGTCAATGCAAGGTCACGTCGAGATGAACTTTGTGTCGACCAATCAATGCGTAGCTTTCATCTAGACGAAAACACTATTAATCACATTTTGATTTCGAAATTTCTATTTTTAGACCAAGGTTTGCATGCTAATTTAACAGCGGTATTATTCACAGTCTGCGATTGGGTGGCTCATTTCAAATTGCGTGACGTAGACGATGTAAACAAGTTACGTATCATAACAATTTCGTCATGAATATTATGATGAGAAAAGGTCACCTGAACGTGACCTTCGTTTGGAAAAGGCCAGATCTAAATTAGCGAGTATGCGAGCGGTAAAATTTATGATCGGGTTTTAATCAGATTGTAAATGAACTTACCTGCTACAGCGTCCAGTGGGTCGTCTATTTTACATGATCTTACAACCCAGCACCAGAAATGGAATGCTACTCCGGATATACAGCCAACGACACATGCACCCCATGTAAACATAACATTACACCCAGCACACGCTGCAACCTGTAAAAGGTAAATAAAATCATCAATGATGGTCTATGTTTGCAGATATAATCAAAGCGCCAATAGAGACGTCAGACATGTGTTTTAATGGAGTATATGGCTTATACAACAAACGGAAGCGATGCAGGGGACGTTTCCCTTACATAAGCCAGATTAGATAAACATTTGTACATGCGCATACAGCTTTGTACATGCGCATACAGCTTTTGTCTGCTTGTAAACGTGTATTGCGGACTACATTTATTACAGTAGTAATTTTCCCTTTAATTGCGCGTGTTCGGCCTAATGTAATCATCCGCGGCAGATTTAAATGAGGATTTGCTTTGTCAAAAAAGTAAATACAAAGTGCATGTACCAGTTTTTTTCACTGAGAAATCTTTACAGTAACTAAACAGTCATCGTGTTTAAATATTTAAAAATGTTTAAAATAAAACAGATTTACCACAAAGCCGAAGAGCAAAGAAGGAACATTTTCAGATTTTTAACATTTGTTAAGAAAGGGACACCACAAATAAACAACGAAAACAATGATCTTAAGTGTTTAGCTTTTGGAACGGACAGTGGCAAAATAATTGCCACTAGAGTGTAAACCAGGTTTAAGGGTTAACCAAGCTCAAACTTGGCTTGTGGTTCATGAACAAACAATAACAAATTGTCATGGTGAAAAAACTTCAACCCTCCCAAAATCTCAACCTACCATTCCTGTAAGCGCACCATTTATGGTAACTAGCAAACTCCAACTGTTGTTTCCGAAGAATGATGATTTGTTAATTAACATTGAAGAGAATGCTGCAAACGATGCTGTGATAATTGTATTAACAACTGTTAAACTGATAGCAAAACCATCTCCTTCTTGTGATATGTGACCCTGGGAGCCACCATTGAATGCAAGAAATCCGAAGAATAAGATAAACCCTCCAAGGGCTGCAATCTGAAATTAAGAGAGGAACTAACAATATGAATACATTTAATTAAGTTTGGATGTTAAGACCGTAAATTCGCATCATCTCGACTTAGTTGCGACCGCCGAAAAAAAGTAGAGGTAACGAATAGTCGAGATAAACGAAATTTTACTAAGGGAGATAATTCTAATGTCTTCAGCAGTTCTGTTTACTTTTTTCAGTAGAGTCTTAATATAGGAATCGGTTTTTTATTGAAATTAATACTTTGGGATTAAAAATCGTCAGAATCGCATGGTTTTTCGATAACCAAGGTGATCTTTAATAGAGAAACCTTTCTATGGAAAAAACATGATATATTTATGAGTACATGTAGTTGAAGTTTGCACAAAGCTTCAATGTATAGCCGAAGTTGCCAAAATTTCATCAAATTTCTACAGCGTGGTGCTCGGTGATAAAGAAAATCGATTTACATGTACTTTGCTTTCAGGATCATCATGCCCCGTTGGAACATGCTAAAATATGAATAGAAAAAGTAGACCGATCGCTTAATTTGAACTTGAAAAGTAAATGTGATTATTTTATTTCTTTGTCCAGAAAATTATAATTCTTACCGGAATTGAATGACCACGTATTGGTAAAGGTTTCTTTGTCTCAATATCGAATCTACCGATTCTTGGCCCCAGTAACAGAGCTCCAAAGAACGCCGAGGTACCACCGAGACAGTGTACTACACCGCTACCAGCAAAATCCTGAAAATATATTCAGTGCATTCAGTACTTTGATTACAAGTTTAAAAGCACATTATAATCGTTTATTAGAATTCAGTATAAGAAATTAGGATATGAAAGTGATTATCCGAACAGGTCATTTTAGTAGCTAGCACTATATTTTTTTTGCAGAAATTCGATTGTCAATAAAAAATTGTTGGTTGCCCGAACTAGAAATTGGTTGCCCTGGGCGACTGCACACTCACTAATTTCGTTGACAGAAAAATCAATCTTTTCTTGGTATTTTTTTACAATATTTTCAACATAAATTACACATGTGCATGTAAACTTTTTTGCATCAAAACCTAAGTCATGCTATTGGTTTAATGGTTTTGTTTTTGGTGTCTGTTGCGTTAGAACCCTATTTACTGCTTAGGGTAGTAAGCACTTGTTTTTCATGAAACTGATTTTACAATTCAATCACATACTTTATTTTTTGGGGTTTAATGCTGTAGCAACACACTGTGTAGGTTATCATCACCTAATTGCTGTTCCAGGAAAGGCTAAATCTCTTTATTTAGCTGTTAACAAACTACTTGGCGCATATTTCCATCAGTGACTGACTACTGCCCTACATGATTTAGAATCAGTGGTAGGAGGGAGAATGGCCATAGAAAATTATTTCATGACCAAGCTTCACGAAAGTATGCCTGGCCCGTGAATCAAATCTACGACCCCTCGATTAGTTGACTTGTGTGCTACCGACTGAGCTAGCCGGGCGGGTATCACGTATTTTAGTCTCATGTGGAACTAACAGGCGACGCCACAAACACAGGTATCAAAGATAATACTTAACATGTTTCAAACCAATTTTAGTCGTGACTCATTCTATATTGTTTATCTATAATCATTATGGTATTTATTTGATAATAAACTGGTTGCTGATACATACGTTATATCCCATATGTCCAATAGTACCGCCATATTCTTGACCTTTCTGTAGGAATCCACCTCCCCAGACCCAATGTGTCACAACTGGATATATGAATCCTGAAATAAATACAAATGTAGACCTATAATAATGATAATGATGATGATGATGATGATGATAATAATGATAATGATGATGGTGATTGTAGTAATAATGATGATGATGATATTGATAATGATGCTGGTAATGATGATGGTGATAATGATGATGATGATTATGGTGATGGTGATGAAGTGATGATGATGATTATGGTGGTGGTGGTAATGATGCTGATGATGATGATAATGATGAAGATGATGATGGTAATAACGGTGGTGATGATGTTGATGATGGTGATGATGATGATGATGATGATGATGATGGTGGTGATGATGATGATGGTGATTGTAATGATGGTGATTATGGTGGCGATGATGATGATGATGGTGATTGTGATAATGGTGATTATGGTGGCGATGATGATGATGGTGATGATTATATGTATAAAAATGATGATGAGAATAGTAATGTAAATGATGATAATGATCATAATGATGATGGTGATGACTATATGTATAATGATCATAATTATGATGGTGATGATGATGATTTTATACATTAAATATTTTATACTCGCCCCCAATCTGAAAATGCGTCATACAACCTTAAAAATGATGTATATATACAACTATGACACATGTTAATTGTTTTTAAACATAATTTCTTTATGTCACAGCTACCGTTTTCATCAATCAATCAAATTAATTAAATAAAACAACTAAAACAATTAAAATTAGCAATGAAAATTAAATGCACGTGCATTTTATACAATTTATTTCTTTATTCGTAAATTTAACTCATTGATTTATCTGTTGCTAAGATCAAACTGTCGTATAGATAAATTTTATTCCACTCTCAGGGGCGCATGAATTAACCCCTCTGATTTAAAGCTTGTATGTATATTTTTATAGAAAGTGAGTACAGAGGTACTTTAGTGAGCATTTAAATCAGTGGGGTTAGTGCATGCGCCAATGAGAGTTTAAAGAAAACAATAGATATACAAAGTAACTCAATACGGAAAGAGTATGGAAAGGGAGGTAATTTATTTATAAGCCAGGTAAATGTTTCAAGATTTTCAAAACTATTTCTACATGTATAATTTCAAGAGTGAATAGTTACAAAGCTTTTACCTAAATATGATAATATATACTTTTACTCAAAAGCAATAGGGGTCGTGACGTTCGTTTGTTAAATTGACCCCATGCAACAAACTCCCCGCAGCGATTATATCCCTTTATTTTCCCTTTATTAAATCAATAGCAAAGCGTGACGAAAGTATTGTGAGGAGTTTGCCCATGCAAATCCATTCGGAAGAACCTTGGGGATCATCTACGAAGATATACTGCGTTTATCTGCTTAGAAGATCGCCGAAGTAGTTCCGAATGATGCAATTTATTAAAGTCCCAAACTTATGTTCCCAACATGAAACATTTAAGCCTATAACCCTCGTCATTAATATGGTTTAATGAAGGTTGGATGAAGGACGAAATCCTGAACAAAGTTAAACAGTTAAGTAAGTCAAATTAAAATCAATAAACACATCTAATGTGGAAAATGCCTACCCTTTTTTTGAAAAAAAAACGGCTTGATAACCAAAGTACTTAAAAAATTTTCCCATAGATACAGATTTTGTGATGCAAATTTTTCTACTTTACTTTTTTGCACTAAGATTTTGTAATGCAATTTCGTTCTACTTTAATTTTTTGCCCTGTAGCCAACACATCAAATTGTATGATATCACAGGAGCTTGACATTCTGTTGTATGAAAATGAATCCTCCTACTCATAGGCGGATCTAGCGGGGGGGGGGGGGTCCGGACCCCCCCCCAGAATTTCCAAAATGTACCTATCTGTTAGTGTTTTTCTTTACTGTAAGTCATTTTTGAGTAGCATGAAACAATTTTTCTCGGTGCTTAACATAGATTTATGGTTATGTAGTTTTTTATTATTAATTTGTTGCATTATGCTGCAAAATGTGTATAATGTGGTTGTATTTCGAAAGTTTGGACCCCCCCGAAAAAAATCCTGGATCCGCTCCTGTGTAAACATTCATTGTCTTAATTTTCTCAAGCACTAGACTAATTTAATAGGTTATTCACCAAAAGGAGAATAAGTTAAGGGACAATTATCTACTTGCGCAACTGTATGAAATAGATACGATAATTTTCACGATCCTGAATCAAGTTCAATAAGTAGGCCGACTGGGTCATTCGGAACTATTCGGCCATTCACTGGGAATTATATATTCAATGAATGGTCGATGTGTTCCGAATGCTACCAGGCAACAGAATAGTGGGTAAGGGCGCATTCGGAACTACCTCGGCGATCTTCTACGCAGATACAGTATATCTTTGTAGTTGATCGCCGAGGTTGTTCCGAATGGGTTAGGGCGATGACAAGACGTACCATTACTTTCAAACTGCTTATTATCATTGCTTCGTCAATATCTAATTACAATTATAAACCCTAATTTGGAAAATCATTAAAATCAAAACAGAAAAACTTAAAATTCATTTCATCAGACGATCAAAATGACGTCATAGTGACATCATCCATCATACATAATTATAATGTACGCAAAATTCAGACCTATTTTAATCGCATGACGTCAATTATTGTTTTATCATCTTAATTAACTTATCCAAACTAAAATGAAATAGGACTTGAAACCTGTTTAAAGCTGTTTTCATCACAGGTGACAGACTCAAGTTTTCTTTATAATAGTATATATAATAAGGGAAATTTGGTTCTGTCACCTGTGGTTTTATGTTATTACGTACTTTACAGTTTTCAAACTCATTTTTGCGTCAGATGATAAATTGAACTGGTAATGTGTTTTCCACGTCATAAGCGTAACGTCAGTGCAATTGATATGCCGCTGTTTGCATCTGAATAAACATACTCATTATTTCAATAAATCATAAACAAAAATAGAATATTTATTTTTAAGGAACGAAGATATAATTATTTAGACTAATGCATCATAATAAAACTAGGTTAAAACCATGCATGTTAAGTTAGTAATAGTAATGTGTAAATGTACTTTCTAAACTATTGTCGTGCATAACAACGCCGTTTGTATGTTTTTCTAAATCAATCACATGCGCATGTACTTTGCGTTTTTAATTAATTGTTTAACGATTATCTATATTCTTGTTAAATGTTTTTTAAATGTATGGTCGATTCAAAAGCCTAACAGGACTGTTGTTTGTAATTATATCATTCTTACCATAGGCGGATCCAGGATTTCTGGTTAGAGGGGGCGGAAAATTCTAGTTAGGGGGGCGTCAAGTGAATAAGCAGAATGGGGTTCCAAGGGGCCGTAAGGGCCTCGAATGGTTCAGGGCAAAACCCTGACCAGAGGACCAGGTGACCGGCGGCCCCGGAAATTCCTTAGTTTTGGTTATTTCTAAGGGATTCAGGCACATTTTCAGAGCCTCAACTATCCTTTTCCAGAGTATAAAATATAAAGCATCTAGATAATTATTTCATGTAATTTTCTAAAAGCCGCTGAATCATGTTAAAAACTTTACAATAATGAAAGGAATTGTTTTATGATGTGTGCTATGTTGCACACGTAGCGTGCGAAAAAATTTTGACATGTATATATATATTTCTTATAAATATCATATTTCATGATAGAAAAAATAACTTTGCTTGGGCAATTTTTTTTGGGTGGGGGGGGGGCGTACGCCGGGTCCGCCCCCGCCTGGATCCGCCTATGCTTACCGACTTAAAATAAAGACATTTCTTATTATTATACCTCAGTTTTAGCCATTCAATTTGAATTACCTTCCCTTGCGCAGGCGCTTGCTTTTTACCAAACGACTAACTTGATGTGAAATGTCTTCAAGCTAAGAAGCGAATACAACAGACAAAATTAAACGGTTTGTGCCTATTAAATTGTTAACAATTTCTGAGTTTTGTTGTTCGGTTTAATAAAATAAATATCACATCCTACAGAGGGTGATAGAACGTAATGTTCACCCTTGAAAAGTAATGTCAAGCCTCGGTGAACATTCCGTTCTATCACCCTCTGTAGGATGTGATATTTATATAATAATCTTAGTAAAACATATTGTTAGAATATGAAAAATGTACAACGTGGAAATAATTATATTTACTATTTATGTACAACCTTTTTATTCAATTAAGCATTTTGAACTTAAAATAGTCAATATCTATAATTTGATTGGCGATAACCAATTAAGTGATTAAGGCCTCTGGCTCATTACACAAATATGTTTCAAAGAAGTTATATAAGGTTCACAATGATAATTACAATTTACTAGATGGGAGCCCGTGCAAGCACTGGCTTTAGGTAATGACATTTTAGGTTATTGATTTAATAAAGGGAAATAACCGCTGCGGGGAGTTTGGTCTATTTTTAGTTTTATCTAGAACTATTTTTAGACACAAAAAAAACACTTTTTTGTTGATTTTTTGCAGTTTTTGCAAATATCAAGAGGCTTTGTCAAAAAAGAATTGTCAACTTGATATGCCGGTATATAGGTGCTCCAGCGACAAACAAAAGATTTATTCAAAGCTGCGCAGTTTCTTCCACAAAACAGGAAACTCGCAAATTTAATAGTATAGATACATCTTATCATTTATAGAGGTAATAAAGATTATGTACTAGGGCTGCAACGATTCGATTCGATACATCGAAACTCGATTGCAAGGGTGTCGATTCGATTTCGATTCGGGACCCGCGAGTTTCGATTCGATACTGACTTTTAAAAGTGTCTACATAAGTTAAAACGATAAAAGCAAAGGCGCGCCTAAAAGTCAAAGTATACGTTGACAGGGAAACTGGGTTTCACTTTGTTACATTTCTGTTAAATTTCTGTTACGATTTTATGTAGCATGTATAGAAACTCTGTTCGATATTACATTAATAATACATTTTCGCGACCATTACATTCGTACCCAATCCATTTCGTACTTGAATAAAGCAAATATAAAAAAATATCAGATTTTCGAGTTTCGTGTTATCTAATTTTAGTAACACTTTAATTTAAATAATATTATTTAGTTTTAAGCTCAAATATGTGTATAAATGCATATTTGTAGTAAATTGTATTTATAAAAGAATCGAATCGAAAAAAATCGAATCGAAAAAAAAAGTATCGAATCGCATCGAATCGACTTTCCGGTGAATCGTTGCAGCACTATTATGTACGCATGTAACACTTTATCATTTTTGGAATGTATTACCTCTGTACCTTTGTATTACGCATGCTATGATGTTTTAATGAGTTGTTAATGTATTTTAATACAATGTCAATGTGATTTAATCTTACTAGATATAGCCTTTAGAGAAATATTTGATTGCATATTTTTGTGATAATCTGCACAACTTTAAGGTATGAATGAATAAAATGGAGACTGACATGATTGGTATTCGTTTAAAAATCAAGTAATATAGAGTGCATTAAGACCACACATTGTGAAAAATTCATTTTGACATACATAACTGAGTAAAAAAACTCAACCAGGCGAGGATAAAACTACATGTTTTAATTATGGTGTACTCTTTGTTGGAGACAAAAGAAATTTACTACAGTTCTTGAATTTTGACGATTACTTATGTAAAACCATTATTTTCTATATATTTAAGTATGTTTTGTGATAAAATGAAAACAAATTTCATGATTGCAACACTTTATAAGATTCAGCATCTGACATCATAAAGCCTCCAAAACCATGATTATTGTAATAATTTTCTATAACAAAGTTTTTATGCTATTTGTTGTCTCTGTTATAATAATAATGATCACCAAAAAATAATGCAAAACTGCAAAGCATTTCAAAATAAACAGTTATCAAATGTTAGCTAAAAGCTATTCAATAGGCCTACAATCTGAAAATGTCTCCAAACTTTTGGTGGGTACTATAAGTGGAAGAAACAAGTGTGTAAATACTCACCTGTTATACAGAAACTGTAAACAAAGTAAGCCATGAACTCACATCGTTCTGCAACAGCTCCAGACACAATGGTAGCTGCCGTGGCAGCAAATGTGTATTGAAAGAAAAACGTGGCATACTTGTCTTCTGGAAGGCCGTATGAAGCAAAGTGGTGATAGCCAATGAAACTATTTCCTTCACCGAATGCCAATGCGTAACCTATCAAC
The DNA here is from genome assembly GCA_025267735.1 of Mactra quadrangularis. Lineage (NCBI taxonomy): Eukaryota > Metazoa > Mollusca > Bivalvia > Venerida > Mactridae > Mactra > Mactra quadrangularis. The sequence goes on along the minus strand of CM046304.1, from coordinate 1,465,737 downwards.
CAGTATGCGACACCCGATACAACTGAAAGATATAAGAATATTGTATGTTATAATTCTCCCAAATGTTTATCATAGGCGGATCTAGCGGAGGGATGGGGGTTCAGGGGGGTTCGGACCCCCCAGAATTTCCAAAATGTACCTGTCCATTAGTGTATTTCTTGACTGTAAGTCATTTTTGAGTAGCATGAAGCAATTTTTCTCGGTGCTTAACATAGATCTAATTGTTTTGCAGTTTTTATTATTTATATGCATAATTCTGCAAAACGTGCATTATGTGGTTGTGGTTCGAAAGTTTGGGATGCAAACATGTTCCACATAACATATACACGCAATGCATAAAAGAGAAGTTTTTGGTACAGTAAATTGTATCATACTGATTCAAATATGATGAAATATGTAAAAGATCTATTGTATCAGCAGAAATAATTGTTTCCCCACCCGCTATTTTCAATAATGTGCTATTTGACGCCATCTTGAATTTTACAGCGGGCGCTTGCAATCGTTCAATAGCCTTACAATTCGAGAAGCAGGCGCTCGCTTGAGCTCTCGCATTGTTGAACGAACCTCTGTTACATATAGTAAATACATTGTAAGTGCTAATGGTTTAGCAAACATAAATACATATTGCTTTTATCAACGGCCAAAAAGCAATGTTTTAAAAGGAAGTTTATAAAACGGAAGCAATATATTTAGAATTAAGTAAAGATTTATGAACTTTGCCACTTCAATATGAAATAATTTACGTTTTGTACTTTACGTACACAATATGACACAATGGTATAGAATTATTGAGCTCTTATTTGCTTTCTTTGATGCTTTGCATAAATTTTTCTTGTTACCTTTCTTTAGGCCATGTCATACCGGAATTTTGTGAAGCGTCCGCGTGCACATAGGTTTTAGAGACCTAAATAAAAAAAACCCACAAAATTGTTGGTGAAATTTGTTCGGCAATGACGTTATTCTTCGTAAGTAATTTATCATAATCGTGCCATTATTACTATATACTTTTACGTGAAAAAACAACAACAAACACTAGTCATTTTATATTAAATTATGTGTTTTAAGTTAGAGAGTTATTGACTATTGAGTTTTCTCGGGTTGAGTTGTCTTTGGATTGGGTTATCTCGAACCTAACGTTACGGAACGTTTCGGAACGTTCGGGGTAATTGAAAACGCTGTTGATGTAGTAATTTAAGTTCAATGCTTGCTCATTTGACGTGATTCTGAGTTTTCAGAACGACAAATGACTAGTCTGGTAATATCTGTTAATCTATATTTATGACACCTGTAGTGTGTTCAGTTACCGCGAACGTTACAGAACGTTACATAACGATACATTCGGAACTTCTCGGCCATTCGCTGCGAATAATCTCGGACATATTAAGACGCTATTTTGAAACTACCGGTGTCGAAGTAAACAAATATATGATCGTGTAGGTATTGAGTGATGTTTCGTTTTTAGTCCGTAAATTTTGAAACATCACTCATTGCATTAACGATAGCATATTTGTGTATTAGATTAGATTATTCGCAGCGAATGGCCGAGGAGTTCCGAATGTATCGTTATGTAACGTTCTGTAACGTTTTGTGTAATTGAACACGCTACTGGTTCTGTAAAGTTCCGCAATTAGGACCATTATAATATAGTACGACAATATTAACCTGAGCTTGACCTTTATGCAAGAATATATTAAACCTATATTCCGAGATATCGAAAAAGTCGGGAAAAAATAAATCGAGATAAACATGCATTTTTCATATATAGATAAAGAAGGAAAAAAACGGGACTTTCGATTTTCAACCGAGATTACGAAAAGTCGACTTAGGCGTAGTCGAGATAATGCGAATTGACTGTATTTTTGTCTCTGTTTGTAAATCGTTCTATATCGGATGCATTCGACAAAATAAACGTACTGAACAATTGTTTTTTCAAAAGAATAAATACTTTGAAACTGTGCCACAATATTGCGGACTTGCGTGTTTCCCCATAAACGAATGAATCCAAAATTAAAAGTACGATATCATGTTATGTATATACAGAATTGATCTACAGCACATAGGTTGTTATAAACACATGTATATTGTATAATCATACACTTTCATACGGAAACTCATGATTTAATGTAAGTGAAGTGTGTAATTATTATAATAAGGTAGTTCAAGCTCAGGTTAATATTGAATATATCGTATAGAAAGGGAATATAATATAGATACATTTGTGTTTTCAAATAAAGCATTTGAGAGTTAAAATTCGTAACAAAGCATATGATATGATGCAATAACTATAGTGATCCTTATGGAACCTAACTATGTAAACTTATAATATGCCTTAATCAAAATCATGCAGTTTAATCTACTATTCTGATTTCTTTCAACATAATGTTTTTATCTGTTGGTTAGGTGTCATTTCATTATGCTATTTAATTGTGTTTTCACGTCATTGTACTTTTATGTATTGTACATATTTCATGATGTAAATGGCTAGGTACATATTTGTATACGTTAATAAAATATATCATCTTAACTGTATTAGAAATTGTACCATATACTTACATGAGTCAAAAACGTTCTTGATAAGAATATTTGTCACATTTTTACTTCTAACTGCTCCGGCTTCCAAGAAAGCAAAACCACACTGCATAACTGAAAGCATAAAACATTAGAACGATAGACTTAGTTCAAAATGATGGCACTCTGACCAGCTAGTTCAGTCGACAGCACACAAGTACATGTATACTGATCGATTGGGCGTGGATTCGCTTCCTGGGCGGGCATACTTTCGTGGAGTTAGGCCATGAAATAATTTCTTCGAACGGCCATTCTCCCTACTACAACTGATTTGAAATCATGCCTGGCTGTTGTCAGTCATTGACAAAAGTATGCGCCAAGTAACGGTTTAACAGCAAAATCTAGAGATTTAACCTTTCCAGGAACAGTGAGTAGGTTGACTCACTACCGTAATTTGACTTATAGAATGTGTTGCTACGACAATTGCACAAACAACAATTTCGTTGCATGTTTATGCGTATTGCGGACTATATTAATAGAAGGAGTAATTACCCCTTAAATTGCGCATGCGCGACCGAATGTAATCGCCCGCGACAAATTTTGCTTGTGATTTGAACCAGTCCGCCGCTAAACATGGGAAACTCCATGTAAAAACACGTAATTAACGTGTGTTTCATTTGTTGTCAACATTTGATTCGGTATTTTTGTTACCAACTCTATTCATTATGTTATTTCGTCGCGAGAATAATTATGCATTCTAGCTATGTTTTATCTGAATGAGAATGTTTTAATTTAGTTAAAATAATAGAACACAAATTGAAAGATATTTAAGTCAAAGAGGAGGTGCCTGAAGGTTGTGCCAAACATTGAATGCTTTCATACACGCGGAAACAGCTCTCATTATCAAGCACTTTGTTAGAAGCCCAAGCCATTAAGTTTTTCTAAGCCCATCTTTTTTTTTCACGCGCATTATTTGTAAAGAACATTAATTTTGCAAAGCAAAAAAACCAACAGCATGTCAATACATAATTTTTATACATGCTTACATGTATTAAAGATAAAAAGCAGCATTGAATCTGTTTAAATAATCTGTTACAGTCATTGCCATTTGCTGATTCAAAATTTTAATGCATTCCATGGCCTAGATTTAACCTTTTTTGCAACCACTTAAAATGATTAAAAATCAAGTTATACAATAAACATAGTTTCAAATTACAAAAAATAAACAATTAAACGGTGATTGCAAATAACATTTTATTTTTTGCACATTGTAACTGTTAGCATACAGGAACAAAAAAAAACATATCTTCCGAAGCATTCCGATTAGAACCATTTATATAGGTCAGGGTTATGTAGGAAATCGTCATTAGTGTCAATAGTTTTTTTCACGTAGTTGCTCTATTTTCTTACCACACTTCTTACAAAAATACATACATGCAGTAAATCAATGTATTTACAACAGAAATACGGTGCATTGTTCTTGGTATACGAAATTCCTTTATTTGTTTAAACTGCGGCACTCCGCGAATCCAACTATATCAATTGATCCGTTAATCAATGGTCACGTTCCAATTTAAAAAAGTCAACACCCACTTATTACCTTCGCCACTAGTTCTAAACATTTGAAAGTCATTTTCTTTTGTCATTTTTCCTTCAAATAGGAACCGCAACTTGTTTTTTTCCAATACTTAGTGTCATGAGGTCAATGACTTTACCTTCATTCGAATCTGGTGTTACGCCCATCTTCAGCAATCAGATTGGTCTATTAGTGAGGCAGTCCACTCATGCAATCATTTAAGGCTACTCCGCTTCTCGGTATAAGTCAATATCACTTTTAACAAACTTTAACCTACTATTTTAAAATTATCAACCATCCAATCTAATTAAAACTCGATCTAAAATTTCCCGCTCGCCTACTCGCTAATTTAGAGCTGGCTGTTTCGCTATGAGGGTCACGTTCATGTGACCTTTTCTCATTATAACGCTAGTATTCATGACGAAATCGTTATGTGACTTTAAGGTAACATCGTCTACGTCACGCAATTTGAAATGAGCCGTCCTTTGAATAATACCGCTGTCAATTTAGCTCGCAAACCTTAGTCTAAAAATAGAAATTACGAAATCAAAAAGCTATTAAAAGCGTTTCGTCTAGATGAAGGCTATACATTGATTGGTCGTCACAAAGGTCATCTCGACGTGACCCTACTAGCGAACCTTAGAGATCCTGTACGACAGCACTCTACATGATGTCTGTTTACGGAGATTGTCAACCATACTAAAATTGTCCATGCAATTTCCGTCTTTCTTGCATTTCGTTCAATTCGAACTTTTTGCAATTTCGGTCTTTCTTGCATTTCGTTTAATTCGAACTTTTTGCAATTTCGGTCTTTCTTGCATTTCGGTCAATTTGAACTTATTGCAGTTTCGGTCTTTCTTGCATTTCTGTCCGACTACGTCTTAGTATCTACACTCTGTATTGCCTGAAAACTGGGATAATAAACTGTGACTTTCTTGCACCGTATGGAGAAATTTGAAAAACGAATAAACTCGCGTTATGCTGTTATAACAACGGAGACTGTATTGTGAGTATAGCGAATTCCGCATTGAATGATACGTTTCATATTTCAAATAACATGTATATTGTATTGTATTGTCATTTCCATCTTTAAAGCTTTCAATTCAATGCCAATTGATCTTTCACTGATGACCTTTCCCTAGTACTAATTTCTAAGGTGTTTTTATTCCTATGTTTATTTATAATGTTTGCATCATCATTTTTTTGTTTACTACAATTTCTGAATGATTTATCTTTAAGCAAGGGAGCACAGCGACCCAATACAAATGTACACGGTAGAAAACCCTGTTGGATGTCCCCTTAAGCAAACAAATGTGTATTTACTTTATGGTCTTCAATGAAAAAAAATGTATAAATGAAAGTAGTGGAAATTGAAACATCATTGATATTAATAATTATTATAACAATAATATTTACGGTACGTTCATGTTGGTCCTTATACTTATCGATTCAAACGATATCGCTGTATCGTCGATATTCATTTTCCGATCATTAATCGATATGCATTTTGAAATATCGATAATAAAGCCTATATATGAAGATATATAAAAGTCACTTTTAAGTGACAAATTTGCGAGACGAACCTTCTATCGTAAGTGGAAACAGGTACCCTGTCATAATATGAACTGATAGGTCTAAAACATTGACGGCAACGCCATTGAAGAAATAGCCATAGCTCACAAAACGTATAACATTCATGACAAATACGCATCTTTTATGACAACATAAATGGTCTGCACAGTTTTACAGTGAATGTATCGATATATATATCAGTGTATCGCCGATATTTTTTTCTCGATATCGATATCGTCGATAGGCTTCGAGCCCAATCAGTGACAGTTCCTTGTACTAGTGACCATAATGGTTTATAAACAAGTAGGTTTTTATTTTTTTATTTTAAATATTCAAAGACTGAAAATTATTTTTATGTCTACCTTTCTCGACAAGAAGTTTTCTCAGTTTGATAATAAAAGGAATAGAATCAACAAACAACATGGTTTTGAATTGAAAATGGTCATTTTTTATTAAATGACATCAAACAAATATATACACTTAATCAAAACCATGGAATCATAAACAAATTTATGTAAACATGAAAACTGTTTTTTAATATCAAAGATTAAGGGGTATAACATTATGCCACAAAATTGTGGACACTGTTAGTGTGAAGAGAAGTTAAGAGACTGAAAATTATAAATTTTCATCTTGCTGGTTCAAGAATTCGACAAAAATAGTGTTTGTTTAACTTTGGAAAGATCTCGTGATCGTATTACCTGACTTCTCTGCAACCCATTAAAAGATATAAAACCGTTGAGATATGACACATAATACTATTTGTTTGTTTATTGTTTAAGAACAATGTATACTATGTTTTGCTTCATAAAGAATTTAAAAGCGTTTGAATAAAACTCTATGAGAGGTCCCTGTAACTATATTGCCCAATATTTTATGCAGTCTATTTTTGCATGACATATTGTGCTTGGCTTTACAAATTAGCGTTTTCTAAAAATTTTCGTCGCGAAGCAATTAATGGATTTTCTTTTTCCATTTGCTGCGGACTAAAATATGCGACCTCATGATAGAACAATTAAAATACAATTCATGTAGATTTTGTCAACATCGCGTGAGTTTCAAGTGCCAATATTAGATTCAAACTGCATACTCGTTAAGTTTACATTAGTAGTCACTGTGCACGCATTAGGAATAACAACTGACAATGGAGAATCTATTGACGCAATCTGAGGAAGCACGTGCTTCCGGTTTTGTGCCACGTGTTTCCGGTTCACCGCGGAAATTATTGAATATAGTAAAGAAATTAAGACAGTATGTTGGAAGCTCTTGTCTATAATTGTATGGCGAATGTCGTACGTATTGATACAAAAATGAGGTATTTGTTTGTATATCAGCTATTAGAGCAACAAAAATTGATAATTAGTTATTTTAAAGCAACTCCTTCACAGATTTCAACTGAAATATCAACTTTTTTTTTAACTCTCAAAATATTGTATAAAGGCAATTTGGAAAGCAGTATTCAATGATCTGCCCCGTGTTCAGTAACAACTGCTAGCTATCGTTACGGGTACGGGACAACTCAACCAGAAGACAACTCAACCCGTGCATAATTCAACTCAAAGTTGGGCGACTCAATCTGTTAGTAGGGGATTGAGTTGTCTCGGGTTGATCTGTCTTTGGGTTGAGTTGTTCCGACATTTCCGTTACGGAACGTTTTGGAACGTTCAGAGTAACTGAACACGCTTCAGATAATGACAATTATAGTGTAAAGAAGGTACCTTAGTCAGTTATTTCCCCTTGTACACTCTTCAAATGGGTAGGTGCAATTAGTTCGATTACTCGGATTTTACCCTTACTTTTCAATTTGTTTGAAAATTAAGCTAGGGTAAAGAACTATCTAAATTTCACCACTTCTGTTAATATATTCATTAACAAGAAAGATAAATTATATGAAATATTTTGTTATCCTTACATACGACTTCAATGATAAAATCACAGGATTCCAACCGTAAGGATCTACTTACCAATTGGATTGCTCCAGATTTTATCTTGGAAAGATAACTGACAGAAGTCCCTAATTGACATACGACTGTAAGATAGAGATTTTATGAATAAAAAACTTATCTACTTAGTTAATAAAAGCATATATGATTTTAGTGCGTTTTTGTGACTTGTACTTTATATTTCTCAAAAAGCTACAGTTTATAATGCTTTCAATCTGATTAAAACCCGATCTAAAATTTTCCACTCGCTAATTTAGTACGACAATGCTCTACAGGATATCTGTTTACGGAGATTGTATTGCTTTGAAATGTTAAGAAACCCATTCCACTGATAGACTGAGTCATATTAGCTTCCAGACAATATTTGACGTGACGTCATCGTGTTACGTCATGACTTCAGGAAACAGCGAGCCTGTGGTGCTTATCACAAAAATTCTTACGAAGATTTTCAAAAGCAAGAACATTAATAATACACTCATTTTTTGGCCTATCAATTCTTAATATTATAGAATTGTGTAGATTAGTGTATATCTTTTGAATATCATATCATAGTTATGCTTATTATCCATCTGACTTTGTACTGCAAATTATATGAAATGGACTTACGATAACTTTTTTTCGTAAGAAATTTTGTGAAAACACTGAAAAGCACCTCTGACTTGTAATTTCGAAATACCGAACAAAAAGATAACCAAACCTGTGAAACGGTTGCTTTAAGTTCATAAAGATTATCGTGAAAATATAAGTCCCAGAGTTCGGAGAAAAAGTTGACAAGACAATAAGTTTATTGAAAATATGAAAACTTGTATGAGACAAATGACACATGGTGTTAGTTACAACGGGCCATAGTTTTCATAAGATGATTTTTTGATTAAAACCGTTCAGAGATAACGACTTGAGGAAACTAAGGGGTGGGGCTGATGCTGTCAGTGGGTCTATCTCTCTCTCGTCACGACAATAGTCATTATCGAGCTAATTGAACCCGAGTACAAAAAGTTAATAGAAATTGCAGTTGCTGTGTTGATTTGTAACAAATTCCTCTAAGAGATGACAATAAGGTAAACAAAGTTACAAACAAACTGGAATAATTAATGGACTGTCATCGGTTTATCGATCTAACTGTTTATGCCTATGCTCTCGTAAAGAGTTTGTAAAACAACAGGACCAGGAGGCTAGCTCAGTTGGTAGCACGCAAGTCTAGTAATCGAGGGGTCGTGGATTTGATTCCCGGGAGGGGCATACTTTCGTGGAGCTTGGTCATGAAATTATTTCTACGGCCATTTTCCCTCCTACCAATGACTGATGAAAGTCTGCGCTTTGTAGTTGGTAAACAGCTAAATCCAGAGATTTAGCCTTTCCAGGAATATTGAGTAGGTTGACTGACCGCCGTTATAGGAACTATACAATGTGTTGCTCCGGCGTTAGCAACCTACTCACTCTTCCTGGAAACCAACTACTAAAAATCTAATAGGCCACGTATTCAGTTCTAACCCGCCCATGAGTTTCAGCTAGTGAGAAAAGCCAAGCTACGAGAACGGTTTGGACGGCATCCTACTATTATTCCGTTGATAAATAATATATTTGTTTATATTTTCATATTGACAAAATTTCAACATTGTTCGGCAAAATTATCAATCGATATAATATCAGCAATTGTCGCAGAGGGTGGGCACGAAAGCTTGCTAATTGCTGTCTTTTGAAAACATGATCTCATCAATACAGCCTATGCCGTTTCAGGAACAAATGTCGCTACAGTACGAAAGACCGGTAGGGCCATTTCAACCTCACGAATTCCCGATTTCATCTTCATGAATTCACATTTTTAACATACGGAATTCACGAGTTCACGATTTCAATAACACGATTTCAACTTCACGAATTCACGATTTCAACTTCAGTAATTCAACTTCACGAATTCACGATTTCAACTTCAGTAATTCAACTTCATGAATTCACGATTTCAACTTCATGAATTCACGATTTCAACTTCACGAATTCACGATTTCAACGTCACGAATTCACGATTTCAACTTCGCGAATTCACGATTTCAACGTCACGAATTCACGATTTCAACTTCACGAATTCACGATTTCAACGTCACGAATTCACGATTTCAACAAGTCATGAAGTTAAAATCGTGAATTCATGAAGTTGAATTCGTGAATTCATGAAGCTGAAATCGTGAATTCGTGAATTCCGTATGTTAAAAACGTGAATTCACGAAGTTAAAAAAAAATGTGAATTCTTGAAGATGAAGTCGGGAAATCATGAAGTTGAAATGGCACTACCGGTCTTTCGTACTACAGCTATATATATATAATTGTTATTTTATACTCATATTTTTTTACCAATTTACAAACACCGTGAAAGTATTATTATTATTTTTTTGTTTGGGTTTAACGCCGTAGCAACACATTGTATAGGTCATATCACGGCGGTCAGTCAACCTACTTACCGTTTCTGGTAAGGCTAAATCATTGGATTTAGCAATGAAACAGTTCCTAGGCGCATACTTTTGTCAGTAACTGACAACTGTCCTGTGTGATTTAGAATCAGTTATATGAGGGAGAATGGTTGCAGAAATGATTTCATGAATAATAACTTCTCGAAAGTATGCCCCAGACCCCACGACTTCTCGATCAGTAGACTGTATTAATATAATTTCTGTTCAAGAAAAATACGCAGTATAACCTGCATTAACAGCCACCTGCTATCAGCAGTCACCTGCTGTAAGTGGACAAACTGGCTTCCTCCCAATGAAAATCCCTCTATTTTGAACCTGTTATAAGCAGCCATCTACTGTCCGTGGCCTGTGGTCACCTATTTCCTTACAAATTCACCAATTTACCTGTATTAAGTGGTCACGGTCAATTAAATTTTGTAATTAACAAAGTGTTACATCATTGTATAATGGTCCAGACGTGTGACAACCCACCTAGTTGAGTCTTAAAACAGTCAAAATTCATCAACTAATTTGTCATAACATAAAGTAAGACTTCCAATTTACAACTGACATTGTCTATTGTGCCCTTTTTAAAGATCATTTAATAAAAAAAAACTACATAGATAATTAACTATTCAGATTGGACCAATCAAAGCATTTTTTGAACCTGGTTTAAGTGGTCACCTGCTGTAAGCAGCCAATCTAGTCATTTCCCTTCACTGGCTGCTTAATACAGGTTCAATGGTATGTTATTTCATGGTCAAATGTCCACTGTTCATTATACGTAAATTTTTATCAATCAACATGCACCACGAAAATGTAAATTCTATTTGGGAAAATATACGTTCTTTCATGCTTACTGTCCACAATCTAATTAAAACCCGATCTTAAATTTCTGTTCGCCTACTCGCTAATTTAGATCTGACTGTTTCGTTATGAGGGTCACGTTCAGGTGACCTTTCTTTCATTATAATATTCATGACGCAATCATTATGTTTAGTAACTTGTTAACATTGTCTACGTCACGCGGTTTGAAATGAGCCGTCCAATCACAACCTGTGAATAACACCACCGTCAAATTAGCTCGCAAACATCGGTCTAGAAGTTGAAATTACGAAATCAAAATGCTATTATGAGTGTTTCGTCTTGATGAAAGCTACGCATTGATTGGTCGACACAGAGATTCTCGACGTAACCCTCCTAGCGAACCTTAGAGATCCTGTATGACAGCGCTAGAGATACAATATTTCTGTTTACGGAGATTGGTCGTAAGATGACCAGGGGTTATAGCTGTAAAGTTGGTGAAAGTGCATTTATAAGCATGAAACTTAGTCATTAAAATGCAATAAGTCTTTACTTTACTTATATATAGAAAAAAATATGCATCATGAAATATATATGAAATATATATCAATAGAATAAAAACAGACAGTTTGTTTGTTTGTTGGGTTTAACGCCGTGGCAACACATTGTATAGGTAATATAACGGCGGTCAGTCAACCTACACACTCTTCCTGGAAAGGCTAAATTTAGCTGTTAACCAACTTCTAAGCACATACTTTCGTCAGTGACTGACAACTGCCATACATGATTAAGAATCATTGGTAGGAGGGAGAGTGGCCGTAGAAATAATTTCATGACCAAGCTCCACGAGAGTATGGCTTCGGTCCACTATGTGTTTTACCCGATGAACGTGCATTTATAAGCATGAAACTTAGATTTGAAAATACAGTTGGATTTTACTTTACTAATACATGTATATAGAAAAGGTATGCATCATGAAATATAATATGAAATACAAATTAATGTATATATCAATAGAATAAAAATAGAAAGGCAAATACAAATGATGTAGGTCTCGTTGGTTTTCAATGACACCTGCATCCACACCCTTTCTATAGAAATGATCCCTATGTGAGCAATGTCTGAAATAATCACAGCGTCGAATAAAAGTTAAAAGTAAAAAAGTTACTTTTCTTTTGTTAGCGAGTATATAGATACATATTTATTTAACTCAAATGTTTTGTAAATATTATTTTAAAGTATTATCTAAAAAATATCGAATAACTAAAATTATTTACTTATTATCTATGGAAAAAAACATCAAACAAAGTTTTTTTTCACACACAATACGTCGATATGAAAAAAAATCGTAACATCACCTTTTGTGCATTCACTATTGTCGAACAAAAACTATGTTCTTTACATGTGAAATATAAAGATAAATAAAACAAAATAAAATTTCAAAACTTACATAGTACGCACATTCCGAGTATCACGAGGAAAAACTGGTCCAAATTTGTCCGAAGTAGGAGAATCATTTCCATTTCAACATCATGGTCACTGTCCGCCATAGTCCAGAAGTTTTGTTGAGGTTGATAATAAAAATTATAACAAGTCGTTTACAGAGCTATCTCTGTTTTGAAAAGTAAACCAAATGAGCTTAGCATTTATTCTGAAAACAACTTTTTCTTTTTATTGACGCTTTTACACTATTAATTGAAAATCTAAAAAAACATGAACTAATTATTTTTAGCGTCGAATTAATGAGCATGGAAAATCTATACTTAAACACTAACTAATTATCAAGCTGATTTATCAACGCTAATCATCATGACGAATGCAACATGTAGTTTTTTCTATGACAATAGATAAACTCAATGTTCAAGCTCAAGTCACGAGTTTTTAATTCCTGTCTTTGCGTACAAACGCAATAAATTACAAACATTTACAGTAATTAGGCACCTTAATCCTTACACCGTTTTACAAAACGATTAAATTAAGTAATAATTTTAAAATCAAGCATTATTTTTGATAGACCGTTCAACAGCTCAGCACCTGGTGTCGTACAGGTCGTATGTGGGACAAAAATGGGACAATGCGCATCGCCGGTTCCGTTCCCTTAAAAACCAATAATGGGGAGGGTAAAAGATCGTAACCATTCGTAAGTTTAGTTTGTTCAAACATATCTTATTGACATATTATCATTTGCAATATAAAATATACAATGCTCATGCATTATGACAAAAGGTTTATGACATAGGGGTCTGTTAAAATCAGTAAAATGATGTTCGTGCACCTCCTTGTTCACCTATTGAGCGGGCGAGTCTATTTATTAGAGTAAATAGATTCCCACGACTTATTGGACGACCCACAGTTTGATTGTGAGTATTGTTTACGTGTTAACATTTGTTGACGATTTGGGAAATTAATTTGGATTTCACTTTCCCTAGCCATACAATAAGGGACTTTAGTCAGTTATTTCCCCTTGCATACTCTTCAAATTGGTAGGTCCAATTAGTTGGATTACTCGGATTTTACCCTTACTTTTAAATGTCAATTTGCCAAAATTAATCTTAAATAACATTTTTGTAAATCATTGAATTTGTTTGAAATTCAAGCATAGTATTTTTAGGGTAAAGAGCTATCTATTACCACTTTTGTTAATAACTTCATTTACAAGAAAGATATTAGATGAAATATTTGTTGTCTTTACATGGGACTTCAATGATAAAATCTGAGGATTCCAACTGTAAAAACCTACTTACTAATTGGATTGCTTCAGCTTTTATCAGGGAAAGATAACTGACTAAAGTCCCTTATTACATGTATTACGAAATTCGATCTGATGATCTGATCGCATTGTTTTGCGTCGCTTTTACCTTGGCAATAGGCACTTACCTTGCTGTTATAATGCCTTTTGTTTCTTATTCGTATGTGCGTTTGCTTTGTCGATTAAATCGTGGGTTAAAGATTTGTCACCAAGACAATGTATTTAATGTTTGTTTTTGGACAATGTTGGACACCCTAGAACCTGGTCTAAACCATCATTGGCAATTCGTCGCCTCAATCTAACAATGTCCTATCTCCATTTTTAAAAAATATGAGATAAACATACCAAGTGACTTGTATGACCTTGTTCTATCTTTTAAAAAAGGTTTTGAGACTCTATCATGTCAAACAGCCCAATTCGCCAATCGTACATTATCCTATCTCCACACATTTTCTCTGCTCACAGCGTAAACATTGCTCTATGTCCAGGACATAGATCAATGTTTGGGCTGAAAATACTGTTATCCGATCAAAATGAAATCTTCGTCACTCGTTTTATGTCCTAATTGACTCTAACAATGCTCTAAGTCCATAGAAGCTTGTTCGAACATTGCTCTATCTCCTTTCGTCCAGTCGGAGTACACAACATGATTATCGTGTTTTTCATCTCCAGTGACATCATATTTTTGGTGTATACCAAAATAAATATGTATGCTGCAACATAGACAGTGTTACAAACTCAAAATTATAGAAAATGTGCACAAATACCACTATAATGTCTTCTTGGAGATAGCGCAATGTTAGATCGAGATGCATCAACAAAAATAAGCGAATTTTGATCTATCTCCAAACACATTTTTGCAATTTTCAGCATTATTATTCATAATATTTCAATCATTTTCTTCAAATATGTGTTGAATAACATTGTTAATGTGCCTACCAAGTCTCATGTCTATACAGACTGAAACAACGAAGATATCACCTTTTGAACTTATGAAGTCGATTTCCCAAAAATAAAAATTTGGTAGTTAGAGCATTGTTAGATTGAGGCGACGAATTATTTTACTTCTGATTGTTTCAATGCAATCTGATTAAAATCCGATCTAAAATTTTCCGCTCGCCTACTCGCTTATTTAGATCTGGCTTTTTTCTTGCGAGGGTCACGTTCAGGTGACATTTTCTCACTATAATATTCATGACGAAATTTATATGTTTAGTAACTTGTTTACATCGTCCACGTCACGCAATTGGAAATGAGCCGACTAATCGCAGACTGTGATTAATACCGCTGTTAAATTAGCTCGCAAACCTTGGTCTAAAAATAGAAATTTCGAAATCAAAACGCTATTAATAGAGTTTCATCCAGATGAAAGCTACGCATTGATTGGTTGACATAAAGGTCATCTGGACGTGACTCTCCATGGGAACCTTAGAGATCCTGTGCGCTACAGGATCTCTGTTTACGGAGATTGGAAAACGGCCAGATCTAAATTACTGAGTCTAGGCGAGCGGAAATTTTAGATTGGGTTTTACTCAGATTGGTTTTCGTTGTTTGTGGCATTAAAAATCTAAAAAACCCTGTCTTTGTTTTTTTTGGCTGTGAGATAGATATGTGTATTTTTACTGCTGTTGTGCCTGATATTCACCTTTTTTGTATTGTCGAGTCTCCCGGTGTTTTCAACTTCAGGAAGAAATGATCGAAATTTGAAAGAAATTCACTTTCAATTGTCAACCGTCAATTTGGAATTAACAAACGCCTCGTTTGGTATTATCACCCATCGTATACAAGTACAGACCCCGGCACTCGACAATACATTCTGCGCTGTATAATCATAATATTTAAACATTTTCGCGCAAGACTCATGACGTCATGCACCATACAAGCGAGATAACTGCTACAACAGTTAAATCAATAAAAATTGGAGTTAACTCCCATTTTAAATGATAGAATGGAAACAAACTTTAACTTCAATAGAATCAATGTTCTTTTTAAATAAATACAGCTTTTAAGTATTTTTCCAACGTGTATTGAAAGTCATGGGGAATCCAGAAGTCCGTGTAAGCACGAGATAATCGAGACAACCGTGAAAGCACGAGATAATCGAGCAGGCCCAGTAAGCACGAGATAATCGAGCAGACCGTAAGCAGCACGAGATAATCGAGCAGTCCGTGTAAGCACGAGATAATCAAGTAGCCCGTGTAAGCACGAGATAATCGAGACATCCGTGAAAGCACGAGATAATCGAGCAGACCGTGTAAGCACGAGATAATCGAGCAGTCCGTGGAAGCACGAGATAATCGAGACATCCGTGAAAGCACGAGATAATCGAGCAGACCGTGTAAGCACGAGATAATCGAGCAGTCCGTGGAAGCACGAGATAATCGAGTAGCCCGTGAAAGCACGAGATAACCGAGCAGTCCATGAAAACACGTGACAATCGAGTAGCCCGTGGAAGCACGAGATAATCGAGTAGCCCGTGGAAGCACGAGATAATCGAGTAGTCCGTGGAAGCACGTGACAATCGAGCAGTCCGTGAAAGCACGAGATAATCGAGAAATTCTTTAATTCTTGTCATTTTTCGAGATGATAATCGTTGTGTTGAATTTTAGTGACAGGTGTACGAGTTTTTTCTTTAATTGGTTTTAACGTCGTATTCAACACATGTTAAGTTATATATACGACGGCCAGCTCTTCCTACTAAAGGTTTCCTGGACACTTTCTATCATTAGTACTAACTTACCATACTACGAGGCCGACAACTCATGTATAGGGTATGACCTACCGCAACTGGGCTTGAACCCGCGATCTCCAGATTCGAAGTCAGACATGCTAACTACTACGCCACAGCCTCAAGTGTGTGAGGTGAAAGGACTGGATTTGTGTTTGAATTTATCAAATTATGGATTTTTTTATTATCTTGAGGTAAATGGAGTTTATTTACTATACACGAGACGGTAATATAAATACATATCGTAGCTAAAAAGTTCAACAATTTCATGTGATTAGCCTTTTAAATGTGTTATCTTTCCTAAGTTTTTGACCAACTTGGTCAGCAGGCTGCTGATTGAAATATTGCAAGTAAATTAGTGCTTAAGTAGGTTTTTTTCGGAAGAAACACTCTCATGAATTTAATAAGGTTGTTTGTTTTGTTTGTTTGTTTTTGTTGGGTTTAACGCCGTAACAACACATTGTATAGGTCATTTAACGACGGTCAGTCAATCTACTCACTGTTCCTGGAAAGGCAATCTCTGGATTAAGCTGTTAACCGACTACTAGGCGTATACTTTCGTCAATAATTGACAATTGTCCTACATCATTTAGAATCATTGGTAGGAGGGAGAATAGCCGTAGAAATAATTTCATGACCAAGCTCCACGAAAGTATGCCCCGCTCGGGAATCGAACCCACAAAACAAAACAAAGTTTATAGAGTTGTGGGTCTTTTATTTCTTGTCCTGTTTCAATGACACCTACGCGACCCTAAGCAGAATATTATATACTATATGTATTTCCTGCGCAATTTCCACAATTTTCGAGCGCCAGTTTTATACTTTTTGCCAATATCTTGAAGAACTATTTTTAACTGGTTTTTTTTCAAACCATAGAATTGTGTCACGTGGTATTGCCATCGTGTTACAACATTCGGAACTCCTCGGCCATTCGCTAATAACGAATAACCTCGGACATGTTTAGACGCCATTTTAGAACTACATTTTCGTCACATTTCCAAACCGGTGTTAAAGTAAACAAAACCTTCATAAAAGGTCGAGGGGTTCCGAATGTGTGTTACTTCTACTACAAAATACTATAAATATAACAAACGATTTCATTAAATTTTCTATATATGTATATTGCAAAAATATTTTTATTTCTTGTTATATTAATGTATACATGTATAAAAAAGCGAGAAAAAACAATTATGTATAATTATGACATATTAAAGTACATGTATAATATAGGGCTGTCATTGACGGAAAATATTGTATCGATATATTGAAAGGCAAGTATCGGTGATATATCGATATATCGAGTCAGACAATGAGTGTAGCAGAAGCTACTAGAACTCCAGTATATATCACGTATATAATGCCTACATGATGTTATTCATAATGGTAAAAGTTGTTTCAGGCTTATTCACATGTGTTTAATACTTAACAGAAAACATGAAAACTTGGAAATATAAAAAAGTCCCTTGATCTATTCAGGTCAAAAGAAGATAAATACAACGAAGTGAAGTTAAATAACTTTTCACCTTCATTTAGTTTATAGCCTGTATCGATATTTCAAATTTCGATACGATATCGAATCGTCTGTCAAGAATCAGTGATACGTCGATATCGCGATTTCCGATGACGGCCCTATATAGTAGTGATAATCTCAGACAAACTGTAAGTTGCGCGTATATTAACCCCATTTATTTAAATACTCAATATTTGTTCCATAATGAATGTACATAAATACCCGCATCTAATTATATTGACCGTGAGTACAAAAATACTTTAGCGAGAATCTAAATCGGAGAAAATAAAATAAAGTCTTCTTGGCTTGGTTTCATAAAAATCAGATGCTATTTAGGCTACCGCAATGCGATCTGGTAGACTTGCTTTAAAGGGACTCATTCACAGATTTCAATTTAAACATTAACTTTTCTGAAACTATCAAAATTTTTTGGAAACATTTTTTGAAGCAGGAAATTAGTGCTTTGATTTTGACAAGTTTAGTGCAAATTGACATACAAGTAAAAATGATGGTGTCTCAAGTAGTAAAAGTCTACCCCGTATGTCATGGTGTAGACATTTTTAGTGCATTTTTGTGACTTCCATTGTATATTTCTTGCAATCTATTGGCCAGTTTGTCCTAAAATATTGAAACTTATTTTTTGACACAATTACAGACACTGAATGGTATTTTGAAAATGTTGAAATTTTTTAGCCAATTCTGTGAACTAGTACCTTTAACGATCATGTAAGTGTAATTTTTCACCATCCAATTAGAGGGTCGCTCACAACTGTCTGAGCCACGTCCATCTTTAGTAACCCATGGTAATATATTTTTCAATGATAATATAATAATATTCATAATAGCCCAAAAATAGTATTTTTGGCTATTTTGGCTATTTCGTCTATTTTGTCTTTTTATGTAAATTTGCCAATTTTGATCATTTTGGCTATTTTTACATTTTTACTTGTTTGATTATTGAAACATTTTTGGTTATTTTGGTCATTTTGGCTATTATGACCATTTTGTCTATTTTGATTATTCTTAGCCATTTTGGCTAACTCAAGCAGCGTAAAAGCTCATAGCTTGATATTTGATTGGGTTAAATTGTAATAGTGTGTAAAAAAGGTAGAATATATTGTCATGTATATATTGACTTCACTCTTATTGTCTCATTCTTACAAAGACAACAGCAGGCATCCCAATAACAACATTGTACTCAACACTGTAGCTGTGGCCGAATCTGAAAGGATGAATTATGTATTAATTTAATTTAATAATGCATCGTTAAATGTTATTCAATAAGGGACTTTAGCCAGTTATTTCCCCTAGTATAGTCTTCAAATAGGTAGGTCTAATTAGTTGGATTACTCGGAATTTACCCTTACTTTCCAATGTCAATTTGTCAAAATTAATCTTTAATAACTTTTTCTGTAAATCGTTTAATTTGTTTGAAATTCAAGCTAAGTATTTTTAAGGAAAAGAACAATCTAAATTTCATCACTTCTGTTAATATCTTCATTTACAAGAAAGATATTAGATGAAATATTTTGTTATCCTTATTAGGAATTCAATGATAAAATACGAGGATTCCAACTGTAAGGACCTATTTACCAGTTGGATTGCTTCAGATTTTATCAGGGAAAGATAACTGACTAAAGTTCCTAATTGTCAAAGGCACATATACATTTCAACCTTAAGTGAAAAGTTGCAATTTTCTAGGCTACTTTAAGATGCCCATACATGTTCACTACTTGAGTGATAGATGGACAACACAGCCAAATTATTCCCCGAATGTATGTCTTTTAGAAAAGGCTTTTTAAACACTGAACACAGCTACTATGGCAACGCTTGGTTGGACATAAAAGGACGAAAATGCAAAATGTTGCAGTTTTGTTCCCCTCCTTGATTTCTCGAGTGCAAGTGCTTCTCAGAGACAGAAAACATATCATCTTGTCACCATTTTACGTCATTTCTTTGCAATCTATGATCCCCATTAACTCCTGGGGATAAGGTGTGCCGCGCCCCCTCCAAAGCCCAGCGGCGACAGAGGGGAACACATTTCTCCTCTTGGACCCCTTGAGACATTTTTTAATGGGAAGGGGCACGCAAAAAAGAGCAATTGTCCTAAAATAAAATTTATTAATTCCGGCTAAAACCACTATTCTATGGTGGTCATTTTGAAGAGGGGGTCAGACACGCAAAAGCACGATATTGATCAGTCAAGAGATAAAAGAATTACAATATGTTAGCCAATCAAAATCACCATTGAAAATAGTCCCAACTAATCAAATTTTGAGTAGGCTAATAAAGTTAACTGACCTGTGGTACAAGACTTATCGGTAGGCTTAAGTAAACTTGTATTTTCTGGACAAACACATCTTCCTCCATTACAAACTGACATATCGATCACACTTTCACAGTCCTGGTTGTTCATACACGTGGATGGAAAAGCTGTGAAATAAAAAAGTAATACACGAAACCATAACATTGTTTTAATCAAAGGGTTCATACTGCTGCCCGGAACCTGCTTCAACAGGACAAAAAAAGATTGCTTAGTATATGATAAATGAACTGTCCGATAATGTAATCAGTGAGACTATTTTTTCACGCGTAGGTTTAACTTTACTTCATGTCATTGCGCTGAATCTGACTGCGCATGACCGAATGTATTCGTTCGCGACATTTTTGTGAACGTTAAAAAATTGTAGTTTATAAGACCCGTGTTGCAAGCAACCCATGTCAGAAACACCATTGGGGAAAAAAGAACCAGTGCATTGACTTTACAGTCATTTTATTGTCTTAATCTTAATGAATGTAGAGCTTACGCCACACCATCAAATCAATCATCAGAAAAGATAGTGTACGCATGACCTATAAACCAATCAGAAAACAGATAACTAAATAAATCAACTAATCAATAATCAGAAAAGATAATGTACGCATGACATATAAACCAATAAAAAAAAACAGATAACTAAATCAATCAACAAATCAATCAACAGAAGAGATAATGTACGCATGACCTATAAACCAATCAGAAAACAGATAACTTAATCAACCAATCAAAATGAGTTTAACTTACCAGTTGAAGAACAATAATTATCTCCTGGTCTTGTCATTCGGTAACCAGTTGGACAGACGCAAGTATTGCTTTCACACATAGACATTGTCACAGCACTTGAACAGGCTTGGTTATTAGAACACAGAACTGGTAGTTCTAAAATGAGAAAATAACTTTGTTCTGGCCAACGATCTTATTCAAACTTATTTTTGGTTAAACGCCAAAGCAACACATTGCATAGGCCAGTCAATTTAATCACCGTTCCTGCTGGGATTAAGCTCTTAACCAGTTACCAGGCGAATTCTTTCCTCAATGACTGACAAATGCCCAATATAATTTAGAATCAGTGGTAGGAGCGAGAATGGCCGTAATCAGTTCATGACCTAAGTTCTCAAAAGTATGTCCTGCCCGACTTAACATCACCTAGCTGCCCGCTTAAAGTGATGGGAGACTACTGCGTTAGAGTTTGCTAATTCCAGGATTCAGGTTTTTAGCCATTCAATTTTGATTTACCTCCTTTGCGCAGGCGCTTGCTTTTTATGAAACAACAAACTAAACAGTGTAAAATATCTTAAGTTCAGAAGCAAATACAATTTCTGATTGTAGTTGTTCGGTATAATTAAATAAATATCACATCCTACAGAGGGTGATAGAACGGAATGTTCACCCTTCACAAGTAATGTCAACCTTAGCTAAAGCCTCGGTTGTCATTACTCGTCTCGGGTTAACATTCCGTTCTATCACCCTCTGTAGGATGTGATATTTATACAATGTCGATGTGATATTTAAACATTGTCTATGTGATATTCAATACTTACTTGTAGTAGAACAATTCTTATGTGTAGCATTTCCAACTTCAAAGTAACCTTCACTGGGACATTGACATTTACCACTCGTACATACTGAATTGGGTATCAATTTACAATCCATGTTGTTAGAGCAGCTGTCATGTAAGACTGTAAAGATTGAACAGAAATATGAACGTATTTAGACAAAATGTACGAATAAATCAATGCTCAGTACAAAATGAGTACTCGCGCATCTTTTCTGAATGCCACGAATGAAAAAAGTTTGTTCCATTCGTATAATATTGTCTGTAGGTATTTTTAAATTTTTGTTTCAGTTACGCTGTCTTCGGACAATGCTTAGCAAGAGAAATTCGGATTACACGGCCATTCGCTACGAATACCTCGGACATATTTAGACGCCATTTTGGAACTACCTTTTCGCCACATTCCAAAACAATTGCTTCGGCCGGTTTTGAAGTAAACAAATCCACGATCGATAAGACAATGAGTGATGTTTAGTTTTTAGTCCATAAATTTTAAAATAACACAGTTTGATGATATTGCTGAATAATATTTAAGTAAATAATTATATAACATAGAAATATATTTTTACTAAGTTCTGTGCGTATACTACAAGAACTATTTTGCATAACCGTTACGGGCTTCGCCTTGCGTAGGTAGTAAAAACCCAAGCCACCAGGCTAAACGAATTCTTCCGAGATTATTCATTAATGAAAGGTCGAGGTGTTCCGAATGAGCTCATTTAGCACGCATGTAGTTCATAGAATTGGTGAGAGTACCAAAAAGAATGACAAAAATGTTTTTACTTTTAGGGTAGCATGGTCCAGATGTTTTGTTATATTTGTAGCCCTGCTCACACTTGCACATTCCAGCATCACAGACGGTGTCAGCAACCCCCATACAATCATTGTTAGATGTACAGGTATCCCCTAAAACTGTAAAAGAGTAAAAAGAACATGTTTTAAATAAACCATATACTCGGTCTCAGAGATTCTAGATCAAATATACCTTGTCATCCAAAGTTTCTTCACACATTTACAATTTACATTGTACGCAATGGAGACTCAAAATGTTGTTACAACAAATTGATATTCAATGTTCCTTTTTAAAATCAATACTTTTTTTCTTTTAAAGGGGAACTTTCAAAAAATATCTCAAACTAGTACCTGAACATACAAGTTATAATAATAATATACAAGTTACAATAATAAACACCATGAATGCATTGTCGAAAGCCATATCAAACATTTTTATTTATCAAGGATGACACAAAAAAGAGTAAAAACATAAAAACATCTTATTTCTGTCCGCGATCCTTCAGATATAGTAATGAGTGACATTTTCTATGAAAAAAGTGTAAGAGAGTAAAGAGACAAACAATTAAATACAATGAATAAAATGTTAAATAATTGACTAGCAGGTAACATTAAGCACTGGTTAAAAGAACAATTGTGAAATTGAAAACAAAAATAGATTTAAAATGAGTGTAAATAATATACGATATGCTGAACGCACTTGAAGATGCGCGGCTTTACTTAGGGTATAACGCTTGATACATCTAAATCGAGATCTCGTGCAAAAAAGATAGAATGTAACGAATAAGTCAAACCTTTGGGAGAGCAGTATTTATGTGTTGGGTCGGCTAGTTTCATATCTGACGAACATTCGCATTGTCCTTGTACACACGTTGACATGGAAACAGCATCCTCACATTCTTGATCGGTAGAGCATGTTGATGGCAAACCTTCGAATTAAAGTAATACATAGATGTAGATACAAGAAAGGCAAAAATTAAAATAAACAAAAGTTGGCGTTGGTTATAGTATGACAATATTAACCTGAGCTTCAAAAACCTAATTATAATGATTACACACATCACTTACATTAGATAGTGAGTTTCCGTATGCGTGTATACGGTTATACACATGTTAATAACAACCTATGTGACTATAAATCGATTTGTATAAGTGGCATGTACTTTTTATTTTGGACACATCAGTTTTGGAGGAAACAAGTAAGTCTGCAATATTGTGGCACGGTTTCAAAGTATTTATTCTTATGAAACAAAATTTATTGTTCATTGCATGCATTTTGCCGAAAGCTTCCGATATAGACGTTTCTATGCAATAAAAGGCGATTGACTAATGGACTTTAGTCAGTTATCTTTCCCTGATTAAAATTAAATCTGAAGCAATCCAATTGGTATGTAGGTCCTTACAGTTGGAATCCTCGGATTTTATCATTGAAGTCCTATGTAAGGTTAACAAAATATTTCATCTTATATCTTTTTGTTAATAAAAGTTCTTTACCCTGAAAATACTTCGCTTGAATTTCAAACAAATAAAATGATATACAAAAATGTTATTTAAGATTAATTTTGGCATATTGACATTGAAAAGTAAGGGTAAAATCCGTGTATTCCAACTAATTGGACCTACCTATTTGAGGAGTATACGAGGGGAAATAACTGACTAAGGTCCCTTATTTTTATATTATTTTTATATTATAAAGTAAATTTACCTTGACTTGCGCATCTTGTATCTCCAGCATATTGAATGTTTGTTGAATATTTCCAGAATTTGGTCGTTTCTTGGACAATTGTACACCTGAAACAATGGCCAAAACTTTCAAATGTGATTTGAACACAATATACATAGCAGTTTTATATAGTCCAACAGAATTAACCTAAGCTTGACCTTTATGCAAGAATATTTTAAACTCAGTATTTACAGTCTATTTTTGTCTTCGTTTGTAGATCGCGCTTTATCAGAAGCTTTCGGCAAAATACACGTACTGAATAATTAATGTTAATTTCATAAGAATAAATACTTTGAAGCTGTGCCATAATTTTGCTGACTTGTTTCCCCAAAAAACTAATGTGTCCAAAATTATAAGTAAAATAACTTAAAAAATTTGATTTATAGTCACATCGATTGTAATAAACACGTGTGTAACCGTATACACGTATACGAAAACTCACGATTTAATGTAAGTGAATTGTGTAATTATTATAATTAGGTAGTTCAAGCTCAGGTCAATTCTGTTGGACAATACATACGGTTGATCATGACAAAAAAAATGCACAAAACGACTCTCACCGTTAATCACTTTAGTTTCTGAGACCGTCTATGAGTAAAATGCTTTATTTATTTACATTGTAATCGATATTAAGATGGTAGCACTCAAGTCTGCTGACAGAGGGGTCATGGCTTTGATTCCAGGGCGGGGCATACTTTTTTGTGGAGTTTTTTTCATGAAATATTTTTTACGGCCATTCTCCCTCCTACCAATGATTCTAAATAAGGACAATTTAATCACTTGCAGACGTATGTGCCGAGTAACTGCTAAACAGCAAAGTCTAGGGATTTAGACTTTCCAGGAATTGTGAGATGGTTGACTAGCCCCCGTAATATGACCTATACAGTGTGTTAGTAAGGTGTTAAATACGACAAAAAACTGTTGAGAAAAGTTATGCAAATAGCCGCGGCCGTGGCGTTGTGGTTAGCATGACTGACTTCGAATCCGGAGATCGCGGGTTAAAGCCTGATTGCTGTAGGTCATACCCTTTATAGGCCTCGTGGAAGGGTAAGTTAGTACTGGTGATAGAACAGTGTCCAGGAAGCCTATAGTAAGAAGAGCTGGCCGTGTATATATGACCTATAAATATGTGTTGATTACGACGTTAAACAAATAAATATGAATAAACACAACAAAAGAAACTTTTGATATACTTTATACATACACAATATGCACAGTATCTTTAGCATTTACGTCAGGTGTCCATACAAACTTTACTGATGTCTTTAAAGATCTTGATGTATGAGTCAGTGCCACTTTCTGTGGGAAGAAAAAACATGAAAACTTCAGTACATCCGATCGTATATATTGAGGTAAAATTTTCATAATATCAATTTACATTTTACTTAAAAATGAAGTCTTCTGTTGGGGTCTTGCCGGCCGCCTTTGCTTTAGCAAAAACAATTTATTACTGGTATTGGAATAAAGGTAAAATTCCCATTTTACTTAAAAATGAAGTCTTCTGTTCGGGGTCTTGCCGGCCGCCTTTGCTTTAGCAAAAACAATTTATTACTGGTATTGGAATAAAGGTAAAATTCCCATTTTACTTAAAAATGAAGTCTTCTGTTCGGGGTCTTGCCGGCCGCCTTTGCTTTAGCAAAAACAATTTATTACTGGTATTGGAATAAAGGTAAAATTCCCATTTTACTTAAAAATGAAGTCTTCTGTTCGGGGTCTTGCAGGCCGCCTTTGCTTTAGCAAAAACAATTTATTACTGGTATTGGAATAAAGGTAAAATTCCCATTTTACTTAAAAATGAAGTCTTCTGTTCGGGGTCTTGCCGGCCGCCTTTGCTTTAGCAAAAACAATTTATTACTGGTATTGGAATAAAGGTAAAATTCCCATTTTACTTAAAAATGAAGTCTTCTGTTCGGGGTCTTGTCGGCCGCCTTTGCTTTAGCAAAGACAATTTATTACTGGTATTGGATAATTTTAATCAACTGTCAGCCACGCCTTCAATATCAGCGCTGATTTAAATACTCGATTAATGATAAAGGGTACAATGATAGTGACTTACGTCACAGTTGTTCTTTGTTCCACTTGGCATGTCAAAAGTACCAACTGTTTCATAAACATCAATGTTGGTTCTGGGTTGACACAGAAAACCTTTGAATGGTATTCCCATGTTAGAAACTGACAAATCAACTGAAATATAAGAAAATCTTGAGTTTGTGGGTGGACTCTTACTAGAAATAATTTTCCAACTGAGATACGTAATATGTAAAATACTGTATAGCCGTTAATTTTGGCAGCAATTAAATGAGGGACATTAGTCAGTTATCTTTCCTTGATAAAATCCGAAGCAATCGAATCGGCAAGTAGGTCGTATCCGTTGGAATCCTCAGATTTTATCGTTGAAGTCGTATTTAATCATGATAGATATTTCATCAAATATATTTCTCATTAATTAAGTTATTGACATGAGTGATGAGATTTAGATAGTCCTTTACACTAACACTCATTTGCTCGATTTTCTAACACAATAAAGGTTTGACAAAAAAATATTTAAGATTGAATGCGGCAAATTGACATTAAAAAGTAATGGTTAAAAACCGAGCAATCCAACTAATTGGATCTACCTATTTGAAGAGTATACAAGGGGAAATAACTGACATATGTCCCTAATTAGGAGCAAACGATATACTGCACACTGCTTTTAAAGCCATGCACATTCATAAGAATCGGAATCTTTATTTAGATTTTTTCCTTTGAAAATTTATAGGAGTGTAGTACTGTGGTCAGCTATTTACACTTTTAAAAACACCGTCTCTTCCAAACTCCCCGCAGCGGTTATTTCCCTTTATTAAATCCATAATCACTGCCACCACAAGTAAATTCGACCCCAGTTAGCCGTATATTTTTTCATCTTTTCTGTTACAAATCATTATTTTCAACAAATTGAGTCTTCCTGTAGTAAATTATGATGTTCAAAGTTCATAAATATAAAAGATGGTTTTAATTAACAATTTGAAAAAAATAACAAATCGTGACGTAATCATTGTGAGGAGTTTGGGCATTCTATAAATAGATGGTATTTTTAGCGTCACGTGATTTACGTGTTGGCAGTGGTTAAAGTAGCAAAGCATGACGTTAGCACTGTGAGGAGCTAGTGGTCAGTTATTAACAATTTTAAAATAACCGTTTCATCAGCACTTTCAGTGCTTTGATTCTTACCTGTAATAGGAACCCCTCCACAATACATCATAGCTGATGGTGTGATATCAAAGGGGGAAGCGGATGTCTGGAATGGTGTGTTGTGACCTATAGGGGTCATTTTATCACATGCAGGTGCAGGTGCTCCAGTTGGATAAGACCAGCACACACTAAACATCAAACCAAATACAGCACATAGTAAAATCTTCGAAAACGACATTTTGTTGGCTACTGTACCTGAAAATTGTGATTTTGATATCAATATTGTTATATTCTGCATGATATATAAATCTAAAACCACGGCCTTGGCGTAGTGGTTAGCATGTCTGAATTAGAATTCGGAGATCGCGGGTTCGAAACCCGGTCGCGACAGGTCATACCCTATACATGAGTTGTCGGCCTCGTGGTAGGGTAAGTTAGTACTGGTGATAGAAAAGTGTCTAGGAAACCTATGTTAGGAAAAGCTGGCCGTCGTATATATGACCTGAATATGTGTAGATTACGACGTTAAAAAATATATATCCACTGTTCTACTGTTCAAATAAAATTATGTTCCACGCATGAGTCTGCATGACGCAAGGCCAATTCATCAACTAAACAGAAACATTTTATTTCGCGTTTCTTAATGCATTTGAATCATCTTTAAGGGCTGTAAAGGGTAATATAATAATAATGATGATGATGATGATGATGATGATGATGATGATGATGATGATGATGATGATGATGATGATGGTGATGGTGATGGTGATGATGGTGATGGTGATGATGATTATGATGATGATGATGATGATGATGATAATGATAATGATAATGATAATGATAATGATAATGATAATGATAATGATAATGATAATGATAATGATAATGATAATGATAATGATAATGATAATGATAATAATAATGATAATAATAATAATGATAATAATAATAATGATAATAATAATAATGATAATAATAATAATAATAATAATAATAATAATGATAATGATAATAATAATATTTATTTGGCATAGTGTACACATAGTAAAAACATACAAACACAAATATCACAGACATCATGATGTTGTAACTATGATTTGCACACATAGGGATAACACAAAAAAGGACAGGCCCTTATTTCCATTGTGGTCCCTAATTTCCATTGTGGTCCCTAATTTCCATTGTGGTCCCTAATTTCCATTGTGGTCCCTAATTAGCACAATTTCATTACCCTGAAGAAATCATCTAGAAGGAATACCTTCTAATTCTTATTTCCTACGATTGTGTAGAACTAAGTCCAAAATAAGGCGGGTTTGACAACAAATGATATCATTAGGAAACCATATACATTACCTGTCTCATTTCAAGGCTGTCCCAATATAAGGACATTCAACCAGTGCATATAGTTAAAAAAATTGAAATTACCCAATCCTGATTTATTTGAATTTTATTACCAAAAATAAAATAGAATGAAATCATAAAAAACATGCACCAAATATCAAAATATATTATTATCTAAAAAGGAAGTTAATGTTGCGAAACAAATATTATCTTAAGATGATCGTAGGTTTCATTGAAGCGTAACACTTAAAAAATATTATTATAAAACAAAACATGTTTTATGTTGTTGTTGTTTTTTTTGTTGGGTTTAACGCCGTAGCAACACATTGTATAGGTCATATAACAGCTGTCAGTCCACCTACTCACTCCTCCTGAAAAGGCTAAATCTCTCGATTTAGCTGTTAACCAACTACTAAGCGCATACTTTCGTCAGTGACTGACAACTGCCCTACATAATTAAAAATCATTGGTAGGAGGAAGAATGGTCGTAGAAATAATTTCATGACCAAGCTCCATGAAAGTATGCCCCCGCCCGGGAATCGAACCCACGAACCCTCGATCGGTAGACTTGCGTGCTACCAACCGAGCTATAGCCGGGCGGCTTTAAAAAAAACAACAAAAAAACAACAAAGAACAACATGTTTTATGAAAGTAAGTATGATAATATTATTAAGTATATTTACGTTTTATTATAGCCTTAGTACTTGTACACTCAAAATCGAAGTAAATTAAAATACCTAGAGCAATGTGATATTAATCTAAGCCTATGTTTGATATTCACATACTTAAGACAGGAAGGATGGGACATTTATGAGTTTTCAAACTATGAAGTTACAAAGTAATTTATTGTAGTATACTTAGTCATCCCGCCCTTAAAAACTCGAGGTTAAAAACACGAACATCATCTTCTGACTAGCGCTTCACGTAAACAAGTTTTATACCATTAATCTGAACATCGCAAACTTCTTTTAAACACCCATAATCACCATTCAGAGTACCTCGACCTTACATGAAGGATTCGTGGGGGGTCTACCCTGGCGGCTTGGGTTTTTACTACCTACGCGAGGCGAAGCTCAGGTGAAGCACGTAACAGTTATGCAAAATAGTCCTTGTAGTATACACACAGATCTTTGTCAAAACATATTTCTATGTTATATATTGAAACAAATAATGTTCAGCGATATCATTGAACCGTGTAATTTCAAATTTACAGACTAAAAACCAAACATCACTCATCGCCTAAACGATAGTGTATTTGTTTACTTCAACACCGGTAGTTCCACAATGGCGTCTAAATATGTCCGAGTTATTCGTAGCGAATGGCCGAGGAGTTCCGAATGTCATAATCGCAACTTGTTCATACTTTTTGGATTGTGACCTATCAGGGTCCCGGACAGAATTAGCAATCAGTATTTTTTTTGCAATTTGCAATGGGTCTTATGAACAAAACAGAACCAGTCCGATTAAAAAACTACAAAAGCTCATGCGGATTACTTGGATATCATCGTTGAACAATTAAATAATTACGCAAAATAGTTCCTGTCGTAAACACATAATGCTTTGTAAATACATTTCTTACGCTAAATATTAGACCATATATTGGACAGTGCACGGATTTGATTGAATCGCACGTTTAGATTTATTGGACAAACATACGAGACATTTATCACTCCCTATGCGCTCGTGGATTTGTTTACTTCAACACCGGTTAAAGTATTTTGTTTGGGCATGTGACGCAAAGGTAGTTCCAAAATGGCGTCTAAATCTGTCCAAGGTTATTCCTATAGAATGGCAGAGGAGTTCCGAATCATGAAACGATGTCTCTCAGTTAGATGCGACAGTGCACATTTTTATGACATTTCACGTTTTGATACAAATATAACGGAAAATGATAACAATGTACTTACGATGTACGATATGCAATATCCTGGCTCAGGTTTCAAGTTGCAGCGTTCGTTTTAATCACGTTGTACTTTAAAGTATTTAAAATTCAGGTTAATTTTGTCAACTCCTGACTGACGGTGAATTTTATAACTGTATGAAGTTTGAGAAAAATAAAAATTGTATACAAACATTCCCCCCCCCCTAATAAATCTTTAGATTGTTTATCAGTTATACTTCACTAGTTTGTTAGTGTCTTTAATTTGTTTTGGTTCAATAAACTTTATAAAAGCAAACAACAGTCATCCACTCAAATTCTTTACATAGTTCGATTCTTATGCCTCAGTCCCATAAAATCGTAGCTTGTTACAGACCTGTGCGTGCAGACAGTCGTAGGCCGTGGGAAGACTTGCGTATTAAGGTGACGGTACGCACATGGTACAAAACAACACACTCGTACGGAGCCGTAGCTGGAAAATATGCATGTTTAATCCATACTCGGCCACGATTTTGTTCACGATTTGACTCTAAAACTGATAAGTGTATCCTGGGCTCATCTGAGGGACCCTGGTAAAAACGTAACAGTCCGTACGGGTACGCAAGAGTTCGTACGGGTCCTTGCGGAGCTTGATCGCACTGCGCCCTTACGGTGCCCTCACGGCTATTTTTACTTTTAT
Organism: Mactra quadrangularis; assembly: GCA_025267735.1. Lineage (NCBI taxonomy): Eukaryota > Metazoa > Mollusca > Bivalvia > Venerida > Mactridae > Mactra > Mactra quadrangularis. Next base: position 1,434,440 of record CM046304.1, on the reverse strand, counting down.
GAGACTGTAGCTTTAGATTGTATACATGTTTAATCAATTACGTGTATTTATCTAACTTTACTAATGGGGTTTTAGTCATGAAATAATTTTTACAGCCATATTCCCTCCTACCACTGATTCTAAATAATGTAGGGCAGTTGTCAGTCACTGACTGAAGTATGCGCCTTGTAACTGGTTAACAGCTAAATCCAGAGATTTAGTCTTTCCAGAAATGGATTAACCAACAACCAAGTCTGCAATTTGCATAGTTGACACGATTCGAACGTTGACTATTTCTCATTGGATTTTCGGATACTTTATCTAGTGTAAATGTAATCGAGCGACTTAAGAAAGGTATATCAACTGTAATTCTTGTTCTAAGATCCTTTTAATTTAAGCCTATAAATTGTAAAATGTTCATTTGAAAACAGAATTATCCGACATCTTGTTCAAAAACCTAGGGCGCCGCCATTATTCTGTTTTACCTGACATACTTTTACCCATCATAGTACGACTGGAAACCAGACAACAGCGCGGGTCAACAATAATCGCCCTTATCTCAAACAGGTATATACGTTTCGAAATCGCAATATTTCGACTGATATTCATTGCTTAAATGTTAAATGTAATTATGAGTAATATTCAAAATCTAACTTTTATCTTTCATCTTTTGTTTAGGCTGACATAAAGCTTAACAACGTGTCATGAAACTGCGTTCTGGAAGAGTTAACTTCAATACTTTTTTGGGGTGTGATGGATACAATTTTATATACATAAAAATATTTTGTATATTACTGCGCAGTATGCAAGAATGTTCTTCATCCCCAAGGCCGCAAGCGCCGTTCCGATTCAATAATCCGCGTCAACAATTTTTCTACTAATCGGGTAAATTTCGAGCGAATTTAATTTTCGCTGTTTTTGTAGTCAACAACAATGGCGCGAATTATAAATCCCGCAAATATATTTCCTTTTGTATACAGTTCCACCGTCTACATGTATTTTTGTTCAGAGATTGCATGGAAATTATTTGTTTGAAAAGTTCTTCACTTTTTGAAGTAGCCAAGTTTTGAAAATTAACAAGTGTATGAGTGAAATTTATTATAAACGAATTTCGCGCCCAGGGTCTGATGCGATTATTTTGAACCTTGCGTAAATCGAAACATCTTAAAAACGTGAAATTTTAACATCGCGAAGTTAAAGCATTATACAGTGTTGGCTAAACAAAATCTCCGTCCATCGAGATGTTTTAAATTTATAATTCGGCGTAAACAAAATATGTTGGTGTCGAAAAGCAATATCTTAGCGAGGCGTGCAATATAAAATAATTTGTAAAGGAGACTGACTTGTAACTAATTGATTAAGGTAAAAAATGACCATTTTCGGCCTGATTTACTTTTTTAGAAAACGTCTACAATTTTTCAAACTCGTATTCATTTTTGTACTTTTTATATGGTACACTGTTCAAATGTTTATGCCGACAACCGGTTGAAATCATTAAAAAAGAACAACAAATCTAAGCCTCCCCCGTGACATGACTTGAGTGTCGTGATATGACTTGAATTTGTATAGAAAACAATGGGGTAAAACACCATTTAAGCAAATGAACACAAATATTGCTATATTGCCAATCGCCGAGTTTAAAATTCTTAAGTCAAGACTGTCTACACTCGGCCATTCACTTCGAATAACCTCGGACATATCTAGACGCCATTTTAGAACTACTTTTGCGTCACACGCCTAAACAAAATGGTGTAACCGGTGTTGAAGTAAACAAATCCATGATCGTTTAGGCGATGAGTAGTGTCTCTTTTTTGTCTATAAATTTAAAAACACGATTAAGTGATATAGATCTAGATGAAAAATAATAAGTCATATATAATAAAACTAACAAAACTATTTTTAGAAAGCCTTACAATTTTATTACACGACCAGTCGTATCACGGCGTGTGAGGCTGTTCCTGCCAAATTCGCACACGTTACGAACCATGCCAAGTATGGATGAAATATGAAACACTGAGCACCGAATAGCAGAAAAATTATGATAAATTATTTTATCATCGCTAACAATTGCCCGTGAAAAATACTGCGAAAATGAAAAAAAAGTGAAAAAAAATCAAGAAAAATATATATTTTCTCTGAGGCGGTATATATGTACTTAAAATTCACAGCGATATGATCTGTCAATTGGTTATAAAACAAAAGCCGCATTATGTAATTATAAATTTATTTATGGGCTGGATTAACGCCAAACCAACACAAAGTAAAGCCATTTAACGGTGACCTGCTCACATGAAGAAGCTTTCCTGAACCTTCGTCTATATTCAGTAATCACATACCCTTCTACATGCCTAACAGCCTCACCATACTCATTATTAATGGTCGAAAATAGAAGCTAATGTCGATTTTGTTCAGAGACCCAACTAGGCCTGGGAAGATAGAATGCGCATTGCCTTCGGAACACTACTTACTGATTCTAAATCATGCGCGAAGCCTATTGCATGCACCACAGACCCGGCTGAATTATAACGTTATTATACAATGTTTAAAAGCTAAAAAACACAAACGAGTACGTACCCAAATTTATGCAGTCAAACCTATTCAGCCAGTTTCAAAAAAACTAATGAAGGTTAGGTAACATTAGGTATCCGGTGCGGATTTAAGTTGGCCATGCGTAACTAAGGCCATTCCAAATTTAATTTGTGTTTAAAGGGATATACAGGCAAATGACTGTGCGAAAAGTATAGAACCAATTTTAGTCTTTAAAACAGTATTAAGAACGTAAGAAGTCACTTACTAATAACATTTGTCACTTATCGTTCAACTGAACGAATTAGAAATTTTGCCTTACTAAATCGAAATCGAGGTCGTGTTTGCATTTGTTTGTATTACATTTTAAAATTTGGCCATACCAAACCAAAATCGAGTTTATGTTTAGCGTTCGTTGACATTATATTTAAGAAATTTGGCCATAACAAGTCGAGTTTATGTTTAGCGTTTGTTGACATTGAATTTAAGAAATTTGGCCATAACAAATCGAGTTCATGTTCAGCGTTTGTTGACATTTAATAAAAGAAATTTGGCCATAACAAATTGAGTCCATGTTTAGTGTTTGTTGACATTGAATAAAAGAAATTTGGCCAAAACAAATTGAGTTTATGTTTAGCGTTCGTTGACATTGAATTTAAGAAATTTGACCTGAATAAATCGAGTTTATGTTTAGCGTTCGTTGACATTGAATTTAAGAAATTTGGCCATAACAAGTCGAGTTCATGTTTAGCGTTCGTTGACATTTAATAAAAGAAATTTGGCCATAACAAATTGAGTCCATGTTTAGCGTTCGTTGACATTGAATTTAAGAAATTTGGCCAAAACAAATCGAGGTTATGTTTAGCGTTCGTTGACATTATATTTAAGAAATTTGGCCATAACAAATCGAGTTTATGTTTAGCGTTCGTTGACATTATATTTAAGAAATTTGGCCAAAACAAAACGAGTTTATGTTAAGCTATTGTTGGCATTTATTAAAAGAAATTTGACCTTAACAAATCGAGTTCATGTTTAGCGTTCGTTGACATTGAATTTAGGAAATTTGGCCATAACAAGTCGAGTTCATGTTTAGCGCTTGTTGTATTGAATTTAAGAAATTTGGCCATAACAAATTGAGTCCATGTTTAGTGTTTGTTGACATTGAATAAAAGAAATTTGGCCATAACAAGTCGAGTTCATGTGTAGCGTTCGTTGACATTTAATATAAGAAATTTGGCCATAACAAATCGAGTTTATGTTTAGCGTTCGTTGACATTGAATTTAAGAAATTTGGCCATAACAAGTCGAGTTTATGTTTAGTGTTCGTTGACTTTGAATTTAAGAAATTTGGCCATAACAAGTCGAGTTTATGTTTAGCGTTTGTTGACTTTGAATTTAAGAAATTTGGCCGTATTAGATCGAGTTTATGTTTTGTTGACATTGAATTTAAGAAATTTGGCCATTTCAAATGGTGTTCATGTTTAGCGTTCGCTGACATTTAATATAAGAAATTTGGCCATATTAGATCGAGTTTATGTTTAGCGTTTGTTGACATTGAATTTAAGAAATTTGGCCAAAACAAAACGAGTTCATGTTTAGCGTTCGTTGACTTTGAATTTAAGAAATTTGGCCGTACCAAATTTAATTCTTGTTTTACATTCCCGAACGGATAGGAAACACACAATTTTAAATCGTTCTTTATACCTTAAATATTGAAGTCAGGGCACATGCATGTACATGTGCATTAATTTTAATTTAACTTTGACTACGACATGGATGATTCATTTCTTGCAATTTGGACCGAAATATGACAACACTGGGGTCCAAAAGTTTCTTTACACATGTTAAAGTTTGATGTTTTAGAATATACTTAGATATACTTCACATCTTGTTGTAAGTTTCACTATCAACATACATTTAAATATGAACCTTCAATTATGTTCATTTTCATATCCCTTTTGTAAAATTGTTGTTTTTTGTTAAAAAATGGCTTTTATTTTATGCTTATCAAACTCTCTACAAATATTCAAGTTTTTAGAGAAAATATGAGAAAAATAAATGTGTAAAGAAACTTTTGGTAACCCAGTGTATAAAATGCGTGATAAATAAACATGTGGTTAAAACTGGCTGATTCATAAAGCAACCAGATTGTTACGAAACATAAGAAAATCGCTTTATAGAACTTAACCTATTGGGCCAATTGTATAATTCAAGTTCTAGTTTAAGCCTTCGCAAAGGATTCGCTGAATTCGAATTTATCTCTCAATTGCATAATTAAAGTTTAACATGTTTTTCAACTAACAAATCTTAAATATTTTCTGAAACTCCGCTTTAAACTACCCTCATGGCAGGTTTGATTTTTATGGCGTATTAAGCTAAATATAAACCCAGGTTTTGTCTAAACTGGATTTATGCTATCCATCCAGTTTTTTGCTTATTCTGAGACTAGTTATGCAATGGACAGAGTTTACACCCTGGTTTAAACTCGAGATTATGTGCGGGTTTCCTAAGCCTATCGCAAGCCAACGCTTTGCCCCCTGGTACCCTTAATTTGATATCATACACGCATTTCTTTTTGTGTAAGAAGGGTACCAGGGGCAGGGCAAAAACCACTAGCGCTGACGATATGCTTAGGAACTAAGCATATATATATTAGACTAGAATTATGCAATCGGCAACCTTAAGCTACAGTCCCATAAACATAAAAATAGCCGTGAAGGCTCCGTACGGGCACCTTGCAATCAAGCTCCGCACGGACTCGTACGAACTCTTGCGTACCCGTACGGACTGTTACGTTTTTACCAGGGTCCTTGAGATGAGCCGTGGATACACGTATCAGTTTCAAAGTCAAATCGTGAACAAAATTGTGACCGAGTATGGATTAAACTTGCATATCTTCCAGCCACTGCTACTTACGGGTGTGTTGTTTTGTGTCATGTGCGTACCGTCACCTTAATACGCAAGGCTTCCCATGGCTGTCTGCACGTACGGGTCCGCAACAAACCACGATTTTATGGGACTGAGGCATTAGTGTTTCAACTCGAGTATTCTTTCTTGATTGGTAGGCTCCGAAAATTGGTGACTAGATGCTATAAAACAAAGAATCAATTTATAATGGTCTGTCCTAGAAACAGGACTCATAGGGTAACCCGTATTATGTAATATTGTCATCTTATACTTGTATGCAATATTTTAGACCTGCTTAATGACTCGACGCTTTAAACGAAATAAAATACAGTACCCATCAAAAGTTTGGAGACATTAGAAATTTACTACAATTCTTGAATTGTGGTGATTTTTTGTAGAATCATTATTGTATTATATTAAAGTATGGTTTGTGATAAATTGAAAACTAATTTCACAAATGCAACACATTCATATGATTCAGCATCTGACATCCAAAAGCCTCCAAAACTATGTTTATTGTAATCCTTTTCCTTGACATATATTTTGTGCTATTTTTGTAGTCTCAGTTATAATTATAATGATAACCAAAAAATAAAGCAAAACTAAAAATGCATTTCAAAATAAACAGTTACCAAGTTTTAGATAAAAGCTATTCTGTAGGCTTACAAAGTAAACTTTTGGTGGGTACTGTATGTTTTAAAAACTTCAAAAAACAGGTTATTTAGTCACATGATATCCAGCATGTCATTAAACACTCATTTTTATCGTCGAAATTTTGCACCAACAAGAAAGAAAAAAATCCTAAAGTACTTGTACATTAAAGTTACGGGGCTCTCAAGGGACATTTTGATTTACTTCTTTATTTCTCACAATTATAACTATCGTTAATTGGTTAATGATTTTTAAATTGGTATCGCTACTTATCATGCAAATTACCTTTTCTTTAGCTCAATACAGTCGCCATCTTAAAACCAGCGCTTTTAATCACAACAATTAAATTCATGGGATGTGCTTAACTTACATGTATTTCCAGGTCTATATTAAGTGCATATAGCAGAGGTATAATATGGCACTTGTACTCCCTTGCCTTCAAGCTAGCCTGAATGGCGACGTGGTAGAGTGTCTGCTTACGACTCGAGAGCTCGTGGGTTCGCATCTCAGTTCCGATCTTGGATTTTATCGGGTTTCATTTGGCGCGTAACGTAAATAACCCACAAGGAAATGTAAAGTTGCATCCTTAGATTATCAAACAGACATTCAAGCTCCAAGAATCCGAGGACGAATTCTGTTAAGGAGTGGGTGTATGTAGCAGAGGTATAATACGGCACTTGTACTTCCTTGTCTCCAAGCTAGCTTTTATGGCGACGTGGTAGAGTGTCCGCTTACGACTCGAGAGGTCGTGGGTTCGCATGTCAGTTCGAATCTTGGATTTTTATCGGGTTACATACATTCTGTTGCAAAACTGTGATATAGCATGGGCTGGGCATTATTGTCAATGTAAACAAGTCTGGAAGCCAATGAGTGATTATCAAAGTACTATTTCTTAGCTTAAATTAGTCGTCATCTTATGACAATGCTTTAATATCAACAAATTTGGGCATTCGGAACACCTCGACCTTTTATGAATGAATAATCTCGGAAGGATTCGTGGGGGGTCTTCACTGGATTTTTGTGATTTTACTACCTACGCAAGGCGAAGCATGTAACGGTTACACAAAATAGTTCTTGTAGTATACACACAGATCTTTGTCTAAACATATTTATTTGTTTTAAATTGAACTAAATATTGTTCATCGGTATCATTGAAATGTGTAATTTCAGATTTACGGACTAAAAACGAAACTTCAGTCATCGCCTTAACGATCGTGTATTTGTTTACTTCAAAACCGGTTTTTCCAAAATGGCGCCTAAATATGTCCGAGGTTATTCGTAGCGAATGGCCGAGGAATTCCGAATGCAAATTCGGGGTGTGCTTTACTCATTTTCGGGTGTATATAAAATGTATAATCAACTTGAAGTCTAGAGTCATAACCGGTCGGTGCAACGTGACTTTTTACATAATTGTATACTACATAAATATTTGACGAAAACTGCAGGTTTCTTGTTACTCATTAATTTTATGTTATCCTTTTGCAGAAAACGATATATTTCAGTTTGAATAAAATCAAACTGGTAACTTGATGTATAACCATACTTATTATGCACCCACGGAATGTAAAAAATATACTGGATGAGTAGGTTTTTTATACGTGTTTCCTTAAAGCTTTCTGAATTGATCTTGCTCACGAAAATAGAATTGAAGCTTTTCTTCCACCCAAGGGAGATAACCCGTTTAACCATTCTGTATTATTAAACATACATTTGTCTTCACCCAAATTACCTCCCTTTAATTAATGAAAAACTAAAGTAGAAAAAACACATGGACGCTATACGACCATGTATTTTTTTCTATTTCTATTAATATAATTTAAGATTAATAATGCCTTGCTTCTCAGGAGGCTATTCCATACATTTAAAGTTCACTCTAAACCTTAATATGCATTTATTCACAGCCAAACTCCCCGCAGCGGTTATTTCCTTTTATTAAATCAGCAAAGTGTGACGTAAGCATTGAGAGGAGTTTGATTCATAGCCTACCGTGCAATCTACTTCCGCTTCCAAACGTTAATTTATAGAATGACAGGCGTAACACGTTAGCCTCAAACTCCTTACAGCTGTTATGTAACGCTACGTAACGCTAAATATAAGGGACTAACCGCTGCTGGAAGCTTGCGTAAGCGAACATTGTCAAACTCCTCACAGCGGTTACGTCACGCGATAACCACTGCGGGGAGTTTGGAACATTGTAAGGAGCAATTACGATCTATATAATATGTATTCTTTATTGTACAGCAACAACACATGTATAATGAGTAGCAACGACACAATTTGTACTATAAAGTTAAACGGTGTCAACATTTATTCGACTGCAAACATTGAACCGTGGTTTTGATGTAGATAGGCCCAACCAAAACTCCCCACAGCGCTTATTTTTTGTTAAATGAATAACCATAGCAACCACAAAAGTAATGCGTGCCGTTAAAACCACTGTGAAGAGTTTGCAAAACTTTGCAAGAATGGCCGACAGTTTACTTTCCGAACGACGAAAAGTCAACAATTAAAACAAATACAAGTAGCTAACCGTATTGAATAAATAGAGAACTATGTCGGTCGCTGGTCGTCAAAATTGTATCGTTTGATAATATAATTGCAGCGTTCATTCACTATTTCTTGAAACACTGGGTTCATCTTTTTCTTCCAAGCGTCTATATGCTCTGATGAGTTCGATCGTGTCGTACATATTACACAATCGTCGGGATTTCCCGCCATTGTTATATTATACACATATTCTTGGGCCGCTTGTGTAAATTCGGCGCCAATAAAGTCATACAATTTTTTAGTTGTCTTTAACGGTTCTTTGGCAATGTCACGGTAAAAAACAGGCATTATTCTGCCTGGATATTTCTTTTGCAGTCGCTCTTCTTCAAGAACATCAAGTTCAACTCTTTTACAGAATCTGTTTGTGCAACCTAAGCGGCCACCTGTAGCATTAGGACACTGTCCAAGTATTGACTGTGAGTATAGGGTTGCCCGCGGATCTCTAACAAGATGGATGATTTTCAAATTCGGTAAGTCATCCAACAAGTTAGAAATATCACTCATTAGTAAACGTATTGTTTTTATAATTCTGAATGGAGAACTTTCACACGTAGCTTGTAGTTGTCGTGCACATATATTGATTGCGTGTTTATCGTCCATTTTTCCGTGGTTGTCATTCATGCATAACGAGAATAGGCTAGATTTTAAGCCTTTCTCTGAAAAATACAATAAAAAAAATAAAAAACCACATTTTTGAACGATTTTGAGAGTTCAATGTGACCGTTTTGAAAATCCATACTTGTTGCACTTTTGGAAGTACTCGGCTCTACTCCTTAAATATCAATTGCTCTAGCTTTTCTTGCGAAACATGCTCTCGGTGACATTTCTTTGCTAAATATGGTTTAAATTGAATTCTAATATATAGTAATGTTTGTATGTTTTTCTGGAGCAAGAAACTTTACCTTAAATGACCAGGAAGAGGACTCGAAAATGTTGAAGTTGAAAGGGCTTGTTTCACACTCGAGCTAAAATAGGTAAGTATAAATTTAAACGTTATTTCGAAATATAACATAACATCATTTCCCATTTCTTTGATCTAACGGCTTTCTTTGCTGAATTATAAAAGGCTTTACTTTAAGAAATTGGAATAGATACTCTGAAAGAAATTCAGGAAATTTCCTATTTCTCTGGATTCAGAATTCCAAGTTTTACTCTAATATATACTTACTCATAAAATAATCTCTCAGTTCCACGTTGGGTATATTTGTGACATTGCACGTAAACCAACTGTATAAATTATCATAGGCCACGTCAACAAAGTTATGCGGTGGTTTTCTGAAATACAGAATAATAAAATTGTATTGATACTTTTCATTTAATGAGAAAATAGACGGTAATACAATATCGATAGTTCATTCATTTTATCAGATCATAGCACGTATATACAGTTTTCAAAGCATAAAGCTCGCCATAATAATGAGTCGAAATGCTATTACCGTATATTCTCTATTAATTGCTCGTGGGAGCATTACATTGTCCAAAAGGCAGTGTTTGTAAGACTAAAAAAAAGTAAAATTACTAGATCTACATAAAATATGCAATTGCAAATTTATATTTATTAGAATACATTTTGTACTTCTCAGTTTATGATTATTTGAATCTTTTCTAATTTTTGGTTGCTGTGAGAATTTGACGAAAACAGATGGGTTTTAACATTTTAACATCACGTGCTTATATACTATGTACATGTCAATATATTTCATTAACATTTTTGCAGATAGTTGGGCGTCGTCGAGCTTACTTAACCAGCTTTCTTTCCCAGCATTCGTTTTCCGTTCCACAAATGATTAATTTTAGGAAAATGTCCATATTATCAAAATCGATGGTCTTAATAGTGGAACAACGCTGTAATTAACTAGTTAATCGTGAAAGACCTTTTTATATTACCTTACTCTCCCATTTGGATGAACCAAAGGATATTCATGAAGCACTACGTTTTGTATGGTATGTAACGGCTCATAAACGTAGAATGCCTCACTTGCATGCTGCATTATATCCCCAGTGAGGCTTGAACCACTCCTCATGTAGGTTAGTATAAGAACTTGAATGGAACCAGCTGATTCAGTAAGTCCTATAGAAAGAATAAAGATTCCTGAGATAGAACGAGAGAATCAAAGTACTGACAGTACTGATGGAACAGTGCTCATAAAATTGTAAACAAAACTGATCATGACCCTCCTGTAAAAGTATAATAGAGCGGACTTTATGTAGGAGTATGCGATTTTTACATGAGTTTTCGGTAAATCTTCCGACCCTTATGCTAAATGGTGATCGTTGATTTATAGTCGGCTTCAGTCTATTTATAGAAACATAAACACGCTGACGTCTATCATTATCTCGGACTGCGATTATAACGATATCGTCTAAGTATTCCGAATGAGATTTGGAAGTATTTAGAATCGAACTGACTCGGTTTTGTTCGTAAGAACCCATTGCAAATTTCTGATAGTTTATTCGGTACCGTGTTAGAGCATCGTCCATACGGCACTGTAAGTTGAAGTTAGGGATGGCTACCACAAAGTTAGAGTTCAAACAGGTGATATGCAGACTAAGAAATAAGATATAGTAGGCAATAAGCAGAAACAGACAGTTTTGAAATGAGTATATAGTTAACTGCATAGAACTACCAGGTAATTGACAGTCTTAGATCTTGGTTTCAAGCATTTTGATTCAAAATTGATGCAGAAATACCCGCAAGCCATTGAGGAATTTTAAGCAATTTTGCATTAAGCAAAGAGGAACTATCTGGATACGACAAGATGCGACAATAATAATTCCACAAATCGGAACAACTCGGCCGTCTTTCTCATGGAGTTTGGGGGAGAAAGTCGACTTGTTACTATCAATATTCTACAAATTTCATGATACATGTATTCAAAACTTCTGATACAGTTCAAGATATATGTAAAAAAAAATAAATGAATAAATGATAATCTAATGGTTGATACAGAGGGTTAGGCTTTCGGAACAACCTCGGCGATCATCTACGAAGATATACCTCGGAAATCAGACGAAGTAGGAATTCAACCAGGTTATAAGGTCTGGCGATGTAATTTTTATGGCAACATTTAATAATAACATTGTTACACGCTTATCACATCATTTCATCAGTACAATGTCTCACATGTCGTATTTCTGTGTAGTTCAGACAATATTACCACAGAAACCAAAATTTACTTTTTCACCTTATGATATCAGGGGTTATCTGCGTAGAAGATCGCCGAGGTAGTTCCGAATGAGGGTTAGGGTAGGGCATATATATACCTTGAGCAAGGAGGATTAATTTAAAAACCCGGGTCGATAGCGCAGTTGGTAGCGCGCCGGGATTTGGATACTCATGCCCGAGGGGGTGCGGGTTCGAATCCCACCCGGGGAGGGTACCCTTCCATGAAAATTTGACAATAATGTCGATTTTCCTCCATTGATTAGATAATATGGAGAAGTTTCCGGCCTTGTGGATGGGTAGGTGAGTACTGGTTATAGACAATGGTCCAGGAAAGCTAGGTTAGGTTAGGTTGCACCTGGACGCCCACCGGAGCAAGCATTGGTATTCGATTTTGTATGTCAATATTTCATGAGACAGCTGTTGAAACCTAATCACTATATGTGACAATTAATAAATTAATACTTTATCTAGCGGTTGTATTGTCTATTTACTTTGTGTGAAATATTGCGTCCCGCTCATTCCGTATTGTGATTTTGTTATTTGATACCAGAAGAATACGCAACCAGCAATACTCAACGCAATTTTCTTGATTAAGGTTGTAAAACCAGTACTCGGAACCGATGCTAGTATGGGTATAAAAATACCGGTAAATACCGTTTCGTATTAGCATCTGTTCTTAAATCGGTGTTTTTTAAAGGTACTAGTTCACAGACTTTATTAATCTTTTTTCTATAATTTCAAAATATCATTCTATGTCTGTAATTGTGTCAAAACACTAGTTCTGAATATTTTAAGGCAAACTCACCTATAGGTTGCAAGAAATATACAATAAAAGTCACAAAATTGCACTAAAATTGTGTATACCGGTTACATACGGGGTAGATTTTTACTTCATTATCAGAACACTACCTTCCTTCTTCCAAAAATGTTTCCATATAGTTTTCATAGTTTTAGAAAAAGGTGATATTTAAGTTAAAATCTGTGAATGAGAACCTTTAACGGTAGAATACAAAATTATCATTGAAACACTTGCTCTAGGTTGGTTTTGGATTGCAGTAGAATTGTTTACATAGAATATCACTTAGATTTGTCTCAAGTTATCATAAATGGCATACACGGTTTTATCGTTTCGTATAATTACGTTGTTGATTTTTTTATCATACATTTTGCACTTTGGTGTTTAAGCTTATGCTTTTTGCATTGGGTACAGAACATCATTTGAGTTGCAGCCCTGATTCGATAATTACTACTATATATCTAAAGTTTGATAATTCCTTGTCGCAATAGGATAAACACTGTCATTAAATTCGACAATCAGCCGCGGCCGTGGCGTAGTGGTTAGCATGTCTGACTTCGAATCCGAAGATCGTGGGTTCGAGACCGTTCTCGGTAGGTAATGCCCTATACATGAGTTGTCGGCCTCGTGGTAGGGTAAGTTAGTACTGGTAATAGAAAAGTGTCCAGGAAACCTATAGTAGGAAGAGTTGGCCGTCGTATATATGACCTGAATATGTGTTGATTACGACGTTAAATAAGAGAAAAAAGAAAAGTCGACACTAATGTCAATGTTCCTCCCTCAAGGTGTGGAGGAGTTGTTGCCTTCTTGTGAAAGAGCTTGTGAGTAAGTGCTGGTCAGAAAGTGAATATGAAAGCTGGACATGTAAGCTGGACGCCACAAATGACTGCAAAAATGCTGATAAAAGACGAACTGGCGACAATAAATAATGACTGTAGCAAATAACGCATACAATCAGTATAAGTAGGTATTTTACTTACAAAAATATCAATCCCAAAAATGGCAACAAAAATGCAACTCTAGATAAACATAAATAGGATATTACTACGTTTTCACTACTTCATGTTGATCCCAATTACACATTCGCGACAAAGACGTTTAGTTATTGAACTCGCTGGTTTTATTTGCCGGTCGCACCCAGTTGGCTTGATGGGTTATTCTTATGTAGTTTTGCACCCAAAAGAATTCGTTTGATCGAAAATATTTCTGGGTACGAGAACTTCCATTCATCAACGATACACAAAAAGAGTGATAATATTATTTTCATAATTACAGAGGAATACCATAACTTTATCTGAAAGTTTAAATAAATTATTTTAGATTACCTTGAAGTTCCATCAGCATATTGTATCAAATTATTATCAAAATCCATGTTTCTTAGACTACGAAACGGTTCATAAATATAGAATGCCTCAGGACTGTGTTGTAAAATGTCACCTGTTAAACTGGACCCTGACCTCATATAGGTGAGTAACAACACCTGAACATTGTCCCTTGTACCTCTGGAAACTAAAAAGGGAGGAAGTATATAACTAAACTATACATGGATACATGGATTATATGATCACATGTATTGTGCGTAAAGTTTGACACCGATATGACCTTTGCAAGAATATTCATTACATTGAATACGAATGTTATATTAATGCTTGATACCGATCGTAGTATATCGTCAAAGCTCAAATGTAATTATTACACCGGGATTAATTTTTTAAATGTATTAAAGCGTGTGTAGAATAGGCGTGGTATTGATTTTTGTCAGGAGATGTGTAGCTAATTATTAAATGCAAATGTGAAAGGTCAGATCGGGGTCAAACTTTACGCACAATATATTGTATTCAGTCATAAAGCATTATCTCAGAGTCAGACTACTTAGTATGCCTAAAATCTCAAGCATTAGTCCGATAATTCATGTTAAAAAACCAAATCATCAACCAACCTGACTGTATAAAATAAGTTATTTTAGCTAGCCCCATTCAATCTTCAATAGTTCTTGGCTTCTGGCTAGTTTGGAAAGGAATGACGATTATCTCGACTTTGTAAGGACTATCGAAGAAAAAGTCTAGATAATGAAAAGGTAAGATAATCTAAAATTACTAATCCCGATCTCTTTAGTACAATAATTTCACATTTTTAAAGAGCCAAGTAAAGTTCAAGCTTATTGCTCGTCTGTGATAATTGTTACTGAAGCATTCGGAATTCCTTGGCGATTTCCTACTAAAATATACCCTTGTAGAAGATCGTCGTGGACCTCCGAATGTTTCTGAAGGTTTCCAAAAGAGAAAAAAATTATCTATCTTATTAGTATGTATAGTTTATCTCGACTAAGTAAAGATAATGCGACATAACTGTTTTACGGAATCTATTTGGAGACATCGAGGTTTTTTAACACCAAGAATAAGATGAGATACTTTCGATGTAGTAGTACAACAAAGTTGGATGAGCGAAGAACAAGTTAACATCATTCTTCGCCGCCTGGCTAGCTCAGTTGGTAGCACGCAAGTCTACTGATCGAGGGGTCGTGGGTTCGATTCCCGGGCGGGGTATACATTCGTAGAGCTTGGTCATGAAATTATTTCAGCTGTTTGACTAGTTTTGCGTTGATCCATCGAAATGCATTGGCGATCTAGCGGGGGGGGGGGGTCAGGGGGTCTGAACCCCCTGGAATTTCCAAAATGTACCTGTCCACAAGTGTATTTCTTGACAATAAGTCATTTTAAGTCTAGCATAAAGCAAGTTTTCTCGGTGCTCAACATAGATTTAATGGTTATGTAGGTTTTGATATTAATATGTTGCATTATTTTGCAAAATGTGTATAACGTTGATATGGTTCGAAAGTTTGGACCCCCTCCCCCTATAAAAAGTTCTGCCCCCCCCCCCCCTAGAAAAAATCCCAGATCCGCCGTTGGAAATGGAATTACAGTAGAAAGGATTACTCACCAATATTCCATACTTATTGGTCCTAAACATATAGGTTAGACAGAAGTATATTTACAGTAAATGTTCAAACGCTAGATCTCGAAGATTCGTGAAATAAACTTCGAGTGAACTATATGTGTTCGACATTTCCGAATTTGACACCTTTGCGTCTTTTCGTTTCATACTATTTTAATAAGAAATTAAATTTATACTTGGTAAAATGTTCGACCGAATCTGGCAATCATATACATGTAGTTTGAATTGACCGAATTTGAGCATTTGAATTATCACTGCGCTATAAAATGAGTACACATTTTTACCCAACTTGATTGAAAAGAGTAAGATTTTATCATTTTCAAACAAAAATACATAAATATATCTTCCCATCTGAGTAAAACCACAAAGCTCACAGCACATAATCGGATTACTGTAATGTTACTGATGTTTAACGTCGCATGGTAACACGTTGGTAATTATTTAGAAATAACTTAATTCCTTTTTTCTAAATGTACATTTGTGCATAAGCTTCTTCGATTTCTACGAAGTATGTTTATAATGTTGTCATGTACCTAGGCACTCCTTAAGTTTCACAGATAAGTCAACTGTATATAATTATAAAGCATAAATTGGTATGAAGTCCCTTAAACGTGAAATTTGCCGAACGAACACCGAAACTCCGTGTGCTCCGTGTGCTCCGTACGAATACAAAAATGTACTAGTAGATGCATGCGTGGGTAACAAGGATTCGTGAGACGCACCGTGGACCCTGTGAATGTTTTATTCTCCATTTTAGAAAAGCATATTTATTAAGTATTGTATAGGTATAATACGTTAATTAATACAGTTATAATTTAATAAGGCAAAATAGGTCTTCAGTACATTGATATAAGTGTTTGAATAAAATCATGAAATTATGATACATGTGTTCCATATACGTGGTACTTTTTCTATCAACTTGTATGTACACTGTTAATGTATTTGTGTTGATATTCACTGTTTTACCAAATAAAGGGCAGAATTAACGATGTATTTGAAATATTTTTGTATTAATTAACTACAGTGAGATACAATGAGTATAACAAAATTTTTCACTTCTGGGTAAGAGCAATCAATTCCTGTTCAGTCATAACAGACATTTTTGTCCGAATATATAACCATTTCACTGATTTGGTTTAATAAGAAAATCCGATCGATTCTTAAGTTACAAACAACTGTAATCAATATAATAACATAGATTTTCGAATAAACCACGTCTTTTACGAATGTCAAAATGACTTCCGTTAGTTTGTAATGAAAAATCAAGATTTTGATGTTAATGTTCAATGGCGGCCCCTGGTTATCTGAGAAAAGTGCGTTGGACAGTAATTAGGCAGTAACAGCCGAAAAGTTCCGCATGCACAGACATATTCAAAACGCATTCCATATAAGAGCGCAGGCTCACGTCTGCGCTCAATAAAATTTATATTGAATAAGGGACTTTTATAGAATATGTATCAAATGAGGGACTTTTGTCAGTTGTCTTCCCTTGATAAAATCTGAAGCAATCCATTTGGTAAGTAGGTTCTACCAGTTGGAATCCTTGGATTTTATCATTGAAGTCCTGTGTAAGGATAATAAAATATTTCATCTTATATTTTTCTTGTTAATCAACATGAGAGATAAAATTTAGATAGTTCTTTACGTTAAAAATACTTAGCTTGAATTTCAAACGAATTAAATGATTTACAACAAAGATATTTAACATTAATTGTGGAATTTACATTAAAAAGTAAGGGTAAAATCAAAGTAATCCGACTGATTGGACGTAGCTATTTGAAGAGTATACAAGTGGAAATAACTGACTAAGGTTCCTTCGAAGAAGATCGCCGTGGTGTTCCGGTTTGGGTACGAAATGATATAAATATAGCGAAGGCTTCTCAATAACTCACCTGACTCGGGTTTTAAATATCTGTTAATATTCCTGATCCCTGATGACGTGTTCCAAGCCTGAAGTGTATTTGTTACCAGTTTGTCTTGTACGCCAGCTAAAAACAGAAATAAACAACTAAGGCCACAACAAATTGATCATATGTTCTATGGATTCGCTCGCACCTTAATTTTGACGGTTTTTACAAAAAAATATTTTTATTTCCTCGCTCGCTCATAAAAATTTGGTCAAACCGCTATATAAAGCAAGTGTATAAAGACTTTTTAAAAAAAAATTCTTCGCTCGCTCGCCCCATTTTTTTTTCCAGAAAAATCCGTAGAACAAATGATCAACTTGTTGTGGCCTAATATGCAAGTTGAATTTTAATTAGCATTTATCATTACTGTATTGTTTAAATCTATTTTTATCAATCGTTACTATGTTTTATCGTACAATAAAATACAGACAATTATAAATTATTTCTTAATTATAAAAAATTCCTCCCGCAATAATTTAGTGAGATAGAAGTAACTATTCCTAATTTTACGCATTTAAGTACTTAACTACAGAAAAAATATTTTTAAAATATTTTTGACTTACTCATTGTGAATACAAGATAAAGCACTAATACTCCGCCAAACATTAATATATATTGTTTTTTCATCGCGGTTCTTATTCCAAAGCAATTTCCCTTAATGTCTTCGGTCCTCATTGCAATAAGTTGTAATTAAATCTGTCCGTTTATTAATAATAAAACTAATCCGATGGCAAATGTCGCTACAGGCCACTAATATGAAAATATCAACAACTTGCTAAACGCTAATATCGACCATCAGCGTTCTCTGCCGATATTTGCCGATGGCAAGCGCAAATGTATCGGGATTTGCCGATCGTTAGCGCCGATGTTTTACGTGTATCTTTAAATACATGAGCAACGCAGCACTATAAAAAAACGACAATTTTGTTCTTATCCCATAATATCTGAAAATAAATTTCAGTGTTGAGTTTGATTTGCTACGTTTTAGAGTGAGAGGCTATGTATTTGATAATTGTCAAAGTTTTAATACAATTTTAGACATAATTAAACCGCCTGTGGTCAAATTGCTGTCAAATATTTAATAATTAACGAAGGAAATTTCTTCCGCAATATTTTAGTGTATTAAAATTTTAAAATTAATAAACTTTCAAATTGTCGGGTCCAATGGTTCATTTTGTACTTTTTGTACTTTAATTTATCTGCTCATATTGTATGTTCGTTTTTCTCAACTGTCAAAACATGAATTATTTTTCGGTGAATGCGTTTGTTAAAATTATTGTCGTAATGCACCCATGAGTTTCCGAAAGTGTGTATTATGATTGAGTAAAGCTTCATATGCCGTATGATATGTTTTAGTCAAGATATTTTAAATAACAATTAGGCCGACAATATAAAAACAATGTATTCAATCACCGTGAAATTATTCAAGCTTTGACAGTTTAGAAAAAACGGACTATATACATGTACAATTTTATTGTCTAAATCGTTATTTTTTTAGGGAATCATGAAAACTGTGACGTTTAGCACTGAGTTTGTTTGGGTTACAAAGTTAGCAATTGTAGGCCTACAGGATTGGAAAATATTCTTGTTTTAAAATTGCAAAGAAATGACTTTTGACTTTGACTTCCGGTAACCAGTAGCTAAAGGGTTCATTCTTGGTACCATTCACTGACCCTGTTTAAAGTCACCAAACAGGTTACTCAATCTGTATGCTGGTACAAAATGACAAACAAAAATCTATTACTTAGATAGCATTCAATGCAATCAACTCAGACACGGATTCAGATACGGACGAATCGTTGTAATGATGTTTTTTGAGACGCACAACTCATTGCTCTTATGGGCGATTTGGTTCCGCGAAGAAAATAGTGCGATTTTCAGATGTGAGTAAAAGAGTTTAGGAATAAGGTACCTAAGTCATTTATTTCCCTTTGTATACTCTTCAAATAGGTTGGTCCAAACAGTTGGATTACTCGGATTTTACCACAACCACATTATACATTGTTTGCAGGATACCGCAAAATATTAATAATAAAAACTATATAACCATTAGATCTATATTAAACACAAAGGCGTGCAAGAGAAAAATCGCCTCTTGCAACTTAAAAATGGCTTACATTAAAAAACACTCTAGGACTGGTACATTTTGGAAATTCAGATGGGGGTCCGGACCCGTTTGACACCCCCCCCCCGCTGGATCCGCCTATGGGTTTGGTTATTTTAAAAGAAAACATGGGTCGTACATATGTTACTGATACTTATGTTTTTAGACATAGAATTAAAGTTATTGTTATCTTTGAGCTTTGTAAATAAATGCAATCAGAAGATTAAGTTGGTTTACTATTTGGCATTTATGAGGCAAATATCTTTTTATCTTTTTTTCATTCCATCAAGGACCCTTTAGAAACATATATTGGGTCCTTGATTCAATCTGTCGCCTTTGTAGATTGGTTTAATTGTTAAATATTGTTTTGTACCCCTATTGTGAGGCATATTGCAAATGACAATAAATGTCTTTTTCAAGTATATTCAGATATTTATTTTTAATCTTGTTGCAATTAAACATAAAACGTAAGATTCTATTTTTGCTTTGGTTACGTTTTATGCCGTAGCAACATATTGTTTAGGTCTTTATGGCCAAGCTCCAAGAATGTGCACACTAGTATGTGAAACGCCCATGTCATTCGTATTGTGCAGTAAAATTGATTGTTTTTTTTGTACATGCATGTTATGTATTTGTTTACTGTAAATTGTTTATGGGCCGATTAATAGAAACATAAAATATATTTATCTGTACTTTTATATGATTTCGTCTTTGTACAGTTTTGGTCTTAAATGATGACGAATTTACAATTATTTCTTTCCAGCCCGTATTTGCTGCGTGTTCAGTAACGACTGTTTGCGAACGTTACGGATACGGGAAAACTCAACCCGTAGACAACTCAACTTGTGGATAACTCAACACAAAGTTGGAAAAACTCAAACCGTTAGGGAGGTATTGAGTTTTCTCGGGTTGAGTTGTCTTTGGGTTGAGTTGTCCCGATCCTAACGTTACGGGACGTTTCGGAACGTTCGGGGTAATTGAACACGCTGCTGGATTAGATGAAGAGCACATTTTGTGCAATGTTTGTTCGAAACTGTGAGAAACAAATCAGACAATTCGTTTTATTCTGTTTGATGAAAGCATAGTTGTTTATCACAAACGGATTAATGACCATTGTTGGCCGGTAACCTACATGAAGCTATCAACAATTTCAAGTTAAATTTTTAAAGGTATGCACAAACCCAAGAAAATATAATCCTCGGATGCAGCTTGGTACTCTTAAGAAGGTTGTCCGTTTGAACGAGAAGCTTGCCCGATCCAAGTTTAGGTCGTCTGGGGCAATAGGATAACCTAAAATGTCGAACCCTTCAGCCTTAAAATATTTATAGGGGTAAGCTAGACGGTATTTCCTATAGATCAGTGGTGTTTTTCACAAAAATTCTTACGAAAAAAATCGTCGTAAGTCAAAAGCAAGAAACATTAATAATACGCTCATTTTTTGGCTTATCAATTCTAAATATTATACAAATTGTGTAGAATTGTGTATACATTTTGAATATCATATCATAGTTATGCTTATTATCCTTCTGACATTGAAGTGCTAATTATATGAAACTGACTTACGAAGATTTTTTTCGTAAGATTTTTTGTGTGAAAAGTACCGCTGGTTTTTAACAATTCTCGTGTTTGAAAATTCTATTCTATTTACCACTATTTTCGTCTCGACGATCTGCTCATTTTGCTAACAGACAACTCAACAGGCAAGCCCCAAAAGGCCCCTATCTGAGAGGTATGAGCAAACTGTACAGATGGGACCCAAGCACATACACGTGGGACTTAAACAAGCTATATAATGCGCTTTAGCTGCGTTCGAGTTTCAAACATCGTCTACGCATAAAAAAGTCATTTTCTTGTTTACTTAGGGTTTTAAAATTATTTCTGACTCTTATAAAAGAAATGTCGAACGTAAGCGTATGTTCTCAGGCAAAGAAAGCTTGCATTATATGGGAAATTTACGATTAGTAAATCAAGGACCCTAGCTGTACTAGTTATTAGCAAGGGAAATAACACTGTATCGACTAGCATATTACTATTGACGAGTTGTTCCCCTTGGTCAGATCTCTAAGTATATTTTCAACATTTTGAGAGTCTGGTTAGGTTTAAATTAAAGAAAACAGAGGAAAAACTCGCGATGTTAATTCTCTACATCAAAGACATGATATTTAATCAAAGGTAAACAAATGGTCCAGATTTTATGCCATTAAGTCGGTCGCCGTACTTGAGTGTGTACTTTAGCCTAATCCGGTACTTCCACTGCGCATGCGTAATTGTGTATGGCAACGAACGCTATAAAGGTAAACAATGTAGATGTTTTAACCAATATTTTTGACCACGTGACCCTCATGCTTATACATGTTTTATTAGTTTCACGGTTTATTGTCATTCAGTTTATTAAGAGAGCATTTAATCAATAGTGTATAACCCAAGAATTCCTACAAACTTACCTCGGATTATGTTTCAACTTAATTGGATTAAAATTCGCGTGAAGTCTTGATTTCAACAGGTGATTTTTAATTACTGGATACAAATTGTGATTAAATAATGTTTTAATGGTCAATTTAATATTAATAACTCGATAAAGGTGAGTTTTTCATACCATGCTTGTATTTTTGTTGTTATGGTTTTATTTTTTGAATGGAGTTTTTGATTGTGCAATCTTGCCGGTCTGTGACTGTGTTTGATTTTCAAAGCAGGTGATTTTATTATTCAATAGTGACTACATCTACATGTACACAGGACATGATGAGCAATCTTGGGTTGAACATATTGTTATTTTGACATAGTTATACTTTTCACACTCGACATGTTTATGCCGTTCAAATTTTTATATCTTCTGACTGACCACAGGAGCTTGACAGTCTGTATTGTGTACACATTTACTTAGAAGCTAGCTTTCGTGGTGATTAGGTAGAGCATCCGCTTATTACTGAAGAGATCCTAGCTTCGAAAACTTAGTTGGGACTATGGATTTTTATTGGGTTACACTATTATTTATAACAATAAAATAACTTGTTTGTATCATTGTAATAGGCACATAGAGATAAAGAGGTACTGGGTTTGAATCCCTCTAGGGGTGCTAATTTCCTTGAGCAAGAAATTTACCTGCAATTGCTTCACTCCACCCAGGTGTAAATGGGTTCCAGCTAGGATCATGCACTGTATGCTGTGGCTGCAATCTGTATGTGTCACAGTACTTACCTGTTCACATTATTGGAAGAAGGATATGTAAGCGGCCCAGATCGCTCAGTCAGGAGAGCACTAGCCCTGTGAGCGAGGGGTCCTGGTTTCCTGTCCCCATCAGGCTGCATTTTTTTCTTTCCCTGTGACATTTGGCTCCCAACGTGGGACCGTGATAATTACTTGGTCAGTTGAGAAACGCTTGTAATAAAATAAATGCTCTTTAAATGGCCTGGAGTTTTGAAAAATTTGAGATGAATTTCCAGTTCATGGGGGAGTATGTCACAGTACTTACCTGTTCACATTATGGGGAGAAGGATATGTAAGTGACCGGATAGCTCAGTCAGGAGAGCACTAGCCCTGTAAGCGAGGAGTCCTTGGTTCGAGTCCTGGTCAGGCTGCATATTTTTATTTCCCTGTGACATGCGCCTGATGTTAACTTATGTTACTTCAAAAACCTTGCTTTAACTTTATCTATATATAAAATAGGGCATCATGTTATTACTTAATGCTACTATAAATCATTAAATGTGATAACTTTGTTTTAGGTGATCTTCAGCTATAAATTGAAAGATGTCGTACATGTCTCAACCTAATACTAACAGCGAAGCAGTAAAGAGATGTATGAATATACCAATTCAACCATTATCTAGTCAGGTAGCCAGACCCATACCCCCACAAAGACCATTACAACCAAAACCACCATATTCTCATGACGATTATAGTTCAACAAAACCAACTAGACCATACTCAGGTAGAGAAATTTAATTTTATACTTTAGTTCAAACTTGAACTTTAATATCTAGCTAAATACTTTAATCACAGTCCACAGGGCTTAACACTAAAGCAGGGTTCAGCACTTCCTGTTTTACCAGGGATTCAGAAGGAATCCCTAGTCAGTTATTCAGAGATTCCTCCGAAATGTTAGGGATTCATCAGATAATAGACAACAAATTAAGGTACAAATTTAAGTCACAAATTATGGTAAACATTCATGGGAGCTCAAATTTATGCAAGAGCAGGGTACTTTTTAGGGATCCAAAAGAAACCCCTAGTTAAGCATCACTGGGGTTCCTCCCCAGTGTTTAGGATCCTCAGAATTCCAGGACACTGTTAGTGTCAAACCCTGACTAAAGGTCATCTTATTGCCCCTGATAACCTTTATTTCAGTTCATGCTTGTCACTTGTTACTGCTGGGTTTTACCGGACATAGGATTCGGTGTCCATACACGCATAAATCACAAGTTGTATGCATAAAGTTGTACACTCAAGTCTGCATCCATGGGGACGCACAATATATGTTTAGCAAGGAGTATGAAAACTGCTTAATTGATAATTATTGAACAGAATTAGACAGTAACCACAACTCTACCTGGCTTTATTATGGATTATTTCTTTAAATCCGGCTTTAATGTGCTTTCCACATTACATTTCTTGTTCTGATATCTATTTCAGCGCCACAAAGAAGAATTGTAGCGCCACAATATTCTGAGCCATGGAGATCAACTAAACACATTGAATCTAACGCGCCAGCTAGATCTAGAAGTTACTATGTTAACAGTGAATATCCTAAAACACATCCATATGCTTGTAAGTATAAACTTTTTGAATTTTATATTGTTATAATTTATTCAACTGTCAGTTAAAGTCATTTTACGATGGCCTCTGCACTTAACCTAGCTTTCCTGGACCCTTGTCTATAATGAGTACTCACCTACCCTTCCAACAATCAACTTCTCCGTTATTATTTCTCCATATAACTTATTAGCAGAGGATAGTTGACTTTATTGTCAAATTTTCATAGAAGGGTATAACCACCCCTTTTTTGATAAGACCTGCCTTTGGGATACAAAATTTCAGTTTGCTACCAACTGTTTATAAACCAGGGTTGAGTGATTTTTATGAATAAAGAATTAATAGAATCAAACCTGAAAAGCCCTGGATTTTAGGGCTGTGGATCGTTGAACAAGTGGCAATCCAATCCGAACTACGATTTATGTGTAACATTCACGAATTGAACCACAAATCACTAGTTAATGAAAAAGCATACAATGATCCATATACATAACGCATGCATATATAAATATATTGTAAAGATAAAAAAATTAGTGAAGAACTACAGAAGCTTTTGTTACATGGAAAGTCATGCACTAGAAAAAGATTCAGAAGAGGATTTTCATGTGTGTCGAAAATTAGTGCGATTTTTTATATAATAGCGTTTTGCATAGTATGAAAGTTTGAATTTGCATTTGTAGAGCAGCTCATTGTCGGTGGTAATTTAGCTTAAAAGTTTCTTTCATTTTTTTGTAAAAATAAATCGTGATTTGACGATTTTGGGATCAGTCAAACTGAGTTAAAACGGAAGATTACTGGTGAACGTTATATCATTATTGTTCCACTCAGCATTATTTTCTGATAAATTTTTGTTCTATACTTACAGCTCGACAAAGAGAAGCATTTGTCAAGAAGAATTTAGGGTATCCAGAAGTAGCGAGAGGTAAAGGTGCTCCTCTACCACCATATGACCCCTTAGGGGATCCACATTTAGCAGAATACTTTGAACGTAGGTTTGGAGCCATTCAAGCTGTTGCTAGGGTAGGTTATAAATATTTTTATACAGTTTATAAATAAACATTGGAGCCTGTACTAACCAACCATTGAACGGAAGCAGCCATTGGCCGCAATGACCACTTTTGACCCATTGAAATGACCCTTAACAAATTAGCAAACACCTGCCTGCTACAACTAACAATCATCAATTACTTGTAAGAAAAAACTTATTTACTGTCACAATCATAAGTACAAATGGTCATTTAAGGGGTTGTTTATATCACTTCTGAACTAAAACCACCTGTCTACAAAACCATGTTTATTTTGACCACCCGGCTAGCTCAGTCAGTAACACGCAAGTCATGGGTTCAATTTCCAGACTGAATCTTAATATTGCTGCGCAGTTTCCAGTCACTGATGAAAGTATGCCCCTAGTAATTGTTTAACACACCACTCTACTGACTTAGCCTCTCCAGGAATGGTAAATAGTTGACTGACTGCCTTGATATGCCCTATACAAGGTGGCATAAACCCAACCCCCCCTCACACCACACACAAAAAATTAATTAATTATGTATATTTTTTTAACAATTTGTCTATTTGTGTTTTTTAGAGAAGAGGTGGTCGACCTTCAAGTGCTCCAACTTCAAGGTCAGGTGTTTCAGGAAAGAAACTTAAAGCGGACGCTGGCGAGGGTCCAATCTTGTATAAGGTCTTCGTTACTACAGCTGATAAAAAAGGGGCCAGTACCGATGCTAAGGTAAATATTGGATACATTTAAGGATTATTATTCTAAAGCTTTGAAAAGGGCAGGGAGACAGAAAAATGGGTCAGGGTGCACCCAAGGGATTATTATTATTATTTAATTTACCAAATTTAAGTTGCACTTTCTTCATAATTAATGTTGCCTAGTAACGTTTTTCTCTGTAGGGAAGAGCAAAAAGGGGCAGATAGATGAATAGTATAAATTGAAAAAAACATGTTTGATATTCTTTGTCTATTCCACAATAAAGCCCTTGTTCTATCCATAGTTAAATATATAGTACTGTTTTGTTTTTATATTGCATATATGAATGCTACTAAAATTTTGAGAAAAATGTGCGAGTGATTTTTTTCATTTTGCGAGTTGAAAAAAAATCCACTCACAAAAATTTGAAAGTCCAATTTTTTGTAAAATTCGAACCCTGATTAAACCCAATTTCCGTATACAGATATCCTGTAGGGCGCTGTCATACAGAATCTCTAAGGTTTGCTAGGAGGGTCACGTCAAGATGACCTTTGCATTGACCAATCAATGAGTAGCTTTTTAAGACCAAGTTTTGCAAGCTAATTTGACGGTAGTGTTATTCACAGGCTGTGATTGGACATCTTTTTTCATATTGCGTGATATAGATGATGTAAGTTACTAAATATAATGATTGCGTCATAAATATAATAATGATAAAAGGTCTTCTGATTGTGACCCTCATAAGGAAACAGCCAGATCTACTAGGCGAGCTGAGAATTTTTGATCGGGTTTTAATAAGATTGGATTAAATCATTGTTGTTTGTTTTCTAGGTATTCGTCACATTGAAAGGAACCAAGTCAAAGCTTACTAGAGTACGTCTTACAAAGAAAGCTGGCTCAGTGAAATCAAATAAAGGTGTATCATTTAAATTTTCAAAGGGTACAACACATATGTTTAAAATACGAGGACCAGAATTAGGCCATATTAAATCACTAGTCATGGAGGTGAGTTTTGTACATTGTTCCATTATCAAATGATAATATTTCTCTTGCCTAACTGGACAGTTCTTATTATACCCCCCCCCCCCCAAAAAAAAAAACTTGGGAGGGGGGCGGGGTAATCATAAATCAGTTTGTCGGTTGGTCGGCCTATACCTTTTTTTCTCTCCGCTCAATTACTTTTTTTTATTCTAACTTCACACATATATCCAGATATCCAGGCCTCCTAGTGAAACCTTTAAAACCTTTACATTTCCCCAGAAAACCTTTAAAACGCCAAAATAGCCTGTAATTCCCACTCAAAACCTTTATATTTGCTCTGACTGGTTGCTGTGCTAGCTTAAAGCAAGTAATGGATTTTGTTCTGCATTTTCCCTGCACTGTAAAACAGGAGCTATGTATGATATAAATATGCAGAGAAAATAGGTATACACATTAAATAAGGTATATATTATATTGCATAATTCAAACCGTATATAACATCAAAAAATGACTTTGGTATGACTGTGGGTTTAATAAAGAAATGAGATCTTCGATGAAAATAGCGTTTATTTACTCTTTATTTTTTCATATTTTACACTAAAAGGCCTTTATTTTCATACATTGGAGCCTTTATAAAAACCTTTATTTTTGTTTTGGCCTGCTAGGAGGCCTGAGATATCAGACGGACATGTTCATATTCCATTTTGGTTTTGGTTCAATTTTTTTTCACTGAGTTTTGACCCTTTGATGAAAAGTCTTGTCCGTTCATTTTCTCAGCACCTGATTACTTGACAAACACCCATTGGGTTTTCCCCTAAACCTACAATTTCATTTATTATTTTTTACATTTATCTTTGACTACTGTTCATCTTAAAACTCAAGTTCCAGAGTATTCTTATGCCCCCTGGCTAGCTCAGTCTACTGATCAAGGGTTTGTGGGTTCGATTCCCGGGCGTGGCATACTTTCGTGGAGCTTGGTCATGAAATTATTTCTTCAGCCATTTTCCCTCCTACCAATGATTTTTAATTATGTAGAGCAGTTGTCAGTCACTGACGAAAGTCTGCACTTAGTAGTTGGTTAACAGCTAAATCCAGAGATTTAGCCTTTCCAGTAGGAGTGAGTAGGTTGACTGACCGCCGTTAAATGACCTATATAATGTGTTGCTACCGCACTTAACACAACAAAAACGAACAAACAAGTGTATTTTTATACTAACATAATAGCTCATTCTTAAATGCATGATTGGTGACATTCTTTATAGAAAAAGGATTGCACCATAATCATTGACAGTAAAATCATTTTCTATTAAGTTTGTCATCAATTTTAAACTCGTTATAAATATCATCCCTAAGTGTCCAAGGTTATAACAAAATATTTGCGAAGATTACATCTCAAAATACATGTATTATTTATTTGATTGAATATTTTAGTCCGTAGAATTAATATGATAAAAAAAAAATGTTAAACATGGGCATGTAGTTACATTTGTTTGTTTACCAAATACCTAGCAGTATTGATTTATAATTGTATGTATTCCGTTTGACTAAAAATTGGCTGTAAATTGTAAAGAGTAGGTAGGCATTGTATAAACTTTAAAAGACCTTTTTTTTTCAATTTGTTTGGCAGCTACGGAAATTTAATACATTTTTAATTCATATTCATTGCACTTGGCATAGTAATAGGTTATTTGTTGCTATGAGTAAAAATTCTACCTTTTTATATTAATATGATGACTCCATTTTCTACTGCTATTTTATGAGACGATAAAAGGAGTAGGGTTATTTATTACCAAAATCCACCCCAATTCAATCATGTCTTATTTTCGTCATTAAGCAAGGTATTTGCTGTTTTGTTTTATTTATTTATTGGAGTTAACGCCGTGTCAACACAATTTTAGGTCATTTTACGGCGTCCAGCGCACCTAACCTAGCTTTCCTGGACCATTGTCTATAACCAGTACTCACCTACCCTTCCACAAGGACGGAAACTTCTCCATATTATCTAATCAATGGAGGAAAATCGACATTATTGTCAAATTTTCATGGAAGGGTATAACCTCCCTGGGTGGGATTCGAACCCGCACCCCCTCGGGCACAAGTATCCAAAGCCCGGCGCGCTACCAACTGTGCTATCGACCCGGTTTATTTTGCTGTTTTGTATTAAAATTGGTGTGTTTATAACAATGGTACAAAAACCTCAACCATGGTAACTGATAAACGTGTTTTGCTATAGCATTAGAAAACTTGATTTGTTATTGAATCTATTAATTGTCATTTAAAACAAGTAAGGCCCTCATCGGGAATCGCGATATCAATCTATCATCGATTGTTTACACATGATCTGATATCGATTAGCGATTGAGAATATAGATACAATCTAGCATTTAATAAAGCTATAAACTATAAAACGTTAGATTTTTTTTTTCATGTATTCTGTTAAGTATTAAAAACAATAAATACAGTTTGTTATAGTTTGTTTTATGTCTGAAATATCTTTTAACGTCATACATAACATCATGAGGACATTATATAGTATATATATATATACTGGAGTTGTAGCGGCTTCAATTACAGTTTCTTGTCTGACTCGATATATTGATATATCACTGATACTAGCCATTTGATATATTGATACTAAAATTTCTGTCAAAGACAGCCCTTAAAACAAGCTTATATTCAATTTTGAAGAAAGTTTTGCATGGCAGGAAGATCAAAACCAAATGCCTTCGTACTGGAAGAAAATCGAGCTCAATGTCTAATTTCCATGGAAAGGTATAATGATCACAGGGTGTTGCTATGGAGTTTATATAAAATTTGTATTTGTTTTTAGACACATTTTTCAAGGAAAAAATTCAGCTAATAGTTTGGCAAAACACAGGTGGGCAGGCGATTAGGCTGATGGTTGGGCGGGCGGGTGTCCAGTGTCGTTTACAATTGTGTTAAAGTTTTCAATTTAGCTTATATCTCTGCCATTTATTGTCAGATCTTTATGAAAACTTCATACAATGATAACATACCATGCCATGAACAGAATTAAACAAAAACAACAACTCTATCTACCTTTATTATGGATTATTACCCTTTGTAATTTTTGCGTTAAAGATTTTAAATCTGGCTTTAATGTGGTTTCCACATTACATTTCTTGTTCTTAGTTCAGTTCTTTATATTTCCAGCATGATGGTATAAAGAAAGAAGATGGCTGGTTTTTACAAGAAGTAGAAGTAGTGAACACAAAGAGAAAGAAATCCTGGTTATTTATGTGTAATACATGGTTATCATTACATCATAGCGATGGTCATTCTAAACGGGAATTCTTTCCTCATCTAGGCTCAAAAACAGGTAAATTACATTTTATTTTTTGACATTTGATTGGTGAATTTATTTATCTATAAAGTTATCCCTAGCTCTCCTGGCACTCTCCGTAAACAGATATCCTGTAGAGCGATGTCGTACAGGATCTCTACTTTCTCCGTGGAAGGTCACATTGAGATGAACTTTGTGTCGACCAATCAATGCGTAGCTTTCATCTAGACAAAAACACTATTAAACCCATTTTGATTTCGTAATTTCTATTTTTAAACAAAGGTTTGCATGCTTATTTAACAGCAGTATTACTCACAGTCTGCGATTTGGCGGCTCATTTCAAATTGCATGACGTAGGCGATGTAAACAAGTTACGTATCATAACAATTTCGTCATGAATATTATGATGAGAAAAGGTCACCTGAACGTGACCTTCGTTTGGAAAAGGTCAGATCTAAATTAGCGAGTGTAAAATTTTAGATCGGGTTTTAATCAGATTGCTCTCCTGGCTAGCTCAGTATTTTCCTCATCTTGACTCTGTAACCGGTAAAATACATTTAATTTTTATACCCCCGCTTCGAAGAAGAGGGGGGGTATACTGTTTTACCCTTGTCCGTGCGTGCGTGCGTGCGTGTGTGCATGCGTCCGTCCGTCCGTCCGTCCGTTACAAAATTTCCGTCACAGTTTTCTCAGCAACTATACCATGCAGCAGCCTGAAACTTTGCATATTGCTTCATCCTATAGTCCCATGTGGTGTAAAGCGATTTCATGCTCCTCGCTCATCTACTTCCTGTTTGTCGCATATTTTTAGATTTTGGCGGGGGTATCACTAGTGAGCATTAGCTCACAGATTTACTTGTTTTTTTACATTTTGTCTGTGAATATTGTTCATCTATTAAGTGCTTGGTTCTCATGGCTAGCTCAGTTAGTAACACATATGTCTACTTATGGAGAAGCAATGGGTGCAATTTCAGGGCGTGGCATATTTCTTGGAGTTAGGTCATGAAATAATTTCTACAGCCATTCTCTCTCTCACATATCATAAGTTTGCCAATATCTTTTTAAAAAAATATGTGTGCTTTTTATGTACATTTTCTGCCATCTTGTTTGTGTTAACCCAATAACTGGAAGCCTAAGATTTTTTAATTTGACTAATAGTTTGGCGAAACTTGGGCTGACTGAAGGATGGGCAGGCGTCCAGCGTGGTTTACAATTGTGTTAAAGTTTTCAATTAAGCAAATATTATTGCCATTTATTGTCAGATCTTTACGAAAACTTCATACAATGATAACATGCTATGTGATGAACAGAATAAGAAAGTAACCGCAAATATATCTGGCTTTATTATGGATTATTTCCCTTAGAAATTTTTGTGTTTAAGTTTTTAAATCCGGCTTTCCTGTGGTTTCCAGAATACATTTCTTGTTCAGACTTCTTTCATTTAGCAAGGTTTGATTTTACAAAAGCTAGCATTATAAATTTGTTTGTATAATTTCAGATTATGAAGTGGTAGTCGTAACGGGTGACAAACAAAATGCAGGAACGGATTCTAATGTGTATATAACCATATATGGTAAAACTGGTGCCACGGCTAAAACTCATTTAAAAAGTATCAAACATAAAACACCATTTCAAACAGGGACTAGTGAGCTTGTTAAAATCCATTCAAATTGTGTCGGACCATTGACTAAAGTTAAGATAGAGCACGATAACACTGGGATTGCTCCTGGATGGTTCTTAGAAAGAGTAAGTTTTTAATTTTTACATGGGGTTTTCCCATGTTTAGTAGTGGACTGTGGCAAATCCACATCAAAATTTGTCGCGGACGATTACATTCGGTTGTGCGCGCACAAATAAAGGGATAATTACCACTGCAATTAATATAGTCCGCATTACGCGTTAACAAGCAGACGATAAGAAGCATGTGTATATCTTACCTAGTTGGTGTAAGGTAAAGGTCCCGTGTATCGCTTTCATGGGTTGTATAAAGCCATATACTCTACCAAAACCCCATGTCTGACAGCGCTATCGAGGCTTTGATTTAATACTAGTCTTCCAATTTAACCAGTGGATTGTGCACCGAGTCTGTAAAATAGTCATTGGTGCAGTGACATTTGGAATGTGAGTGATGCAATGGTCCAGCAAATTATAACGGACTTTAGTCAGTTATTTCCCCTTGTATACTCTTCAAATAGGTAGGTCCAATTAGTTGGATTACTCGGATTTTACCCTTACTTTTCATTGTAAAATTTACAAAGATAATTAATGAATTGTACATAGACTTGTTCATCAAAAAGCAATATTTATTTTCTATTTATAACCTCTGCCACATTAGCAAATAAAAATTAACCAATAAATTATACATCAATGGAGAAGACATCAAACATGGCTGAACGATGATTTTAAGCATTTTTGGACATGCTAATACTTGTTTAATTTCTACACTCATCAAAGATCATGCCTATATTTTACTAAACAATACAACATACATATCTAAGTTATTTCCTACTTATAATTGTATTACAGATTGTTGTAACAGATCTATTACATCCTAAATGGAAATATTACTTCCCTTGTTCACAATGGTTGGCTAGAGATGAAGGAGACGGTGCTATATGCCGTACCTTGTCTGGTAGTAGAGATCCCTTTGCTGTACGAAAAGGTAAACATAACTTTTAATCTTTAACTTTATATTGTTCACCTCTAGATTTGATTCCAAACTCAAGTTAAGCCCCCCAGCTATCTCAGTTCGTAGCACGCAAGTCTACTGATCGGTTTGATTCCTGGGCTGGGCATACTTTCGTGGAGCTTGGTCATGAAATTATTTCTACGGCCATTCTCCCTCCTACCAATGATTCTTAATTATGTAGGGCAGTTGTCAGTCACTGACAAAAGTATGCGCTTAGTAGTTGGTTAACAGCTAAATCCAGAGATTTAGCCTTTCCAGGAGAAGTGAGTAGGTTGACTGGCCGCCATTATATGACCTATACAACGTGTTGCTATGTTGTTTAACCCAACAAAAGCGAACATACAAACAGAAACTCAAGTTGATCGGTTTCTTTCAGCTAAAAACCTTTGTATGTGACTAAATACACCTGAGCAGAACAAAGTTGAAATGAAAATGCTTGTCCACAGAACAATTTGATTTCATCTGTGTTGCGTACTTTTCAGCAATAATATTTAAAATAACTTTGTTCTGCACAGATGCATCTGGCACTAACAAACCTCAGCTGGAAAAAACCCATAATTTAGAATTTGAATTAAGAAATATTGAGTGAGATAGTTTATTATTTTAATCCATTGTTATTGTTCTTGCATCGCCATGGTAACCAAGAAACTGAATTCTTACAATAAGAAGACTTTCAAATCAATGAAATATTCTTCACTCACCATTAAACAGATATGAGTTTCTGACAGCCTTGTAAGAGGTAATTGATTGGTAGTGTCATTTATAAATTAAAGTGCTACTGTTAGAAATCTGTGTAAAAAGAAATGTAAAATTCTGCAATCGGCAATTGCTTAATTTTCCATCTGACTTATTTGCAGTACAGTTAATTTTCAGGCTAACCTTTATTTTTCATTATATTTATGATGCAATTATTGTGGTCACTTCTTACATTGTCTATCTTATAAACATGATGCTATCCCAAAACAATTGTTGAATTACAGCCTATGATAAAAATGTTTAGGATTTCTGGGTCCTGCTGACAAAAATTCTGATACAGTCATGGATTTTGGGAAAAAAAATCTTTCTCTCATGCTTATATTTATGATATCATGTATTCATTTATTGAGATTCCTTACTAATTGACATTCGTTTGTTAATATTAATGTAAAATAGTCTACAATATGCCAGGTAAGTTTAAAGGCATGTTTTTATCACTGGGTAAAGGTTTGGCATGATCGATGTTTTTCAGTTATTTAATATATGATTTCATTATGCATGCTACATACATGTGCCTATATTAAGTTGTACCTTTTTACGTACATATAAATAGATTGCTTTCCTGAGGCCCCTTTTACGACCAATTCTTTCTTTTTATTCCTATGTAAGGATAACAAAATGTTTCATCTAATATCTTTCTTGTTAATGAAGAGATTTAAACAGAATGGATGAAATTTAGATAGTTCTCTACATTAAAAATACTTAGCTTGAATTTCAAACTATTTAAATGATTAACAAAGAGTTATTAAAGATTAATTTTGGCAAATTGACATTGAAAAGTAAGGGTAAAATCCGAGTAATCCAACTAATAGGACCAACCTATTTGAAGAGTGTACAAGGGGAAATAACTGACTAAAGTCCCTTATAACTTTCACATTTTGAGTTTTTGTATTTCCATGCTTAAGGTGCTGGAAGCTGCATTATTTGAATTGTTTTGCTGCTCCGTTTGACTTGTTCTTTGTGTTAGGTTTTGTGTTTAGTGAGTCATGTTGTATTTTGGCTTTTAGACTTATTTGTTATTATTTTTATTTGTGTGTATGTTGTATTAGAATACCTTTTACTGTGTGAAATGACTATAACAGGCTTGAAGAAGTAGTAAAGACATGGTTGACTTAAATGTGCAATTAGTGCATGTTAAATGCATTGATATTGGTACCATATTCTTTCTGTGCATTAATAGCATATTATCTATCCATTTTTCTGTTTGTTCATATGTCCTACTCTGTTCTGTTCCATTTGCATCACTTTTTTCATTGCTACAAAGTTTGTGCAAACTACTAAAAATAAACTTTTCTATTTCCATATTTTAACAAAGTAATGTTATTATTTGTTCTTAGATAGGTCTAAGAACCTGGGTCAATAGCACAGTTGCTAGCGCGCCGGGATTTGGAAACTCGTGTCCAGAAGGGGGTACGGGTTCGAATCCCACCCTTGGTGGTTATACCCTTCCATGAAAATTTGACAACAATGTCAATTTTCCTTCATTGATTAGATAATATGGAGACGTTTTGGGTCTTGTGGAAGGGTAGGTGAGTACTGGTTATAGATAAGGGTCCAGGAAAGCCAGGTTAGGTGTGCTAGAAGCCGTAAAATGACCTAAATTGTGTTGACACGGCGTTATACCCAGAAAAAAAATAATGATATGCGGAGTGACTCACTTTTGTTCATAAGAGCCAATGCCTGGAGCTGAAACTACTGTCTGTTAACTTTGAGCAGTGCAAGATCGCACTGCCCAATAAAATTAGGTCTACATTTTCAATGACATTGTGATATTGATTATTTCATTATGGTAGGGATGTAATGATATGATAACGAGTCAATACAAGAACTTTAATGGTCTGTTTTCCTCTGCTAGTATTGATTTGTCTGATCATTGCTGTTAGTTTCTGTTTATCGTATATTTCCATGGCGTTATCTTGACAAAACATAATTATCTTTCATTTATTACGTCAATCATAAACTTATTGGAAAATTTTTTGTTATTCTGTCAATTATTTTGAATACATGTACATGTAGTTCATATGGTAAAATAAATTTATAAGATTTTCCACCCAAAATAAATTTTTTTTGAAAAACATTATTGGGTAAATAATTGTTAAAATTTACATGATTTAGACATTACCAAGCACAGCAAAGCACTTAAAGGTTATGCAAAATAGTTCTTGTAGTATATACACAGATCTTTGTCAAAACTTATTTCTATGTTATATATTGAACCAAATATTGTTCAGCAATATCATTGAACTGTGTTATTTCAAATTTACGGACTATAAACGAAACATCACTCATCGCCTAAACGATCATGTATTTGTTTACTTCAACACCGGTAATTTCAAAATGCCAACTAAATTTGTCCAAAGTTATTCATAGCGAATGACCGATGAGTTCCGAATGACAGTTGTTAATGTTGAGTCCTTTTACAGAATCAATATTATATTTCCAGACACCAAGTATAAAGTTACAGTCTACACAGGAGATAAACGTGGTGCCGGCACTGATGCTAATGTCTATATAGAATTGTTTGGTGAAAATGGCGAATCTGGGCAGAAGTTCCTTGATGACTCTAACAATAACTTTAAAAGGGGGAAGTAAGTACTACTTTATTATGTTAAAATTTGATGGAGTGACCTCCCTTTTCAAAGGGAAGTAAGCCATGTGCTTTTAATTTATATATTGATGGAGTTGCCTCCCTTTGTTTAAAAAAATCCTGATATATATTGAATTATTTGGTTAGAATGACGACCTTGGATAGAAATACCTTGATTATTATAGCAATAACTTTGAAACAGGGGAAGAAAGTCATGTAGTTTTATACTATATTAAATATTTAAGGAATTGTCCCCCTTTGTTCCTATGTAAAAGCTACTGCAACCGATGAATTTCCAAATTTCAGGGTTTTGAAAATTTTGATCACTCACCCATTGACGGTGTATTTGCTAATACATGTATTGCCAGCTAGGAAAAAAAACACTGATTGAGAATATATGTTTTTTTGTTTTTTTTTGTTTTTTTTTAACATCGTAGTTAACACTTATTTAGGTAATATATACTACTGCCAGCTCTTCCTGCTGTAGGTTTCTTGGACACTTTTCTATCACCAGTACTAACTTACCCTACCACAAGGCAGATAACCCATGTATAGGGTATGACCTACCACGACCGGACTCCAAACGGCGATTTTCGGATTCGAAGTCAGACATGCTAACCACTACGCCACGGTGGCGGCTCTGATTAAGATTATATCTGTAATCTTGGCCATTAATGTCTTAGGGGTTTTTTTTATTTTAAAAAAAATGGTCAGAATATTTCAAAATTATTCCTCTCCTTCTCTGTCATGTATCTTATCAAATCTTGTATCACTAGGATAAACGTCTGCTTGATTGACAGTATCTAGATCTATAGTCTTACTCAACAGTTTTATTTCATCATTTTATTACTGTAGTTTGAGTCTGTATAATGTTAAAACTGTACAATGAATTTCAACTATGAAGTTCAAAGCTTATGTTAATGAGGCAAATGTCTGACTCAAGATATACAATCTAACACGTCAGTTCCACTTATCGGACGATCAAATTTGATAGTCTTATTGATGGAACAGTCTTAACTTTTTTCTTCTGCATTGAAATATTACTTTCGCGAAAAATCCTGCATCTTTTTGCATAAATATGCTATTAAAAAAAAAAAAATTATTACTATGTTATAAGTTATTTATAACATTACATGTAAAAGCTTTTTATGACAAAATTTATTTTTAGATCTTTAGACCTTATGTAAACCTTAAAACTTACTTTTACTAAAAGATTTATCTTTCAAATTTATCATATAAAAAAAGAGGGCTGTTGTTATTTTATTCTACTTTTGGTTATGCTTCGGTTCTATTCCATGTTAAATAAACATGCAGTTGGGTGTGTTCAGCTATGTTCATATTTTTTTTCTATTGTAAGGCCACTACAACTTGATGATGTGTTCTATGGATTCGATCGCACCTTAATTTTGACAGTTTTACAAAAAAAAAATTATTTTCTCCCTCGCTCATAAAAATTTGTTCAATCCACTATATAAAGCAATTGAATTAAGATTTAAAAAAAAAATATTTTGTTCGCTCACCCCATTATTTTTCAGAAAAATCCGTAGAACATATGATCAATTTGTTGTGGCCTAAGTTGAAGTGTATTAAAAGTGATCTACATTTTGAGAATGAACAATGCATTCTTAAATTTTATTCACCAGTAATGGAGCATACATTAACTCTGCTTATTTAAATATATTTCTATTGTGTAGAAGTACAGAAATACTTACGTTAATTTTTCAAACAGCGGAGTTAATGACTGTATGCATCGCTAAAAGTTGAATAGAATTTAACAATGTACCTACTGAGATGTGAGTGATGATAGTCATATGTTTAACACATGGACTATAAATTTTCTATAAAGTGCTTCCAGTGCTTTGATATCATAATGCCCTACTTAGTATGAACCATAATGCAGCAGTATAATTGTTATGCCATACTAGTTGTTAGGAATATAATGGTTTACCGATATACCAGTTAACATTGCAATACGAATCCTGATGGTTATTCCTTTGTTTTGTTTTTGTTTTTGTTGGGTTTAGCGCCATGTCAACACAAATATGTCATATAACAGCGTCAGTCAACCTACTCACTCATGGAAAGGCTAAATCTCTGGATTTAGCTGTTAACCAACTACTAAGTGCATACTGGTACTTTCGTCAGTGACTGACAACTGTCCTACATAATTAAAAGTCAATGGTAGGACGGAGAATGGCTGTTTCATGACCAAGCTTCTTGAAAGTATGCCCTGCGATTGAATGGAACCCATGATCCCTCGATCAGTAGACTTGCGTGCTACCAACTGAGCTAGCCTGGGGGCATAAGAATACACTGAAACTTGAGTTTTAAGATGAACAATAGTCAAAGATAAATGTTAAAAGTAATAAATGAAATTGCAGGTTTAGGGGAAAATCCTAGGTGTTTGTCAAGAAATTGGATGCAGAGAAAATGAGCAGTAAAATCAAAGCAGTAATAAAAACACATTTAATGTCCTTATTGGATCAGCAACATATATTTATATATATATTGTGCATTTTAAATGCTCTTTTATACTAAGGTTTGAATGAGTTGTGTAAAATGGATTATAAATATGGAAATGCAGTGGCACATACATTGACCTTACTGATTAAAATACTCATTACATTACTTCAGTACTCATGATAGGTGTCCATATTTTTGTACTGAGATTATCAAACAAATATTGAGTATTTAAATCAGTGGAGTTAATGTGCGGGCTACTGACAGTTGAATAAAATTTAACATAAAAAAGTGCTTCTTATTTACATGTTAACAATTTTTATTTTGTATATTTTTCTTGCAGGAGTGATCAGTTTGTCATAGAATGTCCATGCCTCGGACGTCTGGATAGAATCAGAATTGGACATGATAACTCTGGGTTTGGTCCTGGATGGTACTTGGATAAAGTAAGTTACTTTTCATATGTACATTTTATCCATTCGCTTGTGTAGCATGATATGGCAGCTTTGTGTTGATGTGCAATAAAACCCAACAAAGCAAACATACAAACAAACAATCTAAACAACCAGATATATCGATAGTATTATACAGATCAGATTCACCCTAAAAATGTTCATTATTCTTTGTCTATCCCACAATATCGCCCTTGTTCTATCTACAGTTAAATATAGTAGTATGTTTTTGCATAGTTGAATAGTTATTATGTATGCTATTAAAATTAGGAGAAAAGAACGCCAGTGATGTTTTCATTTTGCGAGTTGAAATAAAATCAACTTGCACAAAGTAGCAAGTCAAATTTTTTTGTTAAATTCGAGCCCTGTAAAATAGGTTTATTTCTCCAGCTTGAATCAATTTCCACCAGTGCACTTGCACTAGGCTTTGGGCCAGTAACTGAATGAAAGGAAGGAAAGACTGATATAGCGTCTGAAAATGTGCCTTAATCTTTTCAACAGATACTAAAAAAAGAATGACGATTCAAAATTTTAAATTTATTTTAATGTATGCAATGCATTCATATTACATAATTTATTCTATCATCAACGCGTCAACAATAATTGCGATGTAATTAACACTATAGTTAAATGTCGTAATGTTGTTCATTATCAACATCTAATCTAATCTAGATGGCGTCCGGTGTCGTTAACAATCGTGTTAAAGTTTTTCTTTTCCATATATTTCTGCCATTTATTGTCAGATCTTTATGAAACTTCATACAATGATAACATACCATGTGATGAACAGAATTAGAAAGTAACCACAACTCTACCTGCCTTTATTATGAATTATTTTCAATCAGCGTTAAAGCAAACAAACAAGGCATTTTACCATAGACTAGTAGATATTAAATCTTTCACTTGGCGTTTGACAATTTTGTGAAAATGTGAAATTCCTTACTGCTGATTCATAGAAGAGTAGCTTGATGTAGTTTTAAAGGTACTCATTCACAGATTTCAACTTAAATATCAACTTTTTCTAAAACTATCAAAATTGTATGAAAATATTTTTGGAAGCAGGAAAGTAGTGTTCTGATAAGGACAATTTTAGTGCAAATTGACAAACAACAACAAATAATGGTGTTTCATGTAGTAAATATCTACCCCGTATGTCACGGTATGGACACTTTTAGTGCATTTTGTATATTTCTTGCAACATATTGGTCAGTTTGTCATAAAATAATAAGAATTGGTTTTTATGACACAATTACAGACACTGAATGGTATTTTGAAATTATAGAAAAAATAACCCAAGCCTGTGAACTAGTACCTTTAATGCAATTTTCATATTTATTAGATTATGTAAATGTTGCCCCATAAATGATGCTATGCAGTCTTTTAAGAACCAAGACTTTAAGGTTGTTGCTCATGTATTAATTTTAATAATTACTTTAAACTAGGGTTTACATAATAATGTACATAGAATCGAATTTCAAGAGTTTTCAAAAACTTCAAGGAAAATCTTAACGTCTAGTCAAGACTATCGGGTAGGTAACCATGCTTCTAAAAATGTAAGGTTAATGATTTATGGATGAAATTATGTTTAAAATTAATACTCTATTTTAACATGAGAGTTTATCTATAATAAAGATCTATAATTAATTCTTATCTTGACGTTATACCGGGTATTATGCAAATATTATGCGTAAACAAATCGCTCTGCCCCCCCCCCCCCTTCAACCAAAAAAATAATTATACTAAAGAAAACCTTTGGATGAATCATGTGTGATGTTAGTTTTTTTATTGGGTTTAACGCCATGTCAACACAATTTTAGATCATTTTACAGCATCCAGCACACCTAACCTAGCTTTCCTGGACCCTTGTCTATAACCAGTACTTCCCTACCCTTCCACAAGGCAGGAAACTTCTCCTTATATCTTATTAATGGAGGAAAATTGACATTATTGTCAAATTTTCATAGAAGGGTATAACCTCCCTGGGTGGGATTCGAACCTGTGCCCCCTTTGGGACATAAGATTCCAAATCCCGGCGCGCTACCAACTGCGCCACAGACCTGGGTTATGTGATGTTAGAGGTTAGATGTTTGGTGCAAAATATACCTAGCTTTGTCTTCTCATTCATTGAAGCTAAGCTACACCCCTGTCTTCTATGTAAATTTATTCCTCTTCAGCAATCTGGATGGATAGTAAAATTTGAATCATAGGGGGATCCAGCGGGGGGGGGGGGGGGTCAGGGGGTCTGGACCCCCCCCTAGAATTTGGTAAATGTACCTGTCCATTAGTGTATTTCTTGCTTGTTAGTCATTTTAAAGTAGCTTGAAACAATTTTTCTCGGTGCTAAACATAGATTTTATGGTTTTGTAGTTTTTATTATCAATGTGTTGCATATTTTCTGCAAAATGTGTATAATGTGGTTGTGGTTCGAGGTTCAAACCCCCCCCTAGAAAATTTCGGACCCCCTCTAGAAAAGTTCGGACCCCCCTCCCCTGGAAAAAAATCCTGGATCCACCCTTGTTGAATGGAATGTCCTGTAGGGCTGATATATATTGATAAATAAATCACATAATTTATTATTCTTTAATTCACCTAATCTTTATAGTATCTTAAATTCCTTGCTGAATAAATCTATTTAGAAAAAGCGAACACATTTAGCCTTGAGATACGTGGAAAACAAAGTTTTTTTCCTGTGGGTATATCATAGTTTTTATTCATTATCTCGTTACAAACTGTAAACTAAGAAATTGTTTCACGATTTTTAGTTGAGCGACTTTCTTTCGTGGTGGTAGTATTTTATTGATTTTATTTCAACTCGCGAAATGAAAATAATCACTCGCATTTTTTCTTCAAATTTTAATAGCCTACATGGTAACTATTCACATATGCAATAGAAAAACAACATAGTGCTACTTATAACTAGATAAAACAAGGCATTATTGTGCAATTGACAAAAAATATCCCAACATGTTTTATTGCGAATCTTTAATTAATATCATCGCTATATCTGGCCGTTTCAATGCTGATTTTAGCCTTATTAGTTCTAACAGAAAATTTTTTGCGGCAATTTCAATTCGTGAAAATTTGCACAAACATATTTAAACATTAAGGTCCCTAGGCTCAAATTAGTTATATGTGTATAAACAAAAGAAAACATATGGCTCTTACAATTTCGCTCCGACAGTTTGACAATAAATCATCAAAGATGACAAAAATTTGAAAAATGTTGATTACTATTTCGAGATTTTCGTGGCAGGTGTGAATATGTGAAAGTTTATAGCCTCTTAATAATCTATCAGCTACAACTAGCAAAAAAAACATAATTTACACGAACGTTTCTTGGTTTACAGTATTTCATATATCAGCAAGAATTAATATTTCTAGGAATGATAACTTAGTATGGCGTCCAGTACATAATGATAAAAATGTACTTTTAAATACGATAATAAATTCTTGATAGCTTATTTTGTTTATCTTTATTGAGCAAGTACAATCCTACGTGAATGATAAGCATTCTGGAAGGTTGGCGCAGAACTAGTCTACATCCTTCGTGATCAACTTGTAGTTAGACTAACTTTGCACTGAACCATGGCATTTTTTTTTGGTTGGCAAACAACTTGCAAACAACTTTAGTCTACATAAGGGCTAATATATAGGGCGGAATACCGGTATATTGCAATATGCAGCTGCGGCAATACATACTGTGATACAAATTCAATGTACAGGTTTTTAGCAATATTTTTTATTTTCATTGAAAATTCTCCTCTTTGCTTAATGAAAGTAGCGAAAACATCAGTTTTCCATGGTTCATTCGATTCAAGCTTAAGTTTAAAGATTTTAACTGATCTGAGCGCGTTATGAAAGTAAAGTACAGGCCCTAGTTAAAATCTTTGTCAAAGTTGATGACTTTTGAATGATATCTTAATAGTGTTGTTTTGTACTTTATTTAGTGCCAGCATACATGTACATGTGAAGCCGTCCGTCTAGCTCAGTTGGTAGCACGCAAGTCTACTGATCGAGGGGTCGTGGGTTCAATTTCCAGATGGGGCATACTTTCGTGGAGCTTGGTCATGAAATTATTTCTATGGCCATTCTCCCTCCTACCAATGATTTTTAATTATGTAGGGCAGTTGTCAGTCACTGACGAAAGTATGTGCTTAGTAGTTGATTAACAGCTAAATCAAGAGATTTAGCCTTTCCAGGAGGAGTGAGTAGGTTGACTGACCGCCGTTATATGGCCTATAAAATGTGTTGCTACGGCGTTAAACCCAACAAAACAAACAAACAAACAAACAAACATGTACAAGTAAAGTAGAATAAAGGTGCTTGAATGGTAATTTTAAACCTTGGGCTCTGATTGGTACAACAAATGACTACTTCTTTTTATTAGGAGTCAAGGGTCTTTCCTATAGGTCAAAGGTCATTCAAAAAATAAACTAAGAAAATAATTATTTCAATCCTATAAAACCACAGTCTTTGTATTTCGAACAAATTCAGTGCTTTTCAGTGCTTTGATTGAATGAGTTGTATAACATGAAAATATTACAAGTTTTACTCTGTTTAATTGATACAAACATAGATAAACATTGGTTAGATGTATTCTACAGATTATTGTATAAGTTTTATGTTTTTTTTATGGTAAAACCTCTCTGAAACTGCGAGTAGCATGTCAACCTCCGTAAACAGAGATCCTGTTCTACTCACGTTGTTGTACTGGATCTCTACTTAGTCAATGCAAGGTCACGTCGAGATGAACTTTGTGTCGACCAATCAATGCGTAGCTTTCATCTAGACGAAAACACTATTAATCACATTTTGATTTCGTAATTTCTATTTTTAGACCAAGGTTTGCATGCAAATTTAACAGCGGTATTATTCACAGTCTGCGATTGGGCAGCTCATTTCAAATTGCATGACCTAGACGATGTGAACAAGTTACATATCATAACAATTTCACCATGAATATTATGATGAGAAAAGGTCACCTGAACGTAACCTTCGTTTGGAAAAGGCCAGATCTAAATTAGCGTAAAATTTTAGATCAGGTTTGAATCAGATTGTTATCGTGTATACTTGCTTTCTTATACTGAGATTAATGCCGAGTCAACACCATTTAGGTTATTTTATTTTTTATGGTGACCAACTCACGTAAC
Organism: Mactra quadrangularis; assembly: GCA_025267735.1. NCBI lineage: Eukaryota > Metazoa > Mollusca > Bivalvia > Venerida > Mactridae > Mactra > Mactra quadrangularis. The sequence goes on along the minus strand of CM046304.1, from coordinate 1,390,069 downwards.
CTAGCTTTCCTGTAGTCTTTTCTATAACCAGTAATCACCTACTCTTACACAAGGTTCATAACTTCTTCATATACCTTAGTAATGGATGAAAATTGACATTATTGTGAAATTTTCATGGCCAAGTGGGATTCTAAACATGTATCCCCTTCATGACACTAAGTTCAGACATCACTGTGTGCGACCAACTGCGCACATTCCAGGAGAACTGTGCTCATTTATTATTATTATCATTTTTATTATTATTATCATCATTATTATCATCATTATTATTAATAATATTGTTATTGTTATCATTATTGTTATTGCCATCATCAGCATTGTTATTATTAATATTATTATTATTATTATTATTATTATCTTTATTATTATTATTATTATTATTATTATCTTTATCGTTATTATTATTATTATCTTTATCGTTATTATTATCATTGTTGTTGTTGTTATTGTTGTTATTATTGTTATTGTTGTTATTGTTATCATCATCATCATCATCATCATCATCATCATCATCGTTATCCTTATTATTATTATTATTATTATTATTATTATTATCGTTTTCCTTATTATTATTAATAATATTCAAATGGATAGTACATTGATTTCATTCAAACTTTATGTCACAAACTTCTGAGCTTTTGAACTTCTACTCTACTTACAGCCATAGTGACTCTCATCTTAGTAAGAAAAATGAATAACTGAGGTAGCTGTACTTAGTTGTTCGTTATAGAGAGGTGACCATTTAATAGAGGTGTCTCTGTAAAACATAAGAAATTGAAAAAACAGATCTTGTATATTATAAATGGTTTTGCAGAATATTTACTTTATAATAAGGCTACGTTTTTCACATAATTATATTAACAAATGTATGTTCTATTAAAATTAATGCATTTTGTAGGTTTTAACATAGTTTTCTATAAATTAATGCATTTTGTAGGTTTTAACATAGTTTTCTATAAATTAATGCATTTTGTAGGTTTTAACATCTTATTTCCTAGACATATTTATTTATTTATCACTTTTAGTTGTGGAATGTTGTATCTAAGAATTATGTTATAAATTTTAGGGCACGTTCCGCAAGGCGATCGCTAGCTAGCGCTTTGTAGTGATTTCCTATGGATTGGTTTGCTACGATGGAGCAAATTGAATGGCTAGCTAGCAAAACGTAGCAAGTTTTTTCTTGCTAGCCGTATCATTCGGAGCGTTTCTGCCTTTTTCAAAATGGCCATCCCCTGTGGGAATGTGTTTCTTTTTCAAGAATACTGATATATATTTCATTTCATGCATATATTTCGTCATAGCTGTTAAATAGAATAATCATGGTGATAATTGATTTGAATATTTTTCATTTGTTGCAATTCTGAACTTTTTGTTTTAGAAAGTCGCCATCTTGGATTTGCTAGTTTGAAGCAAACCGTTCCGTAGACCTTGTGCTACAATAAATCGCTTTCAAAAAGTGCTAGCTAGCTAGCGTGCCCATAATATTTGAAATGTCAAGTTTTAGATGCAAGCCTCGGGGTATGGAACATTTTCTGTTCGAAATTGGTAAATTCAACTATATGATTCCTAAATGTGTATATTTGTCAGATTCTGAAGTAATATTGTTTAAGTTTAAACACTCTGTCATAGTTTCAAACATTTAGGGACCTCATTCTTGAAATTGAAAATTTGGGGCTAAGAATCATACAAAAAATCACAGGATTTGCCATAGTTAATGTGGCACTTATTGTCTATATTGCCTATTGTCTGCTTTGCTTCTCATTGTTACTTTGACTGTAAAAATTATATTACAAAAAACTCAAGAAAAAAAGTGAAAATTATTTTGGCTTATAGCAATAAATAATGCACTGCTGTAATGATTATGGTATTTATTTATAGCAGTAATGCATAAAACATATTTTCCTTTTTGAAAATATGACAAAAAACGCCTCTTTTACATGGTTAGCGAATTGCCAGATTTTTATTTCAAACTAATAAATTTTCATATTTCACTAGAAAACAAAAGTTGTATTAATGTTGTAATAAACTTAGTAATATTATATTTTAAGTATAATGTTAACACTTGTATGAAAGTTATTAAACGATATTTAAAAGTTAAAGTTTTTTATGGCACATTATCAAACAGTTACATTTCTAACATGGCATACAGTACCCATCAAAAGTTTGGAGACATTTTCACTTTGTAGGCTTACTGAATAGCTTTTATCAAATTTGATCGGTAGACTTATGTGCTACTAACTGAGCTAGCCGGGCGGCTCACAGGAACAATACACTTGTAATAATATACAGTACCCACCAAAAGTTTGGAGACAAAAGAAATTTACTATAATTCTAGAATTTTGATGATTATTTTTGTAGAATCATTTCTTTTGATATATTTAGGTATGGTTTGTGATAAAACGAAAACAAACTTCATGAAGGCAACACATTTATAAGATTCAGCATCTGATATTCTAAAGCTCCCAACTTAGCTATTGTGCTACTTTTGTAGTCTCAGTTGTAATTATATTAATAACCAAAGAATAAAGCAAAACCAAAAGACATTTCAAAATATACAGATATCAAATTTTAGATAAAAGCTATTCAGTTGGCCTACAAAGTGAAAATGTCTCCAAACTTTTGGAGCTAAACAAATAACCAGTACTTACCTATCCTTCCACAAAGCTGGAAACTTCTCCATATATCTTATTAATGGAGGAAAATTGACATTATTGTCAAATTTTCATAGAAGGGTATAACCTCTGTAGGTTGCACACATTTCACCTTTGGGACACTAAAAGTGTCCAGGAAACCTATAGTAGGAAGAGCTTGCCGTCTTATATATGACCTAAATATGCGTTGAATACGACGTTAAAATAAAAATTCTTCTCATGGAAAACTCTACTCTAAAGTTGCCGGAATTACTGAAGAAAAAAGTCTGGAATTTTTCCCTGGAGAGTATGTAACTTGACTACATTTGATGTAAAACATGAAGCCTATGATATTTATCTCTATATTTAATTTCAAACATTAATATTAATACATTATCAACAATGATCAGTGAATACTTAAACATATTTATTACGGTAAAATATTTACCCAGAATGCACCTGTAGTACTTATATCATACAGGTTAATAATGGTTATTAACCTAAAGTCTCGATCACTCAAAGTTATTCGGCAATCCCGTGCCATCTTAGAGGCAGGGCTCAAATTTGATAAAAAATTGGACTTGCACATTTTTGCGAGTGGATTTTATTTCAACTCGCAAAATAAAAAAATCTCTCGCACATTTTCCAAAAAATTTTAGTAGCATACATAGTTACAATTAATATATGCAATATAAAAACAAATTAGCATACATGTATATTTAGCTATGGATAGCACAATGTTTCAATGCTGATTTGAGCCTCATTAGTTGAAACAGTAATATTTTTGCGCCGATTTCAACTCGTGAAAAATTTGCGAGTAAGAATAAAAGTTACACGCAATTTTCAAAACCCACTCGCATTTTGCGAGTACGCCAGCTTAAATTAGAGCCCTACAAGGGATCACTGTGTCTTTATCACAGTTAACCAATGGCAGCTGCATGCCCTACTCAATGAAATAGACTATATCCGGAATTCAAATATTTGGGTTTTCCCCTCCGGTACAAAAAAATAATATATTTCAAGAAATGTATGTGTTGTTGTTGTTTTATAGTCAATTTATCCCTCAGGTACAAACAAACTTTTACGGTTACAATGAAAACGTGTGTACTGAGAACAAAAGGATTTGATCCATAGTTTGTGCTATTTAGCATTAATGGGTAGAATACTTTGTTTGTACCAGCCATGCACGGACAGAAAAGCCCATAAATTTGAATTCAGGATTAGATCTATTGGCGATGCTTCTCCTGGGAAAATTCAAACCAGGGACCATTTGGTCTTTAAACCCGTGTTCTTTACCATAGGATCATTTCTCCAATACTTTGTATGAAACGCCCTTTTTCCTGGTCTTCACCTTTCTCCCATAGCTCCTTTTTTCCTGGAGTCCTTTTCAATATGGTCTTCACCTTTTCTCTGAGGGATCACATTTGATCCCAATATATCACAACAAGTCATGTTTATCAAGGAATTGTTACACCACATTCATACCATAATGGTGTTGAAAAGAAGAACGATAAAAATCCTTTCACTGGAATCTGGCCCCAGTCTGCCCTTTTATAACCTGAAAAATATGCACATATAAAATTAAGCAATACAGTATAACTAGGGCTGTCACGATACGCCTGGGTGTATTGGGATATATTGAAATACGCTAACACTGTATTGCGATACGTACCACGATATATTGTGGATTTTTAGATTCGTTGTACCTCTGCTGTATTATAAGAAAATATGCAGATCTAACATACAGCTACTGATAGAATCTTTAAGTTTAGGAACTTTTCCTTCACATTGGGACTTTTTTACTTCTCAAGTTAAAAGGTCATATCACAGCCATACTGACATAGTTCCTGAAAAGGCTAAATCTCTGGATTAAGCTGTTAACTAGTAACTAGGCTCATACTTCTGTTTGTAAAATTTTATGGCAACTGCCCTACATGATTTAGAATCAGTAGTAGGAAGGAGGATAAATGTTTACATTATAATAATAATAATAGTAACGACTTTATTTATTGTGGATAACATATTTGGTGTAAACCGATTTTGGTCCAATTATGGTCCACACAGACATTAATCCATAACCAAACTCCACCAAAGCATGCCTTGCTTGGGAATTAAAACCCCTCAGCCCCTTGATTAGTAGACTTGATTGCTACCAACTGAGCTAGCTGGGACTGACTTTGAATTATTTAATAATTTTAGACTTTTTGAGAGATTTATTTATTTCATTTATTTATTTATTGGAATTAACGCCATGTCAACACAATTTAGGTCATTTTACAGCATCCAGCGCACCTAACCTAGCTTTCCTGGACCATTGTCTATAACCAGTGATGACCTACCCTTCCACAAGGCCTGAAACTTCTCCATATTATCTAATCAATGGAGAAAAATCAACATCATTACAATTTTCATGGAAGGGTACAACCTCCCCGGGTGGGATTCAAAGCCGCATCCCCTCGAGCATGAGATTCCAAATCCCGGCGCACTACCAACTGCGCTATTGACCCGGGTTTAAACTTGTTGAGAGAAAACTGATGTAAACTTTTAACTCACCTATTGTTCTTTCTATTGGATAATCTCCGTTGATGGCTATACTAGCATTTTGTGCTCCGCCCACAAATTCACAATGATCTTTGCCAAAGCCTCTAGTATCACCAATGTTTAGAAACATTTCATGTAAAGAATCACTTAGATATATTTTATACCTAGTTGATGTACACAGCACCACACCTACGTACATTCCAACATTGTACCCGGTCTTTTTAACAAATTTCTCACCCCCATCGCACCCGGAACAGTCGTATGTGTGGTTAAAATTATATGGGGCCCATTTGTTGTTTTCAAGAGCTGTTTCTCTCATTGCTCTTTCGATTGAATTAACTTTACCTTCAAGATGTATCAAACTGACTTGTAATTGTTCATTTGTATCTTTAAGCTTTGTGTTATTTCTATAAACATAATCAAGGCTACTACTGATATTATTAAACTTATCTTGAATTGTAAATGCATCACTTTCACGTTCCACGTTAAGAAAGCTTATATTCTTAATCACATCTGGCCAAATATCTTTAATATCTTTAACGAAATCAATTGTATTATAAACATCCATCTGATGATCAGCTTCAAATGGATTTAGCACATCTTCGTAATCTGGGTACAATGTTTTATTCATCACTGCTACACTTGCTTCAAGTTTTGTTATATTTTGTTCCATATAATGAGTTTTTAATCTTAATTCACCGATGTATTTCCTCAGGGTATAATCCATCTCCTTTACAAAGTTTTCTGTGTTAATAGATTGATTTTTAATGTGTTCTATTTCCCAAGTTCTATTGGTAATTCTTGCTATGACATTTCGTTCAGTTGATTCTAGGTCTCGTCTGACATTTCCTTCGTAGTTTTCAATGTTGTCTTGAATGGATCGTACACCATCTACAAGTGTTTCTATACTTCCACTTACTTCATCAAGTTTAGACTTAGTCTCTTCATGTTCATTTTGTATTTTTTTAATTTTTCTTTCAGTTTTAGTTTCCAATGTTTCTTTAATGTTTTCAAATTCTTCAAGTAAAGTCTTAACTTGATTCAGATTAGTGTTAAGTAGATCTGACTGTTTTGTTTGATATTTATAAATTTCTTCTCGTATTTTATTGATTTCGTTATTCACACTTGAAGATCGAGTGTTTGATCTGTAAACTCTGGGTGATATTTGCTGAGGAAACTCATTATTAAATGCACTTTTAGTAAAATCATAAACATCACCTCTATCATCATATGTGTCAGTTTGGCTAAATGGATTTTCAGTTTCCACATTATTATGTCTCTGGCTTCCTCTTCCATCCTTTTCCATGGCAGTGTTGAATAAAATCTCTGAATGAATTTCACTCATTAATTTACCATCTTTTCTGATGTATGTTAATATTTCATTTTTTATCTCTGATTTAAGGTCTTCACCAGCTTGATGTATAAACTCCTCTCTAACTTTAGTCTTAATATCAGCTAATTCCTTTCTCATAATAGATTTAATAATTCTTCCAAGTTTTTTTCTGCTGTATGGTTCATTCTCAGACTGGTCCTCGTCATTTTCTGAAGTGTCTGTAAATGCTATATTGGATAGATTGGTTTCCATGGTTTTTATTAATTGTTTCAGCTGTGGTAAAGTGGATTCCAACTGCACCAGTCTACTGTTGGTATCGCTTTTATCATGATCAGATTTAGATTTAGTTAAAGTGTATGTCAGTTTCACTTGTAAATCGTTAATTTGTTTACGTATATTACTTAATTGGGTTTCTATTGATCTCATTTTTTGTTCATTATGATATTTATTCGAATCATCACAACTTGTTTTTATGCTGTCTTTAGGAATGATTAAACTCACTACACAGTTGTCCTGCGAATCGTCAGCCTGTGAACCAAACTCTAGTGCTACTGTGTAAAGCACAATTGATATCCAAAATAATTGAAACATTTTTCTTGTCCCTCTTGTTTTTGTATTTCTTCTTAGAAATTTCTTCTAATTATCTTCGTGAAGACAATAGTAAATTATTTAAGTACTGTTGTTAAGAGGCTCTCAGGGAAGATTGGGCTTTGCCTAAATGTGTTGCCTCAATAAATAAAGACTTTATTATTATTATAAATATTATTTTACTAGTTCATACAGACTATTGTTCAAACTTTATCTTCTCTAGAAAGCAATGCTTAGTATCATAAGAGGTTTAACAACTGATTTTCATTTCAAATTCTTCAGTTTTACATTTATGAATTATTGTAGATTTTATCGCTACAATGTAACCCTGGCACAAATTACTTGTTATAGATTTTTGTCACAAATCCTTAAATATTATATCACTAAATTTTTGTTAGAATTTTTCTAATACTGGCACCAAAAAAACAAACAAATTTCACAGTTGTTGCAGTAAATACTGGAAAACAAAATCAGAATGCCGGTATATGTAATTGGTTGAGACTTCAGTATTTATAATAATCACAGTTTTAAGGGTACTCATAAAAATCCATTATCACCTGTGCTTGTCAAGTACACATTTTCAAGGATTTTATCCACTTTTTGGAATATCTAGAACAGAGTTGTATACCTGTCAAATTTGATCACAAAATTTATATTTCAAAGTATTATCTTAATTTTATCTGTTTTTCTTTACATCCGCAACTGGTTTTGTTGTGTTTTCATCTTTTCTGTTTTGTTTTTTACCTTTTTCTTTTTTTGTTGGTTGCACTTAACTCTGCAATTAGTTTATCTTGATTATGTAAAATGTTGATTCTGTCTGTTGTTTGTGATTTGGAATTCTCTGGTCTTTATCACAAATCACTGATTCTGAAATTATATGGAAGCATTTATTTATTATGAATATAAAAGTACAGTAAAAGTTCATGGACACAAATGCTATCAAGATGAACTACTCAGCTGAGTCATAGGCGGATCTAGTGGTGAGGGGGTCAGGTGGTTGGGACCCTCCTCCCCCCTAGAATTCGGAATGAGTACTTTTAATGTAATCCCTATTCAATCAAAGCACTGAAAGCACTGAGTGAAGGATATATTGTAAGCGAGGAACAGAGCCAAGGTCAACCAAATATAGGAGAGTGATAATGGAGTGGATTTTCCAAGTTCTAGCTTCAACTCCTAAAATCTTTCATTAATGATTACCATGCATCAAAGTTGTCTAAGACAGAGTGAAAGCCTTCTTGGCTTATCAGCTAGGAACATGTTATCACTCTATTCTGAGAAATAAAATCAATGTTATAAAGTTTATCTATCTATTTAAACTATCAATCATGATAAAATGGTATGTGTGGGGTAACTATCTAATGTTAGATTCCAGTAAATAAAGTAAACATGAAGACTTTATGATTGATATTTATTATTTTGCTGGGTTTGATGCCCAACCTAGCTTTCCTGGACCCTTGTCTATAACCAGTACTCACCTACCCTTCCACAAGGCCGGAAATTATTCCAAATGCCTTAATTATGGAAAATTGACATTATCGTCAAATTTTCATGAAACGGTGTAACCTACCTGGGTGGGATTTGAACCCATACCCCCTTCAGGACACTAGATTCAAAATCCTGGCGCACTACCAACTGCCTTAAAGTTTTTAAATCCGGCTTTAATGTGTTGTTTTTTTATTGAATTAGGATAAAGATGGCTGTAAAACGTTGGTGGCCACTCACATTCTAGAAGTCACTGGACCTTTTGCGATTTCCATGGACGTCAATCTGATTATAACCCGATCTAAAATTTCCGCTCGCCTACTCGCTAATTTAGATCTGGCCTTTTTCAAATGAAGGTTATGTTCAAGTGACCTTTTCTCATCATAATATTAATGACAAAATTGATATGATACATAACTTGTTTACATCGTCTACGTCAAGCAATTTGAAATGAGCCATCCAATCGCAGACTGTGAATAATACTGCTGTTAAATTAGCCTGCAAACCTTGGTCTAATAATAGAAGTTACTAAATCAAAATGTGTTTAATAGTGTTTTCGTCTAGATGAAAGCTAAGCATTGATTGGTTGACACAAAGTTCATCTTGACGTGACCTTCCACAAAGACAGTAGAGATCCTGTACGACAATGCTCTGCAGGATATCTGTTTACGGAGATTGCATGGACTTGATCCACATTTCAATAGCTAAGTTCTTGACTGATGAAGATTATTTCATTTTACAATTTCAGGTAATTATTGATGATCTTGAGAATTCTATAACGTATCAGTTTCCATGTCAACGATGGCTAGCGCTGGATGAAGATGATGGTCAAATATTTCGTGATTTAATCGTTGGTGTAGGGGTTACTGAATCGTACTCAGGTAAGTTGTTTTTTGCATTAATTCTTGGGACTGTCAGGATTATCCGGTTAAAATGTACAAGGATATGATTTCCATTTGAAATTGAGTACTCTGTTATCACTTTACCGGTTGGGACACCCCTTGAGACGTCTTTTGGCTTAGTATAAAAGGGTCTTTTCTAGGCCATCTTTTCTCAAACGAAATTCATTAAATCCAGTTAAAAACACCTTTTTTAGACCTGTGGCAGCCATTTTAAAGGGAAGGGGTCCAGACAGGTATGACTTTGGCAGCCATTTTGAAGGGAAGGGGTCCAGACAGGTATGACTGTGGCAACCATTTTGAAGGGAGGGGTCCAGACAGGTATGACTGTGGCTGCCATTTTAGAATTGACCAGTAAAGGGTTATACAAAATCACTAGATAATAGAGTTTCAATTCTTTTGCATCCCTGTTGGAGTTTTTCTGTGCTCTTTTAATAATAAAATACTTCATATGCTTAATTACACTTTATTCCCTCTTTGATAATGGGTATTTTTCTTTTGAAAATTTTATTCAATACTAATGGTGTATGTTTTATTGGTTTCATGCTCTACGGATGCATTTTATGCCCTAACTAGCGCAGAGGATTTTGTTTTATTTGCTATAAACATTTGAAGATTATGTTGCGCCATAAAATTTCATTGTTGCGTCTATTGAAGCCTTGAGTAATTCTATTATAACCTTGACTTCAAAGGCTTGACTTAGGCTACAGTCCCATAAACATTAAAATAGCCATGAGGGCACCATACTGGCGCCGTGCGATCAAGCTCCGCAAGCGTACCAGTACAAACTCTTGAGTACCTATACGGACTGTCCATGAGATGAGCTGTGGATACACGTATCAGTTTCAAAGTCAAATCGTGAACAAAATCATGACGGAGTATGGATTAAACTTGCATATCTTTAGCTATGGCTCCATACTGATGTGTTGTTTTGTGCCATGTGCATCCGTCACCTTAATATGCAAGGCTTCCCATGGCCTACGGCAGTCTGAAGGTACAGGTCCGCAACAAGCCACGATTTTTGATTTTATGGGACTGAGTCATAAGAGTTCATTGAGTATACTGTTTGAATATTGTAAAAAAAACCAAAAGAAAACGTTTATCAAAATACTCCTTTTTGTTCTTTAGTGTAAAATAATTAATATTAAATCTGAATATCTGAAAATTTTAATTGATTCTTCGTATGCCGGTGGTCCATGTCTTAGTCATATAAGTCGTTTGGGATGGGTTTATAGGTTTAAACCGGTTTATTTAGTCCTACTGTATATTATCCATTTACTCAGCAATTAAGTATGTGATTCAATTACATCCAAAGCATTTGTAACAAAAGTTAGGAGTTTAGACCCTGCCCAACTTATTAATGTGCATTCCTTATGATAAGATTTGCACAGTTGATCCTTAATTCTTTGGAGGTTTAAAGAATGGTTAAGTTATAGAGGATATTCGTCAACTTTGGTGCAAGATTGATTCTTATTTCACCGAGTGAGCTCAGAAATCATATTTTCATGAGTGGCATAACCACGAGTGAAAATGTCATTTTCTGAGTTCACGAGTTGAAATAAAAAAGATCTTACACCAAAGTTGACAAATATTCTGTTTCTTTCATGCTTAGTTGTGTGTTTTATTTTATGTATTTTACACAAATTGTATCGTGACATCATTTCTACTCCAAGATGATGTCATTTATCTTCTAATATGACGTCATGAACGATGATAATAAAAGGTTATATTTTCACTACGATGAAAATATAAAATCTATATTTTCATCGTTTATTTTCATCGAATAACGCGACGTTTCAACGTAAAGCATGTAAGTTAAGGTGTTTTATGGCTTTGTGAATTATACTGTAAAGTTCTACTATTAAGACTTCCTTGGTAATTACAAGTTATGTAATTTTTGACAGTTGTTCTGTCCAAAATATTTATTTTGGGGAACGAAATGATCCCTTTATTAACAGGGTTTGTGGAAAGTTACTGAATTCGTATTTATGAAAATTGCCCCAGAGTGCATAAAGCACATGTTGTGCATTGGGAAATGGAACTTTTGCCCTCAGGACATTTGCCCCTTGGACATTTTCCCCCAGGACATTTGCCCCCTGGACATTTGCCTTCCCTGGACATTTGCCCCTTGGACTTTAGCTTCCCTATTCTAACCAAGCAAATATTTGCCCCCCTAATATGTTTTGATGTCAGCCCTTAAAAAAATTTAGGGGGTTAAATGTATGCCCTTTCAGGGCAAATGGGAGGGCAAATGTCCAGCAGGGGGAATGTCCTGGAATCGTTGTGCACCTAAAGTGTAATTGTGTAGACCTGAATAGTTAACTTCTACCTGTCACTGCCTTCCTACCAAAGCTTGTCTTAAAATCCTTAATTCATACTAGGAATATCTGATAAAAGCTTATTACCAAAAAATTAATATTAATATTTATAGGATAGTTCTAAAAATCTTGAAATGTTTCGTTATCAGTGAATATGTTTCATTTTATTATGATAAAGTCCTCAAAGCTTTTATTTTTATATTATTTCATCATGGGAGAATTCTTAAAAAATTGTCTGGGAGATGTTAATCTAAAGTTATTACGACAGTTTTCAGGAATTGCTGTTTGATATCCTATCAGTTAAAATTGTTTTTTTTATCTATGATCTGTAGCTTACACTAACAATATCTGACATAAAATATGTCCTTGCTTTGGGTTTTAGTCTATTTTTTAAAAATTTGTACTTCAATTATATTTTAAGATATTTTTTATGCATACCGTATATTCTTGATTGAACGCCCCTGGGGTCATTACATTTTCCTAAAGATGGGTGTTTTATTAAGAATATCAGAAAATGATAAAATAAAAAATATTAAAGTTGTAGGTCATTTTTTAGCTGGATTTTTCAACAAAAATTGGTGGGCGGTCAGGTGGGCGTCCAGTGTTGTTAACAATTGCGTTAAAGTTTTCAATTTACCATATATTTTTGCCATTTATTGTCAGATCTTTATGAAACTTTATACAATGATAACATACCATGTGATGAACAGAATTAAAAAGTAACCACAACTTTACCTGGCTTTATTATGGATTATTTCCCTTTGTATTTTTTTTGCATTAAAGTTCTTAAATCCGTCTTTAATGTGGTTTCCTCATTAAATTTCTTGTTTAAATAAGGAAAGGGCATTAGAATTATTAGGATTAGGTGCGTTTAACAGGGTATATACATGTACTGTATATCATAGTACCCAAATCACCATTGGTCAAGTGCCTAAAAATGTGAGCGGTCCAATGGTCCACCAAAATTTTACAGCCACCATTTTCCATATTAAATAAAATCAATTGAATTTGAGTGAAAAATATATCACTCTTTTTATAATATAACTTATGATGTATAGATATTGATTTGTCTCAGGACCACGCCAATCTCCGTAAACAGATATCCTAAAGAGTGTTGTCGTACAGGATCTCTACTTTCTCCATGGAAGGTCACGTCGAGATGAACTTTGTGTCAACCAATCAATGCTTAGCTTTCATCTAGACGAAAAACTGTTAATCACATTTTGATTTCATAATTTCTATTTTTAGACATAGTTTTGCATGCTAATTTAACAGCGGTATTATTCAAAGTCTGGGATTGGGCGGCTAGCTCATTTCAAGTTGCGTGACGTAGACAATGTAAACAAGTTACGTATCATAATAATTTCATCACGAATATTATGATGAGAAAAGGTCGCCTGAACATGGCCTTCGTTTGAAAAAGGCCAGATCTAAATTAGTGAGTATGCGAGCGGAAAATTTTAGATCGGGTTTTAATCAGATTGGAACCACGCTGACTTCATATGTTACAAGTTGCCACAAAAAAAATAAATGCTTTGCAATTTTAAAAAAAAATCCTCAAAGCTCCTCTGAAGCCATTTAAGTTTTGAAGGAGTATACAAATTTCCATTTATGAAATCCGCATGACATAGAAATTCTTGAATCAGCATAAAATAAAATAGTGTTACCTTAAATATATAATCCATTTGCTGCATTAAATATGTAAATTACTCCTTGGAAATTCATTCAACCCTTGGCTTATAGTATATACTTGAATTAAATTATCAATCTTTAAGTTTTCATCCTTGCTTATAAAATGAAATATATTTCAAATTTTGGTTGTATTTATTTAAATCCTTAATCCAATTTAAATCCAATTAACCAATTAAAATCATCGTCTGAATAATGTGACCAATAAGCGCTCTGCCAGTAAGAATTATAAATTATATAACCGATCTCATTCAGAGTATAGTGTAATAATTTCTTAATAAATCCGGTGATGCTGCCAAATGTAAATGTTACGAGCACATTTTACCTAAGTTTTGTTTACTCTACATCAAGGCTGATTTACAAATCAAAAGCAATCCCCTGTGAAGTTCGGTGTAAATTTCTAATGTTAAACCACAACGTTGTGAAAAAACCCATGCTGCTATGTGTGCACATCATATTTTTGTTGTGAAATATAAAGTGTATTTTAATAAGATTTTAATGTTAATATTAAAATATTCAGCGCCAATATTAACTTGTTCTTTTAATTATAAACAATTTATTAAAAATGTTTTCAATTTCAAAATTAACTTTTAATTGTTTTCTGCGTGATTTTATTTTACACTAAACTTTAATCTATAATTAAATTATGTTTAATAGTCATGTTATCATTTAAACATTGATATTATTTATATTTTTACCCAAGTCTAGCCAGCTTAGTGCCTGAATATTGGTTAATATTGGTACAGTGCTTCTTGATTGCCAAGTTGTATGTACATTCAGATAGATTAAAACTAGTTTAATAAATTTTATTCAACTGCAGGGGCGGTTCCAGAATTTTTTTCTAGGGGGGGTCCAAACTATTCTAGGGGGGTCCGAACCACAACCACATTATACACATTTTGCAGAAAAAATGCAACATATTGATAATAAAAACTACATAACCATTAAATCTATGTTAAGCACCGAGAAAAATTGCTTCATACTACTTAAAAATTACTTACAAGCAAGAAATACACTAATGGACATGTACATTTTCCAAATTCTAGGGGGGTCGGGACCCCCCTAACCCCCCCCCCCCCCCGCTGGATCTGCCCATGAACTGTCTGTGGCTCATACATTAATTCCACTGATTTAAATACCTACTATGTACAGTAGTTCTGTACTTACTACTTAATTTCTTCTTAGAACCAGTGATTGTTGATTACTTTTATGTATTATTTCTTTTCAGTTCAATTAGCACTGATAATAAACCCTTATTTTCTTTTTTTTTGGTCTGAACTCAAAATCTTGAATTACCAGCTAATGCCTCAGTCCCATAAAATCGTTGCTTGTTACGGACCCGTACGTGCAGACAGTCGTAGGCCGTAGGAAGCCTTGCGTTTCAAGGTTATGGTACGCACATGGCACAAAACAACACACACATACAGAGTCATAGCTGGAAGATATGCATGTTTAATGCATACTCGGCCACTATTTTGTTCAAGATTTGACTCTAAAACTGATACGTGTATCCTGGGCTCATCTCACGGAGCCTGGTAAGTTTGATCCCACGGTGCCCGTATGATGCCCTCACGGCTATTTTATGTTTATGGGACTGTAGCTTAACCAAGGCCATTTCACATTTAGTAACTTTAAACTTGGAGTGGCCGAATGGTATTAGAATGACCCCTTTATCTTCTGGTTACCAGGAGTCAAAGTCATTGGTCAATTATTTTAAATTGAGAAAAGAAGACATTTTGATCCTATAAGGTAACTAACTGTGTTTAACACGGGTTGATAGCGCAGTTGGAAACTTACCAGTAGCCTGTTCAATTATCCCGAACATTCTGTAACGTTCCATAACGTTAGGGTTGGAACAACTTAACCCAAAGACAACTCAACCCGAGACAACTCAATCCTCATCTAACGGTTGAGTTGTCACAACTTTGAATTGAGTTATCCACGGGTTGCATTATCTTCGTGTTGAGTTTTCTCTTATCTGTAACGTTAGCTAATAAACGTTACTGAAAACGCTGCTGGATTTCAATTCTAGTGTCTCAAAGGGGGTATAGGTTCATCCAAAGAGGTTATACCCTTCCATAAAATTTTGACAATTATGTCAATTTTCCTCTGCTAAAAAGGTGTATGGAGAAGTTTCAGGCCTTGTGGAAGGGTAGGTGAAAACTGGTTATAGACAAGGGTCCAGGAAAGCCAGGTTTGGTGCGCTGGATGCCGTTAAATTACCACGGTGTTAAACCCAGTAAAAATGATCTAGAGTATATAAATATCTAAACTTTTGTTACCCAAACAAATTCAGTGTTTTCAGTGCTTTGATTATTTATGATTTCAGGGATACCTTATGAAATTAGAGTGATGACGGGAGATAAGCCGAATGCCGGTACTGATGCTAATGTTTTCATTGTGATGCATAACGGCAAGAAGAAAGTCGAAAGCGGTAAAGTCTGGCTATCTGACGGGAAATTTAGTCGTGGAATGACCCAGATCTTCAAAATCAATCTTCCCATCATGCTAAGTCCATTAACAAGCCTGGAAGTTGGCCATGATGACAGCGGGGCGGCACCAGGGTGGTACTGTGATCAAGTTATTGTATATTGTCCAAACTCTGGGATAGAACAAATGTTTCCATGCAATAAATGGTTCTCCACGTCAGAAGGTGATGGTCTTATACAGAGGACATTATATGAAAACACTGGCATGAGGAAGAAGAAAGACAAATGTGAGTATATTGTTGCTTCTATTTTCGCTTTAATTTTGGTATTGCAGTATTTCCGTTTTTCAGTGAAAACACCTCACAGCGCCACCTAGGATAAACAAATTGACGTATTTTTATCGCCGAATGTTTATGGGACGTTTTCTCTAAGATGCATTGTCTTTGTCAAAGTGTTTTACAAAAAAATCAACTTATTAAACTGATTTCACATTGTTGAATTAAAAAACACACCCTTTATTCTTAAAAGTGAATGAATCCTTTCTGTTTTGATAGTTTTCATACTGTTAAGTGCAAATGTGTAGAAAAAATATCCTTATCATTTTATTGAGGTTTTTTTTCAACAATACTCTTATATTTTGAAAGTATGGCGTAGGATTTTAAATACCGCTGAAATAGAATCAGTCAGTAGGCAGGCATTGATGAAAGTATGTGCCTAGTTGTTGGTTAACAGCTAAATCCAGAGATTTAGCCTTTCCAGTGAGTAGGTTGACTGACTGCCATTATACGAACTATACAAATTTGCTGCTGTGGCGTTAAACCCAACAAAAACAAACAAAACAAACAAATAAGACTTTGAAATTTGCCAACATTGCATAATTTAAAAAAACAAACACAAAAAGTCTTTATTGCAGACTTTTTGTGCATTATGGGAACACTCATGATGGGCCCCTGTCTTAGAATTTAGGTAAATACTTTCTTAAAGAATAGAAACTCTTTAACAAAGTATAATTGTTTCAAGCCATTGGCATAATATACTTCATAATGTTATGGTTACTAAAATTGTACAACTTCAAAGAGTAAATTAAAAATAATCTATTTTTTTATTTTGTGCGGCTGTACATGCATGCATCTAATTACTTACCGGTAATGAAAGTGAATGACCTTGGCTCCAGAAAAATAAACTTCTGAAATGTAGTTTAAATGTTTTACTTATTTTTTTCTGCTCTGACATACTTTTATATTTAAATGTTTAGGCCACGACAAATTGATTATGTGTTCTACAGGTTATTTTGGAAAAAATTGGGGCAAGCGAGCAAAGAAAAAAATCTTAATTCAGTTGCTTTATATAACGGTTTGACCAAATTTTTATGAGGGCGGGAGGAAATAAAAATATTTTTGTGTGTAAAAAACCGTCAAAATTAAGGTGCGAGCGAATCCATAGAACATAAGATCCACTTGTGGCCTTATTGTTTTTCTTGTATATTGTTAATTAGTATAATGATTTATTGGTTTTTCGTGAACACAGTATAGTAAATTCCAGCCTAATATAAAGCTTTAAATAATGTCAGTGCTCTGAAATAATTAGAATAGTAATAGTTCTTTCAGTTTATTTCATGTATATGCTAGGGCTGTCATGATATACTGGTATATTGCAATACACAGCTGCAGCAATATGTTACCATATAATAATAACGTACCCGTATTTGGCGATATTTTTTATTTCAATGGAAAATTCTTACCTTTGCGAAATGAAAGTACTGAAACATCAGTTTTTTCATCGTTCATTCAGTCTAAGCTTAAGTTATAAATTTTTTTAACTGAATGGAGCGTATTTGATGGTTGTACAAAACTTGTGCAAAACATGTTCTTGAATCGAATACTTCGGGACAGGTAGTTATGAAACAAGCATGGCATCCAGGAGCTTGATTTCTGGGATGTTTTGCAGCTAAGGGGAGTGATTGTTTCTTTCAACCTAAGCACGTTTTTTTTAGGCAAAACGTATATCACAGTCTTAAATGACCATATAGACTTAAAGAAGCTAGATTCTTTCAGTCGCTGCATGTAAGATTAACAAACTTAAAACCCACAAGATATTGTGGTACGTATCGCGATATTGTGCTATCGTATTGCAATATATTGCGATATGCTCCTGGCATATCAAGACAGCCCTATGCATGTATGAAATATAATTTCTTAAATTTCAGAATCAGAGAAACAGTAGGCAGACCTTGTACATTTTAAGTGTCTTACATGTACTTCGATTTTATTTCAGTAAACTCTTGGAATGTATGGGTGAAAACCAGTGATGTGAAGAATGCCGGCACAGATGCTAATGTTGGCATTTGTCTATACGGCAAGAAAGGTAAAACGAGCGAAACTAAACTGGACAACAAGGGAGATAACTTTGAGAAAGGTCAAATCGATCATTTCAAGGTCAACTTAGAAGAGATTGATCGACCTTATAAATTACGTGTGTATCATGACAACAGTGGTCGTGCAGCCGGCTGGCATCTGGAAAAGGTAAATATATCCAGCGTCTGCTGAAATTATTAGCCGAATTTTTTAACGAGAAACACCATGTCCGGTGTTGTTAACAATGGACCTTTCCACGACCTTACTTATTAGCATATATAACAAAGGTTTACAGTTGCTTTCTGTACCACAAACAACATGTTAACAAAAGAGCACATGCTTATATTTGTGGGTAAATGTATTGTTATTCAAATAAAAAGGTTGCACATGGAATGGTCCATTGCGTTAAAGTTTTCAATTTAGCATATATCTCTGTCATTATTGTCAGATCTTCATGAAACTTCATACAATGATAACATACCATGTGATGAACAGAATAGGACAGTAACCACAACTCTACCTGGCTTTATTATGGATTGTTTCCCTTTGTAATTTTTGTGTTAAAGTTCTTAAATTTGGCTTTAACAATTTTTTCGTAAGAATTTTTGCGAAGAGCACCACAGATCTTAAATATCAGAATGCAAAACCTGCAAAATTAAAATGTGGATTTTTATTGTTGAAAAATGTGAGATAAATGCTCCCTGAAGTGGGAATGCAATTGATTTATATCTTAACATATCTTATTGATTAAAATACTCGAATAAAATTGATTGTTTTATCATCATGTATGAATTATGTTAATGGTTTTATACTGAAAGAATACTACAACTATTATAACACTGTCTATATTGTTTCGCACTTAGTTTAATGACTTGAAAGGTGAAACAAAAGTGTATTCGAAAATTTATATATTTTTACTTGAACGAAGATTAAAAAACTCCACTCAATATCTTAAGTATCGCAACTTGGTGAATGTTTTTTAGTAAACTTCTGTGGTTCCTATTTCTAATCGAAGGTGCTCGACATTTATTTATAATGAGCTTTAATCAATTTTTTGTTTTTATTTCTAAACTGAGGTATGAATATTTCCATTGTTATGAGAAAACTAAAACTACAGACTACTGCATAACCTCTGCCTCTGCAGAACGATATGCAAGGGATATTGATAAAAAGTGTTGCTCTGCAGAGGTAGACTTTTTCACCAGTCACAATAGCATCTGTTTTGGGTATGGAAAACTGGCCGTTATCCATTCCGTAATGTTAACTCAGTTATTAGCGCACCCAGATCGACAAAACTAAATGCTTAAGTATGATTATGAATTAATTGAGATTAATCATAATACAATAAAAACTCTGAAAACCGGAATCCTCTGAAAACCGGACGATTTTTAAAGTCCCATATTTTTCCCTATTAAATGCATTGAAAAATATCCTCTGAAAACCGGAAACTCTGAATTCCGAATACCGGACCTTTTGCCATGGCTTCTAATGATAAATATGCATAGAAAATCCTCTGAAAACCGGACACCAAGTGTCAACTTTCTGTGTATTGTGACAGTTAGTTAATCATAATCCCTGGCAGATGTCAATTGTTAATTAAATATCCAAGCATTTTATCTATACAGGTGTGAAAAACACTTGTCTTTTATTGTTTAGGATTGTTGTAATGTTTGTTTTGTATAAACATGTATTGTTGTACAGACATAATTTGTGAAAATATTTTAATTTCAAATATTGTTTTATACAAATAAAAAGGCTACATGTTTGTTTTCAAAATTACTAAAGTTTGTTAGTTGTAAGAAAATAATGATGTCTATCTTTTTATTTTTTTTATTTTGAGTAAGAAATTGGAAAATAGTTTATATGATGTTGTTATTGTTGTTATGTGATAATATGCATTCATTTTAATGAGAATAGCATCCATATTTATCAATTATTTATTTGAATGCATTTGAAGTCCATTGATAACATGTACATGAAACTTAAGAAAAGTTATAATATTTTAATTTTCTTTTTTTCTCAGTAAATTTACACTTACCAAACCAAAAGTGACCAAACTTTAATTAAAAATAAATCAATATGTCGCTGAACCATCCATTTAATGTAGGAAAATGTCCCAACAAACCCATAGCTATGTTTAATTAGTGATTCTATATAAACCTCTGAAAACCGGAATCCTCTAAAAACCGGACTTTTTGGTCAGTCCGAGCCCGGTCCGGTTTTCAGAGTTTTTACTGTAACAGTTAAAAAATTGTTGCACAATGGATAAACATGGGAAACGTTTCCGGTACCGTCAAAATTTGCCCTTAATACCTGTCTAGCAGCAAATGAGATTAAGCATGCATTATTATCATCTTTAATATAATTATTTATACATATTTTAGCTGAATTTTTAAATGAAAAATTCTGCTTTTAGGTTCGCGAAAACCCGGGTGGAGGGGGAGCATCCTGTGTCCAAATTTTAACAAATGCGTTTAAGTTTTTTATTTACCACAATTTTTTTTACTGCAGACCTTTATGAAACTTCATACACTGTTGACATACCATGTGATATACAGAATCAGAAAGTAACCGCAATTCTACCTGGCTTTATTATGGATTATTTTCCCTTTGTAGTTTTTGCATTAAATTCGGCTTTAATATGGTTTCGACATTATATTTCTTGTTACAGATTGAGATGGAGAACATGACATCAGGTGACAAGTATATATTTGAATGTAATCGTTGGTTAGCAGATGACGAAGATGATGGTTCTATCGTCAGAGAATTACCTGCTAAAGGTCCCGGAATTAAGAAAGTTCTACCAAGTATGTATATAACTACGTGTATATTGACGGGTCGGTGCAAAATTAGTCTACATGCTCCTGTATTATAATTAGCTAGATTTTTCAATGAAAAAATTTGGCTAATAGTTTGGGGAAACACGGGCTGGCCGGCGTCCAGTGTCATTAACAATTGCGTTAAAGTTTTCAATTTTTGCATATATTTCTGCCATTTATTGTCAGATCTTTATGAAACTTCATACGATGATAACATTCCATGTGATGAACAGAATTAGACAGTAACCACAACTCTACCTGCCTTTATTATGGATTATTTCCCTTTGTAATTTTTGTGTTAAAGTTTTTAAATAGGACTTTACTGTGGTTTCCACATTACATTTCTTGCATTGATGTTTCTTTAGGGGTCTACATAATTAAAAAAATAAAAAGTCTTCAAATTAGTGATTTTCATAGACATTTTTAATTGGTTTAACAATAGTCTATATCCAGAATTCAAATATTTGGGTTTTTCCATGTAGTTACAAACAAACTTTCATTGTTACAATGAAAACAATAGGATTTAATCCATATTTTGTGATTTTCATCAATTATGTGTAACAAACTTTGTTTGTACGTACATCGCACGAAAAACCCACAAATTTGAGTTCCGAATTAAGTCTATTTCGGAAGCTAGTTTTAGCAACCTTGCTATAAAATACTTGTTTATAATGCCTCTGCAGAATCTTAATCTCTGATTCATTTATTACAAGTTGGTTATAAATATTTGAAATAGTTTGAGAGATTTCAGATTCTTGTTACAAACATTTTAACACTTCTGGATAGTATCATGAGAGTTTTATATGATGTATATAAAGATATAACAGTTTTTAGCTGGATATTTCAACGGTGGATCAGGCAGTTAACAATTGCGTTAAAGTTTTTCTTTACCATATATTTCTGCCATTTATTGTCAGATCTTCATGAAACTTCATACAATGATAACATACCATGTGATGAACATAATTATAATGTAACCACAACTCTACCTGCCTTTATTATGGATTATTTCCCTTTGTAAATTTTGCGTTAAAGTTTTTAAATTGGGCTTTAATGTGGTTTCCACATTACATTTCTTGTTTGTACAATGTTCAAGGCCTTGTAAATTAATATTTTTACCACAACTGTTTAAAACCATTGGGAATGTCAAAAGTTTTGCATCTTGATTTATCGAGTAATGTATCGTGGGATAACAGACGATGGTCTAGGCACTACAAAGGTGTTGAAAATTAGATTTGTAATTAGTCTTAATTACAATAAAAGACTATTGACTAAGATTGTTTTATGCTAAAACTAATTAGGTAGAAAAAATGCTCTTTCTAGTTGAAAGTGGTTTCTTTGTAAGCACTTATAAACTCATAAGTTAAAGAAAAGTTAATTAAAAATAGTGCAAGAGTTAAAAATAATGTTTATAAAACATGCGTTTTCTATGAACTTGATAAAGAAGGAAAACCTTTGAGGACATTCTTTATTGACATTTAGTTAGACTAGTTTTGCATTGATCAACATCAAACAAGATAAAAAAAACTTAAAGGCACTAGTTCACAGATTTGGTTAAGATTTTTCAATATTTTCAAAATACCATTCAGTGTCTGTAATTGTGTCAAAAAATTAAGTCTTAACATTTTAGGACAAACTGACCTATAGATTGCAAAAAAATATACAATAAAAGTCACAAGAATGCACTAAAATTGTCTATACTGTGACATACAGGGTAGATTTTTACTACTTTAAACACCATCATTTGTACTTGTATGTCAATTTGCACAAAAATTGTCATTATCAAATCACTAATTTTTTCCTTAAAAAATGTTTCCGAACAATTTTGATAGTTTTAGAAAAAGTTGATGTTTAAGTTGAAATCTGTGAATGAGTACCTTTAATATTATGCAAATTATATGGCAGAACTTTGAAGAATGTGCCTAAAATTTGAAAGACCTACTTTTTGATACTAGGTTCATTTTGAAAAATGCATCTTACAAGTTTTAATTGAATTTTGATGAACTAGGAAGGATAATTGTTTCATCTTTATTAAGGAATAATTTTATGGGTTGGCACCAATCTGGTCTAAAATGTTCTTTATTTACATGAGTTAGACTTTTTGTGAGCTGATCCATTAAATTGCTGTGAGTGCAACTCATTTTGTGTAAAATAAATGTTTTATTCATAATTAATGATGGATGCTAATGAGCCTTAGATTTGCACTCATGCAAGTCTAGTTTTAATGATCAAAAAGTTAATTCTGGAGAGCTTTTATTCTTTGCTCCAGTTTAGAAATTGTGTTACTCTGTTATTTTTGTGTCCTAAATTTAAGACATTTGTAGAAGCAGTAGTCCAGTGGTAGGACTTGTGCTTAGGGATCAAGAGGTCCTGGGTTCAAACACCACTAGGGGCACTGCTTATTTATTATACCCCCTCCCAAATTTTTTTTTGGGGGGAGGGGTATATAGGAGTCGGCTTGTCAGTGGGTGGGTCAATCTCTTGTCAGCTCTAATCGGGTGAATCGTAGCATAGTGGATATATACGGTTCTTTCATCTTGTTAGCTCAATTTCTTAGGCATTGATTTTATGAATTTGATTCAAACTTCATACATATACCAGATATCAAGCAGACATGCGCATATCCCATTTTGGTAATGGTTCATTGAGTTTTGCAGAGTTATGGCCCTTTAATTAAAAATATTGTCTGCTTCTTTTCTCAGCACCCAATTTCTTGACAAACACCTGTTAGAGGGTATATCATCTCATTCAGTGATAGGCCTAACTTGATATATAAATGTATGAGGTTGAGTGTATGTGCCACTGACAGTTGAATAAAATTTTACAATAGTAAAGTAAAGGTACTAGTTCACAGATTTGGTTCAGATTTTTCTATATTTTCAAAGTACCATTTATTGTCTGTAATTGTGTCAAAACAAAAGTTCTAATTATTTTAAGACAAACTGACCAATAGATTCCAAGAAATATACAATAAAAGTCACAAAAATTCACTAAAATTGTCTATACCGTGACATATGGGGTAGATTGTTACTACTTGAAACAACATCATTTGTAGTTGTAAGTCCATTTGCACAAAAATTGTCATTATCAAAACACTAATTTCCTGCATCAAAAAATGTTTCCATACAATTTAGGTAGTTTCAGAAAAAGTTGATATTTAAGTTGAAATCTGCAAATGAGCACCTTAATTTTGAGCATTTATGGTTTGGTTCTTTTTCCAGTTGATAAATACAACATACAAGTGTACACAGGTTCTAAGAGTATGGCAGGTACAGATGCTAATGTCTATATCAACATATTTGGAGAAAGAGGCGACACTGGTGTTAGATTCCTCACTAAGTCACAAAATCGAAACAAATTTGAGAAAGGAAAGGTAAGATACAAGTTTATGAATCCATATTCCAGGGTTGCCCACAAGACTGTAGTAAGTACATTGCATTAAAAAGCGAATTACTATAGTCTTGCGGGCAACCCTCCTTTGTAAATGTTAATATGACATGCCTTTATAGATATATAATATTATAGTTTATTCAGAATAAAAGAGCATTTTTTTTTTCACTTTTGTACTTAAAATTCTGAAATCATCCGTTTGTGTGGGAAACACATAAATTTGCGATATTGTGGCACAGTTTCAAAGTATTTATTGTTTTGAAAACAAAGTTATTTATTCAGTATGTGTGGCTCATTTGTTAAGAGTGTAGATATTACGCACTTGTTTATGTGTTGATAAAATAGAATTTTTTTATATACATTTATTCCTTCCTGTCTTTGAAAGTTAGGCTCGTCTTTTTTTGGACGTTTTCGCCAAGTTAAACAATTTATATATAAATCTTATCATCATTGTTTGTTAACGCCTTACTGTAAATATAGTTCTTGGTTCAAATTCAAATCTTAATTTTAAGTTCAATCCAAATTGCTTATTTTCAATTAATAACAATCAAGATTCCTAAAATTACCATCATGAAAACATGGCAGTTTTTTGTTGATTTGTTATTTTTTTAGATTCAGCATCATCATAATTATTATTTCTAATATAAATTTCACCATTATCATAATTATCATCTTCTTTTTCATCATTATCATATTTTTCATAATAATTATCATCACCAAAATTATCATTATCATCCCTTTTATTATTATTATCACCATTTTCATTATTATGATCATCACCATTATTGTCTTTATTTTCATTATTATTATTATTATCATCATCATCATCACCATCACCACCACTTTCATCACCACCATTACCACCATCACCACCATTACCACCATCACCACCATCATCATCACCACCATCATCATCATCACCACCACCATCATCACCACCACCATCATCACCACCACCATCATCATCATCACCATCACCACCACTTTCATCACCACCATTACCACCATCACCACCATTACCACCATCACCAACACCATCATAATCATCACCACCATCATCGTCATCACCACCATCACCACCACCACCATCATCGTCATCACCACCATCATCATCATCATCACCACCATCATCATCACCACCACCATCATCATCATTACCACCATCATCATCATCACCACCATCATCATCATCACCACCATCATCATCATCACCACCACCATCATCACCACCACCACCATCATCATCATCATCATCACCATCACCACCACCACCATCATCACCACCACCACCATCATTATCATCATCATCATCATCATCACCATCATCATCATCATCATCATCATCATCATCACCACTATTATTATCATCATCACTATTATTATCACCATCACTCTTATTATCATTAACACCACCATTATCACAACTATTATCATTATAATCACTTTAATCGTTAGTATTTATATAATTTTATCATTATCATAATTTTTTTTGCCATCATCACTATAATTATTAACGTCATCATCATTATTTTTAGCATTTTCATCACCGTTATTTTTAACATCATCATCATTATTTTCATCATTTTCATCACTATTATTTTTAACATTATCATCATTATTTTCATCATTTTCATCACTATTATTTTTAACATCATCATCATTATTATTTTGCTCTCCTGTTCTGGAGGTAATAAAAGTATATAATTTTTATATATTCTTATTTTCATCACTATAATTATTAAGATTGTCATCACTGTCATCATCATTATCATTATTATCATCACTATTATTATTAAGATTGTCGTCACTGTCATCATCATTTTTATCATTATTATCATCACTATCATTATTATTTACAACATCATCATTATCATCATTATTTTCATCATCATTTTCATCATTCAGGGCTCAAATTTAACAAAAATTTGGACTTGCAATTTTTTGCGAGTTGATTTTCTTTCAACTCACAGAAACAAAATAGCACTGAACTTAACTAGGATAGAACAAGAGCGTCATTGCGGGATAGACATAGAATACAAAACTTGTTTTAATTGTGAATTTTTAATTAAAACTGTAGATCTGTCTTGCAGTTTCAACACTGTTTTCAGTCTCATTACTTATGACAATAATATTATTGCGTAGAATTTAACTTACGAAAAGTTGCGAGTTAGAATAAAAGTTACTTGCAATTTTCATAATCCACTCGCATTTTGCGAGTGTGCGAGCTTAAATTAGAGCTCTGATCATTATCATTCACCTTGTACTGGTGGTTTTACTAATTGTACATTACTTTAATGATTTGTAGATGGATGAGTTTGAGATAGAAGGTATATCAGTGTTACAGTTAACGAAGATAAGAATAGGACACGATGGTAAAGGTGTCGGTGCCGGATGGTTTCTGGATAAAGTTGTCGTTAAACAAGTTGGTGAAGAGAAATATACAAAGGAATTTGTCTGTCAGAGGTAATAGCAGTTTGTATCTTTCTATATATATCGCGGGTTTTGTGCAAAACGGTCGACCGGGTCGTAACTCTTTTTTTGAACTGTATCTCCTTTGAGAAACTTGATTCAAAATCCCTGCTTTTAAATCCACTCATTGCAAAATGACTAATGTGATGAAATGAATGAAAAATATTATGTTTTGTAATTATTTATCATGGTTCTCAAATATTCATGTTTATTATATACTTTCCAGAGGAATACCAGGAATTATCGGTGAAACAAAAATCAATATTCCACTGTTTTGAAACAATGAAAATGAATTTGTTATTTTTCACTGTTAGGATGCGCCGTTCTGATGACATATCATACTTAAACTTTACAAAAAGCCAGTTTTGAAGCATATAATGAGCAGATAATTTGTTTATTTTGTGTCAGAACTAATTATTTCACTCATGAGTTAATGATATTATATTTTCACTCGTGGCTACATCACTCGTGAAAATATTGCATCCTTGGCTCACTTGTGAAATAAAAATCGATCTTACACTGAAATAAACAAAATATCCTCTATATGTATATTTATGGTTCTTAATTGGCATAAGAGAAAATCTTTAAGCAGTCTGTTAAGTGTTGGCTGCAACAGCAAAATAAGTAGAAAAATTTGCTTATTGATACATGTTGTACTTAGTTCACCCATTTAAATGTTCTTTCTTTTCTAGATGGTTAGCAGAAGACATGGATGATGGTTTGATAGAAAGGGAGATCACTGCATCTGGAGCACAAATGTTATCAAGTAATTACCTCCCTTTGAATTATTTAAATTTTAATATTCTAATATATTTGTAGAGTTGTCCAACTTGTAAAGTGATCTGTTTTGTCTTTCTCCTGTGTCTTTAAATCTTTTAATCAAACTTTACTCAGTTTAATAATAATTCTGTTGAATAAAATAAACTATATTCATATTTGATTTTAATACTAATATGAAAATAAGTGATTTAACCATCCATCCTTCTGTCCGTCCGTCTGCTCTTCTGTTAAATATTTTCTGAAAATGTTTTCTTTTAAATTCTTTTCCTATACAATTCATTTTTAACAATATTTCTAATATTATGTAAATATTTTCTATTTTTTCCATGGAATATATATTTCTTTATATTCTATAATTTATATTTCTATATAATACTGTATTTTTTCTTAGAATTCTAGATTCTATATTTCATTCAATAATATTTCTCCACTTCCTGTAATAAGGGACTTTAGTCAGTTATTTCCCTTGTATACTCTTCAAATAGGTAGGTCCTATTAGTTAGATTACTTGGATTTTACCCTTGCTTTTCAATGACAATTTGCCAAAATTAATCTTAAATAACTTTTTTTGTTAATCATTTAATTTGTTTGAAATTCAAGCTAAGTATTTTTAGGGTAAAGAACTATCTAAATTTCATCACTATTGTTAATATCTTCATTAACAAGAAACATATTAGATCAAATATTTTGTTTTCTTTACATAGGAATTCAATGATAAAATCCGAGGATTTCAACTGTAAGGACCTACTAACCAATTGGATAGCTTCAGATTTTATCAGGGAAAGATAACTGACTAAAGTCACTAATTCTATTTCCATAATCTCTGCTAATTATGTTTCTATATTTGCAATTAATATTTTCTATAATTAATATTTATATGTGTTTTTCTATAACCAGGTAAAAGTAAGTGATATTTTAGTAAATGTATCATTTACCTCAGCTTGTTTTAACCCATTAATAGACAAAATCACAAACACAAATCACACATTTTGTGTGTTTCTTGATTGAATTACAATTTTATGTTTTCACATATATTTTCTTATCTGTGGATTACTTCATGTTTTGACTCCTTTCATGTTTATTGGACAACATGTAGCCTGTTCAATTACACAAAACGTTACAGAACGTGGGCGAGGAGTTCCAAATGTATCGTTATGGAACGTTCTGTAACGTTTTGTGTAATTGAACTGGCTAATGGTGTTTTATATGATTTTTGCTGATTAATAAAATCAGCAAATTTGTCAAAGATTTATATAAATTTTTCAAATGTAAGCAATGTCTAAACTTTCAAGTAATAAAATAATTCACAGTCAATGTGATCTTGATTGCCTATATATTTTTCTTTCAAAATCAGATATTATCTTTAAAATTTGAATTTAAAATAGCAACATGATTGTGTTGTTAAAAGAACAGCTTTTAATACTGAATTACAAGTAATGAAAAAATTATGTTTCAAGTTGGTATGAGGTGTTACGTTTTTGCAATTGTTGATATTTTTGTAACCCCCTCCTCAACTGGCACTTGTTTCTCAGGATTAAAACACGTGAAAAACCAATCTGACATATCGAAAACTTTAGTGTGATGTGTGTGCGTATCAAACACTTTTTCAGTCTCCAAAATTAGTGGGATAATTCTTTGAGATAAAAATTAAAATATTTCCAGCTGCCATCTTTGATATCTAAGGGAAACATCTTTTGAGCTGAATCAGGAGCACTTGCAAGCACTTGCACAGGTGACCATGTTCAGAACGAGAGCGCTTGTTGTCGCCCCAAGTGCTGGCATTGCTGAACGCACCTCTGCTTACATGTATCTATCAATGGGTTAAGAGAATGTCAATTGCTTATTATAGTTTCTGCAGTAAGCATGTTTTGTTTGCAATTGATTTTATTCTTTTATTTTATAACTGCTCTTTGTTGTAAATATTTTATATTTGCATGACACTTTTACATTGATTTTGTCCCTTTTGTGTCACAGATCAAAGCAACTTTTTTGTGAAATGAGTTTTGTTTCATTTCTAAGATTTTCCAGGGCTATGCTCAATTCTCAATGATTTCAAATCATAATGTTTAGTTAAACTTGTTTGCATCGCCTACATCATGCAATTTGAAAAGAGCCTTTCAATCACAGCTTGGGAATAACACCACAGTAAAATTAGCTCTAAATCCTCGGTCTAAAAATAAATATCATGAAATCAAATGCTAATAATTGTGTTTTATCTAGATAAAAGCTATGTATTGATTTGTGGACACAAAAGGTCATCTCGACGTGACCCTCCAAACGACAGCTCTTAGAGATCCTGTATGACAGCGGTCTAAAGGATATCTGATATACATGTTTACAGAGATTGGTTAAATTTTTTCTGAAATTCGAACATTCTTAGCTGCATGGGCGTGTTTAAAGATGATTAGTCTTTTGTTTTAAGAGTTATGAACCCTTGTTTTATACATTGCATGATTTTAACAAATCCAATAATATGTTGTAAATAAATTCAACCTGCCTCAATAGTTATTAAGCCCCTAGGTAGCCCTACCCTTTATAGGCAACTGGTTCTAGGTTTAGAGTTGCATGATTGTCCACTTTCGATAATATTGTTCTTGCAATGTTGAATTCAGGTGTTAAGCATATCCGAGCATAAATCTTCAATTAAAAATATGCTGTGTCATCAAAACTTTACCTCCAGACCCCCACAACCCCCTCTTAACTGCTCACCCAGCTTAAGCAGCCAATTTGGCTGTTTACCTTGGTTGGCTGCTTAAGAGGGGTTGGACTGTATTCACAAAATTTAAACAGGTGGTTATTAAAGGAATATAACAGTCCTTGCCTTAAACGTTTTTTAAGGCTAGCTCAGTGTATTATATTAGTAGTTAAGGGCAAAATTATTAGCTAGCCCAAATTTTTACTTTGCCCAAATCAATCTTTACTATTCCTGGGCTTTGGGGTGGCCAAGCGGTTACGACTTTTGACTGGTAATAATTGGATAACCAGTCCCACGTTGGTTTGAATCACATCCAAAACCTAACCCAATGTTTCCTTGAGCAAGAAACTTTATCCTACTAGCTCAGTACTGGGGGACCAGGAAGCAGATTGAAAGTGATTAATCTAAGTTGTAAGAACTTTCACAATAGAGCTGAAATATATTAGTATATTATTATAAAAATTGATTTTTCTTCGAAGTCAAACTCTATTTAACACATGTTTAAAAAGGAGTTAAATAATAAAGATAAAAAATTAACATAAAAAAGATCTGAATACTTATCTGCAGTCTTCAAGACAAACTTCCATCAGCACTGGACATTCGGTCCAGCTAAATGGATTTTTTTTTTTACTGGACCGACTGAAAATTTACTGGACCAAAAATACTCTCAGTGGTATGTTCAAATATGCAGTCCAATATAATTATTTAGCCTAATATATCCTAATATTAAATAAACAATATAACAACAAGTAATGATTTTGTTAAAAAACTGAAAATGGAGCTTTAAATAGCTGGTGGACTGTCGGGCCACTAACATTCTAAAAGTCACTGGACCGACGGCAATTTTGATGGACACGGTCCACTGGCTAAATTCGAAGACTGCTTATCTGGCGGACAAATTATCGAAGGGAAAACATTCCTGCTGAGAAAAGTTCTGTAATAAAATGTACTGTATATATTGTATTTCAGCAACATCATATCATATACATGTAAAGACAGGTGACGTTTCAAGTGCTGGTACTGATGCCAACGTATATATGGTAATAACTGGGGTGAAAGGGGATACTGGTCAACTTATACTGAGACAATCTTCTAGTTTTAAAAATAAATTTGAAAGAGGAAAAACTGATGTGTTCAAGATTGAAGCTACGGATATTGGACAGGTTTGTTGTACAGATTTATTTTTTACGGGATTTTTCAACCCTGGCGGTCGGGCAGGTGGTCGGCGTCCGGTGTCGTAAACAATTGCATTAAAATTTCCTTTACCATACATTTCTGCCATTTATTGTCAGATCTTCATGAAACTTCATACAATGATGAAATACCAACTTGTTTTTAAAAACCTTTCAAGTTTGATTTGTCCAACAATATCAATATAATTAGTTGCGTGTACATTTCCTACCGCTTGACTAATGCTCCATGATTCCCTATTACAGATTAAGAGAATCAAGGTCGGACATGATGGTAGTAACCCAGGAGCTGGCTGGTTCCTGGATGATGTTAAAATACTGGTACCATCACGTGGTGAACAATACGTATTTGCTTGTCATAGATGGTTGGCAAAAGATGAAGCAGACGGACTCTTAGAAGTTGAAATGGAACCATCGTATAAAGAAGATATGGAGAAAAGTATGTTTAGTTTTATAAATATTCATATTGCAACCATCGTGCTTTGTGCAGGACTTGGTTATGTCCAATCAAGTCTGTGAGTAACACTTCATCCAAAACACCTCATACAAATTTCTGAAGGACGAGTCAAATTGTGAACAAAATTGTGACTGTGTACGGATTAAACTTGCAATAAAGTATTATTATTATCATTATTATCTTCCAGCTACGGCTCTGTAAGGGTGTGTTGTTTTGTGCCACGTGCGTACTGTCACCTTGATATGCAAGTCTTCCCACGGCCTACGGCAGTCTGCACATACCAGTCCGCAACAAGCCATGCTTTTATGGGACTGAGGCATAAGTGAACCTGAAAAACAATGTATTAATGCAGTGACTGAGGAGGGAGCACTATATGGCTATATGATCCCGATCGGTGTTAGCGGATGCAGTTGCTGTATCCAATAAAATAAACTATATCCAGAATTCAAATATTTGGGTTTTTCCCTCCAGTACAAACAAACTTTCACCGTTTCAATGAAAACGCGTGTACAAAGAACAATAGGATTAAATCCATAGTTCGTGCTATTTAGCAATAATGTGTAACTAAGTTTGTTTGTACCGCCTGGGTACGGACGGAAAAACCCATAAATTTGAATTCCGGATTAGGTCTATTCACAATTGTGCCTTTTGATGGTGACAGAAGGTTAGGAAGGGTCATTTCGTCTGACTTCATTAATTTAGTTTTGGACTTTGTCTGGGCTGCGTCCAGGTGAATTGAATAGCTGAGCAACTAGAGTTTCCATATAAGCGGATGTGGACCTTACTACTCAGTCACTTATATTCTGAAAAACAATGTAGTTTAATTTTATTGTCATTTTAGCTATACCCTATGAGGTTACAATATGGACAGGTGATAAGTCCAGCGCTGGTACAGATGCTAACGTATTCCTACAAATGTATGGTGTGAATGGTAAAACGGAATCTTATAATCTTAGAAATAAAACAGATAATTTCGAGCAGGGAATGTGTGATAAGTTTAAGGTAAGATATTTATTGTTTATCCTTGATTGTGTTAATAATATTCTATTTCTTAGCCAACTGAACTTGTTTTTTTTCAATATTACCTGTATACAGCAAAGTCAGCTTTTTGGAAATCTTTCCAAAATCTAGCCTTTCTTATTACCTCATTGCATATATAAGCGTAATTCAACATCTTAACTGTTTTCTGAGTGAAGTGTTTCTTGATTGGTCAATTGTTTTGACTGTTTCCCACATGTGCTGTGACGCCACGCAATGTTATGTGAACTGTTACTGTACTGATATAAGGGAAAGTAACTGCTACCGGATTTTAGGCTTTACCAGATGCTTTCTAATGGATCAAGCATCCATCGATCTTGATTTAGCTGACGTAAACATGTCAAGTACTGTTAAAATAGTCATTGATCAGGTAATAAAACAGTAATTTTATGTGTGATTTGGGAACAGTCACCCCGTTGACCCTCAGTTTTTATTTGTGTATGATTTAGGAACAGTCAAACTGTTGACCCTCCGTTTTTATTTGTATTTAATTTCTTGATAAAGACTGCAGCCGAATTACTTAAATTATAACTATTTATGATGTATATAAATACTTCTATATTCCCTTTGAAATAATATTGGACATAATATTTTGTTGATATTGTATTTCAGATTGAAGCTTCAGATATAGGAAAAATATTAAAAGTAAGAATAGGTCATGATGGTACGGGAAGGTTTGCTGGATGGTTTATGGACAAGGTACTTAACTATTATCTTCGATCATAGTTATATGCAACCTATCTAAAATGAGATTTGTTGATTAGTTAATTTAACAAAAAGCAAAGAGGAGGATTTTTTAGATTTCTAAAGAGGACAACATAAACAAATAACAATAACAATTAAGGGGTTTCTGCCTGGAAATGGACTGTGCAAAGAATTACTTATTTGTAATGATTTTATCTTGAGTTCTGATTTGTTTGTTTGTTTTTGTTGGGTTTAACGCCTTAGCAACACATTGTATAGGTCATATAACGGCAGTCAATCAACCTACTAACTCCTCCTGGAAAGGCTAAATCTCTGGATTTAGCTGTTGACCAACTACTAAGCGCATACTTTCGTCAGTGACTAACAACTACCCTACATAACTAAAAATCATTGGTAAGAGGGAGAATGGCCGTAGAAATAATTTCATGACCAAGCTCTATGAAAGTATGCCCCGTCCATGAATCGAAACCTCGACCCCTCAATTAGTAGACTTGGGTGCTACCAACTGAGCTAGCCGGACAGTGACAATTAAGTTCTGAAATTCATAAAAAATTTAAAATTTCATATTCACAGATGCTTATACAACGTCGACCAAGGAAAGGAACCAAGAAAAATCGTAAACGACCAGCATCGTCATCTCGTGATCATCGTGATAGAAGTAGGTCACCGATAATGTCACGCATGGATGATTTCAGCGATTCTGATGATTCGGATATAAGTAGCGTGTCACAACCTAGACGTTCTAATCGTAGAATGAAATCACCCAAACAAAAACCAAGTCTGAAAACTGTAAGTATAGACAGAAAACTTAACGGTTGGGCGGGCGGTGGGGCTGGCGTCTGCTGTCGTTAACAATTGCGTTAAGGTTTTTTCTTTACCATATATTTCTGCCATTCATTGTCAGATCTTTATGAAACTTCATACAATGATAACTTACCATGTGATGAACAGAATTAGAAAGTAACGACAACTCTATCTGGCTTTATTATAGATTATTTTCCATTGTTATTTTTGCTTTATTTTTTTAATCCGGCTTTAATTTGTTTTCCACATTACATTTCTTGTTTGATCTTTAGTTTGAATGTGGAGAGTATTTCAGAAGCCAGTTGCATGTTGGTTTAAATGTTTATACAGGTTTAAAACATAACTATCATACTATTTGTATAGATGGAATCACAGGTTCGTTATAATTTATAGAAGGCACAAAGCAAAACTTAGCATTGCACTTTGACCACTTAATCCATTTGATTCAATCATTCAGTGCTTTCAGCTCTTTGTTTCACTCATTCAATGCTTT
Source organism: Mactra quadrangularis (assembly GCA_025267735.1). Classification (NCBI taxonomy): domain Eukaryota; kingdom Metazoa; phylum Mollusca; class Bivalvia; order Venerida; family Mactridae; genus Mactra; species Mactra quadrangularis. The sequence continues at coordinate 1,354,966 of CM046304.1, read as the reverse complement.
CAGCAGTTACATTCATTCAGTGTTTTCAGCACTTTGTTTAATTCATTCAGTGCTTCCAACCCTTTGATTCATTTATTCAGTGCTTTCAGCACTTTGTTTCATTCATTCAGTGCTTTGATTAATTAACGCAGGGCTTTCAGCACTTTGATCAATCATTCAGAGCTTTCAGCAGTTTGATTCACTCATTCAGTGCTTTCAGCTCTTTGTTTCACTCATTCAGTGCTTTTAGCACTTTGATTCATTCATTCAGTGCTTTCAGTGCTTTGATTCAATCATCAGTGCTTTCAGTGCTTTGATTCACTCATCTGTGCTTTCAGAGCTTTGATTCATTTATTCAGTGCTTTGATTCAATCATTATTGCTTTCAGCACTTTGATTCACTCATTCAGTGCTTTGATTCACTCATTCAGTGCTTTCAGTGCTTTGATTCACTCATCATTGCTTTCAGATCTTTGTTTCACTCATTCAGTGTTTTCAGCCCTTTGTTTCATTCATTCAGTGCTTTGATTCATTAACTCAGGGCTTTCAGCACTTTGATTCAATCATTCAGAGCTTTCAGCACTTTGATTCACTCATTTAGTGCTTTCAGCTCTTTGTTTCACTCATTCAGTGCTTTTAGCACTTTGATTCATTCATCCTGTGCTTTCAGCACTTTCATTCACTCATTCAGTGCTTTCAGTGCTTTGATTCAATCATCAGTGCTTTCAGTGCTTTGATTCTCTCATCAGTGCTTTGATTCATTTATTCAGTGCTTTGATTAAATCATTATTGCTTTCAGCACTTTGCTTAACTCATTCAGTGCTTTCAGTGCTTTGATTCATTCATCATTGATTTCAGATCTTTGTTTCACTCATTCAGTGCTTTCAGCACTTAGATTCACTCATTCAGTGTTTTCAGCCCTTTGTTTCATTCATTCAGTGCTTTGATTCATCAACTTAGGGCTTTCAGCACTTTTATTCAATAATTCAAAGCATTCAGTGCTTTGATTCATTCATCATTGCTTTCAGCTCTTTGTTTCACTCATTCAGTGCTTTCAGCACTTTGATTCACTCACTCAGTGTTTTCAGCCCTTTGTTTCATTCATTTAGTGCTTTGATTCATCAACTTAGGGCTTTCAGCACTTTTATTCAATCATTCAGAGCATTCAGCACTTTGATTCACTCATTTCGTGCTTTCAGCACTTTGATTCACTCATTCAGTGCTTTCAGTGCTTTGATTCATTCATCATTGCTTTCAGCTCTTTGTTTCACTCATTCAGTGCTTTCAGCACTTTGATTCACTCATTCAGTCTTTTCAGCACTTTGTTTCATTCATTCAGTGCTTTGATTCATTAATTCAGTGCTTTTAGCTCTTTCTTTCACTCAATCAGTGCTTTTAGCACTTTGATTCATTCATCCAGTGCTTTCAACACTTTGATTCACTTATGAGTGCTTTCAATGCTTTGATTACCTATATTATTAAAGGTTCAAGAAGAGTCAGATGAGTATGATGGAACAGAAACAGAAGATTATTGGTTCTTTGTTAACCGTTGGTTTGCTAGAAGTGAAGATGATAAACAAATTGTGAGAGAACTGATACCTACTGATGAAAAAGGTCAACCTATTAAGGGAGGATTGGAAGGTAATATACCCTGTGTTTTGCTGAGGATGAGCATTTGTGCAATTTGCGGAATTGCAAAATTAAAATGGTGCTTGTGAAATGATAAAAGAAAACACTAGTGGCGCATTCATAACCAGTGGCACTTTTCACAAAAAATCTTAAGATAAAAATCATCGTAAGTCAAAAACAAAAAACTTTGATAATATGATCATTTTTTGGCGAGTAAATTCTTAATTATGTAGAATATTTAAAACCTTTTGAATATCATATCATAGTTATGTTTATTAACCTTATGACTTAGAAATGCTAAGCTTGAAGTGCATGATTTTTGCACTTTTGTCCTTGAAAAGTGCTTAAAAAGTTCTTAAATTTGTCTCTAAAATTTTCTATGAAAGCTGTTAAATGAAAGTTTGTCGTAAAGACTGATGTGGATGATCAAATTGTTTCAGAGGTGATGTATACAGTACGTGTATTTACTGGCGATGAATTTGGCGCAGGTACAGATGCTAATGTGTTTGTTAGTATCTATGGCGACAAAGGCGATACTGGAGAAAGACAACTGAAGGATTCATCTACTCATACTAACAAGTTTGAACGAAATCAGGTAAATTTTATATCTTTGTTTTTTTTGTTAGTTTTTTGAGACTTTTTTTCTAAACCATGGTGGCGTTTTTTTTACATTTAATCTTTGTATCTTGTTCTTGAAGTGTAAATGTTTATATGTAAATTAAATCTCCTTTTTTGTGTTTGATCATCTCTACAGTTAAAAAAACAAACATGTTTTTGAGGGAATGAATACAACACTCCTCAAACTTGATATTTTTCACACAAAAAAATAATTTTGTTGTTTTAAGGCCACAACAAATTGATCCTTTGTTCTATGGATTCGCTCGCACCTTAATTTTGACGGTTTTTACAAAAAATATATTTTTATTTCCTCACTCGCTCATAAAAATTTGGTCAAACCGCTATAAAAAACAACTGAATTAAAAAAAATTTTTCTTCGCTCGCTGGCCCCATTTTTTTTTTGAAAAATCCGTAGAACATATCATCAACTTGTTGTGGCCTTACATTTAAAAACAACAGAGCGTGACCAGTTTTGAGTGTTTAAGGAAAACTAGGGCCTTTAAGATATGAGTTATAGACATAAGCAGCTAGTTTATATTTCCAAGCCTCCTAATTAGTTGTTAAGGTAGATTTGGGCAGTGTTGCATTCACCTTTTAAAATATGGTATGGGTTTTATGTTCCAAGTGTTTTACACGAAACTTTTCTACATTTAAAAGTGTTTTTTCTCCATTAACCTATGAATTTGAAACCTATGTGAATATCGCAATGCATCGATGCATCAAGAATATCGCCCCAGCACTATTGTGAACTCTTAAGTCTTTGCATGCTGTGTAAATCCAGCCTGCTTGAAATGTCGTCTGCTTTATTATTAAATTTTGTCCAATTCTTATGAAATTTAGGTGAAACAATAAATTCAAACAACTTGATGTATTTATGCTATAAAGTGTTACTAAAGAGGAAATCAGCAATGATTATATGGACAATTTTTAAAACAGTTAAAAAGGGCTGTTAAATATTTTGATGATTTTTTTGGTTTTCTAGCACAAATCCATAGGCAGATTCAGCAGGGGGGTCAGGGGGTCTGGACCCCCCTGTAATTTCCAAATTGTACCTGTCCATATGTGTATTTCTGTATGACTGTAGGTCATATTTAAGTAGCATGAAGCAAATTTTCTCAGTACTTAACACAGATTTAATGGTTATGTAGTTTTTATTATTAATATATTGTATTATTCTGCAGAAAGTTTACAATGTGGTTGTGGTTCAAAGGTTTGGACCCCCCCCCCTCCTGTGGAAAAAGTTCAGACCCCTCTAGAAAATGTCCAGAAACCCCCCCCCCCCCCCCGAAAAAATTCTGGATCCACCCCTGAAATGTATGCACCTTTATATCAATTATACATGTTTGTTCAGTCATTGCCTTATAATGTAACCCACTAGCCCAAAAGCCTGATGTGTTAAAATAGATTTGTGCTAGTGAAATTACTTATTTTGATACAGTTGGGCAAGTTGATAATCAAAGTCATTTATTGAGCTAGTGCTTGATAAAGATTAGGGTAATGACTGATGTTTATTTTATATACAGTACCCACCAAAAGTTTGGAGACAATTTCTGAATGTATGCCTACTGAATAGCTATATCAATATTTGTGCATAGGTTTATTTTGAAATGCTTTGTAGTTTTGCTTTATTTTTGGTACTTATCATAATTATGACTGAGACCACAAAAATAGCATAAAGGCTATGTAATGGAACATAATTAAAACTACACATGGTTTTGAAGACATTAGGATGTCAGATGCTGAATCTTAGAAATATGTTGGATTCATGAAATTTGTTTTCATTTTATAACAAACCATACTTAAATGTATTAAAAATAATGATCCTACAAAAATAATCATCAAAATTCAAGAATTGTAGTAAATTGCTTTTGTCTCCAAACTTTTGGTGGGTACTGTATTAACCTTTATTATTACAGTGTTTGCTTTATGTTATCTTCCTGTTATTAGAATTGAGTATTTAAATCAGTGGGGTTGATGTCTACATCACTAACAGATTGATGCAAATTTTCTGTATCGAAAAAGTAAAAAAAGCAAATTATTAAACATTATTCAAATGTCCATGGTGCATTCATAAACTCTGCTAATTTTAATCCGTATCAACAGTGAATACAAAAGTACCGAAGTGAATATTAAAATCAGCGGGGTTAATGTATGCCCCTTTGACACTTAAACAGGAAGGTGGCAATATCTTTCATGTTTTATGTTGAAACGTTGCGTTATTCGATGAAAATAAACGATGAAAATATAAGTTATATATTTTCATTGCAGTGAAAATATAACCTTATATATTCTAATTGTTCATGACGTCATATTAGAAGATAAATGACGTCATCTTGGAGTAGAATTGACGTCACATTATTATTTGTGTAATATTCATCTAACAAAACACAAAACTGTACATGAAAGAAACAGAATATTCGTCAACTTTGGTTTAAGATCTGTTTTATTAACTCGTGAACTCAGAAAATGACATTTTCACTCATGCCACTCGTGAAAATATGTTTTCTGAGCTCACTCGGTGAAATAAAATAAGATCTTACACCAAAGTTGACGAGTATCTTCTATATCTTAGCTTTATACATTCTACTCTGGACTATGTTATAACATATTTTACCATGTATGTTGTTATCCATAAGGAATCAAACTTATTTGAGAGAGGCCAGGTATTTCATGCATGGATATTTTCTATATAGTCGTCTTGTGTTTTTAATTATTACCATTAGTTACCATGGCAACCAGACTTTTATTAGTAAACAATTCAAATTTTCTTTTGGTCTTGATGCCATTCTGTAATGTAAAGAGTTATTCCTTGTTACTTGATTTTTTTTCTTTTGGTTTAATTTAAATTTGATTGTTGGTATATACTCTCTTAGCCTCCCAGCTAGCTCAGTCGGTAGCATGCAAGTCTATTGACCGAGAGGTTGTGGGTTGGATTCCCTGAAGGGGCATACTTTCATGGACGAGCGAGTAGATTGACTGACCATCGTACTATGACCTATACAATGTGTTGCTACGACTTAAAACCCGGCAAATATATACTCTCTTTTGTAGTCATGAAAACTTTCTTGTAATTTTTTTTCCTTTGGGTCTCTCTTGTAATTTATTTTCCTTTGGGTACATTCTAAATCTTTGGTGTTTACTAAGAATTGTCTGGTTACTAAAATATTGTTTTAGGACCATGCTTAAAAGAATGTTTGTTTGCTTCACCTAAGTCCTGAGTTTATTCCATCATACTGGATGCTCTGTTGTAATGCTGGTTTTCAGTTTTGCTTTCCCTCCAGAAAATGTTGAATGAAATTATTGTCTGTTGAATTTTGTTTTTATTGAATGTAGCAAACAAACATTGTTTTCATTATTTACTTGAATGATATTTATTTGTAAATAAATAAGAAGTGCTAAACTTAATATATGTTCTGCACAAATAACACTTAAAACAAATACTTAATGAAAACGCATGATATCACATTTTACATGGCTGAAGGAATAATTTTGTCATTGTCTGTCCGTCAGTCCGTCCTTTAGCAATATTTGTCTAGATCAGGATTTGTTACTGATTATTCCTTTTCAAAGTACTTGTCTGAAATCATCCCAACATTGAGACGATGTGTCTCGCACATTTCCTTGACCCTTAGCATAAAGGTCAAGGTCATTCAAAGGGCAAAGTTCATTTTACAACAGCTTATTATAATGATCATACTTGTGGTGCTTTTGTTAGGTTTTAACTTTAGATTGTTTATGAATAGTTTAGTACTTGTATGTTTGTTATTTTAGTTATGAATCATGTAAGTGTGTGCGCAACAGCTTCTTGACAAATACTGAGCTGGCTTTATATTAATCGTTTACTGATCATTTTTTACTTTCAATTTATGAAATTGAAATTTTTCTTATCAATTTTTAGTGCATACTTTGGTGGAGCTTGGTCATGAAATTATTTCTATGGTCATTCTCTCTCCTACCAATGATTCCTTATTATGTAGGGCAGTTGTCAGTCACTGACGAAAGTATGTGCTTAGTAGTTGGTTATTAGCTAAATCCAGAGATATAGCATTTCCAGGAGTAGTGAGTAGGTGGACTGACCACTGTTATATGACCTATACAATGTGTTGCTACGGCATTAAGCCTAACAAAAAAACAACTTTTCAGTAAGACCTATGTTGATATTGTGTCACTGTCTGTCTTGTAGACACTGGATCTTGTCAACAACTACACTTGCACCTTAAATTACAAACACATTCAGTTTTATGTGTTGTAACTATTGCATTATGAAATAGTTAATATTTGTTTTGCGCTCGTGTCCTTAGTGGCTTGATTCTTAATGTGATTGATAGAATTTGCTAGTTTATATTTTGTAAGATACTGATATCGTAAATCTTGTTGTTGGTAATTGTAATATGTTATTACAAACCTGGTGTTTTTATTCTTTGTGTTCCCTCGGTTTACCATAGCAGTTTGTCATCTATTTATTCCCCTCAGAGTCCAGCTTACATGTAAATGTGCTGCTTTGATGTCTGTATGCTTTAAATGTTGAATCAAGTACCTTTCGTACTTTCATTATTTTATAGTGCCTGCAAACAGTGTAAAGTTATACAATTTATTCCTGACTGTGCATGTAGGGCTATAGTTTTCTATGTACCAGTTAGTTTGAAGATAGATTTCGCTTTTAACTGCCTGTCGTAATATTAACTGCAGCATAAATTCATACAATGCCCTTATAGCCGAGTTACTCTTGTATGCAATGTTGATGCCATTTAATGTTTTGTGTGTGTAGCCAATGAAATATGACATCTTAAAAATAAATTGTAAATTAAAAATAAATAAGATAAATTCATGCTTAATTTTCTACTTATTACCTTGATCATTTTCATTTGTTTTAAGTTCATCACGCTGTCAATAATTGATGTACATGTATTTGTTAATGCAAACATCAAGACGTCAAAACCCGGGTCGATAGCGCAGTTGGTAGCGTGCCGGGATTTGGATACTCATGCCCGAGGGGGTGCGGGTTCGAATCCCACCCGGGGAGGTTATACCCTCCATGAAAATTTGACAATAATGTTGATTTTCCTCCATTGATTAGATAATATGGAGAAGTTTCCGGCCTTGTTGAAGGGTAGGTGAGTACTGGTTATAGACAATGGTCCAGGAGAGCTAGGTTAGGTGCACTGGATGCCGTGAAATGACCTAAATTGTGTTGTACGGCGTTAACTCCAATAAATAAAATAAAATAAATCAAGACGTCAAATGTTAATTTTTTTTTATTTTTTTTTTATTTTATGTATTTTTTAGTAAAAAAGTGAATCTTTATCTACATAGTTTTTTTAGAAACTTAGGCTCACAAAAATGTATGAAAATGAATTAAAAAATCAATTTTATGAGTTCTACAACACTTAAAAATGCAGAAAAATTATACAGTCAGTAAAAAATGCTGAAAAATATACTCACCACATTAATATGCATATAATGCATAGTAAGTACAATAGTACTGTTGCAAGTTTTTATGTTTTAGGGACTATAATCTTACAGATATTGAGTATTTAAATCAGCAAGGTTAATTTATGCATCACTGACAGTTATATAAAATGTAACAATATTTCGGTTTTCACTTTTAGGAGGATGTATTTACTATAAAAGCAGCAGAGTTAGGTAAACTTGTGAAATTAAAGATTCGTCATGACAATAAAGGGATAGCAGGTGCTCCCTGGTTCCTGGATCGCGTCGAAGTTGAAGATCCCAAAAATAAGAAAACGTAAGTAACTTGTATTGCTGATTCATATTAACTCTGTTTTTTTTATAGTATGAAACTTTATTCTATTTTAGCAGTGTGATAATCTGGCACTTTCTTGGAGCTTGGTCATGAAATTATTTCTAAGGCCATTCTCCCTTCTACCAATAATTTTTAGTTATGTAGAGCAGTTGTCAGTCACTGACGGAAGTATGCACTTTTAGTAATTGGTTATCAGCTAAATCCAGAGATTTAGCTTTTCCAGGAACAGTGAGTAGGTTAACTTTCCGCCGTTATATGACCTATACAATGTGTTGCTATGGTGTTAAACCAAAAAAACAAAAAATGAAAACATTTTTACATATTGCCTCAATTTTTGTATCTTTCTAATTTGTTTTTGCAGATATTTCTTCCCTTGTCAGCGTTGGTTATCAACTAAACATGACGATGGTCAAATCAGCCGAGAGTTAGTACCAGTTGATGCCAGTCTACGTGGTAAATTATCTAGACAGGATTCACAGTCTGTCAGGAAAGAAATTGCCTTAGAAACTAAAGGTATACAGTTTGTTTTACAATAAATGTCCGCTTGTATAAGTTTAGTTGACTATATACTTGAACCAAATTCTGTATATTTACAAGGCAATAATATTACAACACTGCGAATAAGTTGATGTTTAATTTGATATACTTCTTGTGATTTGCTAACCAAATAGCCAAGTGTGACGTCACTAGGTGACAATCCGTAATTTAACCCTCTGGATAACACCTATTGGCCCGCTTGACATCACCTTTCGGCCCACTTAAAGCAATAGGAGACTACTGTGTTGGAGTTTGCGTATACCCGGACCCAAGTTTTTAGCAATTCAATTTAAGTTACCTCCCTTGTGCAGACACTTGGTTTTTACGAAACAACAAACTTAAAGGTGTAAAAATGTATTCAAGTTCAGAAGCAAATAAAACAGATAATATTAAACAGTTTGTGGTGATTGAATTGTCAACAATTTCTTATTTTTGTTGTTACAGCTGCTATGCAGACGTACCATGTTAAAGTCACTACAGGTACTGTGTGGGGAGCTGGAACTGATGCTAATGTATTCTGTGTTCTATATGGCGACATTGATGACACTGGTAGGTTTATGTAAATTTTTTATTTAATTTTATTTTTGTACTAAGTACTTTATTCAGCTAAGCATCTCTATAATGTATTTTAAGGCCACAACAAGTTGATCATGTGTTCTATGGATTCGCTCGCACCTTAATTTAGGAGGTTTTTACAAAAAAATGTTTTTATTTCCTCGCTTGCTCATAAAATTTTGGTCAAACCGTTATATAAAGCAACTGAATTAAGATTTTCTTCCCTCGATTGCTCACCCCATTTCCCCCCAGAAAAATCTGTAGAACACATCATCAACTTGTTGTGGCCTTACATATTTTATTCAACTAAGCATCTCCTTAATGTATCATACGCCAAATATGGATCTAAGTTTTGTCATATCATAGTTCTCAGCATTCTTTTTTTGTACCCAATTTTAAACAACAGTCATATTAGTACGCCATTTTAAGTTATGTTATGTGGCTGGTTGTCCGTCAGTCTGTCTGACATTACCTTTTCCATGTAGGAAATGTCAAACACAATATGTTGGACAAACAAATCAACAAGTTTCAAAACGCATGAATAGTCATAGGTTTAATATAAACAATTTTGATAATACATGTCCAAATTATTCTTCAAGTGTTGTTGTTCACTTTAATGAAAATAATCACTCTATAAATGATTTTTCATTTATCCCAATTGATGTGGTACGCAACAATATGGAGAGACTTTGTAAACATTTCAGCATGATGGTTTGAACGCTAAAGTTTTATATAATGTATAATCCTTAGACAATAAATGTGTTATGCCGTTAAGTTATGAAACCAAGGTTTACAACGTTTGTTTCTATCGTTGTTTTTTAAAAAAAAAAAAAATTATAGAAATTAATTGTATCTCTATGATCCGTCTGTAGACCTTGTTTTCAGTATACATGTTTTATATGCTTTCATTGTATTAATCAACATGTTTTATATTTCATTATTGTTCATCTGTGTTTTTTGCCGACGTAACGTCAATTCGCGCTACCGCGTTTTTTTGTAATGTTTGACGTTACGTCATTTTCTGATGAAGCCGCAAGGCGAAACGTAGTATATTAAAACGAGTTATAGAAAATCGTCGTGTTTGGTGATTTTTTTACATTATATTTGACATTACCTTTGAAAGTTTTGTCTGTGGACAATTCCTTGCATTTACCGTATTACATGTATTACAACATGTTTGTACAAAAAATTTAATAGATCACATGTCTCATTTCTATTTGTAGGGGTTGTCTTGTTAAAGTCGTCCAGAACTCATTCCAATAAATTTGAAGGTGGAAACACTGATGAGTTTCTAGTTGAAGCTGTTAATATTGGTGAACTTAAGAAAATCAAGTAAGTTGATCTATCTCTCTTGTATTACAATTCTGTCACAACACCACACAGTGACGGGAGACACAGACAGATGCTGGTATGTATCTGCCATTATGCACGTGCATAACCTTGAATCCAGAAATCTAATTTTATTCCATTATTTTGAGTTTTAAACATGTTTTTCACTGTTTTATCAGAGATCTCAAAAGAATCCCTTGTCAGGAATCCCTAGTCAGTTTTTCAGAGATCCCTTCTTAATAGTTTGGCGAAACACAGGTGGGCGGGCATCAGGTGCCGTTAACAATAGCATTAAAGTTTTTTCTTTACCATATATTTCTGCCTTTATTGTCAAATCATTGTATGAAACTTCATACAATGATAACATACCATGCCATGAACAGAATTAGACAGTAACCACCTGCCTTAATTATGGATTATTTTTTTTTTGTTATTTTTGCGTTTAAGTTTTTAAATCCAGCTTTAATGTGGTTTCCACATTACAGTTCTTGTTTTTCACTTTTTTAGAATTGGTCATGACAATAAGGGAGGTGGTGCAGCCTGGTATTTAGAGAAAGTAGTCATAGAATGTCCATCATTAGGTATGAACTGGACATTCCCTGCTAATAGATGGCTAGCCAAGAACAAGGGAGATAATCAGCTTGAATGCGAACTATTTCCACAAGATTTGGCTACTGAAGAGTATGTTAAATGTAAGTGGAACATTTTTAACACTTTAATTTTAGTATTGGCCTGAACCCGGCTAGCTGAGAAAGTCTGGTGTGCATTTACTATGACCTTTAACACACAAGTTAGGCTAGCCCTTTTATATTTTTTGTCTTTAAAAATTCCTGACCCTTATTTTTCAGAAATTGAAAAAATAAAATCTTGATTATTGATTTTATTATTACACACAATACTTATTTTTGCACAAAAAAGATAAAACCGAACCCATCCCTGTACCAATAAGCTCAACATGTCAATTATCACACAGTTTGAAAAAATGTTAGTGAATTTCTAAGATAAATATCAATTTCACTCAGAATGTGTACCAAATGGGTTTGAAAGTAAATTGTAGTTGACATGGCGGACGGGCTTCCGGTGTCGTTAACAATTGCGTGAAAGTTTTTCTTTACCAAATATTTCTGCCATTTGTCAGGTCTTTATGAAACTTCATACTATGATTACACACATTCTGCGCATGAACATAACTAGACAGTAACCACAACTCTACCTGGCATTATCATGGATTACTTCCCTTTGTAATTTTTGCGTTTAAGTTTTTTAATCCGGCTTTAATGTGGTTTCCACATTATATTTCTTGTTTGATTTTGCAGGTATACCATATGAGATAGTGACATACACGTCAGATATTACCTCAGCGGGTACCAGTGCTAATGTTTATATACAATTATATGGTAAAGAAGTCTGCACGGAACAGAAAGAATTGTGTATCAGTAAATTGGAAAGAAAAGATAAGTTTAAGAAGGGTTCAGTCGACACATTTGTTCTTGAGGTAAGATTTTTTTTAACTCATACTTTCATAGTCAATGACATTATCTTACAAGATAATTGACATCATCTTGGAGAAAAAATGACATCACATGATTAGTATTGTGTAAAATACATCTAATAAAACTAATCACAAAAGAAACAGAATATTCGTCAACTTTGGTGTAAGATCTTTTTATATGCCCGAAAGAATTTTGGGCATATTATGTTATACCCCCTGGTGTCCATCTCTCCGTCCGTCCGTCTGTTAGCAATTTGGTTTCCGGAGCATAACTTAAGTTCCATTTGGCCCACAATATTCAAACTTCATACAATGATTGTCCATATCGGATGGAAGACCCCTATTGATTTTGGGGTCACAAGGTCAAAGGTCACTGATATTATTGCTAGTGGCTATACCACTTATGAAAATAGTGTTTTCTCAGCTCACTTGGTGAAATAAAAATTGACTAATATCCTCCATATATTATCATATAGAGGAAATTATTTGGTGTAAAATCGATTTTTGTTTCACGAGTGAGCTAAGGATACAATATTTTCACGAGTGGCGTAGCCATGAGTGGAAATATAATATCATTAGCTCACGAGTGAAATAAAAAGATCTTACACTGAAATAAACAAATTTTTTGTTTATTGTATGCTTCAAACTGGCTTTTTTTAAGTTTAAGTTTAATTATGTTTTCTCTTCAAAGCCTTTCAGGCCAAACATAAATTATTTATTTTCTATTATCATTTCAAGAAAATAACAAACTCATAAATAGGTATGCCCGGACAGGTACGGTTTATTTCATTCAATTCTGATACATTTAATTCAAATAGCACTTTCGCACTTGAACAATGGCTCCTGAAAAAAACTATTGCCGCTATAACATCGGCATCAATGTCCTATTACATTTAGTGTGGAGATCAATTTCTCCGTAAAAAAGTGTCCAGAACCACTAGTCCCTTTCATGAAAACACAATCATACCAAATTTCACTTAAGCATTAAAATGACTGCACAAAAAGTCATATCTGCAAAAGATAAAGAACATGATAATTTCATTTCTGAACATATAATACTGAAAGAAAGAGAGAGGGTGGATCCCTCTCACAAAATAAAAATCATAAGTATATAACTCATCCATTTTCACGTGACTATACAAAAAGTCAAATCTGCAAAAGATATAAAACATGATTACTTAATTTCAAAGACATTTCAGATACAACTAAAAAGGAAGAGGGTGGGAGGGTGGGTAGTACGATAAAAGTATTTAACGATGTTTCCTTTGTCCTGTCCGAAGCTCGAATGAGTTTTCAAAACTCAATACGTTCAAACCTACACAATATGGCACGTGAAAAACGTGCTAAACGCTCCAATGAACATCTTTACATTCAGCCAATAATAAATACATGTATTATATGTCATCAGAACGGCGCATCCAAACAGTGAAAATTACAAATATTTTTCTATTGTTTCAAAACAGTGGAATATCGATTTTCACCATATTTCACTGATAAATCCCGGTATTCCACTGGAAAGCATAATAATAAACATGTATATGATATTTTCTAGTTGGAAGATGTTGGTGATACAATAGAGAAGATACGTATAGGACATGACAATTCTGGTTTAACATCTGGTTGGCATCTTGATATGGTTACTGTTAGAAGATTGAAAGAATCTGGGAAGGTAGGTTTATATATATTGTATGTATTGTGCTTAAAGTTTGACCTCAATGTGACCTTTCACCTTTGCATCTAAAAATTATCTAAACATATCCCGATGAAAATCAATGCCACGCCTATTATACACTTCGACATGTACACTTTAATATATTTTAAAAATCCATCCCTGTGTATTAATTACATTCAAGCTTTGACGATATACTCCAATCGGTATCGAGCATTAATACTACATTCGTATTCGATGTAATGAATATTCGTGCATAAAAGTCAGATTGAGGTCAAAACTGAATGGAAACATTTTTGAGGCAGGACAGTAGTGTTCTTATAATGACAAGTTTAGCGCAAATTGATATACAACTACAAATGATGGTGTTTCATGTAGTAAATATCTACCCCATATGTCACAGTATAGACACTTTTAAGGCATTTTTGTGACTTTTATTGTATATTTCTTGCAACATATAGGTCAATTTGTTTTAAAATTATTAGAATTTTTTTTGACACAATTACAGACACTGAATAGTTTTTCGAAATTATAGAAGAAATTAACCACATCTGTGAACTAGTACCTTTAAATATTTGACCCTATGACCTTGACATTGACCTTTATATTCAATTTTTTAAAATATTTTATTATTTTACTATAAAAGGGAGCCCGTAAAGTTATGGTAAGTTATAATGTTGTTCCCTTTAGTTTAAATAGATTTATTATATTTATTTATTTCCTTTCTATCTTAACTCTTTAGTCTTGGTTTATTAACTTTGAAAATATTTACTTAGTATCACCTGAATGTCAAACAAAAACTAAATTTATTATCTACTATAGTTATTTAGTATAGAGCCCTTGCCCCCTTTTTTCCATGAATTATTAAGTTATGTGAACAAAAATAGAATATTGGTTCTTAGGCCACAACAAGTTGATCATGTGTTCTATGGATTCACTCGCACCTTAATTTTGACGGTTTTTACAAAAAAATGTTTTTATTTCATCGCTCACTCATAAAATTTTGGTCAAACTGATATTTAAAGCAACTGAATTAAGATTTTTTTCTTCGCTCACCCAATTTTTTTTCTAGAAAAATCCATTGAACACATGATCAACTTCTTGTGGCCTTATGGATCCAATTTGTCAGATGGCAGTATCCCTTAGTTCTAATATTTCTACTCAGTGTGGATCAGAGGTGTGTTCAACAATGCAAACACTCAAGCGAGCGCCTGGTTTTTGAACTGTTAGGCTATTGAGGGACTGCATGCGCTTGCTGTAATATCCAAGATGGTGCAAACAGCACATAAATGAAAATAGCGGGTGGGGGAACAATTATTTTTGCTGATACAATAGATCTTTCAAATTTTTTATCATACATGTATATGAATAATTATGATACAATTTACTGTACCAAATGAATTCTATTTTATGCATTGGGTGGATATGTTATGTGAAACAAGTTACACACGTTTGCATCCAACTTTTCAGGGATAATTCTTTGAGATAAAAATTTTAATTTTTCCAGCCGCCATCTTAGATATCTAAGCCAAACACCTCTCAAACTGAATTGCGAGCTCTCGATATGATGTTAATATACTGAAAATCAATATATATCTCACTATTAGCTTTTGATATTCTTTCTTCACCAAACTACTGTAGTTTTAATATCCACATTTTATTGTAAAAATAGCATTTCCTTTGTTATTATACCCCCGCTTCGAAGAAGAGGGGGGTATACTGTTTTACCCTTGTCCGTGTGTGCGTCTGTCCGTCCGTCCGTTACGAAATTTCCGTCGCAGTTTTCTCAGCAACTATAACATGCAGCAGCCTAATACTTTGCACATTGCTTCATCCCATAGTCCCATGTGGTGTAAAGCGATTTCATGCTCCTTGCTCATCTACTTCCTGTTTGTCGCATATTTTTAGATTTTGGCGGGGGTATCACTAGTGAGCATTAGCTCACAGATTTACTTGTTAGTGTAGCGTACTACCACATTTATTGTAGGCAAATTAACATAAGCTCCTTATTTTCATTTTGTAATCTTATTTGTTTTTCTCTCAACTGTCAAAACATGAATAATTTCATGGTGTCTTCCATCGGCAGCAACCATATTACTTTCTTCCGTTACCCTTCATACGTACCGTGGGCAATTTTACTGGCAAAATCTCGTTTTCATGAATATGCCTGAAGCAGCATCCATTGAAATAGCGTGTTATTATTAAATACTTTTCAATTACAAAGATGTCATGCTTGGTTTTGCCCACTTAAAATAGAAACCAACACACATGCTTATTTTTAAAAAATGGTTGCGTAATTTCATTGGCTAGTTTTCTGCAGTGGTTTCTTGTGGAACCTATGAAACTGCCTAATTAATTATTCTTGATTTTGAGATTTTCCAAACCAAATGGCCCATTTACACAATGAAGCATAGCGGAGTGATGTATTGTGGGATAACATTCTGGAATCAGCTTCTTGTATATTTCAATGTTTACTATTCTATTTCAAATTGCAAAAAAACTGTTTTATTTATTGATAGTTTACATGGAAATAAGCCAATTTGCTTATATCTTTGTAAAATGGTCATAAACTAAGGGATCAGCTATTTTTTTTCCATGTAAAAATTTTATAATTAAAGATACAATTTATTTCAAGTCGGAATATTATAAGAAAACAAAATAACATTAGCTTTGATAAGCTATTGTCCAACAAAAAGGGATTTATTGGGTACATGTTTCCATGTTAACAATGTTTTCTTATTTTAGGGATCAGTTGTTTACATGTTTTCAGATAAATGATGTTATCTAATTTTAGAGACATTTTTTTACATGTTTTCATAAAAACAATGTTTTCTAATTAAGGGGATCAGTTATTTAAACAATGTTTTCTGATTTTAGGGATCAGTTACTTACATATTTCCATGTAAACGTTGGTTAGCACGAGATGAAGATGACAGTGCAATAGAACGAGAACTTGTTGCTGAGAAAGCCGTACAGGAAGTGATGAAAAATGGCGAAGTACAAAAGAAAGAATTAAAACTTAAAGATAAACTGGAAAGTATGTCACTTTTTCATGTCTTTAGTTTTTCTTCGGTTTTACACTGTAGCAGCACATGGGGTGAAAAATAAATTTAGATAATTTTTCCTGTGTGTTTTTTTTTCTATTTAATGTTCCAATTTTATCTATATTGGGACATTGGCATAAGTATGGTGTAAAATATGTTTATACTTAATTCTCTATATTTAGAGCATACTTAATATGATTATAGGCACAGCCTATTAATGGAAAAGACATGCAATTTAGTGATGTAGTTAGTTGGTCTTAAGGGCCATATATTTAACAATTTCGCTTCATTGCGCGTTTTAGTCATACAGTCATACTGTCCCACAATGCAACAATTGGTAAGCACAGGAACCAGAAGCGTTCCAAATGTACAAATTTAGTTTAAAAAAATGAGAGTATGTAATCTCCCTTTTATATGATTTTTAGAAGGACCAAAGGGAGGTAACTAGAAACAGGAAGTGATCGACACAAAATTCAGATTGGACAGTATACAGAAATTAATCCGCCAAAACTCTCCTGATACCTTAAAATGGAAAAGACATTTGTCTTTTCCATATAAAAGTGATATTCACTTTTATGTAGATTCATATTACAGGTACATGTTGGTTACTTTGGGTGTTATGATGTCAGCCGTCTTATATTTTCAGAGTGTAAGACAAATTCAGAGTTTATAAGGGGGGGAGGGGTTCCAATCCCACCCGGGGAGGTTATATACCCTTCCATGAAAATATGACAATAATGTCAATTTTCCTCCATTTAAAAGGTATATGGAGAAATTTGTGGAAGGGTAGGTGAGTACTGGTTATAGACAAGAGACCAGGAATGCTAAGTTAGGTACGCTGGATACTGTAAAATGACCAAAACCTGTTGACACGATGTTAAACCCAAATAAAAAACAAAACAGAATTTATACAAGTTTTTGTTTTATAATTTCAGAGAAAGTATACACAGTGAATGTAAAGACAGGCAATAAGTCTGGGAGTGGAACCAATGCTAATGTATTCCTGACGATTATCGGTGACAAAGGAGATACTGGGGAGAGAAAACTAGCAAAATCTGAAACTAATTATGATAAATTTGAAAACAATCAGGTGAGATGTAATACTTGAGTGCAAGCAAAATTATATTTTTAAGTGCTGAAACAGAAAGTTTTCTTTTAAGCAATCAAAAATTTGTTTAAGGCAATAAAAAACCTAAAAAGACACTCAAAATTTTTCTGGAAAAAAATGGGGCAAGTAAAGAATTAAAAAAAAAATCTTAATTCAGTTGCTTTATATATAGCGGTTTGATCAAATTTTTATGAAAGAGCGAGGAAATAAAAATATTTTATCGTAAAAACCATCAAAATTAATGTGCAAGTGAATCCATAGAACATAATATGATCAACTTGTTGTGGCCTTATAAAAATATTAACAAAAATCATGATTGGCTTTTTTTACAATTTCAGTAGCACTGCTCCCATCAGTGTCATCAGTACTTTGATTTTAACCATAAGCTTACATTTAGGGCTGTGGATCGTTGAGCAAGTGGCGATCCGATCTTAACCACGATTCATGTGAAGCGATTCATGAATCAAACCACGAATCACTTGTTAATGGAGAAGCACTCAGAAATTCATGTAAGAACAAAAATAAGTGAAGAATTACAAAAGCTTTTACTAAGTGATAAACCATGTACTCAAAACATTTCTATTACCAGACATTTTATGGGCATTTTCAGTGATAACATTTTTGTTTAAATGAGTATCAAACGAAATTTTGAATTTAATTAAAATTGCCATTAGTAGTGTGGCTCGTTATGAGTGGTAATTAAGCTAAAATGTTCTTTCATCATTTCCAGTAATAGATCGCGATTCGACAATTTCGGACGTGACGAAAATTCGTACTCGATTTTCTGGTCGGGATCGCAAATATCCAAGTACTCGGATACTTGCAGCAGCCCTACTTACATTATGTTTTCTCGTATACTTGCAGACGGACGTATTCAAGCTGGAAGCAGCAGATTTGGGAAAGATCTATAAGATCCGTGTTAGACATGATAACTCTGGTTTTAGTCCTGCTTGGTACCTGGAGTACGTGGAAGTTGTAGACAGTGCTGATAATGAGACGTATAAATTCCATTGTGAACGATGGTTGGCTAAAAATAAAGATGACATGAAGACGGAGAGGTCATTTTATGTTAAGGTAGGTGGACATCATGAAATTATTGTTAAATATGCAAAAAATGAATTTGGAAAAAAATATGAGCAGCGTTGCATTGCCGACCATATGTTTCTTGTGCATGTATGTAATTTTAAAATAGAAATTTCTGCCTGAAAAGGGATACAAGAGGTGACTGATGCTCCCAGCTCCAGGGGCCCGTATTATCAAGGGTCTTACGACTGATTTAAGTTGTAAATTCTTCTATATTGTATTGTTAAATGAACGTAAGATTTTTGATGATATGCTACCCAGGTGTCTTCAATGGTATGATCATGTGATGTGTTCTTCTGCCAGCATCAACAAAATGCAACCAGTTAGAGGATCCCATGCCCATGGAAATGTGGATGTCCAAGAAAGACATGGTCAGAGTGTGTAAATACTGATCTTTAAGCGTACAAACCTGTAGACACTGATCCTCTGAACAGGGTTTTGTTGAGATCAAATGTCAGATAATCTGGCCGTCTGCTACCTATTCCAGTTTTTGGGATGCCCCATTATCATTGATTGAATTTTCAAAAATGATTTTACCGGTAGAAATATACACTTATACGTTATATATATATTTTTTTATTATTTTGTAGGGTTTTGATGGTGAAATGTCTAGTACTGGAACATTAAGATCTACAAAGTATGGTTCTGTAGCAAGTTTGGATAGTTTACGTAGTAACGATCCATTCTCTAAAAGTCCAAAAATGTCCAGAAAACAATTATCTATGGAAAATATACCAGAAGGACCAAGTATGTTTTTTACATTTATTTGTTCAGTGAATTATACTAAATAAAATTCAACTGTAACAGCCATTTTGTTTTCTAATGCTTCAGTCCCATAAACATAAAATATATATATAACAAAAAGATGTGTAGACAAATGTCTCACACTACGGGGAAAATGATATTTAGATTAATTAAATAGGCAAACCAGTTAAAGTTTTTTTATAATTTATTTTTCTCTCATCCGGTTTCTACAAACTCTTCAGGAGGGAAATATACTAATATATCAATACGACCTTTTATATTGCATATACAAATAGTTACTATGTACGCTTTAAAAATTTGAAGAAAAAATGCGAGTCAATTTTTTTCATTTTGTGAGTTGAAATAAAATCAACGCCCAAAAGTTTTTTAAATTGAGCCCTATATGGGGACTTCAACACAATCACTTAATTGTTCATCAATGTCGCATGTCTATTATTTCAGCTATACCTTACACAGTTCGTG
Organism: Mactra quadrangularis; assembly: GCA_025267735.1. NCBI lineage: Eukaryota > Metazoa > Mollusca > Bivalvia > Venerida > Mactridae > Mactra > Mactra quadrangularis. The sequence goes on along the minus strand of CM046304.1, from coordinate 1,334,933 downwards.
TCAGCACGGGTGACGGCGAGGACAATGGCACATCTAGTAATGTATGGATTACTATATATGGTCCTAAGAAGAAGACAACTGGTAGATTATTCCTAGAATTAGCTCAGAAAAATAAATTTGCACCTGGAAGTACGGAGATTTTCTCTATAGAAGCTGTGGATGTTGATGAAGTCAAGAAAATTGAGGTAATCTTGTATAGGCCCATTTGAAACACCTCCACCATTTATTACAAATAACCTCAGTCCCATTTAGACACCATTTTGAAACTACCTTTGCTCCTCATGCCGAAATAAAATGTGTTAAACACTGATGTTGAATGTCTCATTTTTAGTCCATAAATTTGAAATACTCCATTCAGTAATATAGTAGAACAATTTTTAGTGTAATATAACAATTTATAAAATTATTAGCCGGATTTTTAAATGGAAAAAATCTGCTAATTGGTGAAACACGGGAGGGTGAGTAGGCAGGCAGGTTATTGGGGGGTCGCGCAGGCAGTCAGGGGTAAAGTGTCATTAACAATTGCGTAAAAGTTTTTCTTTACCATATATTTCTGCCAATTATTGTCAGATCTTTATGAATCTTTGTACAATGATAACATAATAATACCATGTGATGAACAGAATTAGAAAGTAACCACAACTCAACCTGCCTTTATTATGGATTATTTCCCTTTGTAATTTGTGCAATAACATTTTTGAATCTGGTTTTAATGTGTTTTCCGTATTACATTTCTTGTTTTATTGTTAATTGTATTACATGTAACACATTGTATTGAAAATATTTTTGATATTTGAAGGTCGGACATGACGGCACTGCTCCAGGTAGTGGATGGTTTGTTAAAGAAATAGAAGTCGATATGCCAACAAAGGGTAAACATTATACGTTTGCCTGTAAACAATGGTTAGCTAGAGACAAAGGTGATGCTAAAACAAGTCGAATGTTCAGTGTGGACGATGGAATAAGTTCTGTCTCTTCTTATAAACCAAGTAAGTATTTAAAGTTCTAAAGGTTTTTTTTGTGTTTTTTTTGTTGAGTTTTAACGCTGTAGCAACACATTGTATAGGTCATATAAGGGCTGTCAGTCAACCTACTCACTCCTCCTGGAAAGGCTAAATCTCTGGATTTAGCTGTTAACCAACTACTGAGGGCATACTTTCGTCAGTGACTGACAACTGCCCAACATAATTAAAATCATTGGTAGAAGGGAGAATGGCCATAGAAATAATTTCATGACCAAGCTCCACCGAAGTATGCTCGCCTGGGAATCGAACCCAAGACCCCTCAATCAGTAGACTTGGGTGCTACCAACTGAGCTAGCTGGGCAGCTAAAATGTTCTAAAGAAACACATTATAAAGACTATTCACTAAAACACAATTTTTTTATTATTATTTTTCTTCCCAATGTTTCTGGAGGATTAACCCCCCCCCCCCTTCTTCATGGGGCTTTTAACCAGCTTTTCTTAACAATTTTTACTTTGAAATGCCTAGAAAATGTTATCGTAAAGTTATGCCCGGCCATTTTCAAAGTAAACATTGTTAATTATAAATCACTGACCATTTCCATTCCCACCTCCTAATTAGCTGGAAGTGGTAAAAGTGTTTCATAGCATTTGATAGATGTACTATCTGTGCTAATTTTTGGAATTTTCAATTGAGCATGCCCATGATAGACCTAATTCAAATTTATGGGTTTTTCCGTCGGTGCACAGCCGGTACAAACAAAGTTTTCTACACATTGTTACTGAATAGCACGAACTATGGATTAAATCCTATTGTTCTTTGTACACATGTTTTCATTGTAACGGTGAAAGTTTGTTTGTATCAGAAGGGAAGGTATAGTCTATTTATGACTGCAAGATAAGTTGTTAATTGTTAGCCGTTTTGTTTTGTTTAAAAAGTTGAAAATTTAACAGCCCCCCCCCCCCTACCCTCTTAAATAAAATTAATTTGGCTTGGCCTATTTGTAATTAACAATACAAAAAAACTATTTTCCAGTGATAGCCTATGAGATGACAGTGATAACCGGTGATGTCGAAGAAGCAGGAACCGATCAGAAGATTACTGTGACTGTATTTGGTGCTAAAGGTCCTACCTCGCCTATTGTGTTAGAAAAGAATGGTGATAGATTTGAACGTGATAGAGCTGATCTGATAAAACTAGAACTAGAAGACGTGGCACCATTAAAGAAAATGAGAATTGAATGTGATGGTAAAGGTAGTCGACCTGATTGGTATCTGGAAAAGGTATGTTAGATTTAAAGTATAAGGACAAACTTTGGTGAAAGTTTAATGAACAGTGGTGTTTTTCACAAAACAATCTTACGAAAAAAAACTTGGCCAGTCAAAAAGCAAGAAACATTAATAATACGCTCATTTTTTGGCTTATCAGTTCTAATTATTATAGAATTGTGTTTTGTTTGTTGTTTTTTTTTGTTGGGTTTAATGCCATAGCAACACATTGTATAGGTAATATTACGGCTGTCAGTCAACCTACTCACTGTTTCTGGAAAGGCTAAATGTCTGGATTTAGCTGTTAACCAACTACTAAACGCATACTTTCATCAGTGACTGACTACTGCCCCACATTATTCAAACTCATTGGTAGGAGGGAGAATGGCTGTAAAAATAATTTTATGACCAAGCTCCATGAAAAGTATGCTCCGCCCAGGAATTGAACCCACGACCTCTTCATCCCTCGATCAGTAGACTTGCATGCTACCAACTGAGCTAGCTGGGGCTTAATTTTGTCTCAAAATAGTTATATTATATTGCGATATATTTGCAGATTGAGTTACGTAATATGGCTACTGGAACATTATCTGTATTTAATTGTCAAGGATGGTTCAGTAAATCTAAAGGTGAACTCACTAGAGATATACCAGCTAAAGAAAAAGGGAAAATTCTTGTTGATAGTATGTATTGCTTTTATTTTATTATGTTTTACTTTCAACTTCCATTATTTAGACAACCTGTGTTATCGTAAAGTTATGACTTTTACATCTTTGTTTTGCTTCCACTGTATTTCCTGTCACAGAGCTGTTATTGGTTTGGCCTGAAGCGTATCGACGATATGGATATGTCAAGAAATAAATACTGGTATCCACGAAACACGATAAATAGCATTACCTTCTCTGCAGTACTATACATAAGCTCTAGTCACAGTGACAAATGCCAAGAGGTTCTAGGTTCGAACCCCCACTAGGGGCACTGCTTATATACTTGAGCTAGAAATTTACCTAGAGTTGTTCCATTCCACCGGAGTGTAAATTAGTACTGTGAGAGGTCGCCTGCTTGAAGGAGATTTCAATGATCTGGAGTTATCGTACAAAACTGTTACGTTGGCTGAACATGTTTTTATGAAGCAGAATTTAAATCACGCTTTAATTTCAAAAACCTCATAAGAAAACTGTTTAAGCCACAACAAGTTGATCATTGGTTCTACAGATCTTTCCGGGGAAAAAAATGGGGCAAGTAAGCAAAGAAAAAAATCTCGACTTATAGTTCAGCGAATTCCGGACAGGGGGTTGGGTGGTCGAGCGTCCAGTGTTGTTAACAATTGCATTAAAGTTTTTCTTTACCATATAATTTTTGCCATTTATTGTGAGATCTTTATGAAACTTCATACAATGATAACATACCATGTGATGAACAGAATTAGACAGTAACCACAACTCTACCTGCCTTTATTATGGATTATTTCCCTTTGAAATTTTTGTGTTGAAAATAGTTTAAATCCGGCTTTAATGTGGTTTCCATATTACATTTGTTGTTATTATTATTTTTGTACTTGCAGAAACCAACTATAAAATTAGTGTTAAGACATCCAATGTTAAGGGTGCGGGTACCGACGCTAATGTTTATGTTACATTGTTTGGTGATAATGGTGACTCTGGTGCCCTGCATCTAAAGAAATCAGAAACATTTAAAGATCCATTTGAGAATGATCAACTTGATGTGTTTACATTTAACAATCTACTTTCACTTGGAGAGTTATCTAAGTGCCGTGTGTGGCATGATAACAAAGGTTAGTATTTTAATTATTCTGTGTGTGAGGTCATGTGATCTACACAATGTGAATAAACTAGAGTTGTGGATTGTTGAGCAAGTGGCGATCCGATCCGAACCACGATTCATGAGTAGGGATTCACGAATCGAACTACAAATCACATGTTAATGGAAAAGCATTCAGGAATTCATGTAATAACAAAATAAATGAAAAATCTCAGAAGCTTTTACTAAATGGGAAACCATGTACTCCAAACATTACTATCAGATATTTTATTGGCATTTTTAGTGATAACATTTTTGTTCAAATGTGTGTCAATTGAAATTTTTACGCAAGATTATTTGGTCCCTACATAAATAAAAGTTTTCACTAGTAGTGCGACTCATTTTCCAAAACTAGATTGCGATCCGACAATTTCGGACATGATGAATATTCTTACTCGATTTTCTGGTTGGGATCGCGATTATCCGAGTACTCGGATACTTGCCGCAGCTCTGGAATAAACATCTTGTTTTTCGACAAATTCTTGCAGCAGGCATTAGTAAGAAAAACATTGTATTTAAAAATGCATATGATATCTCAGAGGTGAAGCGGAAAACAGTCGTAACTCACTCTTTTCATATATTGAGTTATGACTGTTTTCCACTAAACTCACAAATTCTATCTGTGTAATTTCTTTGTTAAAAAATGCCCACATTTAGTTTAAGTTTGTGGGTTGTAATTGATTACTTTGAATCTTCTGCACAAATTATTTCTTCAAATGACCTTGTTAAACTGCCTGATTAAATTTCTAGTGTAGAGGATTTGGAGCTAATGAAAAATAAAAATTACTGGATGAATTTAGATTTTTTGAGAATATAAATGGTTGAAAGCCGCGGCCGTGGCATAGTGGTTAGTATGTCTGACTTGGAATCCGAAGATCACGTGTTCGAGCCCAGTCACGGTAGGTCATACCCTATACATGAGTTGTCGGCCTTGTGGTAGGGTAAGTTAGTACTGGTGATAGAAAAGTGTCCAGGAAACCTAGAAAGTATGTAGGACGAGCAGTCCGTCGTATATATGACTTAAATATGTGTTGAATACGATGTTAAAAAAATAAATAAATGGTTGATTTGGTAAATTTTGGTGGTTAGCCCTCACATCGCCAAATACTGACCCGGCTGATATGAAACATCTCAAGAAAGCGAAAGTTTTTCAAAGTTTCCTATTCTACCCATTCTTAAAACAAGCTATCGAAATATTATGATTAATAACCAAAGTAGATTTTTACCACAAAATATCTTAGAAGTTATTCATGCTTTTACTGTTTTACTGTTGAGAAAAAAACTAACTATATTGTATATACTTGTATAGCAGGCAATGCTATTTACTGCCCATATACTAACAAACCAAATGCTTTAAAAACAAGGGTCATCTAAATTTTTTAGTTCATTATTTATTATTTATCTAAACTAGATATAAGTATTAACTAGGGGTGTAACAATAGTAACAATATATTATATATAAATGTAACAATATATTGCAATACATAACAGTTTTTTAGTAGACATGCAAAGTGCAAATTATTTCACTTGCATTGCATTCAATACACACATAATTATGTATTTTCAAATGATCTCTTTTCCAAATATTTGATTGACTTGTGTAAAATGGATTATGTGTTAGAAAATGCATATTTTGAATCAGACTTTCGAAGAGAAAGTCTCTCATTTGATGAAATGCTTAGCACTTAAAGCACAGTCAGATTATTTCAAGTTTTCAACACATTTTAACATCTATTCAATATTGAAATTTCAGATCTGATTAAAACAATCAGTATGGCACATAACTGCAAATTCTGGATCAGGAAAAAAAGAACTACAGTCAAACTTTTATTAAGCGACCGCCCAAGGGAAAGACCAAAACCGGTCCCTTAATAAAACGGTCTCTTAATACAAAGTACTCTTGGAAATGGGCAACTATGGGTCGCTAATTACTGGTCGCTGATTGCACATGAATGGTCGCCTAATACAAACAAACGATCTTTATTGGTCCCTAATTACTGGTCGCTGTTCGCATTAGACAAAAGTCACTTAATGCAATAGTAAAACAGTGTGAAAATGCTCGGGGGGATTCCAAATACTCACTTAAGGGCGCTTAATGCACATTGGCAATTTTTACTGTAGTTAAAAACTGTCGGAGTTTGTATTGCAATATTAACCTGTATATCGGTTAACTGTTACACCCCTAAAGTAAACTTTATTTTGCTGCATGATTTATAACTATTATTAGGCAATGTTGTAATGCTTGCTGATAGGATGTATCTTGCAGTCAGTGAAATAAGGGGCACATTCTACTTGGTGATTGCTAACTAGCGCTAAAAAACCCATTCCCACAAGGGGCAGCCATTTTGAAGTAAGCAGAAGTGTTCTGAATGATACAGCTAGAAACAAAAAAATCTTGCTATGTATCACTTGCTAGCAATTCAATTTGCTCAATCGTAGCAGACCATTCTATAAGAAATTGCTATGTTGCGATACAAATGCTCGCCTTGTAGAATGTGCCTGTAATCATCATGCAATGGTCACCTCGATGTTAAAAATAGCTTATGTTAAAAATAGCGTCTCAGGCAATCGGAAAATAGTTAATTTCGAGCCCTGCATGTATATTTAGCATTTAGTAAAATTGTATGTATCATATTATAAGATAATTATATTTGTATAATGACATTATTCTAACACAGGATCAGTAGCAGGTAATATAATAGACAATATTGGGTGAAAATAGTATTCATTGCTTTATGCTTTATTATATTTGTCATCGCCTTAGCCCGCTAACCCCAATCCCGGAACAAGCGAAAAGCCTGGGAAAAGTAAAAATTTATTGGCTGTCGTGAAAATTCCTTATTTTATATAGTCAGGCGAGTTGTTAGTTTTGCCTTCATTTACTGATATGTAAGGTAATGAATTGAGCTAGTGCTCAAGAAAATTTAAGGCGATGACTTTTACATGTAGTGAACTGAACTTTAAAAGCGGCTGGCTGCAACAGTCTCTTGTGACCAATGGCACTGTATAAGTGTGCTAAAAGGTGGCTGACTGGCTAGCTGGCACAGTCCCTAGCCCCCAATCACACTTTATTGGTGTGCTAGATTGCAAATTAAATAAACTTGTCTTAACCTTGCTTATAATGCTTTAATGGTAGACAGCGTGTTTGCTAATTAGATAAATTTGGCCTTGCTTTTTTATGTTTTAAATTGCATTGTTTGGTTTTGATAGGAATGTACAAAAGATAAGCAAGCCATCCAGCTAGCTCAGTCGGTAGCACGCAAGTCTACTGATCCAGGGGTCGTGGGTTCAATTCCTGGGCAGGGCATACTTTCATGGATCTTGGTATTGAAATTATTTCTACGGGCATTCTCCCGCCTACGAATGATTTTTAATTATGTAGGGCAGTTGTTAGTCACTGACGAAAGTATGCGCTTAGTAGTTGCTAAACAGCTAAATCCAGAGATTTAGCTTTTCCAGGAGGAGTGAGTAGGTTGACTGACCCCCATTACATGACCTATGCAATGCGTTGCTGCGGCGTTAAAACCAACAAAAACAAACAAACAATCAGAACATAAGCCCTTTGCATATCTTAAACTGTGTATGCTTTGGTGCTGATAACTGCTTTTACATGGTATAATCTGCAAGCCTGCAAATAAAAAACCGTCACTAGATTACAAGTGTCTGAATGCAATTCTCTATATTCAAAAAAATCTGACTTAAAAAGTACCTACATTTGTAGTTTAAAGGATGATCAAGTTTCCTGACTAGCTAGGTCTGTAGAAGTCAAGTCTACTGATTTAGGTTTCATAAGTTGGATTCCTAGGCAGGGTATACTTTCTTAGACTTCAGTCATAAAATAATTATTGTAGACAATCTTCCTCTTACCACTGATTCTAAATCATTAAGGGCAGTTGTGAGTCACTGACAGAAGTATGTGCCTTATAACTGGTTAACTGCTAAATCCAGAGATTTAGTCTTTTTTCAGGAATTGTTAGAAGGTTGACAGCATTATACCAACCAAAAAATATAAGGTTGAGCATCTAGTTCATGTACCTTATTCCGTTGCCATAGGATCAAAACTATTCCAAATATTTTGTTTTAAGATTTTAATGTTTAGATGACCTTATATTTGTGTGTGCTAGTGATTTAGTGTTTATGTTAATGCATTTTGTTTTGTTTTTGATTTTACTGAAATCTCTTTCAAAATTTTCTTCTTTTTCATGCTGTTTTACCCAAAACTTATATACTTCATATAGAAGCTAGCTCTTGTCCTATGAAATTGTATTTTTAAAAAATTAGTCCAATTAGTTGGATTACTCGGATTTTACCCTTACTTTTCAATGTCAATTTGCCAAATTTAACACTTTTTTGTAAATCATCTAATTTGTTTGAAATTCAAGCTAAGTATTTTTAGGGTAAAGAACTATATAAATTTCATCACTTAAGTTAATATCTTTATTAACAAAAAAAGTATTAGATGAAATATTTTGTTATCCTTACATAGGAATTCAATGATAAAATCTGAGAATTCCAATTGTAACGACCTACTTACCAATTGGATTGCTTCAAATTTTATCAGGGAAAGTTAACTGACTTAAGTCCGCCATTGATTTGTACATTTATGCGCATAGCACTGCAAGCTTTTAGGTTTTTACCTAGCATACCCAGCTTAGTTAAAGCTTAGCTACTCATGATACCTGTATTTGTAAATTTTATTTACCTTTCTGTAGCACTAACATTAACCCCACTGATTTAAATATTTGACATAATTGTTGCTATATTATTATTGTTCATACAATTTATAAAGAATATTTTACTGATTTTTTTTCATCATACAGTAAAGTTCTACTATTCAGACCAACAAAAACAATGGTGTTAATAGCAGAATGGACTCAATATATAGAGGATATTTGTCAACTTTGGTGTATGATCGCTTTTTATTTTACCGAGTGAGCTCAGAAAACATATTTTCACGAGTGGCATTGCCACGAGTGAAAATGTCACTTTCTGAGTTCACGAGTTGAAATAAAAATCATCTTACACCAAAGTTGACGAATATTCTGTTTCTTTCATGCTTAGTTTCGCATTTTATTTGATGTATTTTACACAAATTATAACGTGACGTCATTTTTACTCCAAAATGACGTCATTTATCATCTAATATGACGTCATGAACGATGAAAATATAAGGTTATATTTTCACTGCGATGAAAATATAAAATTTATATTTTCATCGTTTATTTTCATCGAATAACTTGACGTTTCACCGTAAAGCATGAAAGAAATCCCTTTTAATTCTCACACTAATCATTTGGCCACAACAAGTTTATCATGAGTTCTACGGATCTTTCTGAAAAAAAGTAGGGCAAGCGGGCAAAGAAAGAAAATAAAAATAAAATAATTCAGTTGCTTTATAAAGCGGTTAGACCAAATTTTATGATTTTTAATATTTTTTTTGTAAAAACCATCAAAATTAAGGTGCAAGCAAATCTATAGAACATTTGATCAACATGTTGTGGCCTAATTCAGACTTATTAAAAAATTGTTAAAACTCTCATAATTTCACAATAATGTACATGGTTTTCCTAGCAGAACTTTACTGTGCATACATGTATTTGGTACCATGCCATAAAATCTGGCTTAAATTGACTATTAACTACAATGTCTTGTTATTTCAGGTTTCGGAGCAGCCTGGCACCTGGCTCATATTGAAGTAGAAGACCTGGGAACCAGGAAGTCCTACATGTTCCACTGTAATAAATGGTTATCTAAATCTGATGACGATAAACAAATATTGAGAGAGTTGACTTGTAGTACAGCTGCTAAAGGTGGTACGCCCGATATGAAAGATAAATCATGTAAGTTTTGAGTTATTGTAAGGTGGTATGCCCAATATGAAAGATAAATCATGTAAGTTTTGAGTAATTTTAAGGTGGCATGCCCGATATGAAAGATAAATCATGTAAGTTTTGAGTTATTTTAAGGTGGTACGCCCGATATGAAAGATAAATACTGTAAGTTTTGAGTAATTTTAAGGTGGCATGCCTGATATGAAAGATAAATCATGTAAGTTTTGAGTTATTTTAAGGTGGTATGTCTGATATGAAAGACAAATCATGTAAGTTTAGAGTAATTTAAGGTGGCACGCCAGATTTGAAAGATAAATCATTTAAGTAGCCTCAGTCAATACAACTGCCCTTGGAAAAATAACTAGGCTTATATAAATCACTTATGTTATAACATATAGTAATCATGTATAACATGTAATTACTTTATATTTCAGATTATGAGATTGAAGTAAAAACCTCAGATAAAAAAGATGGCGGAACATTCCACAATGGTTGGATCATTCTCGAAGGGGATAAACGTGTATCAAAAATATTTAAATTAGAAAATAGTCCCGCTACTAAAATATTACGCAAGTAAGTAAACCAATAGTTGTATATTTTGTGAGATGGTGTACCCTTGTTGTACAAATCTCAGGGGTGGATCCAGGATTTTTTTCTAGGGGGTCCAAACTTTTTCTAGGAGGGGGGGTGTCCAAAATTTCGAACCACAACCACATTAAATAAAATTTGCAGAATAATGCAACATATTAAAGATAAAAACTACATAACCATTAAATCTATGTTAAGCACGAGAAAAATTGCTTGAAAATGACATATATAATAATCTAATCTTATAAACAAATATACGATCTTTTAGGCAATGAGTGATGTTTCAAAATTTATGGACTAAAAACGAAACATCACTCATTGCCTAAACAATCGTATATTGGTTAACTTCAACACCCGTAGATTCAAAATAGCGTCTGAATATGTCCGAGATTATTCGCAGCAAATGGCCGAGGAGTTCCGAATGTATCGTTATAGAACGTTTAGGGTAATTGAACGGGCTACTGGTTTTGTTCATGAATTACAGCCAATTCAAATTGCTGTAACTACTGATAGGTAACTCTGTTCAGTACCCTGGTAGGACATAGTCCTAAATTTTAAACACTTATTTTCTTATCTTATTTTCTCAGAGGAAATGTTGATTTGTTCACTATGCCATCGGCACCACTTGGAGAATTAGAATGTTGCATTGTGGGAGCATATGAACGTGAAGATCGTCCTCTAGGTGGCGCAGAAGGTCGTGAAGCAGAATGGCATTGTTTTGAAATTAACGTAACAGACGCAGCAAGAGGCAAAAAGTAAGTTCATTAATGTCCAATCTGATTAAAACCCGATTTAATATATTCCGCTTGCATATTCGCTAATTTAGATCTGGCCATTAACAAACAAGGGTCACATTCAGATGACCTTTTCTCATCATGATATTAATGACGAAATTGTTATGATAAGAAACTTTTTTACATTGTCTATGTCACGCAATTTGACATAAAAGTCATCTCAACGTTACCCTCCGTTGAGATCTTAGAGATCCTGTACGACAACGCTTTACTGGATATCTGTTTACAGAGATTGATTATTGTCTAATCTTCAAATTCCTGATGAATATTTTTTGGCTTAATGCAGCACTGATCTAACTCATTTTATTTCAATAATCACGTTTTTTAATTGTTTAACTCAGTTCCATGATATACATCCAAAATATAAAGGTTTGACCAGATTTGAAATGTTAGGGGATGAAAGGCATTTTGCTCATTTTATTGCATTTTGAGTTTGAATGTATGTTGACAAAAGATATTTTTAAAAAAAACTTTAAATTTGATTTTCTAATGTAAAAGTCACATGGTACGTTTTGGCATTCAGGGAACCCATGTTTTAAAAACATTCAAATTTGAATCATCTGCAAGTCTGTTTATACAGTTTAATAAATTTCAGGTACATATTCCCATGTAAAGACTGGATACCAATTCGTGAAAGAATTAACAAAAAGTATGGTAAAGTGCTCAAAGTTAAAAAAGTGGAAGAAAGTCAGACTGCCATTGTGAGAAGTAAGTACATTGTAGTCCAACTATAAAGATCATCTTAGTTTATGCAATATTACATGATTTTTAACCGGATTTTTCAACGAAAAAAATCGGCTAATAGTTTGGTGAAACCCGGTGGGGCGGGCATATGGTATTGTTAACAATTGCGTTAAAGTTTTTTCTTTACCATATATTTCTGCCAGATCTTTATGAAACTTCATACAATGATAACATACCATGTGATGAACAGAATTAGAAAGTAACCACAACTCTACCTGGCTTTAATATGGATAATTTTCCTTTGTAATAGTTGCATTAAAGTTTTTAATGTGGTTTCCACGTAACATTTCTTGCTGACAATTTTTAAGCTTTAAATGCTGAATTTGAGAAGTAAAAGTTCCCTATATTAAGACCATTCCACTATTAAGACTATCAATTTTGATCCTGTTGAAAGTGTTTCTAGATAAAAGCTTTGCATTGATTAGTCGACATAAAGGTCATCAGAATGTGACACTCTGTGAAATGCTGGGAGATCCTTTGATAGCAGTTTATAGAAATCTGTTTACTGAGATTTGCTTTATTTATACGGTACAACCTCTCTTGAGCAACACCCACTGGGAGGGACTTAAAAGTGTTGCTGTTCAGAGGTTGTTACTCTGCAGAGGTTGAACACAATTAAAATTGCACCTAAGGGAATTATCAAAAGCTGTTGTTGTGGAGAGGATTTGTTCTATGGAGGGCCGCTCTGCAGAGGTTATACTGTAGTGCTTAATTTACTGCTCTCTTTAAAAGAAAATGTTTATTTTTTGCTCGAAAAAAGTTGCAAATGTGACTAATCGTTCTATTAGTTGATAAATCTAATCAGGGTCAGTAGTGGAGTTGGTACCACACCAGGATTTTGAGTCTAGTGTCTTGAAGGGGGTACAGGTTCAAATTTCACCTGCAAATGTTATACTCTTTCATGAAATTTGATAATTGTGTCAATTTTCCGCCATTGATTAAGTATATAGAGAAGTTTCTGACCTTTTGGAGGGTAGGTGAGTACTAGTTATAGACAAGGATCCAGGAAAGCTGGAATATGTGCACTGGAGGCCAAAAAATAACCAAAATTGTGTTGACATGGCGTTAAATCCAGTATAAATAAATGAATAAATCGTAGGACAAGAGCTAGCTTCTATATAAAGTATATTAGTTTTAGGTAAAACAGCATGGAATGGAAGAAAATTTTGAAAGAGATTTCAGTAAATAAAACGAATTATCTATTCATATGTATTTTGGTATATTTCAGCATTAGCCAGTGTAAAATATGAGGTCACAGTGTATACAGGTGACAAGTTCGGTGCAAGAACCAATGCTAATGTACAAATCATAATATATGGAGAAAATGGCGATACTGGAAAACGTGCTTTAACACAATCAATGAGAGATTTGTTTGAAAGAAAACAAGTTGATAAATTTACTTTGGAAGCTGTTGACTTAGGTATGTATATTTTATTATTTTATATCACGGTAGAACAGAGCAGGGTTTTTTTAATTAAATTTTAATTAAAGTTTTGTGATCATAAGTAATTTTATTGCAAGCAAAAGAAGTAATGAGTGTATTGTCATTTACACAACACCACTGATTATAACTCTGTCAACACCTCTATAGTTTGTGTTATTGTTTTATTATTGTTTATATTTGTGTGTTTAATGTCTTGTCATTTTCTTCTCTGATATTCATGTTCGCCTAGTTTAAGGCAATGATCTGTATATAAATTATGCTAAATAAAGACATATTGTATTGTTTTGTATGAGGCACCTTATTATGTATTGGTAACAAGTATTATGTCTGATTTCAGGTAAATTAACAAAACTACATGTGGAACATGACAACAGTGGCTGGAGACCTAAATGGTATCTTGATCGTATAGAAGTCTTAAATCAATCAACTAATGAAGTAACTGTATTCCCTTGTGAGAAATGGTTAGATAAAGACAGCGGTGATCAATTAATTGAACGAGATTTATACCCTAAAGATTAAACATGTATAAATTGTCCCCTTTAACTTAAAGGTACCATATTTTAAAGGTTTAAGAACGATATGGTACCGTTTTTGCAAACAATGTTGAGCCTTGTGCCAACAGTGTGGGAACTTTGTGCCAACAGCGTTGAACCTTTGTGCAAACAATTTTGGGGCTATTTGAATTGCACTATAGGGACAAAATTGATTAATGGAAGTGTAATGGCCTTAAAAAGCCTTCGAGACCCCTTTAGACTTTAGTGTAGTGTCATGTATATTGTTTGATAAAAATATTACAATCAATGGGCAATAAATTACAGCAAGCACAATACAGTGTACATGTGTTGTGACGTTGCTTGACTAACCAAGATATATTATAAGAAATGTGTTTTCATTTTGTTTACACTTTTTGCTCAGTTCAAGTATAAACAGATTTTTTATTCATAAAATTTTGTACCTGGAAACCCCTGTTAAACAAAATGCATTTGTTTAAAACAAAACTCATAAATTATGTTTGTATAATTATACATGTTCATTGTATTTTGTCAAATTCGTATGTACACTAAAATAAGGCCCAAAGATATCCTGTGTTTCATGAATCGTTCTGAAAGAAGTTAGGTTGGACAGATTGTTGTTAACAAATTGCTTTAAAGTTTTTTCTTTACCATATATTTCTGCCATTTATTGTCAGATCTTTATGAAACTTCATACAATGATAACATACGATATGATGAACAGAATTAAAAAGTAACCACATCTCTACCTGGCTTTATTATGGATTATTTCCCATTGTAATTTTTGTGTTAAAGTTTTTAATTATTATGTTGGATATCTGCGTCATTTATGGTCAGATCTTGATGAAAATCGGGCTTTAATGTGGTTTCCATATTATATTTCTTGTTTTATATTCCTGAAGTTCAAATTAGAAAATCTCCAAGTTTTGATGAGATTTGCTTGGTACCGTAGTATCTGGTTGCTCAAAACACAGGATTGTTTTTGCCTAATGTACTGCTAATGTGATGAAATATTTTATTGTTACATTTTCATAGCCTTAAGTTTTATATAATTGTCATTTAGACTTTTGATAAAACCAAATTATTGTAGTATTTCTTCATTTTTATCTGTGCATCATTTTTTGTACATTTTTTGTCGGAATATTTCAGTGTTATTTTGAATGTACATTTTACTGAAAAAGAAACCAATATGTTTATTATTTTTTTGTGTTGTGAATGACAGAACAGCAAACCATTTTATTATTTTATGATCATTTTATGTTTACATAATTTATCAAATTTACATGATTTTTCAAATTTACATAATTTTTCAAATTTACATCATTTATTCTATTTACATGATTTTGCTCTATGCTGATATTTTACTCAGATATTGCTTTGTTGCTCAGGTAGATGGCCTTTTATCATTTAATTGTTTCATTTTACAAATCATAACTATGTTTTGTATTCATTATTGATCTGAATTTATCTGCATTATATCCTGCAAAAATACCTCCAAGACCGGACCTCTAAGTTTATCGAAGAGTAGGAATCCCAATACTCGAATGTCCAATGAAATGTTTGAATTATTTACATTGTAATTCCCAAGATATTTTAGAGGGAAAAGATTCCTTAAGGATCGCTGATTAGAGCCTCACTTGACCTGAGGTGCATTCAACAATGCAAGCACTTGGTGCAACAACCAGGGCTCTCTTTCTGAACGCTGGTGCCTGCGAAAGTGCTAGCGAGCACTCGCGATTCTGCTCGAGAGGTGTTTTTGTTTAGATGTCAAAGATGGCGGCCAGAAAATTTTTAATTTTTATCTCAAAGAATTATCACTGAAAAGTGAGACGCAAACGTGTGTGTTACTTGTTCCATGTAACACATCCCTGCAATGCATATAATAGAATTTATTTGGTACAGTAAATTGTATCATAATGATTCCCCCCACCCGCTATTTTCAATAAGGTGCTGTTTGACGTCATCTTCGATTTTTCAGTGAGCACTTGCAATCGTTCAATTGCCTTACAATTCGGGAAGCAGGCGCTTGCTCGAGCACTTGCATTGTTGAACGCACCTCTGGTTATACCCTTCCATGAAAAATTGACAGTTTAAATGAACCACTTTATCTGCTGACTTCATCTTTTACACTAGTTGCCTCTATTGCCTCATTTTAATGTATATTATACATTGTATATATATAAATATTATAATACATGCAAATTGCATGACATATCAAAATTTAACCCCAATCTGTGATAGTAAATTTATAATAATCTTTTAATTTATTATTTTACATTGTATATTTTATTGATATCTTTATTATAATATAACATTCACATTTTTAATCATGTTACACATGTATATTTATGATTTTTTTATTGTAAATAGGTTATTTTCAACATTCTTAAACATTTCTCAAAATTTTATTGTAGATTTTTTGTATAGCATAACATCAAATTTTACATCGATCATTCCAAGTTTTAGCACCTTATTTTATATTTTGTCTACTCAAATTCATATTTAATGTACATGTATTTTCATATTTATCCCTCCAGTAGATCTGTTTAATTCCTTCTTTAATGAAGGGTATTGTAAATTAGAATGCATATATATTTGAAGTTCATAATTTTATGGAATTTTGGAATGATTCGTAAATTTGTCATGGTTAAAGATCATGACAAAATTTTTTACATCAAATTAATGTGTTACCATTTTGCTGATATTGATTTCGGGATCTTTATGTAGACCTAAAGGGTCTTCAGTACATGTACAGTAAATGACCTTTTACAATGATTTTCAATTCTATTAAATTATAACAAGAAAAGTGACTATGTGTCAAGTATGTTTTTAAATGGCTAGTTTCAGAATTTGCATGCATTAAAAGAAAAATTGGTCTGTTCATTACTAGGGCTGCTGCGAGTATCCGAGTACTCAGATACCTGCGATCGCGACCTGAAAAAAGAGTATGAATATTCGTCATGTCCGAAATAGTCGGATCATGATCTTTTGTTAGAAAAAAAGAGAACATTTTCAGCCTTACAACCACTAAAACGTGATTCACTACATATGAAAATTTTTAATTACGTACTATGCACACCACTGGGCTACACAAATGAACCGATTGATATGAATTTTAAAACATAAACCTTATATGTTATCACTGAAAATGCCCATAAATCGTCGAGTAATAGGAATGTTTGGAGTTCATGGTTTTCCTTACAGTAAAAGTTTCTATAATACTTGACTAAGTTTTGTTATTACATATATTCCTTTATGCTTATCCATTCATAAGTGATTTGTGGTTTGATTCGTGAATCACTACACATGAATCGTGGTTCGGATCGGATCATCACTTGCTCTATGATCCACAGCCCTATTCATTACTGTTTTAACAGCGCTATTTAAATCTAATATATAAAAATTTCTATGATATTTTATATATTTCGATCATTTTGTTATCCATGCTTTATGTACAATCATTTTTAATGTACAGTATATTTTGTATATAATTTAATCAGTTCAACACCATAATAATTATGTAAATGTAACTATGTAAATAAATTCATACCTTCTCATTATGTTAAATTTTTTACTATTTTTTCTGCTGTTTTTAATATTTTACAATTATTTTCTATGTTGTTGTTTTTTAAATACACATTTAATACGTAAGTGTACATTGTACTTAATTTTTACTTACATGTATTTTATACTAGCTAGTTAGTATTGAGAATCCTACAAGACTCTGGGAACGAGAATGGTATTTTATAGATTTGATTTGGAACTCAAATTGATGGGGTTTTCCAGCAGTAAAAAAAAACATTTGATTTTACTGTGGACCTTTACATATAGGGTCCTTGATTTTACTGTGGACCTTTACATATAGGGTCCTTGATTTTACTGTGGACCTTTACATATAGGGTCCTTGATTTTACTAGATGCACCTGTGTGGAAGGAAGTTCAAAATATAGTGTGTTCGTTGGTCATTTAGGATTACTTGAGATGAATCTAAACAGTGTCTCATGTTATCCTGAAAAAGCTATACACAGAACAGTATGATTTAATCTATGTTGCATGCTTTTCAGCTATAGTATGTGAAATTACTTTGTTCTGTATAGATGCATTCAGTACGAACAAACTTTTTTTCAGCTTAAAAATTCTATTAATTCAAGAACTGAATTTGAACTACATGTATTTACAATTGTTTTGTACATGTATACATAAATATTTATATACTATATTGTAAATTTTTCTACATTCCTTTTGTTGTTGTCATTATACAATGTTTTTTGGGCAAGCAAACCATTACACAAAATACACAGCTTAGGTTATGGTATAAGTTTACTATGGAACCAGGATCAATTTTGTGTGATGAATTATAATTATGTATGTTATAAAAATAAAGATGATATTCCTGGCACATGACAGAATCTCTGCATGAAAAATGCACCTCAAGGCTATATTTCCATACAATTGTACTTTATATTTTATATACAATTCAAAGTCAAATTGCAAAGCCGAAGTGACTGAAGATTTACATATTGATGGTGGCCCACAAGACTGTAGTATGTGCATTGTGTAAAAGAGCAAGCTACTACAGTCTTGTGGGCAACCCTATGTATGATAGCCAATTTGCCTTTGGTTTGTTACTCAATCAAAATCAAACTCATTGTTTCCTTGCGAAAATCTTTTTTCGTATTTACAAGGTAGCAAATGGATGTAGAGTCACTCACAGGTTGCTTGCTCAATGATGCTCTAATTCATATTAACTACATGTATACACTGTGATGAATAAGAGTATCATTGAGTTGTATCTTTTAAAGTCAATCATTGATCAATATAGTTTATTATTCAGCTTAATCAATTCCAAGTGCCTGTTTCATGATATTTTTGACATTGTTTTTGTATTGACAATTTAACCTGTTGGTTAAATTTATATTACAGTAACCACCAAAAGTTAGGAGACAATTAAATTTTGTAAGCCTATTACATAGGTTTCTTTAAAAAAAAGATTTTATTACCATTTAATTCAAAATGCTTTTTAGTTATGCTTATTTTTTTGGTTATCATTATCATTATTACTGAGTACTACAAAAATAGTATAAAAACTGAGTTATGGAAAATAATTACAATTAACATGGTTTTGGAAGCTTTAGGATGTCAGATGCTGAATCTTATAAATGTGCTCAATTCATGAAACTTGTTTTTCATTTTATCACCAGCCATACTTAATTAATTGAGAAATAATGATTCTACAAAAATAGTCATCAAAATTCAAGAATTATGTTGTAAAAATATTGTCTGCAAACTTTTGGTTGGTACTGTATATTATTTTACTGCTTATGCTAGAATCTTAGTCCAATTTTTATTTAATCAGATGTAATATTATGTAATTATTAATGTAGATAACTGATTTATTTATTTATTTCAGAATTTTGTTTAATATTTCTATTATTTCTTTGTTTAGCAAATTTTATCACAATGTTTAAGGCGTAGAAATAAAGAAAATTTATGTAAATATTTGTCTTTGTTTTATTAGCCAGATTTTTCAACGAAAAAATTTGGCTTATTGTTTGGGAAACCCAGGCAATGGACAGGCAGGCAGGCGGGCGTCCGGTGTTGTTAATTGCCTTAAAGTTTTTTCTTTACCACATATCTCTGTCATTTATTGTCAGATCTTTATGAAACTTCATACAATGATAACATACCATGTGATGAACAGAATTAGAAAGTAACCACAACTCTACCTGGCTTTATTATGGATTATTTCCCTTAGTATTTTTTGCATTAAAGTTTTTAATATGTTGGATACATCTGTCATTTATGGTCAGATCTTGATGAAAATCTGGCTTTAATGTGGTTTCCTCATTACATTTCTTGTTCATGTGATTATTTTCGCTTTACAGAACCTGGTTTAAACCTACTGTGGCATTTAGGTTTAGAATTTGAAGTGCATATGAACCATAACTCTGCTTCATAATTTTGAAAATTTAAGAGTTACTGCCCTTGGTTCCTTTTTCTTGTCTGTCTTATTACTGACTTGACTTAAAACTAAACAGGTGGATAGTTATCATAGAAGAAAAGTGATGTGCATTAGAAGCATAACTTTTGTCTAGAGATACATCTGACGTGCAGAGTTACAAAAGTTTTCAACAAAAATATCTGTCTTTCCTTTTTGGCTGAGTGGTAGAGCTCTAGGTCTGTTTTTGACTGTTGCTATTACTGACATGTTTGCTTACATCTTTTTATACATGAAGTTTAATCTGTTTTGCTTAATCGGTGGTCAACCTCTGATGGTGTGATAGTAGCGCAGCTAGCTCAGTTGGTAGCACGCAAGTCTACTGATTGAGGGTTCGTGGGTTCGATTCAGAGATTTAGCCTTTCCAGGAACAGTGAGTAGGTTGACTGACTGCCGTTATAAGACCTACACAACGTGTTGCTACGGCGTTAAACCCAACAAAAACAAACAAACTGATGGTGTGAAAAAATAAATGCATGTACACATATGTGAGTAGTATCCTTGAGCCATTATATTTTTCCTGCATGATGTATGTTCACAATAAACTAAGACTCCTTTGCCAGTGGGCCAATGGCTATCAAGTAACCCTCTCAAGATGCTGTGGTAGAATGGAATCGCCTTATAGTTTATACTATTTTATTTAAGCTCATTTGTGAAAGTCCATTGAACTTGGCAGGGGTGGATCCAGGATTTTTTTCTAGATGGGTCCAAACTTTATCTAGTGGGCTCCAGACTTTTCAACTACAACCACATTATACACATTTTGCAGAATGATGCAACATAATTATAATTAAAAGTACAAAACCATTAAATCTATGTTAAGCGCAGAGAAAAATTGCTTCATGCTACTTAAGAATGACAGACAGTCAAGAAATACACTGATGGACAGGTAGCTTTTGGAAATTCTAGGGTGGGTCCGGACCTCCCTGAACCCTCCCCCCACTAGAGCCATGCTAAGATTCACACTTGAGTCTGCTTCCTTGTCTCATGTGCTGAGCTATACATATACATGGTTGGATAAAATTTTTAGCTCACAGCAGTAAGGAGGTTTTGGAGCTTGCTATCCAATTATTATCAGTTCCATGTTGTAACCATGCGCTAGGCCACTCCATTCTTCGACCAAGTGGTACAAGAATTTTGATAACCCCTGGGTATAAAAATGGGCCACTCCTGCAGCAAAAGGGAAAGTATTTTATACTAATTCTTTGAGTGTATGTATATAGGCCCTCTCACAATAACAATATTACATGATACATAAGATTCCCAGAGATCATGACATGTATATAAATAATAAAAAGATCGAAATTTTTGATACATGCCACATATTGATGAAAATGGTTTGGTGGAAGAGATATGAGAAGATCGTTTATTCAGAGATCTAATTCCCTGGTAGAGTGGTTTATTTGAAGTATTAAATACACACTGATTTTACATTTATATGATAATATAGATATTGATAAAATATATATATTGATAAAATCAGTTAAACCTGTGAAAATAAGCCAAAACAAAGTATAAATATTTTAGTTTAGCTAATATTTGTAGTCATTATGTAATAAATAAAACAAAGAAATATATATAATATTTTTTTAATTTAACACAGGGTCTCACAAACCCTGTTTAACAATAGCTATGATTTAATTAACTCATTCAAATTAAACTTGAGCAAGAAATGTCTACTTCAGTACATTTTATTTATATAGCTTTTGGGTGCTTTCAGTGCTTTGAAAATAACTCCTACGAAAAACTGAGCGTTTTCACCATATTGAGTGCTCTCAGCACTTTGATTATTCTGAGTACGAAAATTAAGTGGGCCGAATCGAAAGAGCACCGTGGAACACAAAATGTAACCCACTTCCGTTCTTTTTTACCCGAGATTTCTCACCATGGCTGAACAAGTGAGTTTTCGTGTCAACACTACCCATTTCTATTTAATTGAACTCCTAAGAACTCTATCAGACCCGTTAACTTATAGAATAGACGTTTAAATTATCAAAAGTACCGTTCATTTGGATCACCTTCCCGCATTTTATTACTTCTGAGCATTTGTCATGTGTTTTCGCGAGGGTACATCTCGGCACGTCAAGTCATAAACGTATTGTGGATAAATCTTGTTTGACTCTGCCCTGAATCGGAAACTTATAAGAATATCTTACTTACGTGTTTTGTGATTGAATTTCTGTATTTTTTTAAGACATTCAAATAAAGCATATTGTCTGATTGGACAGTCATGACTTCTGGACTTGCACTAGTATGGTTTATGGACCAGAATAATCGTAAATAGATTCAATTGACACATTTATCGAATGGCTTTTATGTTGAATTGTCCCGTAAAGATGTTCATTATCGTTTTTTGTATGTATCGCACTTAGATTTGTTTTGTATTTGTTTACAAATGTATAAACATGATAAAATCCATGGTCCCGACTGAGAATTGAACCTACGACCTCTGGATCAGAAAGAGGCAATTCTACCATGTTACCATGAAAGCTAGCTTGAAGACAGGAAGTTAAAGTGTTGTATTTAACCTCTGCTACATATATTCACATTTTCATGTTCATAGTTGTTGACAATAGTCAAGTTCAATAACACCTTGGACTCTAGTCTATGATCAAATTTTCATGAAGACCCCATTAATATTGTATTGAAAGTCTTGCATCACTCACTCCCTCACTTAGAGCATACTCCAATTAGATGGAATCTGTTATTTGTGGAAGAAGTAAACAGTGTAATAAAAATACCTCAAAATTACCATGTTAAATGAAGATCCCTCTCCAAATGTTTCATATATCAAGTTTGACCGTACAGGGCCAAAACACTCTTCTAAGCAGAAGCCGAATACAGGCTGCTTCCCCAAAGAAAACTGACTCTTTTTACCCAGTTTGGTCCTCAAAACTCCCCAAGGAATGTTGAACCACAATTCAATTTCACATAGAAAGGGAAAATATTTGAGATACCTACCCAACACAGTCCATGTTGTTTCCTTCACCAAATAATATACTGGATTATCTCATTGATTTTGTAACACTTATGATTGAATATATTTATTTCTTATACTGGCTATGAAGTGGGTCATTTCCCCCAAATTAGTGAAAGCCACTCTAATTTTCCCAAGAAAAAGGCTGTGGTCCCTTTCCCCAAAATGGTGTTTTGGCCCTGCCGTAGTCTAAGCTCAGTAATATACTGTAAGCAGCGGACCTCCTCCATCTCCAAATACTAAAAGGAATGAATCAATGAACTTAGTGTCAGTGTCAATGTTTTTTGTAATTATGACTTACAAGTGCATGTTTATTTTTTCCTTGAGTAAGATGACAGTCTGCAATAAGTTCTATAATTTGCCTTTTTCAGACTGAGAAATCATTTCAGAAGCAGTCTAACATCTTCTTGAACAAGAAATCAGTCTTGTTGTCCGCTAAAGCCGGCAAGAAAAATGTAAGATATGTAAGAAATGTAGGACTTGGATTTAAAACTCCAAAAGAGGTAAGTTTTAGTAAACTGAACTTTTGATGACAATCAATCGCCGAAATACATAAA
Source organism: Mactra quadrangularis (assembly GCA_025267735.1). Classification (NCBI taxonomy): domain Eukaryota; kingdom Metazoa; phylum Mollusca; class Bivalvia; order Venerida; family Mactridae; genus Mactra; species Mactra quadrangularis. Next base: position 1,311,436 of record CM046304.1, on the reverse strand, counting down.
AAATTTGCTGTTAAAATAAAAAGTGTTGTCTTAATCAAAGTTGAAAGCCATTTAATCAAATACTGTTTCAGCCGGTAATAATTGCACAATGTTATTCTAGATACTTAAAATGAATATTAATTTTAATTTTAGCTTTTGAAAATAAAAAATCAGTGGTAAGTTGTAACATAATTACAGGTGCAAATGGTATATGTGACATCATTCAGACTGATTAAACTGAATCTTCTCAACTTATTGAAATTATCAGTGCAGTCATTGCTTAACCTACTAGCTTGAAGCCAGAGACTTGTGTAGGACTAAGTTGTAGGCCCTTTGTTAAAGGATATGTTAGAACTGAGAAAAAGAGCTTTTGAGATGAACCTTTGACCATCAATCATAAAGAACTGTAAATGTTTAAGTCATTTAAAATCCTAATAAACAAAACTTTCTGGCATGTACATATTTATATTCATTGCTAACAAAATGTAACCTGAGAAAAAATCCATGGTTCGAACTGAGGTTCGAAGCCACAACCTCTTGAGTCGTAAGCGGACACTTTATCATGTCGCCATAAAAGCTAGCTTGAAGGCAAAAGAGTACAAGTATCGGTTTATACCTTGACAACAAAAATACTTAAGGTATTCTTTTTATTTTTCGTTTAGGCTATTGAAGGTACTTACATAGATAAAAAATGTCCATTTACTGGAACCGTTAACATCCGTGGACGTATTCTTACTGGTGTTGTAGCCAAGATGAAGATGCAAAGGACTATTGTGATCAGAAGAGATTATCTTCACTTTGTAAGAAAATATCAGAGATTTGAGAAAAGACATAAAAATATGTCTGTACATCTCAGTCCATGCTTCAGGTATTGTATTTTCCAGTTTCCTTGTCCTATAGAATCTGAAAATTATGCTTGTAGCATGGTTGCTTTCCTACATGGGAAACTTGAGATTAACTGGTTTAGAATTATTTATTTATTTTACTGGGTTTAATGCCGTGTCAACATAATTTAGGTCATTTTACAGCGTCCAGCGCACATAACCTAGCTTTCCTGGACCTTTGTCTATAACCAGTACTCACCTACCCTTCATCAAAGAATCTTATTAATGGAGGAAAATTGACATTATTGTCAAATTTTCATGGAAGGGTTTAACCTCCCAGGTGAGATTTGACCCCATACCCCCTTGGGGACATGAGATTCCAAATCCCGGCGCCCTACCAACTGGTTTAAATCTGATGTGATAATAAGGAAGTGAATTGATGTTTTCCTAGAGTTAAATTTATTTTGTATTTATATTTGCAAAAGCTTGAAATATGAAATATATAGGTAGTCGCCACAAAACATGGTGGACTATTGTCAAATCCTGTAAGAAAATAGAAGGTCCATCAAGATCAGTTAGTTTGCAGGACTGACTTTCCCTTCAAAAATTTGATCTCATTTACACAATTTTTAATTCATTCAAATATGTATATGAAAATGGCTGCCTGAACAGATCATTTTGAGAGCAAGCACTGTATCTTATTTGTAGATTTGATTACCCAAAAGGAATTTTTGGTTGCTTGAACTAAAAAGTGGTTGTCCAGGGCAACTGGGCATCCACTAATTTTGTAGACCAATCAATCAAATCTGATAGTTTATTTGTCATCTGCTGCCGTCATCTGCTGCCGGTGTCCCAGAGACTGGGTAGACAGCAATATTTATAGTATACATGAAAATGTATGTTTCAAATAATATACAAGTGTTTATTTCTGATTTCAGAGACGTTGCCATTGGCGATGTAGTTACTGTTGGAGAATGCAGACCATTAAGTAAGACTGTCAGATTTAATGTTCTTAAAGTATCCAAGGCTGCTGGAAGCAAAAAAGGATTCAAGAAATTCTAAATTGCCTGTTAAATTAAATAAAAGGAAAAAAATGTACTTTGTGTTTGTTGACATTTTGTTTTATTAGGCTATCCAAAGTGTTTCTCAATGGACACGTCAGGTTGCTTAGAATCCCATTTTTATTGGCAGTCCTGAATAAAATTCATTACTGTGTTTGCAAGATTCCCTTTAATGTCAGAATGTTGATGTTCATTAAATGTCCTTCTCCAAAATACTTGCTATTGAGTTGTCGAATAGATTTTTGTTTTAATATAAAAAATATCCTACCTATTATAATTATATGTTAGATTTTATTCAACTGTCAGTTGGGCATATGTAAACCCCATTACAGTACTAATGTATACATGATCAATTTAAATCGGCAGAATTACAGTTTGCATCATTGACAGTGAAATAAAATTTGAAAATGCCAACTCTAAAAATTCTGGCTACAGAAACTGCTGACACTTGAGGACAGCCTAAGATATTGTGCTAAATGATTACATGTACATGAGTTTTAGAATTCCTATGAATTATTTATCACAATTGGTGACTGCATGTCTGTATCTAAATAAACATATGTCTTTATTGGAGTTATCCTTAACAATAAGACAGACTGATTAACTTGAAAGGGATTCCTTCAGAATTCATGGTAAGAGGAGTAAGTATCGACCCCTGCTTGTATTTGAATAGAAGTGATACTCAACAGTGGTTAACCCTTATTATGGTTGAGTGATTATGAAATAACAGGGCCAATACATCTGTAGCCTGTTCAATTTCACAAAACGTTACAGAGCGTTCCGTAACGATACATTCGGAACTCCCCGGCCATTCACTGCAAATAATCTCGTCTAATACACAAATATGTGATCGTTAAGGCAATGAGTGATGTTTCAAAATTTACGGACTAAAAACGAAACATCACTAATTGCCTAAGCGATCATATATTTGTTTATTTCAACACCGGTAGTTTCAAAATCGCGTCTAAATATGTCCAAGATGAATGGCAGAGGAGTTCCGAATGTATCGTAACGGAACGTTCTGTAACGTTTTGTGTAATTGAACAGGCTACATTTGTCTTGGGCAACCAAGCAATTCAATGTGACAATTCTGCATAGACTACGAAAGGAATGCAAAGGAAACTATTTCTGTAGATAAGTTTAGAAGTTGTAAATGTTGATATCAGACTGTAAATATAGATCACTGTAAGGATCGACAACTCTGTATGAGAGATTGGTTGTGTATATGCAAACATGTCATGAGATTATAGTAAGTTAGGAGACAATTCAAAACCATGCTCTAGCTGTGAATCAATTGTAGTTATTGGGCATGGTTGGTGAGACACCACCCGACATTTAGGGTTAACACAACAGCAAAGCTTCTTGAAATGCTTTTATAGAAATCTACCTATGATCATTACACTCTTCTAGAGAACTGACTAGGCTCATTGAAATAATGAACTGACCATGTTTGTGCTTCATATGGGCGTTCGGACAATATAGAAACCTTTAGAAGTATTGAAACATATTTTTATCAAAGACAATTGAGAAATAAAGTATAAAAAAGGGCAGATAATAAAATCAATAAAGTTCCTGCCAAAAAGAACCTATGAAGAGTAATAATTAGAGGCAGAGCTATAGAAGAACTGTAAATATTATAGAACAGAAGAGAGCAGAACATACACTTAATTTGCTCACACCAAGATACATGGTACTGTAAGTAATTACATGTATGAAAGATTAAAATGGAATAAAGACAAAGACTTTGTGTTAAACGAAGTCAATTCAGAAATAAAGTAGAACACTAGTAATAAAGAAATAGTGTAAAAGTTGCGACAAGTAAGTTTAAGTGGTAAAAATGCAGACATATATAAATAGACCCAAGGTTCTGAGGCGAACATTCCCGGGTACGAAAACAAATATTGTTCCGTAATAAAAAGTACCGGTATACATTGAATTTAACCCAAACTAATTCATTCGAACGCTCTTGAGTTTATCAAAACGAACTTTTTTGCTGGCGTACAAATCCGAGTGTTTCGAATGTGGATAAAAAACCTATACCCTACTGTAGCGTCAGAAAGTTGTTTCGTCCCTCGTTTTCTCGATCCATATTATAGGCCCGGGGCCTACAGAACATATATCGTATTGGTGAATCTATAACGATGCACGGTTATAAGTTCCTGTTTAACATATATATGCAAAAATTCACCCGACAATACCTAGGTCTTGGATAAAGAACCTTACAAACTGATTATTTTCTGTACAAAAATCACTGGCATTGGAGTAAAAAAATTATTGAATGAACAGTTCTCTTGAAATAGATAATTCTTGACTTAATACTGCTTTGATCTGAAAAAAATAAAAATCGAGCAGAGTCCGAAATTGTGTACTGGTTAGAAACCCTAATTTGGGACCACCCTGTTTTAATTAATATTTTCTTCAATAATTTACTCACATGTTTTTTTCGGCATGAAACGGCATCAAAAAGTATTCTTATGATTGAACTTACTTAAAATTGCCCTTTACTCCATGCATTCCATTGCGGATGTCTGGGAAATTAGCTTCAACCAGTGGTATTAATTTACTCTCTCTAGTTTCACTAATAAATATAGAATTAATTAACAAAATATAGTCTAAACCAAGGACCCTATGTCTAAATTTAAGCGTTATTTATCAAGATTTGTGATTCATATTTTATTTTGCTCAGTATTTGCATAAATAATAAATGTTCAAAAGGCACACTAATTGAACTTTTCTCATGCAAAATTATAATAGAAAATATTGAGAATCGTCAATATCACTACGAATAAAGTCAAATCCGATCCTTTTTAGGGTCCCTACCAGTAACGGTTCTTTTGTGTGTGTGATTTTTAATAGTATTTTATCAATGAATCCTATTTTTTTACATTATAGATAATTAAATAATGTATTAAAACGGTAAGTACTGTACGCAATAGATATATTGGCTACATTTTTAAGGGAAACAACTGTAACAATAATGAAAATTACTATAGCATGAATTACTTCCCTTTATTACACAAATTTTATAATTTTTTAACTCCTCGAAACTACGACAAAACGCTATAAATTACTCTTGGGTGTAAACAAATTTCATTAAATTGATTAAAATTCTAAAATACTGCCAATATATCTGGCAAAACTACTCTTCTCGGCCATTTGACCAGTATGACTTTATTTATGAAACAGACTGTAATTTTAACTGGGACGTTAAAACTTTACGACTTTGAAACAAACTATAGTTGTTTACACTTCACCGTTACCGTAATTTACCTGTGAAATTTTTAGCATACGTGAACCATGACCGGTGTTTTTAAAAGTTTAATTAACTTGTTTTAGCGTAGTGATTTTATTGATTTTTTTGTTTTAACCCACATATTTTTAATTCCCATTGGATTTTATGGAAGATGTGAATTTATTTAGTGTCGCGATCGTGGAAATTCTTAGATAGGACAATTTTATTGAGGACGAAAACGACACTTTTAACATGGCGGCCAAATTAATAGGTGAAAGACTACCCCCGAATTGGAGTTACTCGGTGTCGCGAGATGGACGTATTTTCTTTATTGAGTAAGTTTATTTCATGCATTTTCTTATTTTAAATGCATGTTGTTTATTTTGTTGTATTTGTTTAAGACATTTGCATATATTCTTAAGTACACCTGTTCACTGCTGTTTACATATTCTATAAGTTAACTTGAATACACTAAACCTATGTGGACATGTATAAAAGTGTATTGGAAAAAAAGATAGAGAAATTGTATTCATTCAATGAGCTACATGTATGATTCCCCATTGGCTTAAATAATTGCTAATTTAAAATATTATACCTGTGCATTTTATTTGGATCTCTAGTACATTTTATATGCATGCTATAAAATATAATTATTAAATTTGGGAATTCAATATAATTATTAATTAAATATAATTATTGATTTAATATAATTATTAATTTAATATAATTATTAAATAGTTGTTCGTATTTTATATGTGTGTATTTACTTAGGATCTCTTGTACATTTAATATTGCCCGGAATGAAATTCCTCTGCACCAATTTTTTAATTAACTCTCAAGTGTGAATGGCCTCAGTGGGACAGTTATATGTCAGAAGTGTATGATAACAGTCAATGCCTTACACCACAGGGATTCCAAGTGATCAACAACCATTTATACCTATAATTAACAAATGCAAGGGGTCCAACATCACAATAATAAAAATTAACCCTTACATCACAGAAACATGCAATACAAATATTCTCATCAGGTCTTCAAGTTTCGATACAGAAGACATTTATCTATCCAAAAAGCACCAGATTTTTACAACAAATTAACAACTTTTTACCATAATTCAAGCTAGTTTCTCGTAAAACGGCCAGGGATTCCAAGCGACATCTAATCATTTATACCTACCGTATATATTACTGGTATATGGTTGGTGATCGCTTGGAATCCCTTTGCGTTACACCAGTAGCCTGAAGTCCCGGCTAGTGAACATTGATCAGGGCTTTTTCAGCCTATCTCACAGGGCCGAGTATGGGCCCCGTTCCCAATGCCAAATAATGACCATTTTCCCCAATTTCAATAAAAAAATTCCAATTTTGTTAAATAATTCCCTTTGAACCGGATGTCTTTTGCCTTTACAAAAGAAACCATGAGATTTCATGTAAAAATAATAAATACATGAGAATTTGCATTGAATGCACCAAAGCAAGGCATATAAAGATTTCATGCAGAAAAATTATTGATGAAATTTCCATATTGGGTTGATTTGTCGATATTTTTTTCCGGTATTGGACTATTTACAGCGTTAAAAATTCCTAATTTGGGCAGGGGCCTTTTTCCCAAAACCCCCTGAAAAAGCCCTGTTGATTGACTCATGCTAGTAAAAATTACTTATTTCATATATAGTCAGGCTAGTTGAAATGTTTTCATTTTATAGTTTATTAATTTTGCAGTCCATACTACAGGTAAAATATTTTGTTTATACAATTTCAGTGATAATACTCAACAGACAACATGGATTCATCCATTAACAGGAGCCCCAGTACAGACTGGATATACTGCAGTACCAGGTAATATCACTTTCTTCAATTTCAATTATAATATTAGTTTCTTGTCAAAAAAAAAAAATAGTGTAAAGTTCTGCTTTTTAGACTATTGCATCTGATCGTTTTAATAATGGAATGGTATTATCATAGGAGGCCTTTTATTCAGTGTTTGGGGAAGCTGCCCGGCTAGCTCAGTTGGTAGCACACAAGAGTTCCGATGGGGGTCGTGGGTTCCATTCCTGGGGGGAGGGGGGCAATGATTCTTTATTATGTAGGGCAGTTGTCAGTCACTGATGAAAGTATTCGCTAAGTAGTTGCCATGGTTAACAGCTAAATCCATAGATTTGGCTTTTCCAGGAAGAGTGAGTAGGTTGACTCACCGCCTTAATTTGACCTATACAATGTATTGCTAAATTGTTAAACCTATCAAAAACAAACAAACAAACAGTATTGGGGAAGGGGAAAAGGTTTTACATATCATAAAGAACATTAGTGGAATTTTAACTGAATTATGGCCCTTTTATTTTAAGTTCTTGGGTAGAAGTTTTGCATGTAAATTTTATAACTTCACACTATAAAAGTATATAATTCAAATTTACTCATCTCAATTTGATTGTTACTCATCTCAATTTGATTACATTTGGAATCAGGATGATTGATTTTGTTTACACGTACAAACTCCCAAAATAGTGAAGCAGGCTGTCCTTGTTCTGCTCTAGTTATATATACATTTTGATAAGTTTCTCATCTGTGAGTACTGTAGTTAGTAAGTAAAGTCAGTGATTAAATTTTAAAGTCTTAATTTTCATGCTAATGCACGTTCTCAACTTTATAGCTATTACCCCCCCCCCCCCCCCCCGTCATAGGTCTACTGGTATCTATTTATCAATCTCCCTGGGGAGTCTTTTTACTCTGCTTAATGCAGCCAACACATTGGCACTATGAAATTGTACCACTCTCTCAGGTCACATTTACACCTGGGTGAAGTGAAGCTATCACAGATAAATTTCTTGCACAAGGAAAATAGCAGTACCCGAGGGGGAGGGGGGCTTGTACACAGGACATCTAGATCCCTTTGGGCCCCTACCCCCAGACTACTGCTCCTGATAGTAACAGATGAATAGTCTTTTACAGGTTGTATCTGAGGGTGTGGTTAGTTATATAGTTGTAATTAAGAACAGTGTAAGAAATTAATACTTTAATTCAATGGGTCAGAGCAAAAATAGTCAACTAGTTGTAAATAAAGAAGGATATAGCCCAAGTTGGCTCTGACCTGTCTATTTATCCTAGCATAGGTGTAAAACTTGTTTCTATTGTTTATAACATGAACAATACTTTCATTGTTGTTTTTATCTTTATTGGACCTGTAATCTATTGTGCTGATAAGCCAAGCCTATGGTGCCAAGATAATCCAAACCAGAAGTTAATAAAGATAACTCAATAGCTGGCACTGAGAATAATCTACCTGAGAAATAAAAAGTTTATAAGAAGGGTGGGCTGGGTGGATTTTTGTCTCTGGCATTTAATAGAAAGTGTTGAAAAAAATGCAACAACAATTTTCCTAGTTTATAAATATACCATATTATAAGTTTCTCATTTTTTTGGACATAATCTTGAAGTTTCATCTTGAAGCGTATTTCAGTTTATACAATCACTTGATTGTTTATGTTTTGGAATTTTGATTCAAATGATATTAATGTAAGAAACACTGTAGCCAGGTGAAATAATTATTATACTGTGGAGAAGTCGGGATGTTTGGAAATTTTATGTTATTTTCTGTGAAGCCATTCTGTCTATTCTTCAAGGATTATTGTGTTCATAAACAATCTTATATTTATACCTTTGTGCTCTTGGAATTGTTTGTTTCCTTGGGGGATATACGTGTCTTGTAAATGTTGAGCTTACTTGATTTTACAGGATTAATAACAGGAATAAACATTCTTTTGGATTTGACCATTGGTGCCAGACAAATTGTTTCCTTCATATGCAATGTACTCTTTACAATGTGTTGATTATTTAGTTATTGGAATAATAAGGGACTTTAGTCAGTTATTTCCCCTTGTATGTTATTTAAATAAGTAGGTCCAATTAGTTGGATTACTCGGATTTTACCCTTACTTTTCAATGTCAATTTGCCAAAATTAATCTTTAATTACTTTTTTGTAAATCATTTAATTTGTTTGAAATTTAAGCTAAGTATTTTTTAAGGTAAAGAACTATCTAAATTCCATCACTTCTGTTAATATCTTCATTAACAAGAAAGATATTAAAAGAAATATTTTGTTATCCTTACATAAGAATTCAATGATAAAATCCGAGGATTCCAACTGTAAGGACCTACTTACCAATTGGATTGCTTCAGATTTTATCAGGGAAAGATAACTGACTAAAGTCCCTTATTTGAATGCATAGTGCAGCTTACACCTAACAATTCTGTCTAGAAATGGTTTCATTTCATTTATTAGATTGTGTCTTATTAAACAGTTTTGTTTGATATATTTCCCCCAAAATGACAACTTAGTAATATTGATATTGAAATTCATACTGGCAAGTTTTCAACCAGAGCAGACAGGCTTTCTCTCTTTACTGGGCTTGGTTAACCAGATAGAAGTCTTTCACACAAATTAATAGTTGACAATGGGATTTTCTCAATCAAAACCAATTGAGGAGTTCAGTTACTATGATATTAAACCTAAAGATATCCTATTTGACGATGATGATGATGATGAAGGTGATAATGATGATGAAGGTGACACTGTTACACTTACTGCTAACAGTGATGATGATGATGATGATGACCTACCACATGAGTTTGATAATGGAGTACAATATTTCACTTCATCAGGTACACAACTCTCATCTATGTTGTTGTTATTGTTGTTGCTATGGATACCATTTCATAGGAACACGGCCAACATTTTCTGTCTTCTCCCAAACCCTTTTGCTGGAAGCCCAGGCTTTGTAAAAATTGATTCAAGCTAGACAAAATTACAAATTCATGGATGAAAGTTTTCTATATCAATATTGATTTCAGTATTATACTATTTTGAGTATAAACAATCATTTCTCTATAGATGTAATTCATTTAAAGTCTAGTCTTTTTCAGTATTTTGAAAATAGGCTTTCAGTATTTTTAAAACTTTTAATTTCCACCCATGCATATTTCATATAGTTGGACAGTGAATTAGTTTATTATATATTATTCTGCTTTTGCTTATTTTAACATATTAAATTGGGCTAATGTTTGAGAAAATGTTAAGGCTGTGACTGTAGCCTATATTTCATGTATTCAAGCGTATTATATTTCAAATCAAGTTTATTTATACATGTACTGTATTTATATACAAAAATGTGGGTTGTTGACATCCCTCTATACAGTAATATAAGTAATGCTTGTTTAAAAATAAATTAATCAAGACATTTTAATTGATTTTTACCTATATATTAATTACTTGAATTTGTTATTTGATTCAATTTTGGCTTGAAATCAAAACCATTAACTGAATAAAAACTGGGCAAGTTGCAATGAACACTTGCTTTTTTCTTAGGTCGCATTTTTAATGTAGAAATTCAATACTGTAAAAATTTTGTTGTATAAATTATGCTTCAACTGTTCATAGATAAAATTGCAGAAAATTTGCATTAATTTTGAAATAAGGGAAGTCACTCTGAATTATTCAAAAAGGGAGTTAATTTTTGCCAATTTCTTAAGTAGCATTGAGAAATCTCATTTGGAGCACCTCAACCTTTCATGAGTGAATAATCTCGGAAGGATTCGTGGGGGGTCTACCTTGGCGGCTTGGGTTTTTACTACCTATGCGAGGCAAATCACAGGTGTAGCATATAACAGTTATGTAAAATAGTTCTTGTAGTATACACACAGAACTTTGTCAAAACATATTTTTTATGTTATATATTTAACTAACTATTGTTACTAAACTGTGTTATTTCAAATTTGTGGACGAAACATCATTCATCGCCAAAACAATCGTAAATTTGTTTACTTCAACACCGTTGTGACAAAAAGGTAGTTCCAAAATGGGGTCTGAATATGTCCGAGGTTATTCGTAGCAAATGGCCGAGGAGTTCCAAATGTGAGAAATCTCTGACAGTGGAATATATTGCTTCAATCATTGAAATTTTAAGTTGGAAGACAGTAATATTCCTTTTAAAATGTTACTTAGTTGGTGGACGTTATCTGAAGTATTGAAAATGAAGAAAGAGTCCCTCCATTTCATTTTCAACCCTATTAGACCTTGAAAAAAGGGTCCTGCCTCTTTTCTGCCAAAAGTGTATACGAACGGTGACATGTTCACCGCAAGTATGCTCTTTTCTGACCATGATCAAGCAGTTCATCATAACTCGTACATAACACCATACTAAATCACCTGGGGGCTACAACACCATTAATAATATCATACATTATTTTATAATTACTCATAATTCACCAATAATAATCAACAAAATATTATTGGGTATGGTTAATTATCACACTACAGGTCGTATTCTAGGTCATGCATGTTTTTGTACTTTAAACAATGGATTTGCCCTCTAAATAGGTAAATACGCTAATGCATGAACAGCATTTTAATGATTTAATCATTCCACTTTGATATTAACTCTTATTTTAAAAAGTGTTAATGCATGTCATAGATTTTATATAATGATATGTTTATGAAATATGCGTAAACTAACTAAACTATAAATTTGTAAAAAATAAATCACCCCTAAACATAAGTGTGTAATGAAACCGGCAATGTTTGTATACACAATGTTTACGTTGACGACCTGTAGACAATCTTGAGTCATACAACGACATGGTGATTATCACGGTCATTAATTACCCGTCACATTTTTTGTTGGTTTTTACGTTAATTAAATCAGACATTTTTGTAGGTTTTTAATTGATGTCTATCACCTGACCATCATTTGTCACTTATGGTCAATACAATTGTACGTCTATTGGTTTTTCATGTTTAATGCATACCAGAACAGGAGGCAATTTGTCACTGCCCAAAGTCACTGTCTTTTTTTTATTTGCTAGATTACTTGATTTTATTTATATATTCAGGGCACTGCTCACATAACCAGTTTCTCACAACTCTTATTTGACAGAACTTACATAAGGCCATGCAAAATTGAAATTTTGTTAAGCGTCAACTCAAGTTTGATAGTTCAAGGTACCTATTCACAAAAACACATAAACTGAAATTGAAAAGCTTATAGGAGCAGTGGTCCATTGGTAGGACGTGCGCTTAGGAACTGAGAGGTCCTGGGTTCGATCCCCACTAGGTGCACTGCTAATTTCCTTGAGCAAGAAATTAACCTACAATTGTTCCACTCCACCCAGGTGTAAATGGGTACTGTGAGGGATTTCAGTGATCAGGAGTTATTGTACAAGATTGTAAAGTCGGCTGAACATGTATATATATATGGAAGCAGACTTTGAACCGTACTTTAACTTTAATCACACTGTCAGTGGTGCACACATTTACCCTTCTGATTTAGTTACTCTATTTTCATTTGGTAATCCCCATTTGGTAATCAGCAGGGTTAATGTGTGCTTCAATGGCAAGTATAAACACAATTGACCAATAATTACTTCTTAAATTTTTCTATCATGTGGGGTACTAACTTAAAATCAATTACCAAATTTATGTATGCAATTAAATTTTATAATCCCAATGTTTTTGATTATCGATACAAAATACTAACTACAATTTTTATTGTTTTATGAAGCACTAAATCTGTCCTAACTTAATTTAATCTGTCAGCTACAGTTGTTGCCCTTGTTTTATTACAGTCACCAATGTATACACTTCATGTACTTTATAATAGTTAAGATCTTGTACAAGCTGTCATAAAAATGCTTTTTATACCCCCCGCTTCGAAGAATAGGGGGGTATACTGTTTTACCCTTGTCCGTCCGTCCGTCCGTTACAAAATTTACGTCGCAGTTTTCTCAGCAACTATAACATGCAGCAGCCTAATACTTTGCATATTGCTTCATCCCATAGTCCCATGTGGTGTAAAGCGATTTCATGCTCCTTGCTCATCTACTTCCTGTTTGTCGCATATTTTTAGATTTTTGCGGGGGTATCACTAGTGAGCATTAGCTCGCAGATTTACTTGTTTTAACATCGTATTCAACACATGTTTAGGTTATATATACGATGGCCAGCTCTTCCTACAATAGGTTTCCTGGACACTTTCTATCACCAGTACTAACTTACCCTACCATGAGGCCGACAACTCATGTATAGGGTATTACCTACCGCAACCGGGCTCGAACCTGTGATCTCCTGATTCAAAGTCAGATATGCTAACCACTATGCCACTGCCGCAGCTGCATAAAAATGCCATGTGGTAGAATGGCATAGGTTTTAAACAAAGTTTCATGAGAGCTAGATCAGGTTAGCTGGCCATTGTATTCATTTAGAAAAGTGTGAGGGGGTAATTTCTGAATTCTCTCATATTTTGTTGTTGTGTTTAAAGTTACAGCAACACATTATATAGGTTATATCATGGTGGTCAGTCAGCCTACTCACTCCTCCTGGAAAGACTAAATCTCTGGATTTTCTTGTTAATTCCCTCCCATGTTTTATGATGTGTCCTTGCATTCCTTGCCATCTTAATTGTCTGATAATATAAGGATATTATGATATATGGTCAGTAATCTATGTTTACCAGTTTAAAATTGATAGTTAATATTGCTATTACTGATACTAGGGCCCTTGTAAAGTATACTTGAAATACTTGAACATAACTCTTATAGATAGACTGGTATTAAAATCAAGAAGGTGTGTGAGTATGATTGTAAATTAATTTTCATGCCTTTATTTTAGAAAAGATGGAACCAATATCTGTAGAACAGTTGTAAGTGCTCCAGAAATTTGAATTTTTTTCTTGAATAGGATATGGGTTCGAATCCCAACCCATGCAGGGCTTTTACTCTCCCATAAAATTTGACAATAATGTCAATTTTTCTCTTTTGGTAAGGTACCCTTATATGGAAACATTGCTGGCTTGGTGAAAGTGAAGCTGAGTACTGGTTTTTGCCAAGGGTCCAGGAAAGCTTGGTTAGGTGCGCTGGCTGCCATAAAATGACTTAAATTATGGTTTACACTCATATATTGATTTTTTTTGCTCACTGAAGTGAATGGCGAGTGTACTTGCGAATGTAATTGATTTGTTTCTGTTAAACTTTATTATTGTTCGACAAATTCCATTTTCTAAGTTGCTTAGGAATACAATTGTTCATAACATTATTATTTCAAATTGGAGAATTTCGGGCATTTCTTAGGATATACCCTTTAAGCCTGGTTAAGATCAGTAGCCTGTTCAATTACCCTGAAAGTTCCGTAACATTAGGGTCGGAACAATTCAACACGAAGACAACTCAACCCGTGGATAACCCAACTAAAATGTTGAGTTGTCACAACTTGTTGAGTTATCCACGGGTTGAGTTGTCTTCGGGTTGAGTTTTCTCATACCTGTAACGTTACCTAACAGTCATTACTGAACACGCTGCAGTTGAAACGTGGCCCAAACAAAGACATTTTTTGTCCTTTTTGATTTTTACCCTACAACGTTATAAGCCGAGCTAATAAAATGGAGAAAATTTAGGGCATTGACTGTGTATTTAAATTACTCCTACGTTTAACTTGTATTTAAGATACTCAGGTCAATGATATAAATCTATACAAATATTTTCACATATTTAAAGTAGGATATGAAAATTAAGCCAATTATGATAATTTTAAACTTATTAGCTATTATAGTAGTTTTACAATTTTTAAAACATTTTTAACATTTTTTCTTCCATATTTAATTCTCTGTTTTATTTGCTCATGTTGGTCTGTATTAAATCCGCCCAGTTTATTGTATTTGCTATATAAGTAGATAAGCCTGGTTAAGTTTTTGGTGTTATATTGAATTAAATGGTTTTGAAGGTATATTAAGACTTACCGCGGTTTAGCGTGCACTTCATTTTTATCATGTATTTTATGTCTCTTCCTTTCCGAGGTTTTATTGTCCACGTATCCTGTAGAATGTGACATTTTTGTTAGAGTGAAGATTTCTTGACAGGAAGGCCTAATGCGTCAGTCTCATAAAATTATGGCTTGTTGCGGACCCATACATGCAGACAGCCGTAGGCCTTGGGAAGCCTTGTGTATTAAGGTGACGGTACCCACATTGCATGAAACAATACACTGGAATGGAGCTGGAAGATATGCAAGTTTAATCCATACTTGGCCACAATTTTGTCCACAATTTGACTTTGAAACTGATACTTGTATCCTGGGCTCATCTCACGGACCCTGGTAAAAATGTAACAGTCCGTACGGGTACGCAAGAATTATGACAGGTCCTTGCGGAGCTTGACTGCAAATGTTTTAAAGATGTATAGGCCACAACAAGTTGATCATGTGTTCTACAGATTTTTTCTGAAAAAAAAAATGGGGTGAGGAATTAAGTGAAATTAAAAAAAAAATCCTAATTCAGTCACCCAATGTAGCTGAAATAAAAATATTTTTAAAATTTTAAGGTTGGAGCGAATCCATAGAACATTAAATCAACTTGTTGTGGCCATACTTATTAACTCTCTGCTCAAGTCTTCAGCTGCATGATTCAAATTCTTGTAATTATCTTTGTCAGATTTGGTATTAATTATAAGGCCTACTTTATCCATGCTCTGGTCACATTGTTAGGTTGAACTGTCAGTCGTACAACTGGGAATAAAAGATTCCTTGATAGAGTCAATCCATAGATTTACTCACTAATCTTTGAATTCTATTTGGGGGCGGATCCAGGATTTTTTGATAGGGGGGGTCCAAACTTTTCTAGGGGGGGGGGGGGTACAACCTTTCCTAGGGGGGGTCCGAACTTTTCTAGGGGGTCCGAACTTTTCTAGGGGGGTCCGAACCTCGAACCACAACCACATTATACACGTTTTGCAGAAAAAATACAAGATATTAATAATAAACACAGAGAAAAAATTGCTTCATGCCACTTAAAAATGACATACAGGCAAAAAATACTCTAATGGACAGTTACAATTTCAAAATTTGGGGGGGGGTCCGGACCCCCCTGACCCCCTGGATCCGCCTATGTCTAATTCTTACAATGTCAAGACTCATACATCTTAGTTACAGTACTACTCATTAATTCCATATACTTATTGTATTGTATCTGAGTATAAATATATATTTACATAGATTTAGTTTATCTTGTACTTCTAAAATCATGGATTAACTCACATACTCTGACATAGATACTATTGTTTAGGTTTAGAATGACTGGACGTTCGTCTATTCTGGTTCAATATCTGTTGTCTTTGCAGGTGTTATGGCTCTGCCCACTGTACAGTTTCATGGTATTTGGTCATATGATCTACTACAGTTACTTATAGCAGTATTTTCTCCAGAGCGCATTTTTGCGCTTTTGGCATACTTTTTGTCAGCTTTGACGCGCTGATAGACGAGTAACAGGTTGTCCGTGACACGCTTGAAAAATCTTCGTCTTTTGGAGGTAGCAATCGTCCGACCCGCATTTTAGTCTGTATATACCCTGATTACTATGTGAAGCAAAATAAATGATTTTTATCGCCACCTAGGTGGCGATACTAACAATTATCAAGATTTGAGCATTTTTGTGTCGACACCGGTTGCCTTAAGCCAATCAAAAGGATGCAATTGAGGGCACATGATGAAAAAATGGATGAAGAACAGTCAAAATAGGGGCGCGTGTATGGACTTGTAGACACCATGTTTTGTCGGGTTACATGTTTGTGTTACCAGAAAATACCATTATCAATGTATGAACTAGTTCTAGTTTCAGAAAGATGCAATATAACACCAGAAAATATGCATAGCTAATTGTAAAATGTTTTTTTTCTTTTTAATACTGAAATTTAGTTTCATCCATGTACAAGTCAAATTAGCATAACTCTTAATGTCCACTTTTGGCCGTTTTAGAAAGGTTTTACCATAAACCAAAACTCAAACCAACTAATTCTATAAAGACCTAAGTGACATACACAACCATTAAACCTACGCCCTTATACATCTCATAGAGCAATAAAAAATTCTACGATACAATCAACAAGGTTGCGGTGGTCATACAGTGGAGTACAAAATACAATAAATTAAGATAAAAGATAATATATGATATAGCAAATACAATGTATTCATACAATTCGACTCTGGATAGTTTTACAATATGTGATTTATTTCTCAATCTGTGGATAGATTTTATTCATTCATATTTTTACCCTTATCTATCAAATAGAACAAATACTGTACAATGGTATTATTGTCACAATGTTCGTAGGGATATACAAGTATTAGCATTTCCAAAAATGCTTGAAATCGCCATTTAGCCATGTGTTCTCCTTAAAGTTAAAACATTTAAGCAATATGCGTCAGCGCATTAAAACATTCCAAGTCTATTTATAGAATACAAGAATTAGCATGCCCCCGGTAAAGATATGTAAAACCATTGAGTCTATTTATAGAATTCCAGGAATAAGCGCGCCCTGGTAACAAAATGTAAAACCATTGATTTAGATTCGCCCAGCAGTAGGGAAGATAGGTTTGCATTTTTTCAACAAATGCGAGTTTTAATGCTGATTGTAGTATTTTGAGAATGAATTAATCTACCAGTATGTAATTTATATAATATCTGTCTATTTCGGTATTCTGAAAGTTAGTTTCCGTATTTCAATTTTTTAATTTCTACGAATACTTGTAAAAGAGGGGGGACTATTTTTTTAAGAATTAACTTTGCTTTAATTGGAAATTTCTTTAGAGAGGGGGGGATATGGTGGTTGTTACAGAAGGTGGCTGTTGGTCACCACTTGTAGAATGGTGGCTGTTTTCACAAGAAAGCTATTGTGCTTTTCACAAAAATTCTTATGAAAAAAATCTCTGTAAGTTAAAATGCTCATTTTTTGGCATATCAATTATAAATATACTAGGACGAAAAAGAAACGCCGGGTACATAAAATATGCAACACATGTCCGGCCGTGTTTCGCAAAACAAGAAGGGTCATCGTTAAAAGGGGGTATTTTTTCACATAATCAGCCTCGGAAATCGATTGAAACTTCAACAGCTGGTTCCATACAGATGACATTTCATGCAAAAATAAATATAATAATCCAATAATACAATTTATCCCTTAAAACAATCATTATAGGTTACCCTGCGTTTCTTTTTCGTCCTAGTATATTATACTTATTGTGTAGAATTGTGTATACTTTTTGAATATCATATCATAGTTAGGCTTCTTATCCGTCTGACTTTGAAATGCTAATTATATGAAACTGACTTGCGAAGATTTTTTTTCGTAAGAAATTTTGTGAAAAGCACCACTAGTATTTGCTAGTGGCTATCAAAGGGAGGTAACACTGTATTTATATGACCGATATGTTGATAAACAAATTGGATTAAGCTAGATCCTATAAATATAAGATTTTTACATTTAACTAAAAACTGTCAATATTGTGATTTCTCTACAAAGGGAATGTCTAATATAAGTGAATTATTAACACTCGAGACTTATTGGATATTTATTTTATAACAAAATTTGTGTTTGATTATTCGACATTATTTGACGATTACCAGTTTGAATGTGAAAATTAAATGTTATATTCAGGTCTTTGTGTCGCCTTTTTTTTGTGATAAGAGATAAATTCTTGGATTTTATATTTTATGGTTCAACTCTGATACGTTTGTTTCATGTTATTTGGTAATATTGTGTGGGAGATTTTTTTTGTTTATGTACGTAAGATGATTTATTGTCGTTGAAGAACAAGTACATGTATATGTGGAATGATTTTGTGTTTTTGATTCATGGAATTTGTTTAAAGAAAATGTGGCTTGTTTTTGAACAGGAATAAATTTGTAATAGTTTATATTCTAAAGTTTATTATGCATGTACCAGTATTTATAATTGTCGTCTATTGTGATTTTAGGCTACATATTCAAAGCTGATAATTAATTTGTTATAGGTAAGAACGGTACTTTAGAAGTTATAAGAAGGAATCTCTAATGACGATTAATTCATATATTGACTATAGTATAAGGTAGGACTGTGGATCGTTGAGCAAGTGGTGATCCGATCCGAACCACGATTCATATGTCGCTATTCACGAATCGAACCACAAATCACTTGTTAATGAAGAATAAGTGAAGAATTACAGAAGCTTTTACTAAAGCTTTTATTAAACCATGTACTCCAAACATTTCTATTACTAGGCGTTTTATGGGCATTTTCATTGATAACATTTTTGTTTAAATGTGTATCAAACGCAATTTTTAATTAAATTAAAATTTTCATTAGTAGTGCGGTTCGTTTTCAATGGTTATTAAGCTGAAAATGTTCTTTCATTATTTCCAAAAATAGATTGCAATCTGACAATTTCAGACGTGACGAATATTCATACTCGATGTTCTGGTCAGCATCACGAATATCCGAGTACTCGGATACTTGTAGCCGCCCTTCTACAGAAATTCCATCATTAGGTTAGGAATCCCTCCAATCATAGACAAAAATTAAAAAATACAGACTGATACTGAGTCATAAATTGATATAAACTATTCATGAGAGCTCAAATTCATGTAACAACAGGACACTTTATAGGGATCCAAATGGAATCCCTAGCTATGTATCGCTGGGATTCCTCCCAAGTTTTTGGGATCATCGGAATTCTGGGACATTTTTACTGTGTCAAACCCTGTAGCTAATTATAAAACTAGACTAGACTAGATGTCAAAGCCTATCCTTGAATTCCATATTAACATTTAATATAATTTCTGTGGTAATATTATGTTACCTTCAAATAAAACTATACAATGTGATCTCTTTAAACAATATCATGTTGGCAAAACTGCTTTACATAGGCGGATCCAGTGGGGGGAGCAGGGGGGTCCGGACCCCCCTAGAATTTGGAAAATGTACATGTCCATTAGTGTATTTCTTGCCTGTAAGTCATTTTTAAGTAGCATGATGTATTTTTTCGATGCTTAACATAGATTTAATGGTTATGTAGTTTTTATTATCAATTTGTTGCATTTTTATGCAAAATGAGTATAATGTGGTTGTGGTTCGAGGTTCATACCTCCCCCCCCTAGAAAAGTTCGGACCCCCCCCCAAAAGTTTGGACCCCCCCCCTAGAAAAAAATTCCTGGATCTGCCCCTGCTTTATATATAACATATACATTATTATATTTTAAATATATGCTGTTGACAGTTTGCCAGGTTTGTAATGATATATATGGAAGGTCTATGCTGACTTATGAAGCTGTGATGTTTAAAATTTTTGCCATTCTTGTAACGCTTTGTTTAGCATTGTTGCATTGTTTTTATTCATTACGAGTTGTAATATTTATATGTTTGTTGTAATATGTCAGTATAGTGTCATCCAAAAGTTCTTTGACATAATTATGAAATTTTTAGAAAAAATATGCTTCAACAAGTAATTTTACTATAATTTAAGTGTATATTGTTATAGCCTGTAAAATTACATTTTAAAGCCACCTAATGCTAGCTCATTTGGTAGCATGCAAGTCTAATGATCAAGGGATCATAGGTAAACCGTTTGACTCCAGGGTGCAGCATACTTTCATGGAACTTGGTCATGAAATTATTTCTACAGCCATTCTCCCTCCTACCAATAATTTTTATTATGTAGGGCTGTTGTCAGTCACTGACGAATGTATGTGGGTTTTATGGGTTTACCCTGAAAACAAGATTTTGTTGTAAGACTTTTGTTCCGCACTGTATATGATAAAGTTTTTAAGGTGTTTTGTGTTGATGTCACTGCACTTCATTGTTTATTCATTATAATGTCATTGTTAAACAAAACAGTTTGTGTGTACCTTACAAATGATTCATTTATTCCTGATACAATGTATTGTTGAGTGCTTGATAAATGATGTATCAATGCTTTAAAACCCTATTCTTTTAATGGGTAGTTTAAACTCTGAGACTTTGGCACCATTTATAAGTAGTGTTTGAACCTTTTTGTCCATTAATAAGTTGGGGCTGAGTAGTGTTCGGACCTTTTTTATAAATTAACAGCTGCCATTTACAGGGCGCCTTCCTCTCCTGATATTTCTTGAAAATCAAGCAGTTTTCCCCAAAATCAGAGTTTACCTTGGATTTTTTCCCTATCAATGGATTTGAGATAGGATTTCTCCAATTGTTCTATATAAAGAAAGGCCCTAGGCCACTTCCCTTAATACTGAAAAAATGCCCTGCTTTTGGAAACCGCTATCATGCTGACACTGGAACCCAAGAAATGATACGGTATTTCAAACAATACTGATATTAATACTATTTGAGTATGTAGGAGCAAGTAGTAGCAGTAGTTCAGTGGTAGGTGGCACGCTTAGGGATCGAGAGGTCCCGGGTTCGAATTCCACTAGGGGCACTGCTAATTTCCTTGAGCAAGAAATTTACCTGCAATTGCTTCACTTCACCCAGGTGTAAATGGGTACCTGCAAGGGTGGTATAATTTCATTGCCCATAAGTGTCGGCTGCACTAAGCGGAGTAGAAAGACTCCCCAGGGAGATTGATAGATAGATACCAGTAGCCAGATGACCAGGGGTAATAGCTGTAAAATGAACATGCATAAGCATGAAACTTAGATTATTAAATGCAATTACTTACTTACTTGCTAATTACCAAAGGGCAAGCAGTGTTTTGCTGAGGATTTAAGTATGTGGGACCATTGAGTGGGCAGGCTCATCTTTTGAGAGTTCAATGTTTATTATTGATATTATAACCATTAAAAACAGCTTCATTGTACTAATACTCAACTTATTCACAATTGAACTGTAAGATTAGTGATCAACTTTGGACAAAACTACTAAGTTCAAGATATAATCTCATTTCTTCATGAATTCAATGCTGGGGCAAATCCAGGATTTTTTTCCTGGGGGTGTCCGAACTTTTTCAGGGGGGGGAGGGGGGGGTTCCAAACTTTCGAACCACATTATACACATTTTGCAGAATAATGCAACATATTAATAATAAAGACTACATAACCATTAAATATATGTTAAGCAGAGAGAAAAATTGCTTTATGTCACTTAAAAATGACTCACAGTCAAGAAATACACTAATGGACTGGTACATTTTCCAAATTCTAGGGGGGGGGGGTCCCGTCCCCCCTGACCCCCCCTCCCCTGCTAGATCTGCCTTTGCAATGTACATTTAGTTTTAACATGTTGTTAATAAACTAAAAAGAAGTGTCGGCGAGATAGAAGATTGTCTTGTTTGACATGTTTTAATGAAACTTTAAACATTTAAAATATATCTATACATTTTGTACTACATTTAAACTAAAAGTAAAATACAGTGTATATATGTGAGAATTTTCTTCGTATACATGATGGTATATAAACTGTTTTGAGTAGTATAAAATATCAACAAATATGGTTGCTTGTATCATGTTGATTTAAAACGTTTTTTCACTGTAAGCAATAATTATGCGCCTAGATTTTCATATATATGTGTATATATGTTAAGTCATCGTAATAATTGAAGGCATTATCAATTAATTACAGACAAGTTCCATTAGCAGAATCATCTTAATCAATGGTCTTGAAAGTAGAATGACCTTTTTCTTCCCAAATTAAATATTTGGGACTTGAATTTAAAAGAAAACCTACCTATTTGAAGAGCATACAAGGGGAAATAACTGACTAAAATCCCTAATTGTCACTTGAAGGTTTAAAATTTTATTGGATTTGGCAAATTTTATCTTTTTACCTCTTGTACCAATGGTCCATTTATTCTATTGTGTATCTCTGCCCATCCAGTTTTATTTGACTGAAATTGGTCTCATGCTGTGAATAGCCATGTGAGCTAATCAGTGAACTAAACCATTTTATGTACATGCATGGTCATACAAAAATACATGTTACATTTCTAGTTGTCCATCTGTCTTTGACCTTACGACCCTGCTGACTCATGATTTTATTTGGCTTGGATCAATACAAAATGTTTTTATTGTTATTATTTAGTGCTGTCATATGTGACCTTTTTTTAATGGTCTGCCAGAAAGTCACATATTACAGGTTTTACTGTATTGTTAAGTTTAATACAACTGTCAGTGGCCGATACATTTACCCTGCTGATTTAAATACTCACTACAGTACATCTGTACTCACTACTTGTAATCCAGTCTATAAAGCAGAGGGATAAATGTATTTTTTTTAATTATTTTTTTTAACGTTGTATTCAACTCGTACTTATGTCATATATATGATGGTCAGCTCTTCCTACTATAGGTTTCCTGGACACTTTTCAATGACCAGTTCTAACTTACCCTACCACTAGGTCGACAACTCATGTATAGGGTATGACCTGCAGCGACCGGGTATCGAACCCCCGATCTCCAGTTTCGAAGTCAGACATGCTAACCACTACGCCACGGCCGCGGCTGGATAAACATATGAGCCACTGACAGTTAAATGAAATTTACCAATGTGTTAGTGGAGTTTGTCATTATAAATTTTCTGTAGTATTTCTTCATTTTGTTACTGGCTTTGATAATTTTATTCTTCTGTCAGTGAGGCATACATTAACCCCTCTGTTTTAAATACTTACTACAGTATTTTTGTATTCAATATTGATAATCAAGTACATTGTTATACTATTATATCCCAAATGCTTTAAAGTACTAGTTCACAGATTAGTTTATTTTTTCTATAATTTCAATAATGTATGTAATTGTGTCAAAAAATTAATTATTATTATTTTAAGACAAACTGACCTATATGTTGCAAGAAATATGCAATAAAAGTCACAAAAATGCACTAAAAGTGTCTATACTGTGACATACGGGGTAGATATTTACTACATGAAACACCATAATTTGTAGTTGTATGTCAATTTGCACTAAAACTGTCATTATCAGAACACTACTTTCCTGCTTCTAAAATATTTTCATACAATTTGATAAAACAGAAAAAGTTGATATTTAAGTTGAAATATGTGAATGAGTACCTTTAACTTGAGAAAGAAATATCTTTCAACATTAAAACCCTTTCCACTATTAAAGTCATTGATTTTGATGGTTCTGATAGCAGAACTTTTAATGTATTCAAACTGTATAGTAATTTGTTGGAAGAAATCATTCAGCCTTATTTGAAAAATATAAGTTTGAGCATTTATAACTTCTAACCTGCAGTATTTATGTCAGAGCAAAATAAAAATATATCAGTAGAAACTGTGTGAACATTTTTTCATTCATATTTTATGAAAGGGAAAGTCAGAGTGCAATTTGTATGTACTTGAGTCTAGATCAATTTTGTATTGATGGAAATTAATGATACATACTGAATGAATAGAATGTATTTAATAGAATACATTTGTAATAACTATGCAAGATTAATTTTGCTTGATTTTGGTTTTGTGGTTTATTTTATTAGCCAGATTTTCAATGAAAAAATACGGCTAATAGTTTGGTGAAACAGGGGCGGGCGAGTGGGCGGTCAGGCGGCTGGGTGGGTGGGCAGGCAGGCGGTCGAGGAAAAGGAAAAAAACTAAAGGGGCAGATGGGTGGCGAAATGGATTTGATGCATCACTCTTGCTATTGTGTTTGTTTAAGTTGAATTTGCTTTCAATTTAATATATTTTCTATTTCAGGGGCTCCACCAGCTTGGGAACAAGGATCCACCATAGAGGGTACAGTTTTCTATATAAAGTGAGTACCTTTTACCATCTTATCACATAGGGTTTGACAATGTTTAAATATTGTACAATCTAACTAGTTCCCATATGAGACTATTGATTGTTGCAGTATCACACAATATAAAGATAATTTAAAGTTTGTAAAAACTGGAATGATATATACATGCAGTGTTATAATTCACAATTTTTTCAGACTTTCCCAGGCGGGTATCTGCCATTACCCACTTTACACATGTGCGTAAGCGCGATTCCAAAAATCGGAAATATAAAAGTGCCAAAAACACTGAGAAATTGAAACAGGTGGCCAAAGTATCACCAAAATGCATCTTAGCCAATGTAGCATAAAATATTTTGGGGTGGGCATGCCATTTGACTCCCTAGCATTTGTGTGTAGCCTCAAAAACAGTCTAAATACGTGCCTGGACTTTCCTAGTACTGCACAAAATGTAAAATAAAATGAAACTATATCAAGCCTTCGTGATAGCACAATACTAAATATAACATTCAATGATTCTTTTGCCTCAAAATGGGGTTGAAGCCTTTTCACAATGGAAAAAAATGGCAAAATATTCCTAACAGCTTGACCAAAATTTTTCAATTAATAGCAAGATTATTTCAGGTTCATAATCATAAATTTGTTTCTGCAGGTGCTTCATTTCTAATTCAAGTGTCTTACGACATTGATCCAACAAAATAAGTATTTCTTTATTAAATGTTACACTAATTGTCTGGCATTTAATTTTTTCAAACATTTGTAAAATTAAGCGCAAGGATTCACTCTAAGAGTTGCAAGGTTGTTTTGGATAAAACACTTAAACATTCTACTGTAATTCATAGAATTTAACTGCAAGTATGTTTTAATGTACAATTTATTAATTGCAATCTGGAGCTTTCCTTATTCAGATAAGACTGTTTGTATACTCCCTCTCTCTAAGGCAATCTAAGGTACAAGACTAAATTTCGAGGGTTGCTTGCAAGACTGTAGTAACTTGCTCTTTAATGCAATGCTTTTACTACAGTCTTGCGGGCAACCTTCTAAGTGTTAAATAGTAGATAAGTAAGAACTGCTTAGGTACATAAATATTTATTTTATCATTTTAATTTGTTTGTATATATAGTTTCGTTTGAAGTGTAGATATGATAAATATATTATTGTACAATTGTTATTGATAAACATTGGAATACATGTGTTAATATATTATATACATGTAATCTAAACTCTTGTGTGCTTGCCAGTATGTGGTTACCATGTTCATTGAATGGAGTTAAAAGTCTTCCTTGTTTTTCCGTCATGACCTGGGTCTGTTGCTGAGTAGGCTACACACAATATTTCAAGTCTAGAGTTTTGAAGGGGTCACTGGTTCGAAACCCACATGAGCTGGATGTACATGTACCCCTTTCTGTGAAAATTTGACAACTTTGTCGATATTCCAAAATGTATGTGTAACGTACATAGGTGAAAGTTTTCAGTATTGTTGCACATTTCATTATTTTCAGAATAAATTACTCTATATAAATGTAATTTATATGAAGTCTGTCTGTCTGTCTCTAGTTATCCTAAATGACATTTATTTCTATACCTTACTTATGCTTCAGTCCCATAACGTAAAAATAGCCGTGAGGGCACTGTATGAGCACCGTGCGATCAAGCTCCGCAAGGACTCATACTAACTCTTGCGTACCCATACGGACTGTAACATTGTTCCAAATATATTTTGACCTGGTTACAAAGTAGATATTTTACTGCAAAACTACATTTGACCCAGATATGATATATATATGTAAATATACAATATACATGTTATAGCTAAAATAAATCTTGTTTCTTATAAATTTGTTTATTTTGTTAGAGTACCTATGTTAAGTGGTATGTTTTAAGTTATGCCCCATGTTTAACTCTGAATGGCTGGATCCAGATATATTTATATAACTTCCATTGTTTCATTTGTCTGTGAGAGTGGATCTAAAAGATTTTCTTGAAAAAAAAAAAACCCACAACAATGGAAACGTTATTGGTATTTTATTGAAGTAGATGAATCAAGGGCTGGAATTTTGGTTGGATTGACACAAAATGTGTTAACAATTCGTTTTTCATCAAATAAATTTTTCATATTTTTTTGTATGCTGTTCAGTTCCACTTTAAGGAGCATCAAAAAGCCATGGTCTTAATAGTGGATTATCATATTATAGTGACCTTTTCTTTTTGAAATAATGCAATCTTGACCCCATAAAAAAAAGAAACAGGGCTTTTTCAGCCTATTTCACGGGGCCGAATATGTACCCAATTCCCAATGCAAAGTAACAACCATTTTTCCTAATTTCAAGAAAAAAAATCCCAATCTTGTTAAATAATTCCCTTTGAACAGGATGTCTCTGCCTCTAAACCACGAGATTTCATGTAAAAATTATAGATACATGAGATTTTGCATTGAATGCCTTACTGAACTGTCAGAACAAACTCTTTAAGAGCACTGCAACACTTTAAGAGACACCAAAGCAAAGCATATAAAGATTTAATGAAGAAAATTTAATAATGAAATTTCCCAATTGGGTTGATTTGTCGATATTTTTCCCCAAATCAGACTATTTACAGCGTTATAAGTTCTCAACATTGGCAGGGGCCTTGTTCCCAAAACCCCCTAAAAAAACTCTGAAAGATTGCTCAACCTATGTGGTCATCAGGGACCAGGAAATCGCCGGTTTTTCGGTTTTCGGACCGATTTTTTCATTTTGGACCGATTGAGATTTCAAAATCCGTAAAAAAATCGGTCCGGGAAAAACTCACAAAATTTGACCTCAAACCTTTAATTTTCATAATTTTCAAGAAAACGTATTGAATAAACCCACTTGTTTATTGCAGTAATATCCTGCTTAATTGTCCATAGGTTATATCAAGGACCCTGTATATGTATCCATGGTTACATGTATCATCGGGGGGTTGACGCAGTGATATTTTTTTAAGATCGAGC
This sequence comes from Mactra quadrangularis, assembly GCA_025267735.1. Taxonomy (NCBI): domain Eukaryota; kingdom Metazoa; phylum Mollusca; class Bivalvia; order Venerida; family Mactridae; genus Mactra; species Mactra quadrangularis. The sequence goes on along the minus strand of CM046304.1, from coordinate 1,283,852 downwards.
ACAGCAAGGTACGCTTGATTTGCACTCGATTAATTTGAAGAACAGCAGAAGAATATGTTCTTACTTAATCGTGTCCATCGAACCGATTACGTTTTTCAATCGGTCTGTTTGAAACCTGTAAACTTGTTAAAAACAATAATGTTTTGTGAAGAATGTTTTATGAATAATTAAAGACAACAATTTAATTGCTTTTGTTGTCAATTCCTGATTGATGTATTTGTTTAATCTTTAATTTGTTTGACTTGATTCTTGATTTATTCAGGGAATTAGATCTATGTCTCTGATTTATTTTTACGTCTTAAATTGAGGTGTGAATAAAAAGAAATTATCTTAAGACATGTATCTACGCAAATTCTTATAAATCGAAGGTACAGTTGGTGATGATCAAAATTCAACCTCACTTCTCTCTTCTTTGATGAACAAATGATGAAGGACCAGTTTACGGATGACGTCACAAGCACCTGCTACCTATATTTTGGCTGATTTACTGGTTGGCAGAAAGAAACCAAAGTTTACATACATTTGATAGCAGCAGAATTTTTAAATCAAGATTACTTTTTTATTTGTTGGCCGATTTTTATGATATTTATATTGATAGAAAGCTTTTGAAATTCATATTTTTAAAATATAAGAAAATTGTAAAAATTTTGATTTAAAAAAAATATACGAGGTGATTTAAACCTGTCATTTGAACTATCATTTGTCTATCTTCTTGCCGGTTTGAAGCACTAGGTTTAAACACTCGCTAATAAAAAACAATTCTTTTTTTACAAATAATTTTTAAATATTCAAAATATGAATTTCAAGACCTTTCTAGTGATATAAAATACTTAATTGTTTGATGACAAATGACTTAGTAATTGCAATTTTAAATTTACTGTGTTTTAATTGTATTTACTCGCTATCATTTCTTGCCAACCAGCAAACGGTTACCTGTAGTTTTTATTATCTCCTTGTTACTATTTATAGACATCATAACAATAACAATGAACTGGTCTAAATTCCAAATTCAACGAAAATAATTTTCAAAACGAACAGTTTTGTCATTAATTTATCTATAAATAGGTGTACTATGCACGATTTGATAATCTTGTGTGTTAAACGAAACCGCTTGAACCATTGTGATGAGATGTCATACATTTTCGAGACCCACGCTAAATCGTCACTTCGTATGAGAAACGTTTTAATCTACGTGTGTAATTAAAAAAGCTTATCATTATTTTACGTTTGCAAACGATGCTTAAAAATGAGAGACATTTACTTTGGACCCGTTTTTTGCGCATGCGCAGTTAAAATAATTCCCCCACATTATGACGGAGTTTTCCAACAACATTAGAACTAGATGAAACAGCCTTTTTCAAGTTTTGTTTATTGAACTGAACGACGATTGCGGGGAGTAATTTCGGAAAACACGTTTTTATGCTAGATAGAAGTTAAGTTTTGTAAAAATTTAAACAAACAATGCCAATGTATCGTATGCATTCCTAATAAAAGGGAGCAAAAAATAAGTACTAACATGGTCGTGAATAAAATACAGTAAACAGTCGGGTCTGTACGGTACACGTTAAAACCCGTTTCCGGTACTCGGACGGCTTTGGACCGATTGACTTCGGCGAATTTCCTGGTCCCTGGTGGTCATTATAACAGACCGTAACTGCACTAATATATTTGAAATCTATGCACAATTCACTCTGGATCCTCCCATCAGACATTCTGAAAAGTGCTGGTCCGATGGAACTGACCTGTAAATTTCCATTCAGTCCAGTAAAAAATCTGTCATAGCTGGTCCGAATGTCAAGTTCATTTTCATTTTTTTTAAATTAAAATCAGAACAACAAAAATTTCTTGATAAGTATGGAACCTATTTTGTGTTTGTCTTCAGTTAAAAGTTAAAATAAATTATAATGACTGAGTAGCAGCAAGAAAACAGTAATATGTCATGACATATTGACTTCCCCTTAGTATTCCAATTAGTAATAAAAATTTGTTGTTGATAAAGATGTAAAAATCTGTTATTTTGATGATTTCTTCGGTCCAGTTAAACCTGATTCGGTACAGTGATTCTTCCAAGATCACGGGACCTAATGTCCAGTGATGTTAAAACACTTTTCGGAATGTCTGCCTCCCATTAACAAATACATTATCAAGAATGCTATTTAGTTTTATAATTATTGTTATTTTAATAAACAGACAATCAGCGAGGTTAGTATATAGTCATAGACAGAAGTCTTGGAATTATTATCAGAGAAATTTGGGTTGCAGAATTGTTGGTGGATCTATGTTTGCCTTACCTGTTGTTTTTGTTCTGTGAAAATTGTTCAATTTGTTTATTGTTTATAGTTTTAAATGCTTCAAAAGACATTTTAAGTTTAAAGTTTGGAAATTGCATGAATTTCTAAGAGATGTGTTTTATGAGTTATGTCTTGTGTTGTGTACATCTACTAATGTGGGCTGTGGCGAGTGTCTGAGTACTCGGATATTTGCGATCCACAAAAAAAAATAGAGTACAAATATTCGTCATGTCAGAAATCAGGGAATTGTGATCTATTTTAAGAAAAAATGAAAGAACATTTTCAGCTTAATTATTTCAGCAAGTAGGTTGACTGACCGCCATTAAATGACCTATACAATGTATTACTACCACGTTAAACCCAACAAAAACAACAAACAAGTAAAGCGTGCAGATGGTTATCAAATTGTAAAACTTCAGTTTAAGAATTAAAGTAAAGCCTCGAGTCTATTAATGGAAGTTTTTTCTAAGCCATTTCAACATCAATAACTTGTCACATTGAAGCTGTGATGTTGTTTTAAGTTTTTAACATTAAATTACAGTACATGTGAGAAATAATAATGATTTAAGTATATAGATATAATGTAATATTAATATTTAATAATTATACATGATGGTTCAATGGTTATAACAATAGTTTAGATTGTTATCATCTTTTGTTGTATTGATCTTAGAACTTTTATTAAATTTCTCATTATAGTTTGAGCATATTGACTTGAAACGGATTATTATCGTCGGTCCTGACCGACGATATAGACAATTATCAAGATTTGAGCGCTTTTGTGTCGACACCGGTTGCCTTAAGGCAATCAAAACGATGCATTTGAGGTCATGTGATGAAAAAAATGATGTCAAGTAGTCAAAATAGGGGTGCATGTATGGACTTGTTGACGCTGTGTTTTGAGGGGTTACATGTTTGTATTACCAGAAAATACCATTATTGATAAATGAACGAGTACCAGTTTCAAGAAAGTTGCAATATAAGACCAGAAAACATGCATAACTAATTGTAACATGTTCATTTCTTTAAAAAAAACTTGCATTTGTTGAAACAAAGCAATCCTTTCTTCCCTACTTTAGATCGAGTTTATTAATAAATATTAACGTTCAATTAGCTGCCTGAATGATGGCAGAACATGTTCTTAAATCGAATATTCCGGTTTGCTAATCAAATAAATAATTATAGTTTCTAAATGCCAAATGGACAGGTGAATTGTGAAATCTACCATAATAATGCTTTTTTTACATGGTTGGTCAGAACATGTCTGGACAGCACATGTTCATTCGATGATTTTGATCTGGTCTTTCAGTGTGTAGAATTAATCAAACATTCTGTGTTCTATAAATAGACTTAGACGGTTTAAAATGCTGACGCATTTGCTTGAATCTTTTTACTCTAAGGAGAATACTTGGCTAAACGGCGATTTCAAGCTTTTTTGGAAATGCTAATACTTGTTTCCTTACAGTCTTCCAATTCACATTACCTGGATAGGCCCTTATCTCTGAACACTAAGTTTTAGATGTAATACTTAGGCCACAACAATTGCAAGTTGATCATGTGTTTTACAGATTTTTCTGGGAAAAAAATGGGGCGAGCGAGCGATGAAAGAAAACAAATCTTAATTCATTTGCTTTTCTTAATTCATATAGCGGTTTGACCAAATTTTTATGTGAGAGCGAGGAAGTAAAAATATTTTTTTTGTAAAGAATGTCAAAATTAAGGTGCAAGCGAATCCATAGAACATATATCACCACTTAGAAACATTCATATTTTGTTATTAAATTTTCAACTTAAACAATGTTCAGTCATCCTACTCGTAAACTAAAATACTGGTTTTAACAGGTTTCCCCTAATTATTCATTACAAGGAAAAACAGAGAAAATACTATATTCATTTAAATACGTTTTATAAAGTAAAGTTTTAAAATTTCATTACATTTTGCACTTTTATTAGCCAGATTTTTCAATGAAAAACCAATCATTGGGCGGTTGGGCGGGCAGTCGGGCGTCCAGTGTCGTTCAATTGCATTAAAGTTTTTCTTTATCATATATTTCTGCCATTTATTGTCAGATCTTAATGAAACTTCATACAATGATACCATACCATGCCATGAACAGAATAAGACAGCACCACAACTCTACCTGTCTTTATTATGAATTATTTCCCTTTGTAATTTTTGCTTTAAAGTTAATAAATCCAGCTTTAATGTGGTTTCCACATTACATTTCATGTTACAAAAATGGGTTGCTTCAATGTTTCACTACTCGGTGAGTATTAAAATTAGGTATAAGGAAAGATAAAAGTATGAATGAAAGATGCGGTCACATTTTAAATAAATTATTGAGTATGAAGTATAAAGTTACAAGTCTTGATGTATATCAATGAATGTACACTATGTGGCTGATGATAAAATGTTACATTTCAATGATTTTTACTAGCTTTAGCTACAAGCTTCGAGCTCCTCCACATTATCTGATTATCATTATATAGTATTACATTTGTATAGTACTGTAAAGCGCTTGAATTTCACAGTTTTTATATTTAGTGATTTCTAGGTTTTTTTTTATTAGTTGGATTAAAGTTCACACATTTCAGTGCTCAATCTGGAATGCCCGTAGGGGATAGTAATTGTGTCATTTTCATTCAAAAGGGGCCTATGGCGCACTCTAGATTGAACTCTGCATTTTGACTATATAAGCATAAAATAACGTGCCTTTTGTTTTAAATAAATTCTTTTCACATTCTTATAAACTCATGATATTTATAATGCTTGACTACAAAGACACTCAAATATGCTGGATTATGTCCCTTCAAAAAATAGCCCATTTGATTCTTGTATTTATGGGGGGGATATATTGGAAGGGTATAGAAAATTCATTATCTTGATGGACCATGAATATTGCGAAAATTAACAACCTGGCCTTCCCTGTAAAAATTACCTACATTACAGTAAATCAACTCATTTACAATTATCTGATTGTAACTTCATACATGACTGACATATTTAACACAAATAGCTTTTCTATTCATGGGTTTGGCTTAAAACAGTCGTAACTCACTCTTTTCTTATATTGAGTTATGACCGTTTTGCACTTTACACATGTATTGTTTTAAATTGTTGCAAAAAATGTGAAATATTCATTTTTTTGTTTTTTGCTGATATTTCTAAAATTCTCCATCTAACTTTCCTATCCTGTGTGTAAGTTCTAAATTTTTATTTTACAATGAATGTACAAATCTAGGTGAAGCTGCTCGGCTAGCTCATATGGTAGCTTGCAAGTCAATTGATCCAGTGGTCGTAGGTTCGATTCCCAGGCAGAGGATAGTTTCATGGAGCTTGGTCACAAAATTATTTCTACGGCCATTTCTACTCCTACCAAAGATTCTTAACTATGTAGGGCAGTTTCAGTCACTGACGAATGTATGTGCTTAGTAGTTGGTGAACAGCTTAATCCATAGATTTAGCCTTTCCAGGAACAGTGAGTAAGTTGACTGACCGCTGTTATATGACCTATACAATGTGTTGCTATGGCGTTAATCAACCAACCAAACAAACAAACAGTTTGGTCATGGAATAATTATACCACTGATTCCTAACAATGTGGGGCAGTTGTCGGTCACTGAAGAAAGTGTGTCTTTACTATCTGGTTTTATACCTGAATCCAGAGCTTTAGTCTTTTTCTGGAACATCGAGTAGGTTGGCTGAGTGCATTGATGTGACCTATACAATGCTTTGAAGTTTAACCCAACAAAAAGAAACCTGTGTCAGGTTTTTAACTGATTTGTACTTGGATCTTTTATAGACTAAATTAGACTTTATTGATTTACTTGTAAAATCAATCACCATAAATAAACTTGTAACAGTTTCAACTTTCTTTAATGACAGAATAACACAAACTTTGTCCTGATTTTTTCATTGAACAACCAAGACTAAATCTTTGGTAACATCATTGCTGAAGTAAAGAATGAAGGTCTGTTTTGTTTAGGTTTTTTTGTTGGGTTTAATGCCATAGAAACACATGGTATAGGTTATTTCATGACCAAGCTCCACTAAAGTGTGCCCTGCTCAGGAATCAAACCTACGACCCCTCAATCTGTAGACTTGTGTGCTACCTACTGAGCTAGGTTAATACTGTTGTGTGTTTTACATGTTTACCCTCTGGAGATAACTTTAACTCAATCATTGCACGAGACTTTCACATCTAGGGATCTGGGTTAATTTCCCAGTTGCCACAAGTCATAAAATTATTGTTCAAATTTATTCAACTGTCAGTGACACATACATTAACCCTGCTGATTTAAATACTTGCTACTTGTTTGATAATCCCAGTTCATAAAATATGAATTTGGAATTGATTGGTATGAACTATTAAGTTTAGATTTAATGTTTATAATGTGAGGTCAAATTTGTCCGACTGTCAAGTACTAATGTATTAAAAGTACTGATACTCTCCGGGCCTGAAGGTATAAAGTTCAATCAAGTTTTATTATCTTATTTAATTGAACATTTGACTGGACAGTGGTCAGTCTGTCCTCCATTATTATTGTAAATAAAGTTTTTGATATATGGTTGGTAAACATCTAATAAAAATTTAATTATTATTTTATTGAAAGTCACCATGACTTTGTGGTTGTAGTTATCATCTATAAGAAGTCATGGACATGTATCAGACTTTGTATTGTATTGCAACTGATAAGCGCCCTGCTTGCTCAGTTGGTTGGGCACAAGTTCATTGATTGAGATCTCGAGGTCATAGGCTTCATTCCTGGATGGTATTTTTTTATATTCTTGGATTGGGGCATACTTTTGTGGAGCTTGGTTATAAAATTATTTCTACGACCATTCTCCCTCCTACCACAGAATTTAAATCATGTAGGACAGTTGACAGTCACCTGGAATGGTGGTATAAATTATTTCATGACCAAACTGCGAGAAAGTATGACCTGCCCAGGAATGGAACCGACCACCAAAGGCCTTGCTCAGTATACTTGTGTGCTACCAGACAGGCAACATTACATGTATGCTCATAGTTTTTGCAAAATTCGATAGGACACCAATAAAACTTGTAAAAATTATTTAGTCGACCATTTTTAATTTGGGCTTAGGCATTGGCGGATCCAGCAGGGGGGGTCAGGGGTACAGACCCCCCTAGAATTTGGAAAATGTACATGTCTATTAGTGTATTTCTTGCTTGTAATTCATTTTTAAGTAGCTTGAAGCAATTTTTTGGTAATGTAGTTTTTATTATCAAAATGTTGCATTTTTTCTGCAAAATGTGTATAATGTGGTTGTGGTTCGAGGGTTGGGCCCCCGCCCAAAAAGTTTGGACCCCCCCTAGAAAAAAAATTTGGATCCGCCCCTGTTAGATATACTTTTTAAGAAGACTTTTATATTAACATACCATGTAAAATTAGACTGCTCCACTGACTCTAAAATTACTTATAATGTGCTTGAAAGGCATATATTATATGTATAAAAATTGGCTAATTTTGTAGTTCATGAATACTTTATAAATATATGTACACAAAGGTAACTTTGTCCTTAATATAACAATGTATAGGGTTCTTTTTTAATGTAGCCCAAATAAAATTCCTCGCTGTTTTTTAACCACATGAAAAAATGTTCTGTTTAAGTTAAAAATTGTTTACTTTTTTATATTTATTTAATTTAAGTTAAAAGGTTGTTAAACTGAATTTTTATTGACTTTAATATAGTATAAAAACACATTAATGATTGTTACATGTAAGGACATTTTTTTTTCATACAATTTTCGCTCTTTTGGACTACACTTGAAAAAAAGTCAATGCCAAGGGCTTTAAAAGCACTTAATTTTGTAAACTCTTGTAAATTATCTTTTTTTGTAAAAAAATGTGGATTTCTTGAAGTACAGGGTCTATAAGCCATTTGATCTTTATATATTGGGTTTAACGTCGTGTCATCACAATTTTTTAGGGTCACTTTACAACGACCTGTGCACCTAACCTATCTTTCCTGTACCCTTGTCAACAAGAACTCACCTATCCTGCCATTTGAATCTTTTTTTTTGGCGGCTGCAAGACCTTAATATAATATTTTGTAATGTTTCTCATAGTCAAGTTAAAATTATTTTATTTTTCTGGTAAAACATGCTAGAAATGCAGATGAAATTTTATTATAAACAGTGCAAAAGGGAAAATGTTACCTAAGCCAGACAAAATTTGACAAGCATGTTTATATAGAAATTATAGGATATTTGAATATTTATATTTGATATAAATTGAACTGTTTAATACAGTGTGAACTGATTGTATCTGTTATATTGTTATTGTTGTTGTTGTCTGATGATGTCATCGTGTTGTTGGTGTTGATATTTAAATAATTGAATAAAAATAGCCTAGAGTCATGTCTGACTTGATGTATATCTCATACCCCTCCCCCCGACCTTCTCTCTCACTCTAGTCATATCTATATATGTAATGTTAAATCTGAAGAAAAATAAAACCAGTCATTGCCTTAATTTATTAAGCAATAAACTGATTTATAATGTTTTTTAAGTCATGGGTAACGCCTTAAATTTTACTAAATGGGCGGGGCATACTTTTGTTGAGTTTGGTCATGTTGGTCATGAAATGAATTTTACAGTCATTCTCCCTCCAACCTTTGATTCTAAATCATGTAGGACAGTTGTCAGTCACTGATGGAAGTTTAAGGCTAGTAACTCAGATTCATCCAGAGATTTATCTTTTCCAGGAACATTGAGTAGGTTGACTAACTGCTGTGATATGACCTATACAATTTGTTACTTGGGTCTAAAACTCAACCATAAAAAAACATATATTACAATATATTTTAGACATTAACAAACCAACACAATGTGACTATAGTTTACATTGTTATATCAAGTATGTACTTGTTGACACCAGAGTTTATATAAAATAACTTTGTTATATTTTCATGTCAGATTTCATTCTTACTTAAATGTCATTAAACTCATTAAATTACCTTCTAACAAATGATAAACTTGATGCATTAATGTTGTAACTTGATTACTGTGCTAAACTTACTTAATACAGTATTGTATTATATAGGCAATGAATTAATGTTTTGTTATGATACAATATTAACTTGTTGATTAAGCTAAATGTCATTTATACATATTAGAAATTCATGGGCTGCTTTTTCGGGGAGTGGTCCTTGGGTTAAGCTCTTTGAGGGGAGCTAGAGGTCCTTGGACTTAGTCCTTGGGGGAGGGATCCTGAAACTCAGATCCTGGGGGACAGATTTTTGGACTTGGCCTTGAGGAGGGGTCCTTGGCTTTAGCTCCTTAGTAAGAGGTTCTTTGACTATCTACTGGAGGAAGGGGCCTTAGGACTCAACTCCTAAAGGATGGATCCTGGACTTAGCCCGAAGGAGGGATCCTTTGGTTTAGCTCATGGGGAGAAGTCCTAGTACTCCTAGGTCATGAAGGATGCTTCAACTATTTATTTATTTATAGGAGTTAACGCCGTGTCAACACAATTTAGGTCATTTTACGGCATTTATGCACCTAACCTAGCTTTCCTGGACCATTGTCTATAAACAGTACTCACCTACCACAAGGCCAGAAACTTCTCCATATTATCTTATCAATGGAGGAAAATTGACATTATTGTCAAATTTTCATGGAAGGGTATAACTTCCCCGGGTGGGATTCGAACCTGCACCCCTCGGGCTCGAGATCCCCAATCCCAGCGCGCTACTAACTGCGCTATCGACCTGGGTTATGCTTCAACTAACTGGATAGAAAATCTATGAAAAATGTACATTTTATAATTTTTAGCTTATATTTCAATCTCCTTATTTTTTATTTTTTTTAAACTCAAGATTATTAAACTCAGTCTCTTTCACAACCTACATGATTGGTATGCAATTTATGTCTTGTAACCTAGTCAAATACTCAAGTGTATTGAAACCCATTTAAGGTTACTCACATCTGAAATGAGGGATATTATAATATAAAATGTTATATTAAGTATAAAATAATAATAAAACTGTCGACATTATCTATACTAGGCTGTCAATATTGTATGTACAAGTTATAATATATGATCATATAAAACTAGGTCTGTGTCAATATTGACTTACAGAGTATGTATACTAATGGACAAAAGTCTTGTCCGATCTACAAAAACCATAATATCTTTTTTGTTTGTCATTGCACACTCATACATTTGGTATCGTTAGAAAGAGAATGTTATTATGCATGGAATAAAAAAGGAATTGTGAAATTTGAACCAGTTCTGTCGGTACAGTAATGTGTTGAAAATTGACATTGAGGATTTGCAAGTTACAAATGATTGCGTTGAGTCAGTTTTAAATGAAACATTCTTTTCAATAGCATGTGTGACCCCCATAAACCCGAATGAGTTTTCTGGTCTTCCGGCTAGATTCCTCTGCAAACTTGTAGTATCGATGCGTAAAAGGAGCATCGAACTCATTCGGGTTAATGGGGTCACATACACTATTGTCGGGTCCACCCCCCCTGGATCCCCCTATGCTTATTGCAGTCATTGCCTTTTTTTTAACTAGCCTAGCTGAAGCAAGAGATTTGTGAAAAATGCTTTGGGCTTGTGAAACTTGTATGTTTCTTATGAATGGGCTAATTGATTATTTGATCCCCATTTAATCATGAATATGTATAGAATATGATTGACATTTTTACCATAAAAAATCAAGGGAAGTAACTTTTGAGTAATAATGATATAGACAGGGGAAGTAATTTATGTAACACAACTGCAGTGTTGACAACAGTGATGTCCCTTTGAAAGTTAAGATAATTCTTTCTGAACTCCAAACCATGATTTATTAATTGGTGCTTAATGATAATAATGAAAATGATAATATTAATAATGATAATGATGTTGATGATGATAATAGTGATAATTATGAAAATGATAATATTAATAATGATAATGATGTTGATGATGATAATAGTGATAATTATGAAAATGATAATATTAATAATGATAATGATGGTGATGATGATAGTAGTGATAATAATGAAAATGATAATATTAATAATGATAATGATGTTGATGATGATAATAGTGATAATTATGAAAATGATAATATTAATAATGATAATGATGTTGATGATGATTATAGTGATAATTATGAAAATGATAATATTAATAATGATAATGATGGTGATGATGATTATAGTGATAATAATGAAAATGATAATATTAATAATGATAATGATGTTGATGATGATAATAGTGATAATTATGAAAATGATAATATTAATAATGATAATGATGTTGATGATGATTATTGTGATAATAATGAAAATGATAATATTAATAATGATAATGATGGTAATGATGACCATGATTGTCGTAATGATAATAATGATGATAATAATGATAACTATATCAATCACAATAAAAATAACAATGATAATGATAATAAAGACTTTATTTATAGAGACAACACTAAAAGACAAACCAATTTTTCCTGTGAGCTTCTAGATAGAAACAAACTTCAACCTAATCAAAATTTTAAATCTTAATATTACATCTGATTTCAGTCACAATCGTAGATTGACAACGTTTGATCATCCGATGTCCGGACATTCTACGATGGAATCACCCACGAGGTCACCCCCACAGAGTCCTCTAGTTAAAGGTGTACCACAACGTAAAAGTACCAAGTTGAAGAATATTAAGGCTCCCACAGCATCCAGGGGAGAGAACTCTAAAGTTATACTACGAGGATGGCTACAAAAACAGGTATGGTGCCTTTAACTTTAAAAGCTGCTTGTTTAGGTTGTAAGGGGCAATCAGAGGACCTTCAATGTCAAGCTCTGACATTTCTAAAACTTTAAAAATTGTTAAGAATTGGTAAACTTGATGTGTAAGTGCATTGTGTTCTTGTGTGTAAGTGTGCATTCCAAGAACCTGTACAAAGTTTGTTCAAATTGTGTCCCTGGAGTTGAAATAGACGCCCATCTCTGGGGTCACAAAAAGTTTTTTAAATCTAAAACTGTAAAGCCTAGAGTTTTCATGTTTGGCATTTGGCATCGATTTAAGATCCTCTACAAAGTGTGTTTAAGTTATACCCCTGGGATTGAAGTTTGCTCCCCTGGGATTGAAGTTTGCTCATTTGGGGTTGAAGTTTGCTCCCCTGAGATTTAAGTTTGCTCCCCTGGGGAAGTTGGCTCCCCTGGGATTGAAGTTGGCTCCCCTGGGATTGAAGTTGGCTCCTTGAAGTTTGCTCCCCTGGGATTGAACTTGGCTCCCCTGGGATTGAAGTTGGCTCCTTGAAGTTTGCTCCCCTTGGTCCCCTGGGATTGAACTTGGCTCCCCTCGGGATTGAACTTGGCTCCCCTGGGATTGAACTTGGCTCCCCTTGGTCCCCTGGGATTGAAGTTGGCTCCCCTGGGATTGAAGTTGGCTCCCCTGGGAATGAAGTTGGCTCCTTGAAGTTTGCTCCTCTTGGTCCCCTGGGATTGAAATTGGCTCCCCTGGGATTGAACTTGACTCCCCTGCAATTGAAGTTGGCTCCCCTGGGATTGAAGTTGGCTCCCCTGGGATCGAAGTTTTTATCTTGCTGGATATGAAAGTTTAGGAAGAATCTAGTTATCAGGTAAACAGTCCAAGATCCTTGACATATATCCATTTGTTTGTATTCATATACATGAAATATTATATATTTTCTAGGAAAGTGGTGGATTAAAGTTATGGAAGAAGAAATGGTGTGTTCTTGCAGACTTTGGTTTATTTTTCTATAAAGATGAACAGGAACAGAACTGTATAGGTAAAAATATATTTATTTAGTTATATATTTACTACATTGATTGATCAACCAAAATCTAGTCTACTACATTAATTGATTAACCAAAATCTAGTCTACTACATTAATTGATCAACCAAAATTTAGTCTAATTATAAATTTTGACACTTGGCTTAAAATTAACTATAATTCTATTTAGATACCATATATGGGCATAACACCAGTAAATTTTCATCCGCATGGCTGGCTAGCTCAGTAGGTAGTGCGCAAGTCTACTGATCGAGGGGTTGTAGGTTAAATTCGCCGATGGGGCATACTTTTGTGGAGCTTGATCATGAAATAATATCTACGACCATTCTCCCTTCTACCACTGATTCTAAATCATGTAGGGCTGTATTCAGTCACTGATGGAAGTATGTTCTAGTAGTTTGTAAACAGCTAAATCCAGCCTTTCCAGGAACGGTGAGTTGGTTTACTGACCACCATTATATGACCTATACAATGTGCTGCCACTGCGTTAAACCCAACAAAAAAGTCCCAGAGTTTACAGGGTTTTACATTAATTTTTAAGATAGGTTGCCCCGTTGGACAACCAGTTATATACTTCATTTTCTCAAACAAAATGTTTGATAGCAATAACAAGTTGCCCAAAACCCCAAAATAGGTTATCAGGGGCAATCAGACGCCCTTTATGTTAATCCCTGGTGTGTTCACTCTATGCATTGTATTCTCATGAGCTATACTCATTTTTTTAGTCGAATTTTTCACCGAAAAAATTCGGCTAATGGTTTGGCGAAACACAGCGGGGGGTTGGGTTGACAGGCAGTCAGGTGTTGTAAACAATTGCCGTAAAGTTTTTCTTTACCATATATTTCTGCCATTTATGGTCAGATCTTTATGAAACTTCATACATTGATAACATACAGATGAACAGAATCAGAAAGTAACCACAACTCTACCTGGCTTTATTATGGATTACTTGTCCTTTGTAATTTTGCTTTAAAGTTTTTAAACCCAGCTTAAATGTGGTTTCTACATTACATTTCTTGTGACAGGATCTATATTGTTACCAAGCTATAGTATAAGTAAATGTGGACCAAATGATGTCAATAAGAAACATGCATTCAAAGCTGAACATGAAAATATGAAGACATTTTATTTTGCTGCTGATGATCAGACACAGATGGAAAGATGGGTCGAAGCTTTGAGAATGGCGGCATTAGTACAAAGAGCGCCTGGGTATATATTAGTTTTAATCATTTGAGAATTTTCACTATTTAGGTAACAATAAGTTGATCTTATGTTCTACAGATTTTTCTGGAAAAAAAAGGGGCGAGCTAGCGAAGAAAAATAAATAAAAAAAGTCTTTATTCACTTACTTTATGTAGCGGTTTGACCAAATTTTTATGAGCGAGCGAGGAAATAAAAATATTGTTTTGGTAAAAACCGTCAAAATTAAGGTGCGAGTGAATCCATAGAACATATAATCAATTTGTTGTGGCCTTAGGTTACAATAAGTTGATCATAATTATGTTCTATGGATTCGCTCGCACCTTGATTTTGACGAATTTTACTAAACATTTTTTTTATTTCCTCCCTTGCTCATATAAATTTGGTCAAACCACTAAATAAAGCAACTAAATTAAATATTTTTCCGTATTATAAATGTTTCTTGCTTTTGACGATTTTTTGTCGTAAGATTTTTTATGAAAAGCGCCTCTGGACTGTTCATAGTAACTTATTAATGGAGGAAAATTGACATTATTGCTAAATTTTCATGGGAAAGTTTAACCTTCCCGGTTGGGATTCGAGCCCGTACCCCCTTCGGGACACAAGTTCCAAATTCCTGGGTGCTACCAACTGCGCCACCAACCCGGTTTGTTTATAGAAACAAGTGTATTGATGTATGTTTACAGATCAGGACATGTACCGAAGTTGATACCTAAATCACCTATAATGAGCTGGGACGATGATATAGACAGTCCCGGCATACAACCACCTGATATGCAACAGTTCCCGTTCGTAAACCAGGGAGGTCATACTCCACGTTCTGACCTAGATAATAGTTTTCAGGGGAGATCACCCTTACAAGCTAGAGAAAATACTCCAAACTATGGTGCTCCTTATCAGAGGCAGGATAGCGCTCCATCGAGTAGTAATTTTGGAACTTTGCCAAGAGAGGTCGAAGGTCAAGGTCATGGGTCATTGAACTCTTCATTTGACCCCAGATATCATCCAGATGTAATAGACAGAAATCGAGGGTCACAAAGGTCAAATCAAGGTCAAAGGTTACCTGATGATCAGAGGTCATTGTCCTCTTCCATAGGTCAAAGGTCAGGTCAGTTTTCAGCTAGTACATTACCTAGGGACATGAAACATGGTCAACCGGATAATAGAAGTTTAAGTTCTCTTAGAGGTCAACCTCAAGGTTATAATTCATTACCTAGAGATCAAAGGTCAAGGTCAGGTGAAGGTCACCCGGGTCATCAAGGTCAAGGCCATGGTGGAGATTATCCTGATAGAACGAAGAGAAGAAAAGAAGATAATAACCCTTATATGACAATGATGTCACCTCAGAATCAGTATGAAAGGTGAGATATAGATTTATTGAAAGTTTTTTTATTGTACATCAAAATGAGTAAAGTTATGGTACAGTTCCATAAAAAATAAAAAGTAGCCGCGAGGGCACCGTATGGGCGCTGTGCGATCAAGCTGTGCAAGGACCCGTATGAACTCTTGGATTCCCGTATGGACTGTTACATTTTTACCAGTGAGATGAGCAGTGGTTACATGTATAAGTTTCAAAGTCAAATTGTGAACATAATCATGGCCAAGTATGGATTAAACTTGCATATCTTCCAGCTACAGCTCTGTACGGGTGTGTTATTTTGTGCCATGCGCGTATAGTAACCTTAATGCGCAAGGCTTCCCATGGCCTACAGCTGTCTGCACGTGAAGGTCCGCAACAAGCCTCGATTTTATTAGACTGAGGCATTATGTAAGGTTTGACTGTATCAGGTCAAGGATGTCGAAACTAGATTTTTCAATCATGAGAACTTATAAAGTTAATGAATATTTGCTTAAGATAATATAAATAAAATCCTAATTAGTTTAAAAACAGTGAATTAAAGTAACATTACAATATCATGAAATCAAATCAAATAATTAGTGTGATTAATTTCATATTAAAAAGTTTTATTTCCCACGGGACAGAGTCATGACTGTACTTAAAAATATATTCTTCATGTGTACGTTTTTTTCTATGTTGCCTTTTTTACCTTGACTATTCAGAGAATAGTGGGGCTATCCTACTCAGTTGTGATGTGGGGCTGGCGTCTGGGTCACATCTTCTTAGTTAATTATTATACCCCCGCTTCGAAGAAGAGGGGGGTATACTGTTTTACCCGTGTCTGTGCGTGCGTGCGTGCGTGTGTGCGTCCGTCCGTCCGTCCGTTACAAAATTTCCGTCACAGTTTTCTCAGCAACTATACCATGCAGCAGCCTGAAACTTTGCATATAGCTTCATCCTATAGTCCCATGTGGTGTAAAGCGATTTCATGCTCCTTGCTCATCTACTTCCTGTTTGTCGCATATTTTTAGATTTTGGCGGGGGTATCACTAGTGAGCATTAGCTCACAGATTTACTTGTTTTTATGAGCGCAACATTTACTTTTGAAACCACTGACGGGATTCACTTGAAACTGAACACTTGTCTTTGAGGTTACCATTGGAGGTCAAATGTCAAGTTGCATAAATCTAGCATGACTTTTGTCTGGGTTATTACTTATTATATTTTTGTTTACTGGAGCACCCAGAATAGGGGAGTGTGTTGTCTGTGGATGACTCTTGCTCCTCTTACCATTTAGTGAAATTGCTCTGTATAGACCATCTTAATCTTGAAATCAAGCAAGTTTGACCATTTTTTAGTCTCAAATGCTTAATTTGAGAAAAAGAAGTTCCCTATAATCAAGACAATTCTGCTGTTTAAATTATCAATTTTGATGGTTCTAATAGTGAAACTTTACCTTTTTTCACAGGAAAATGGATCCAATGAAACATAGTAATAGACCATTACCACAGGAACCAACCGAAAGAAGACCAAGGTCCCAGGAACCGATACAGGATAGAAATAAATCTGGTGGGGGAGATTACGCTAGTTTAACTAGAATTAGAGATAAGCAACACAGTATGTATCTATATATATATAGTGGTGGGACATTGGCTGAAAATCGTAATCGATCATCAGTTGGAATCGGTTTTTGTTGTCGATGCAATTCTTCTGATTAAAATAGATTCCTGATGAGTTTGCTTTGTATGAATTTTATAAGGATTCACAGTAAAACATGCATGCCAAAGCAAACTCACCAGGAATCGATTTTACTAAAAGAAAAAGTATTTCTTATTCCATAGTATGACATACTATGGAATAGGAAATACTTTTTCTTTTAGTCAAATGTGTCCAAACAAAAAAATCAAAGATACCTTCAAAATTAAATGATCAACTGATTAGTACACTTGACTAGTGTAGTAGCTGTACCTTTGGCACTTAAACAAAATTTATCAGTGTCCAATACAAGAGCCGATCATCGATTCTGATAAAGTTTATTCGATTATCAGAATCGGAAGCTTCCAACTAGTGATTAATCGATTATTCTCAATCATTGGTACTACACTATATATATATCTCCTTACATAAGGAAATGTTAAAAAATCTTCTTCTCAAAAACTTCAAGGCCTTGTACTTAGATATTTGGCATTTAGCATCATATTAAGGTTATCTACAAAGATCGTTCAAATTATGCCCCAGGGGTCAAATTTGGCTCTGCCCTAGGGGTCACATGATTTAGATAGATAAGGAAATATTAAAAACGACAAGTCATAGAGTTTTCATATTTGATATGTGGCATTATTTTGGATCTTCTACAAATATTGTTTAAATTAAGCTTCTGGGTTCAAAATTGGCCCAGCCCCAGGGATCACTGTTTTCACTGGCTAAAACTGTTGACCAATCTTTTGTCAGATGCTCTAAGCATCTAGTTCTCAGGTGAGCGGTCAAAGGTGCTCAGGACCCTCTTGTCTTTACAGTCAAAACATGAATAATTTCACTGTGACTTCTTGCAGGGCTGGACATTAAAAGTCCTCTGATTGCCCCTGACGACCTATATTTTGGTTTAGACTTCTTGTTACTGCTAGTAAACATTTAGATCTGACAAGTGAAACTGGGTTTCCTACTTTAAAAATTAATGTTGAGTGCTCTTCCTGTATTAAAATGTTAGTGGTCTAACATTCTTGATATTCGATAGTGTGCATTCAGTCACTTTAAAACCATTCAAACCTATGTCTCTGTTCAAACTTCGACAGTTGAGAAAAAATGATCTGTTTTCCATATGATTAGTACTTTTGTATAATGTTGGAAAAAAATTCAAGTGTGTTCTTGCACAGAGGTCTAAAGGAGGCCAGTATGTTTTATAAGCAAAAGTCTCTCTTGAAAAGCCATTGAATCTAAATGACTTATCACAGCTGTAAGAGGTGTCATAAAATGATCCTATACATTCAAAGCTTTGCTCTTTTTAATCTTTTACATGCAAATTGGACTGTTATGGGGTATATTTTACCAAAAATGGTGCCTAATTTTAGTCATCATATCAAACTCAGCATTAATCAGTTTATTAACATTTGATCGATTTTACATAAATATGTGTTAATGACTTTTGGAAGGCACTGTATTGTCATTGTAGTGAGATATTTTAGTATGTCCTAAGAGTAGCCTCCCTTTGATGCATTCTTACATCACCTAGGTTAAATTATCAACATTTAGTATAATTTCACTAGATATTTTGCAACTTTACGCAGATGGATTAAATATGTGTTAATAACTTTTGGAAAGCTCTGTATTGTTACTGCAGTGTGATATTTCTGACTGTCCTAAGAGTAGCCTCCCCTTTGATGCATTCATACATCACCTAGGTTAAATTATCAACATTAAAATTCATTTTCATGTAATTAACAATCCTAGAATGTGGCAGGTTTACACTTAACTACATAAAATTTTATATATGAGAATATAAGGATATTTAATTTAATTAACATATTTTAATTGCTTGGAACAAAGATAGTATGTGTTGCTCTTGTAAGGCCTTAAATAAGAGTTTTGTTTCTGGTTTCATTTTCCTGAAAATTGTAAAGTTGGTAACCTTTTTCAATTTCTTTTTTTTATCGATTAACTATATTCAGAATTCAAATATTTTGGGTTTAAGTTTTACAAACAAACTTTTTACTGTTTCAATGAAAATATATGTGAAGAGTGATAGGATTTAATCCATATTTAAAAAAATAATGTGTGAAATGTTAAGTTTGTACCACTGTGAGTGGATGGAAAAACTCATCAATGGAGTTCCCAATCAAGTCTATCGTTCAGCAATATTAATCCATCTTGGCTATTGTCTTCTTTAAACCATTATTGTAGTTCAGAATTTATCAATTATAGTTCAAGATCTCTCACTCCACATCAAAAGTCATGAGTTAATGAATGATAAGATGAAAAACTTGATTAATTTTTTTTATTTTGTTATTGTTTTCCAACGTTTTTTTTAAAATGATAAAACCCCAATTTTGTATTATTTCCAATAATTTGACAAAAATAAATTTTTTCTAGTCTTGATTTAAAAATGGGTTTTATTGGCTGTTAGGTTTGGTCAGGAAACCAGGAACATAAGATATATTTGTGGCCTTACGTACATGTATTTGATAGGTGAACTTATTTGGCTGGAGTGGCTAGGACATTCTTTAGTGTTAAATTGTGTTGAACAGGTTTTATATTCCTTGAACAGAACAGAACTTGATTTTGGAATAATATTTTAAAATTGAAATGGATTAATGGGTGTGAAAATGATAGTTTGAGAAATTATTTAGTTGTATAGGCCAACAATTATTTATTTTTGTATATTGTTTATAAAAAAATCTGCATCTGTAATCATTTGTCAAAGAAAGCTTAGAATAGGTTGTTTCAGGCAGTTTCTGGTAATTTTGCTTAAAATCTGAAAAACAAGGACTAAAATTTCTTAGAAAAGGGAAAATGTGACTTTTTTTAAAGAAAGCATAGAACAAATTGTTTTAAACAGTATCTGGCAGCATTTGATAAAATCTAAAATTTTTGGACTAAAATTAGAAAAGGAAAGTGTTTGACTGAATATTTTGTGTCATTATAATTATAGAGACTTCAATTTATATACACATGTGACAATTTATTGTCGTGGATTTACAAAAAAAATGTCTAAGGAGCTAATGTATACAGTTTTTGTGGGTAAATGTGT
Source organism: Mactra quadrangularis (assembly GCA_025267735.1). Lineage (NCBI taxonomy): Eukaryota > Metazoa > Mollusca > Bivalvia > Venerida > Mactridae > Mactra > Mactra quadrangularis. Next base: position 1,263,495 of record CM046304.1, on the reverse strand, counting down.
CGAACAATTCAAATCTCTTACAGATTTGTCAGGCGATAGGTCACATGACGTATCACGTGACTCGAATCAATTTCAACAACAACAACGGCCAGGATCTGCGATACGACCGAATCAGTTATCACCACCATCACAACATCATCATCATCAGCCTCAACATCAGCAGCAGCATCAGCAGCAGCAGAGAGGAGATTTATATGTTGACATACCACATACGTATGTTAACGTGTATGATGAATCACAAGTGAGAGGAGGTTAGTTGTTTTTGATTTTTTATGTTATATTTTACAATGAAATGTAGTTTTATTAAATGAAAATACAATGTAAATGGTTTAAATATCTTACATTTTCATATTAACCTAACAGTGGTGCTTTTCACAGATATTCTTACGAAAAAGATCTTCTTAAGGTGGGTCGGTACCTTACTCGGAGGGAAAAATGAAAAAATATAATTGGTGAACATAATACATTTTTCGTTTTTCCCTCTGAGTAAGGTACCGACCCACCTTAAGTCAATTTCATATAGTTAGCACTTCAAAGTCAGATTGATAATAAACATAACTATGATATGATATTCAAAAGGTATACAATATTGTACACAATTCCATAATATTTGGAATTGATAAGCCAAAAATGAGCGTATTATTAATGTGAGATGCTTTTGACTTACAAAGATTTTTTTGAAAACCACCACTAGTTCCTAAATTTTCAAGGTTGTTAACAATTTTAAAAATGGCATGGCATCACTAAGTAGAGTCGTGTATGCATGCATATGCACAAAATACAACTTATCATAAAAAAAACATTCAATTTAGAATGATATATTTTTATGAATTGAAGCCTTTTTAACAACTTGTGGAGCATGGTAAAATTTATACAAAGGAAAAATTAAATATTAAGGTTGTATTTTTTAGAAATTATCTCTATGTTATTTACAATGGTAATTGTAATATGTAATATTCTATACAACCATTACATACATGTATAACGACAAAGATTAGACATTTTGGACAGTATAAAAAAATTATTCGTATTCTCTTTAACATGAAACTTTTTAGCTCGATTTTTCAACGAAAAAAAATTTGGTAATAGTTGGAGAAAAACACGCAGGCGGGTGGGCAGGTGGTTTCGCCGGGCATCCGGTGTCGTTAAAAATTGCTTTTAAGTTTTTCTTTACCATATATTTCTGCCATTTATTGTCAGATCTTTATGAAACTTCATACAGTGATAACATACCATGTGATGAACAGAATTTGGAAGTAACCACAACTCTACCTCGCTATATTATTGATTATTTCCCTTTGTGTTAAAAGTTTTTAATATGTTGGATATCTCTGTCATTTATGGTCAGATCTTGATGAAAATATGGCTTTAACCCATTCTATACGAATGACTTTATACGAATATATATATGTGGTTTCCACATTATATTTCATATTATAGTCCTACAATGTTAACCTGGGCTAGACCTTTATGCAAGAATATGATATTCTGTATATTTTGTCTTCGTTTGTAAATAGCCCTTTATCAGAAGCTATCCACAAAAAAAATGTACTAAACAATTAATTTTGTTTTCATAAGAATAAATACTTTCAAACTGTGCCACATTATTACGGACTTATGTTTTTCCTTAAAAACAAATGCTTTCAAAATTAAAAGTTCAATAACATGCCATGTTTACAAAATTGATTTATAGTCACATAGATTGTTAAATGTTATGATTTTGTAACTACATATGATATAATTTATTACAGATTATGCCCCAGACTTGCCATCACGTCCACCTTTAATAAATTGATTTATAGTCACATAGATTGTTAAATGTTATGATTTTGTAACTACATATGATATAATTTATTTCAGATTATGCCCCAGACTTGCCATCACGTCCACCTTTACCTGTAGAAGTTAGACATCAGATAGTTGAAGATATCGCTAAATCACATTCACCTAATACACAGAGAGATCTTATAACAGCTGAGACTAATCTTGAACATAGAATGAAACAACCGCCATTCTTTAACTATCCTACACCAACACAAGAATCTCTACCTAACTTTACACAGGTCAGATTTTTATTTTTATATGCCTGAAAGAATTTCGGGCATATTATGTTATACCCCCTGGCGTCCGTCTGTCCGTCCGTCTGTTAGCAATTTGGTTTCCGGAGCATAACTTAAGTTCCATTTGGTCCACAATATTCAAACTTCATACGATGATTGTCCATATCGGGTAGAAGACCCCTATTGATTTTGGGGTCACAAGGTCAAAGGTCAAGGTCACTATTACCTTAAAACTGAAAACAGTTTCAGTTTCTGGAGCATAACTTAAGTCATCATACAATTGAAGTTAAAGTTATAAAAGAAGCATTCTCAATGGTATCTTTTTTCTCTACTTTGTTTTCCACAATTATTCATAATATGATATTAATATGAAATATTCTCATGTCTTACAAATGCTTCATCTTAACTAAAAAAAAAAAACACTTTCGGGCATATAATGCTCCGCCTAGCGGTGCTCTTGTTTTATCATGTTTTTGTTATTGCATTTGGATAGGGTGTATTCCCTGGTCAACACAAATTTTCATGGAAGGGTTTGAAGAGTCCTTAAATTGGACATGTTAAATGTGAAATCCTGCAGGTAGCTTACTGCCCTAGGGGCATAGGTTTCTGAGCTTTTTTTATTTTACACCAATTTTTTTCAAAAAACTTTTATTAAATCATGCAAGGTGGCTGTCACACTTTTCCAACTCTTATCAGAACTTTTTAGTTTAGATTACATGGCAGTTTACTACTGTAACTAGCCTGCCCAGCTAGCTCAGTTTGTAGCACTCAAGTATACTGTGGTGTCAGGAGTTTGATTCCCAGGAATTGACCCCCACAATGTTTAGCTACTGTGTTAAACCTAAACCAAACTAAAGCAGAAGGAAAAAAACCTGCTGTAAATGAAATACTTCTTTGCACAATTGAAAAATCTGATATTCATTTATATATAAGCTATAAAGATTTATAACATTTCCATTCTGACCTTTCTAGGATAGTCCAAGGTCACAATATTCTCAGAGGTCACAAAGGTCACATGATAGAGGTCAACCAGAGGTCAGAGGTCAACAACAACAGTATCCAAGGAGACCAGGTATGTAATATGATGTTTGTATTTATTTCTAGTCTGAATTTTGTGGCTCCGTAATAACTTCATAGCATTTCATTATCATCATAAAATGAATTAGTTTCCATGGCGACCATAAGTCTGTGATAGGCTTAGGTAAAAATTGGTTCATTTGTGGAAATTAGTATAATAGAGTATTTATGATTCATACTCAACTTGCTAATCAATAGAAAATAAAAAATAGAATTATTTATGCAAGCTCAACATAATCATTTACATGTAGATAATTTTAGTTGTTAGATATAACGTTCTAACGTTCAATATAAAAAGTTATTGCTCATTCGAAATGGGGTCACCACAGGCCTGAGTAATCATACTAGACCCTATATAAGGAGGAAACTTGCCATTAATGGAACTTGGTGTACAAATATTAACATTATTGGAGTAGTATATCTTATTTGTGTACAAAGTGGCATTGTTACTGTGCCGTCTGCCTTTGGTTCAACCTCGCTGTTGAGCTATATCAGTAGTGACATCATTTATGTTACTATTTTTGGTAATAGTAGATAGTCATTTAACACTTCTATTATAAAACATATTGTTGTAAAGAAATTAGTTTTAGTGATACACAAAATGTATGAATTATTAATAAACACTTTATTTAGATAGCTAGAAATTCTTTGTTAATGTATAAAAGAAATAGAATTAATTCTAAGTTACTAGCCATATGTGATTAATAAAGCAATTTAATTTGAATATTAGCAATTTAGTTCAAATAATAACTCTGCCTCTTTAATTTATCTCATAAATATTCATGAATAATAGGAGGGACAAATAAACTCCGCCTCTTTTAGTTAATTTATCATGAATATTCATTAGGAGTAATGGGAGGGACCTGTATACTCCGCCTCTTTAATTTATTTCTCATCAATATTCATCATGAATAATGAGAGGGATAAGTAAACTCCACCTCTTTTAGTCAAATTGTCATGAATATTCATCACTGTCATCAATATTTCACGTTATTTGTGCTTGCCTGTTTGTTATGTTGTCTTTAATATAACAGCACATTTCAATTTGATGTGAGTTTTAATGTGTGGGTTTTGTGCAACATTCACACTGGTGTGGCAAGTGCAGGGGTGTAGGGTATTTCATTTATATTGTGATGAGAAAGGGGAGAGGTTAGCTGTGGGTCAATCACATTGTGAGAAAAGTGAGGCATGTCTCAATTACTGGGTGGGAAGGGGAATGGTTAAGCCTAAGTCGTCACATTGTGAGTCTGTTCAAAATGCACACCAACCAATTAAGCAATACGGGAGGGGTTTAAGGTGTGTCAATTACAGGATGAGGATGGGAGGGGATAATGATTTGTCTCAGTCACATTGTTAGAAAGGGGAGGGGTTATAGGTGTATTTTGATTGCATTGTAAGGATATGGCTCAATCCATTTTTGAGGAGGGGTGAGTTAATAGGTTTGCATTAATCGAATGATGGGTAGCCATCTGAGATACCCTTGTTGAGGAGGGGCTTTGGTTGCCAGATGGGGGAAAGTTGTGTGAGGATGGGGATGTGGTTTAAGTGATTGCCAGTCACATTGTGAAAGGGAAGTAATCGGTGATGACGTTGTGTTGACCTTGTTTTTGCTGTGTTTATTGTTGTAGATCTAGATCACATGGAGGGACAGATTATGAGACAAGAGGTACGACCTAACTCCTACCAGCCTCCATCAACATCATATGGTAGAAATATGAATGATTCTAATCTCTCCAACCATTTAGACGGAAGTGATAACACTTTAACTAACGAAGATGATAGGAATGATAAGATCAGTGAATTCTATGGTCTGGGTAAATATAATAACAAGTACGGACAAAACAGTAATGGTATTAGTGATAAAAATAGATTTATGTCCGATATGGATGTACGGTCTAATACACTGCCATCGAAACCATTGTCTGGAGTGACCGGAGAGAAAGATTTCCGACTTAGAAGTCTACCTGACCATGTACAATCTATGCCAGCGCTTTATCATGAGCAGCAGCCATTATCATTACAAGTACCGTCAAATAACGAACCTGTGACAAGCAGTTACTTGAACTTATCTCAGAAGAGTATTCCTAACGGTAGAACGGAGCAAGATGAAAGAAAGTCTGCGTTTAGAAGATTGTCTGCTTCCAATTCTTTACAACGTATTCCAAGTTCTGAAGGTCACCAAGGTCAGAGTGATAACAGAGGTCAAGGTCAAACTGGAGACTACAGAGGTCATCAAGGTCAAAGTGGATTCAGAGGTCAAGGTCATTCTGGGGGTTATAGAGGTCAAGGAGACTATCAAGGTCAAGGTCAAACAGCTGGAGATTATAATAGACCTATGAATTATCAGGATCCTAACCAAACTGATGTTAAAAGGTTGTCAGCAGCAAGTTCACAATATTCGCAGCATCGGCCACAAAAACAAGGTAGTAGTCTGATGTCATGTTTGTTTTTGCACTTTGGGTGATTTTGGGGCTTTTAAAATATTAACTTTATAACGTCAGGTGTTCTTACCAAATTTTATTTCATTGAAAATTGGTCTACCATTTGATGTTTACAATTTGTATTACAGGGGTTTTCCCCTTGTTTATGAAGGGGTTTACATGCCCCTTCTGTTTCTGGGTTTTCTCTGAAATTGTGCAGTTTTCGTAAAATTTGGAAATAACCTTGGATTTATAATTTGAATCCAAGGGGTTTTCCCCTTGTTTAAGAAGGGGTTTACATGCCCCTTCTGTTTCTGGGTTTTCTCTGAAATTGTGCAGTTTTCGTAAAATTTGGAAATAACCTTGGATTTTTTTTCCCATTTCAATGAAATTTGTATAATTTTTCTCCTTTTGTTCTATATAAAGTAAGGCCCCTGGCCCTTTCCCCTAGTATCAAAAGAGTCCAGAAGTATGAATTTAAGTATTAAAATATTAATTTCAATTTCCAAAAGATTATTTCAATGGTAAGAGCACCTTTCTTATTTTCGTTGTTTGCCAGAAATTGTAATGTCATTCTATTGTACAATATATATATATTCTATTGTGAAATAGATAGTTATTAGTATTAAATTTGTAAAGTCTTTAAATATTGTTTTAAAAAAATAACTTATTCCGAGAAAAAAATAGTTGTTTAGATTTGCAAAAGTCAGTTTTAGGTTAATTTAGAATTGATTCAACCAAATTAGGTCGACTTATATATTTGATACAAGTTTTTCTAGAATTGATTGTCAAATGCCATCTAATACCCATACATTTGATACAATAGTTTTTAGAATTGATAAATAATTTGTCCATTTTTCTCTTATGCACTAAACATATATTGAGTTTTCACTGTAAGGCAATAGTATTTCATTTATAGCTATTGATAAATTCTATTCAGTTTTCCCAAAGTGCCAAGTTTTTCATTAAATTTAATATGTACATGTATGTTCAACTCAATATCTCAGAATGGATCAGTTACTCAAATGTGTTTGATTCAGAATTATCTCCCTTTATTAAATATGTTTATATTGTATCGTAATATTATCGTAAGATATTTTATAATACACTGCCAAAACTATACCCATTTATTTTACAGAATTTGAAATATTGATAATTTTGACTTCCTGCGTCACCTGAAATATTGTTTATTGCTTGTTATATTTAAATTTATAGATCCACCACAAAGTAACTTTAGTGGAGTTCAAGGTCGTGCTGGAGGTCAAGGTCACAGGGGTCAAGGTCAGAAGAATATACCTACTTCTATACATACAGTCAAAGAAGATCCTGACATGCCTGATTCACAAATTATTGTAAGTTTCGTTTTTCTATGAATGGTTATAATACTGAAGACTTTGTAAATGTGTATAAAACTAATTTAATTTGCCATAATTATTATTCTTACTAGATAAGAATCATTACAAAGGTCTAAACTGTGACAAATATAATTGAATACATTATTACCGGTATGTATTTTTTGGTAAACATTATGACCAAAACGTTGGGAAAAAAAACCGGACCGGGCAAACTGATTTTTATTATTTCCTACTTAGTTGTAAATACGTTGTGGAAATTGTAAATAGAGGTGCTTAGTGGCAATCTCCGATCTGAATAGTCGTTTATTTGACGAGAAAGTAACGTAGATGAATCAACGACAGTCATCAATTTCAATAAGTTGATTGGGAAATTATACTAAATTATGCTAAATTTTTATCATATACAGTGTATATACTTCGACTTTAATGTAAGTTTTTCATTTATTCATCATTCATTATGTAGTTGATTATATTTTGGACATTTTACTTTTTTTGTTCAGGAGACAGAGTTACCCAGAAAAGTGTTTCCATTAAATGGACCCAGATTAAGAATGAGTATATCAGCTACTGATTTGTTAGGAAAAACGGTATGTATAGTTAAACAGTATCTACATTGTATTTATTGTCTGTTATTTTATTTGGCTGTTGATGATGTTCGATTTTAGAGCTTTTTATAGTGCAGGGCTGGATCCAGAGCGGTCGTTAGTGGGGGGGGCACGGTTGGGGTGGGTTCAGGATGAGTATCCCGAAGATCTTCTGTGCGATTTACCTTTCTGTGTTGATGCACCGTAAAACCAAACAAACAAACAAACAAACCTTCGGAAGATGTAGAAATTATTTAATTCTTGCATATCAAAGGTGCAAATCTGAGCACTTTTAAAAACTCTTTAAAAGGATAAAATGAAGCTAAAACTTGGTAAATTATCATTACATTCTAATGAAAAATGTCAATGCCTGGCTAACCTAGCTTTCCTGGATCCTTGTCTATAACCAGAACTCACCTAATCTTCCACAATGCCGGAAACTTCTCCATTTACATTAATAATGGAGGAATATTGACATTATTGTCAAATTTTCATGGAAGGGTAAAACCTCTTTGGGTAGGATTCGAACCTGTACCCCCTTTGGGACACTAGATTCAAAATCCAGGTATGCTATCAACTGCACTACCTATCTGGATTGAATACAAATGTAAAAATTGAATTTTATTGATAAATATTTGTTGTTTATTAGTTGCATTATAAATTTCATAGATTGAAATAAATGTTTTATGTACTTACAGCACGATGAACTAGTTTTATTATTGATTCAATTAAGACGAGATAAAGCTGAACTAAATGAACAAAGAGATACTATCAGAAAATCTGTGGAACAAAATAGACCTGCTGAATTCTATTATAGAAAATTGTAAGTATAAATTTTGACTGATTACTGAGTTTTAATTATGGCCGGATTTTGAAATTTAAAGTAATGGAACAGCAGTCTTCAAATTGAAGTGCCAAGCTGTGTATCTAGCCCTCTAAAATTGTGTCAGTTTCCTGACTTTTAGAATGTGAGTGGCCCGACAGTCCACCATTTTTTCAGCCACCATCATCCTAGTTCAATAAAAATAGTGTAATTAATGAATAATTGTTTAAATGTATGAATAATTAACAGTCTAACAATTGTTAAGCTGTCTACTTAGGATATTTTTTCTGTATGCATATTGTTAACTTTCATTTTGCCCAGTAGAAAATTCCATTCTGCTGGACTGAATGTTCAGTGCTAATGAAAGTTGGTCTGAAGACTGGAGCAGGAGATTTTCGGAAGTACAATGTAGTTGTTGTGCATGACAACTTAACTAGTAACATTCTAATTGGTAATGTTATATACATTGGAAAAATTCAGACTTATTAGTTACACTAAACAAACTTACTTCTGTGTATATAGCCAACGTATGTCATTTAGTTAAGGTTTTATGTATTCTTGTGAACATGAGGATTGTCTTTTGTGTTTTTATGTGATTGTTATATTTCAGACAAAATGAGGGTCGTCCTATAGATAATGAGAAAGAAGTACAACATAGAAAATATGTTGAAATAAAACAAAAATTAGAGGAAGTAGAGAAAAAGGTATTTGACTTTAACCCTGTACTGATTGGGACATGTGTAAAAAGTAGCCATTTTTTTCTCCTTAACGGGCTAGGGCTATTTCAAGAGGCTCTAATTTTATTACTAATTAACTGACAGATATGCAACTAGGCCAAGTTATTCTCTGGGTGATTGCCTTTCAGAAAAACCAAGTTGAGCCCCGATCCCAGTTACCATGGCAATGCTGGGGCAGAGCAAAAAGGGCAAAAAATATGATTTTCCCTCTTTTTGAACCCCAACTTTGCATTTCATTCAGTTGTATTTTCAATTTTGGAAAATTTTGGTCTAAAGAGCCAGTTCTTTTCAGATAATGAAAACATGTTTTATTACTATATTATACATAAAATTACAGTTAGAAGTATATAAACCATTAGTCAATCTTGTATGTAACATGGTCACTATGGGAAGTTTATATGGAGGAGATAATCTCATGTTAGCTACAGAATATAGAAAGGTAAATCAACTTTATATTTTTTGTAACACTTGCCCTGCTTATTTAAATACTTTGATATATATTGAATTACTGTCCTTGATATTGTTGAATTTTAATATTGACTTTTCACATCCTTATATTATATTGATAGATTTTATTCTATATACTGATGGGAGTGCATTCATTAGGCCTGCTGATTTAAATACTCTGATTTATATTTCAATTAACAGTAAGGACAGAAATACTGTGGTGAATATTTAAATCAGTGGGGTTAATGTATGCACCACTGACGGTTAAATAAGATTTATTGCACTTTTATTTATACCACTTCTTTTATTTTTGTTGCTGTATATATTGTACATGTATTTCTTGAAATAGGCAACATGCATGGGAATAGATAAATACATAAGTAACAGTTGTTGTGGACAAAATTATTACCTACCAATGATTCTTAATTATGTAGGGCAGTTTTCAGTCACTGACAAAAGTATGCACTTTTAGTAGTTGGTTAACAGCTAAATCCAGAGATTAAGCCTTTCCAGGAACAGTGAGCAGTTTGACTGACAGCCGTTATATGACCTATACAATGTGTTGCTACGACGTTAAACCCAACAAATACAAAACAAACAAAATCATTATTTATCGGTACATATTTGTAATCCAAACAAAGTCAGTACTTTCAGTACTTTATTATATGATTTATTTCAGCATTTATTATCACCGGAACAATTTTTACCACCTAAAAAAATTTTGAAATTTTCTAGGAAACTACTAACTTTGTATTGTAAACAAATTCATTGCTTTCAGCGCTTTGATACTTTGATTTGATTTTTATTTTCAGCATTTATTATCACCGGAACAATATTCTCCACCTAAGAAAATGTTAGAATTTTCTAGAAGACATCAGGAAGATCAAGTTATACAAGATATGGAAGAGGATGTCAAACAACTGACACAAGAACAGGCTGATCTAGAGGTATATAGTTATCATACTATGTTTGTATCGGAAGCTGGCTGGCTAGCTCAGTCCATAGCACACAAGTTTACTGATCCAGGGGTCATAGGTTCTATTCCAGTTCAGGGCATACTTTTCTCAGAAAATGCCCTTATTAGTGTTTGAATAGTAATTGAATATACTGAATCCTTAATCAAAAATGTAATTGCAAATGACATACTTTACCACTCCACTCAATTTTTGTGTGGAGGATTTAGATGTACAGTGCAACAATATTAACCTGAGCTTGAACTACTTAATTATAATAATTACACACATCACTTACATTAAATTGTGAGTTTCCTTATGCGTATATACAGTAATACACGTGTTTATAACAACCTATGTGACTATAAATCAATTTTGCAAAAGTGGCATGTTATTGTACATTAGTTTTGGGGGAAACATGTAAGTCCGCAATATTGGGGCACAGTTTCAAAGTATTTATTCTTATGAAAACAAAATTAATTGTTCAGTATGTGTATTTTGCAAACGAAGACAAAAATAGACTGTAAATACTGAGTTTAATATATTAATTCTTGCATAAAGGTCAAGCTCAGGTTAATATTGTTGGAGTATAACATTCAAAATTATCAAGATTAATTGGAATTTTTGGGAAGGAAAAGTAGTAGTTACTTTAAAAGCTATTCAATGACATTCTTATTATTTTTCTGGAATGAGAAATCGATGGGAAAAATACTTTTGATTTTCCTCATTAGTTGTTGACGTAGATAGCATGACAATAGATCCTGATGAAGTCTGTGATTAGTCTGGGAGTAAATGACTGCAATTTTAAATTTGCTTCAGTATGTACTGAAACTGCGGCTGTGGCACAGTGGTAAGCATTTCTGACTTCGAATCTGGAGATCGCGGGTTCGAGCCCGGTCCCGGTAGGTCATACCCTTTACATGAGTTGTGGGCCTCATGGCTGGGTAAGTTTGTACTGGTGATAGAAAAAGTGTCCAGGAAACCTATAGTAGGAAGAGCTGCCCATCGTATATATGACCTAAATATGTGTTGAATACAACCAATGACATGCTTTCATTTACACATTTTACGCTGAAAATAGTCACTGCCGAAGAAACTTGCTAATAGTAAAATCCAATTACAAAAAACTTGTTCAGTAAATATTGAGAACATGTAAATCTGGAATCATTTTCTTACAGTTACGCAAACTTGAGGTGAAGTAAATTTATTTCTTAGCTATTTTTTGTGTCAATTCATGTTTTAGATGAAATAAATAGATAGTAGTTTCATGTTTGAAATATTATAGTTTTACATTTATTACATTTTTGATGTTGTGTCTAGGGGTGTTTAAGTATTAATTTTATGATAAATTTCAATGGATCTGCACAAAACTAGTATGACAACGTGTGAATAAAGATGGTTGTAAACTACTTTTGCGCTGATCTGTCTGTTTTCTGATTTTGCACTGCACTATTTATTGAATTTTATAGAGTACTCTTTGGATTTTTACTTAGCTTTATACATGTAGACTTTTTGGGTATTTCATGTTCAGGTTGGCCATGTAGATGACCCCTATCGATTTCAAGGTCACAAGGTCAAAGGTCAAGGTCACAGAAACATTACATTCACACTTGACATTGTTACAAAGTTTTAAATGTTGCACTTCACATAGTTGTTTAAGTAGTTGTGTTTTAGTTTTACAAAACAAAATTACTACAAAGTTACATTCACACATAGATGACCACCTTTGATTTTAGCTTGTTTTTTGTGCGTCTGGATTAGGCAAGACTAAGTTATACAAGTTTATTATTTAAGTTCAACTTGTGGTAGCAAAATTTACTAACTGAAGAAGGCCTATTGCCAAAACATTTTATAATAAAGAGTAAAAATAGAACAGTGTATATTAGGGCTGCGTATCTCGGTCAAGGTTGCGATGCGATACGTATCACGATATATGCCTCGCAATTACGATATTAATCGCGATACGATGCAAATTGTAAATTTGGTATGAATGCATTGTCAAATTATGATATTTTTATCAAACAATCATAAAGTTATTAATTACCCTTACTTGGCACAAAATAAAATCAACAAAACAAATGTTATCTTTGTTTAACAACTATTGAGAATAAGAAGAAAATAAAGATTGCAATTGCAAGTTAAATGCTATAGATATATAGTATATTTTTCTTTAACTGATTTCTTATAAAGGGCTTTCTGAATCACGATTTTTTAGGACGCGATTCGATACACCCGTATCGGACTGTCACGAATACGATCTCACGATGCATCGGTGAGTCTTTACAGCCCTAGTGTATATAAGTTCAAATTTTTTATACAGTGTATTATGATGAAATTTTACCATCTTACGATAATTTTTTATTTCTTTTTACATCTGCACATAATGTTTAGGGTTGATGGGTATTTTTTATTTAAATTCTATTGCTTTCATTTTATTAGCCAGATTTTTCAACAAAAATATTTGGCGGGTGTGCGTCCGTCCGTCCAGTGTCATTAACAATTGCCTTTAAGTTTTTCTTTAGCATACATTTCCGCCATTTATTGTCAGATCTTAATGAAACTTCATACAATGATAACATACTATGTGATGAACAGAATTAGAAAGTAACCACAGCTCTACCTGCCTTTATTATGGATTATTTCCCTTAGTAATTTTTGCGTTAATTTCTTTTACATCTTCACACAATGGGTGGATGGGCTATTTTTATTTATAGATTCTATTGCACTCATTTTATTCAATTGTGTTAGCATAAATTTTGTCAATCCCTGAGCCAAATTTATCTGACTGTGACATGCAGATGTCAATCCTATCGCATCGGAAAAAATAAAAAAGGAGCAGTGTCCCAAGTGTTCAAATTTTAAGAACAAACTTTCATTAAATCTGTTAGCGGAACCACATGAATGAAAGTTTTCAGAACTGTCCCTGAAGTTAAGGATTTTTGGACTTGATTACAGGTCTCTATTTCTGTATAAAAGTTATGGAAATTACTGAAATTTCAGGATTTTTTTGTTAAATTGAGCCCTGATTTAATTTGCGAG